>JAKSZT010053843.1:6597420-6858058 GCA_026826555.1 Tolypeutes matacus | reverse complement strand
GTAGAGATAGTTGTGGTTGTGGTAGGAGTAATGGTGATAGTAATGATAGTGGTGGTAGTAATGGTGGTGGTAGAGGTGGTGGTGGTTGTAGTAGAGCTAGTGGTGGTTGTAGTAGCAAGAGTAGTGGTAGTAAAGTGGTGGTGGTGGTAGAGGTGGTGGTTGTAGCAGGAGTGGTGGTGGTGGTGGTGATGATATTTAATTTTTTATCTTGTTCAGTCCCTTAAAACTGGGGCTTTACCTGTGATCACCCTCAGGAAATATCCCACTCCTGACTGAAAGGTGATTTCCGTGTCTTGTGCATTTGCTTCTCTCTGGTGGGACTCTTGATTACATACTGTTTTGAGCCCTTGCCTAATTTCTCCCAATGCTCTATTCTTTTGCTTCAAGAGAGAGTAAGAGCCCTCACGCTTAGGACGGGACCTTTCACACAGCAGCTGCTCCGTAAATCCTGCGGAATGTTGAGTACAGTAGGTGTCCCTTAGGGAGCAACCAACCAATGGTGCTGTGGTTCCCCAGACTTGAGAGTCGGCAAGAAACAGGCCCAGGATGGAGGCAGCGAAGGCCCCAGGACGGTCTGGGGAGGCTCAGCCCAGTCCAGAGGGCAGTGGAGGGAACCTGCAGCAAGCTGGGGCCTCCCTGAGGGCTGGGAGGTTTCACTCAAGGATCTGTCCCTGGGCCAGTGGCCTCGGCTTCCCCTGGGAACATGTTAGAAAAGCAGAGTCCCAGAGGCAGCCCACACCCAGGGAATCGCTGTCTGCATTTTAAACAGACCTGAATGCACAAAAGTTGGCGAGGCCCCACTCTGTGGGATCACGAGGCTATCTGGACTTTGTTACCAGAGGCAAAGTCATGTCTGTACTTTACTGTTCTCTGAAACGATGAGTTATTTCCCTGGTTGGTATCCAGCTTTTGTCCTAATATGTACAGACCTCCTCACCAGACGAGATTTGTGGGCAGAGGAGAGTCCCTGGCCTCACAAACCCTACTTGCACCATAAGGTTAATGCAGAGCTAGAAACAACCCAGATGACTTTAAGTAACAGCCCCGGTTAAGACCAGCACCCCCCAGCCCTCCAGAAATGAGGAGAAGACAGGCCTCCCTTCCTGGAAGGTAAGGAGGGTAGCCTGAGGACCCATGTTGTGTTTTTATATAAGGATTATTAATGCGTGTGGCACAAGCAGCTGTGGCTTTAAGAATACCTCCATGTGGGTACAGAAAGCTTTTTTCCCCGCCTAGGGGGAATCATGGGATGCCTTTTTACTTCCTTGTGTTGGTCTGTAGAGCTCCCAAAAAGCACATACAGGCACCAGCCATCCTATCATTTTAAATAGAGGTAAACTGAGGTACAGAGAAGTCTATACACATAGGCTCCGGGCTTTCTCCCATCTCTCAAAGGGCAAGTGAAACTGATCATAATAGAGCTGGAAGCAGAAACCCTTGTTCAAAGGGACTTCAGACAGGGACAGCTGGATCATAAACCACAGCAGAAGCCAGTGTTGGGGAAATTATCTCCGGTAACTTTACGTGCACGTAGTCTGTGCCTCTTGCTCCTATCCCTGAAATCTCTGGGGTAATCTGGTAGCTCCCTGATATATGTGTTGTAGAAAAAGTCCTGGATTCTAATCAATAGACTTGTTCTGCCAACCAACTGTGTGACTCTGGAAAAGTGACCTAACCTAGTACTGTACTATGGAAGCCAAAGAAGGGAAGGCTTGGATTATACCAGTGATTCCAAACCTGACTGCTCTGAGAACATGGGAATCACTGTGGGGGTGGGGTGTGGAGCCTGGAAATCTGTGATTCTAAAGAGCAGCCAGGGTGGGGAACCCTGGAGCAGATGCTCTCTGGGGTGCCTTGTGGGGCTCTAAGGTTTTCTGACTCCAAAGCCCCTTTTAGCACATACTGTGCAACTCAGCCCAAGGGAGGTGGCTGTGCTCACAGTGAACCCAGGCGTCCAGGAGAGAATCAGCGTACAATCCCAGGGAGCAATTACGCATCTCAAAGCATGCACCTGCCTGTGCTCAGGCTCTGGGTAAATGGCTTGGTCTTGGGGCTGGCTTTTGTGCCAGCCAGGGGTCAGCAGTGCCTTGGCTCTGAGGGTAATCACCCCTTGACTTGCCTCTGGGGGTTGGGGGCTTTTTTGCCCTCGTGCTGTGGTCTGCCACATCAGATACACCTTCCCTGGGCCGGCAGAGGAAATAAGAAGCCCCACAGGACTGCCTTGTCACCTTGAGGCTGGCACTCTGCACTTGAGCTTTTGAACTCACACGTGTGTCTCCAGCTGTCCTGGAGTTACAAAAAGTCCCCATTTTAATGAGGAGTTGTGGAATGCTAAGTCCAAAACCGCCTTTAGCTCTTCTTTCAGAAGTCTCAATTATGGATTAATCCTGACATTCTTTGGCTTAGTGAAGGGGCAGGGAATGTTTGTGTTTGTGTGGGAGATGAGGCAGGTATACATGCTGCCTGTCAGGAAACGTGTCTTTCAGACGTCTTCTGAGTGGAAGGAAGAATAGGAGAGCAATGGTCCACGGCAGGAGCTGGGCAGTGGACACATGAAGCAGGAAGTGGGTAGGGTGGGGTGGGGGTGAGAGGATGGGGTGGGGGGATGGGGAGGGTGGAGCTGAGAGTGTGGGAAGTGAGGCGGTAAATGGGTGTGGGGGGCAGGGGTAGTGGCTAATACAGATAGCCATAGCTTGCTCCTGCCCATTGTTGCCATGTGGGAATGAGAGTCTGGTATTGCCAGAAACCTGATTTTTGTAAGAAGTCAGAAATCACAATTTCACCTGAGTTCTCCTAGTCTTAAAATGATGATGCAGTTAATTTAGAAAATTCCCCACAGACCAAGCAAATTACAGTCCTACACTTGGAGTAGAGAGCCTGGGCCTCAAGGTCTGGGTGTGCTGATTTTTTGCCCACAAATAAGCAGAATCCCAAAGTCTCAAGAGCTTAAATCTGCCTCACATTTGGTGGTTTTCCTTATTGGAAGGGGATGGAAGGTTCTGGTTTTCTAAAACCCTAGAAGCCCACATTCTGTGCCGCTGCATTGCATCCCACTGCAACGCCATGAATCGGACTGTCCTCAGTGCCTCTCTACTTCTCAGCTGCCCCTCCTTCATCCACAATTACAAGCAGAGCAGATGACGCCTGCAGGGTCTACTCCCGGAACTCCTTGGGGCTAAGTGTGATGCCCAGTGTACTGGCTGAACACCATGCTAGAAAACAAATTCAAACCCAAGTAATGGAGAAGTACATTTTAACACAGACAACCTTGAGCTGTAATTTATTTTATTTTATTTTATTTTTTTGTGGTACTGAGGGCTGGGGATTGAACCCAGGACCTCGTATGTGGGAAGCTGGCACTCAACCACTGAGCCACTTTGGCTCCCCTGAGTTGGTTTTTTCATTTGTTTTGCTTGTTGTTTGTTTTTGTTTTTTGTTTTTCCAGGAGGTACTGGGAACGGAACCCGGGACCTCCCATGTGCGAGGCGGGAACTCAACTGCTTGAGCCACATCCATTCCCTGTGATTTCTTTTCTAAAGGTCAATCATTTTTGTCCTTTGGTATTATATTAGAAACAAATTACTTGTGACACATGTATGTAACACATATCACAAGTGGATATGCAGTGGTTCCAGAATTTCTACATAGGAAAAGGTTGGGGTAGCTATATGTGTGGAAGTAAGGTACATTATATATTGAGTTCCATTTTTACTTACATGGTATATTTATTTAAAATAACAACAACAAAACTTGTACAAGCCAAGCATTGGTCCTACCACTGTGACGTACAGAAGTGTAAGAAGTGCAGATGGGGAGGGGGGTGGTTGGGACGAGGTCCCAGAGCAAGCCAGATGCAATGTAGACCCCACTGCTTGAGAAAATATTTAAGTTTGAGGTTGAGAATTTTGAACTTAGTGCCTGAAAGGAGATCTGGACCAAGAAGGTGTATTCTGACCACCAGGCTCAGCCCTTCTGGATAAAACCAAACTTGCTCCTTGGCAAAGGTCAGTGGTAATGCCATAACGTCCCTGCCACCTGCCCCATGGGCTCCTCCCACCAGGCAGCCAGATGGCTCCTATGACCAACACATAGTCCTCCAGGCCCCAGGCCCTGGCTTGGGGCAGCAGGTGGCCTGGGACACAGGGATGCAGTGTCACTGCTCCTAATGATCCTACTGCTGTCCCCTTCTGGGGATTAGCAAATCCAGGGTGACCAAGAAAGATTTCCTTAGATCGGGGTTGATCCAACTTAGAGTTTACTTCCAAGTGACTTCCAAACTCTTGAAAAGTAGAATGAAATGAAATATTTATTACTCGCCAGGAAGTGGTTGAATTCTTTCTGCCACCATAATGCTACTGTTTGGTATTATTTCAAGTAAGTGATCAGTGGGTTTTGATATTTAAAAATAAATATGTAAATAAACAAACCATGGACCCTGCACTAAATTGGTGGTTGTCATTGCCCTTAATAACTGCCTTGTCAGCACATCCTTTTTTTTTTTTTAAAAAAAAAAAACACCTATCATCAGCCACTGGCAGGAACTCGCTGCATTCTTGTTTAAATTTGTGTTAGTAGATGGTTTTACCGCAACATTTTTTTCTTTGACTTCTTAAGCAGAAGTGATTTGACAAGGAAAAGGCCTGCAAGTTAGTAGCTTATGTTTCTCCCCAGGAAAAAAAGGAAATCTGGCAGGACACGCATGTATGGTAAGGACCTGCCTTCAGGGTTATGCACAGAAATATACTTTTTTTCAAGTTGGACTGTGTGTTTGGGGGTTGGAGAAGGTCAAAGAAGCTGCTCCTGGAGAGGAGACGTCCACACTGCAACTTCCTCTGCCCTAGGCCCCCTCCCTGCAGTCACCCCTGGGCTTGCCGTGCTCAGCATCACTGTTGCTCCCATTTGCCTCGCCAGGCTCACCCACAGCGCTTCCTCCTCTCTCCTGGGCCTGGCCGGCCAGGAAGTGACAGCAAGTGGCTTCCTAGCCACAGCAGAGAAGGAGTGAAGACCAGACACAGACCCTGACATCTAGGGCAAGTCTGAGGCTTGGGGCCACGTCACAGGATGAACATTTTTATACTTTTCACGTTGCTTGAGAGTTCGGTGGCATTTCTTTGTCTCAAATGCCTTTTCAATCTGAAAGGCCCCTAAAGGTTCATCTGGTTTGCTACGTCTCAGCCTGCCAAACGCAGATGATAAGATGGTGGATGAGACAAGAGGTTTGGTAACATGAGTTCCTGGTGAGAGGAGATATAGATGATGCCTGTGCAATTTCTCAATATGTGTTTGGCCTATATGTTTGCACACATGGTATCTTCAGAACAAAGTGACTTCTTTAATGTTTTTTTTTTTAGGAATTATAGTAATCCAACAAATGCAATCTTCTAAGAACATTTACTGAGTCCAAGCATTATAGTAAAACCTTGAGATTCAAAGTCAGAGAGCATCTGCCCTCCGGAGCTTTACAGTGTAGTGGAAAGAGATTCTTGCTAAAAAGTACAAATCCAGATTACTTTTGCTCCTTATGCTAGGGTCCTCCTATCCTGGGTCCACTGTGTCTCCTCAGTGGAAAACGGGCCACTGCTGACGATGGACGGCACAATGGCGAGGAGGGACACAGAGACAACCAGAGAGGGGAATCTGAGGGAGGGCAGAGGCCCCCACAGAAGCTTAAACTGAGCAAAAGTATCTCCTCTGTGGAGAGGGTCTGTGACATCCTCAGGCTTTAGATTAAAAGTAGAAACACAAACTACCCCTGGGGACATAGTAAGCTTAAACAGCAATTCGTGTTATTGTTGTTTTTTTTCCAGAAATGGGGGAGAAAAGTCCATGGGGAGCTTCAGACAGGGAAGAGTCTTTGAAGCAACCCAGGTCTTCTCAGCTGCGGTCTTGTCTGCTCTGAAGTTATCAGCCATCTCTCCCCGGAAGTGGGGAGGCGCTCAAGTGATTTACGCAGAGAAGCTTCATAGAACACAGAGAGCTGAGGGAGGGACGCTGCGACCTCCAGCATGGCTGCTGGGCAGGAAGCTCTGCTGAGTAATTTTGGTTTTAGTTGGAAACTTTATATCATGTTCCTGTCAGCGGCAGGGCGGGGAGTATGGCCTGTGCTGTGGCCAGGGGTTTAGATTTCCTCCTTCCTTGCAGTGTACAGGGATGGTGAAGTGGACGTGGGGAAGTGACTTGAGAAGTGGTGGCGGTCATCACAGAGGGTTTTTAAGTCACAAATGCATTCCTGCTGTGGTGAGGACGAGGGGTATTTGCCCACGGAGCAGGCTACTAGAGATTCCAGAGCTAGAACCCATCCAGGCCTTCAGACTTATGGCTTTAATTATCCAGTCAGTCATTTGTTTACTATCATCCAACTTCAATAAGCTTGACTGTGACCTGTGAGCAAAAGAAGTGGCCCAGACTTAAAACAACAACAGCAAAAAAAGCCACTCTGGGCTGTCCAGCAAGCTGAGACACCACTCTCGGAGCTCACTAGCCCCCTGGGAAGCCTACCTTCTCTTTGAAGGAGCTGTGATCTTAAACACATGGCCTCAGGCACTGGCCAGCCTGGTTAAACTGGAAAATGAAACTATTCAGAGAGAGGTTTCACTAGCCTACAGACCCAGAAGAGAGTAGAACCCAGATTTACAAGCTTGAGAGGGTGTGGATGAGGTGCTGGGACATTGACATACAGTTTTACAAGGGAAGCAACAGTTCCTTGGCCTCCCGCCCAGACCCTGAGTGGAATGGGTGTGTTTAGGTGGCACCCTCCAGGATGGGAATAGGCAGGTTTTTGTGCCCCTGACCTTGGACCAAAGCCTGGAGCTCAGCATGCACAGCTCTGCCTTCCATTTTGAGAAACCTGATCCTTTCACTTGAACACTCTGCTCTTTGTGTTTTGCACAACAGAAGAGTCCTGCTCTTCGCTTAGTGAGTCTCCTGGCTTCGGCTTGTGTCCTGAGCACCTGATGGTTGTCGGTTCACTGTGACTCACTGCCATTATATCTGCCTGGGCTTTTATTTCTAGCATTTCAGCAGAACTGCTGTGAGCCATCTCCCAGGCAAGGCTTTCCATGCAAAGGCTGCCAGGCCAGCAGGAGAAGAGACCTCCAATCCATCTATCAGCAATTGAATAATTTTATCCCCACATACTTCTCCATCCACCAGGGTTATTTCCATTTCCCTGAACCACGCAAGCCCAAGGCCCCCGCCTGCCCCTCCCTGAGAGCAGGACTCATCATCTCGCGTGTCCCAAGAGCCTCACCACACTGGTTTCTTTGTGAAGTCATGTTTGCCGTGGTTTCCTGAAGCTCAGGCCTCCTTCCTGGTATCTTCTAGTTTGCCAGGGATCTGAAGGTGCTCAGTTCAGTCAATTTAGGGCTTTCTGAGTCCTTAGCCCTGGGCTCCGCAGGGTGAGGGATGCAAAAGTGCCCTGCTCAGGAGTGCTCAGTGTGGAGTTATCCAGGGAGGGCACCAGTTAATACTACTGAAGTGTGTACTTGGAAGTAGTTAAAATGGGAAGTATTATGATGAATATATGTTACTACAATAAAAACTAAAAAAAAAAAAAAAGAGTTATCCACGGTGGATTCTACCCAACCGGAATCTCAAAGAGAATTTCATTGTCAATTAAATTTGGGAATCTGCATACTTGGGGACTAGCCCTCTCATGGTGACTCAAAACACACAACTGCATATTAAAGGTTCTGAGAAGTCCTGTAGTAAAGAAATCCTGTTCCCTTTCTTTAACCCGGCATTTCACAAACCCAGCATGGTTATTGTCCATGGCATTTTTTTTCCATACAACACCTATTTACATCTCAAGGAACTAAAGTCTTTTGGAATACATTTTAGGAAATGATCTAAGGTGTTGTGTGTTCTCACAATAATGGGGAGGTGCTACTGGCATTTAATGCTTGGGGAGCTAGTAATGCAAAACTTCCTGCAATGCAGCCAAGAAAAATGGTCTTGCCCCAAATGCAAATGTTCTCCCAACTTCCCCACCCCACACTGCCTTCCTCTCACCCTCATTTGAGGAGCTACATTTGGACTGGTATTCAGCATTGTGTTTTAAAACTGTAGGTTCAAACAGCTCGTTGCTGTCTTCATGGCATTGGTGCCTTGCTTCTCTTGTTGCAATGCTCACATGGACCAAGTAACTAGAGAGAGTTAATTCTTGCCTTTTGTGGGTCTGGTTACAGTTGGAGTTGACAGAGGGAACCAGAAGACAGGGCTTACCTTCCACAGTTCCAAAGCTGCTCCAGAGATGAAGAAAAGGTGTGTTCAAGCAGTTCTTGAAGGCTAAAGAGGGAGCTGCTCACCTTTCTGAAAATCCTTTCACCTCACAGGGAAAAGGGTACCCTTGATTCAAGCCTAACAGAAAACACCTACGGCTTAGTGAAGGTCAAATAGCTGGGGAGGAGAAGTAAGAATGGACGGAAAAGCCCGCCATTCTTCTGGGGTACCTGCAACGGAAACATCAATATCCACAATCTGCAAGTGGCAGTCTGTCCCCTTCTGTCAAAGCAGAAAACTCCCCATGACAACTGGCAATTGTTGCCAGAAACTGCAGATTGTGTGTTTAACCAAACAAGGGGTGGCTCATTGATACAGTCAGGGAGATTCTGGCCCTGTGCCCACAAGGCAGCAGGTCCTTCTTTGGCGCGGCAGGGTGGATTTCTGCCGAGCTGGCTCTGTTTCCTGCCACTGCAACAAAATGGGCAGTGGGGGCCCCTGCAGAGAGGAGCCCCTGGGCTGGGCCTCCACAGATAGCAGCAAGGTGGGTTCCTGCAGGAGGTGCAGGGATGCCCATCTGCCAGATATGCGCCGCCACTCTAGTACGAATGAGATTTGAAATGAGCAATGACTTTTGACAAAGAAGTGTGGTGCTAGTGAATGAACTCGCCATCAGCCTCCCAGCGAGGCAAGGCCTCCTGTCCTGCACTGACTAAAGAAACTTGACCTGCAAACACCACGGAGCTCACTGGAGGCCAACTCCTTTCCTCCCTAGTCTGTAAATATACATGATTGGGTGTTGTTTTCTGGAGCAGTCAAAATGATCCTCCCCCAACCCAAGAATATTTGCACATAAATTGCTTTCTCTCTCAAGACTGGTGGGGGTTGTGCAGCTTTTATTTTGAAAATGACCCTTGGAGCAAAGTCCTGCCAAGAGTGCCATTCAATGCCCCTGTTTTATAGATGCGGCCCCTGAGATCCAGTGAGATAAGATTTAAGGTGGCAGTGCTGGTGAGCTGCCAAGCCAGGTGGAACCTGGTGCTGGGCGCCTCAGGAATTATGCCTCCCACAGTTGTAACTGTTTTCCCCTCTTTAATACTCATGGAAGCACATTTTTCCGTTAGTTTCTTTTTCCTCTTTGTTAAGAATATCTAAAACTTAAATTTGGGGGTGGAGGAAATGGAAGAAAAAGATGATGATGAGTCATTTCATCGTTAATTAAGGTGCCTAATGAGACCATCTACGGGTCATCTGGCTCTCTAGGGGAAGGTAACTTTGCTTGACTTACTATTTACTATATACTGTTACTCATTACTCTATAAAATTAGACGATACTGTGTAGAAACTGTTAAAATGTAAAACAGACCCTTTATGTTCAGTAGAGATGCAAATGATTTCTATCTGATAGAAAACATCACCCCAGGGAAGCGGCTGTGGCTCAATCAGTGGGGCTCCCGTTTACCGTGTGGGGGGCCCCCGGTTCGGTTGGTGGGGGCAGGCCCGCCCGCACCGCGTGGTTGGCTGACCCAGCGAGCGCAGGCAGCAAGGGGGGGATAGATGAATAAATAAATAAAATCTTAAAAAAAAAAAAAAAAAAGAAAAGAAAACATCACCCCAAAGGGTAGGATTTTGTGTCCTGAAGTGTATTTTTTAAAAAAGATTTATTTATTTATCACCCCCCACCCCCACCCATCTTGTTGTTTGCGCTCACTGTCTGCTCTCTGTGTCTCTTCATTGTGTGCCCTCTGTATCTGCTTATCTTCTTTTTAGGAGGCACCAGGAACGGAACTGTAGGACACGAACCAATTTTATATCTCACTTAGCCATCTTACTTCAGCATTCCATTTTGTTCTCTGACTGCACAAAATCTTTGTTCTCATATCCTCTTTTGTTCCAATAACCAGCTTTGTCATCCTGCAGATTCCCTCATTAACAAGTTAATTAAATCTTTGACACTTGCTCAGCATCTCTTCTGTTAAAGCTTCATATTCTCCCCCTCTATTGTCCTCACCAATCTACTATTAGCTTGAAACGCACACTGAACACTCATGCTGATTCTCTGACCCAGATGGCAAGGGGGGAGAAGTGTTCCTCTGGAGTATAAGCATGGCATCAAGGGGCCTAGGAATATGTGCCCTCCAACTTTGCAGAGTAAAAGAAATCCCTATAGTTGTCAGAAACAGGCTTGAACAGTACACAGACTCAACACATTACTCCAGTCTTCTCTGCGCCTCCCCCATCACATTTGCATTAAGCTGTGTCTATGCTCTGGGGGTGGGGCCCCAGGCCTCAGGAAGCCTGCTAGGGCCTCTGCCCCCATGCAGATGACTGTACCTCCCTGTGCATGGCTGAATGAACCATGGCCGTGCACCTGACCCCAGTGGCAGCCCACCTGCTGGTTGGTCAGACAGTGTGAAGGCTTGGCCCAGCTGGACCAATGAGATCCTCTACCTTGGCAAATTTGACAAAGAGATTTAGAGTGAATACTTGGTAGTAAAAGAGACAGAATTGAGGTCATGAAACAGTGAGCTACAGCAATAAGTAAACAGACACCTTTAAAAAGGCATACAAAATAGCAGTTAAAAGAATTAAAAGAAGAAAACATAGGAAAATTTCTCAGGACCTTGTATTAGGCAATGGATTCTTAGATTTTACATCAAAAACACGAGCAACAAAAGGAAAAAATAGATAAATGGGACTTTCTCAAAATTAAAAATTTTTCTGCATCAAAGAACATTGTCAAGAAAGTGAAAAGACAACCTGCAGAATGAGAGAAAATATTTGGAAACCATATATCTACCTGATAAGAGTTTAATATTCAGAATATATAAAGAACTCCAACAACTCAACAATAAGAAGACAAACAACCCAATTTAAAAAAACGGGTAAAGGACTTGAATAGACACTTCTCCAAAGAAGATATACAAATGGCCAATAAACACATGGAAAGATGCTCAGTATCTTTAGCCATTAGGGAAATGCAAATCAAAACCACAGTGAGATACCACTCCATACCTACTATAATGGCTATTATTTCAAAAACAAAAAGTGAAAAGTGCTGGTGAGGATTTGGAGAAATAGGAATCCTAGTACATTGTTGATGGGAATGTAAAATGGTGTAGCCACTGTGGAAAACAGTTTAGTGGTTCCTCAGAAAGTTAAATATAGAATTAGCATATGAACCAGCAATTCTACTTCTTGGTATATACCCCAAAGAATTGAAAGCAGGGACTCAAACAGATATTTGTATCCCGTTGTTCATAGCAGCATTACTCACAACAGCCAAAAGGTGGAAGCAACCCAAGTGTCCATCAACAGAAGAATGGAATAACAAAATGTGGTATATCCACACAATGGAATATTGTTCAGTCATAAAAAGGAATGAAGTCTTGATGCATGTGACAACATAGATGAACTTCAAAGATATCAGGTTGAGTGAAATAAGCCAGACACAGAAGGACAAATATTGCATGGTTTTATTTATAGGAAATACCTAGAATGTGCAAATTCATAGAGATAGAAATTAGATTACAGGTTGCCAGGGATGGGTTGGGGGGGGCAGGCGGAGATAATGGGTGCAGAGTTTCAGTTTTGTGAAATGAAAAAGTTTTGCTAAGGGATGATGGTGATGACAGCACAACAATGTGAATGTGATTAACATCACTGAACTGAATACTTGAAAGTGGTTAAAACGAGAAATTTTCTGTTGTATAAATGTCACCATAATAAAAATTTTTTTAAAAAGGTATAAAGAACAAAAGGTGAGTTCACTAATTCATAGCAGGAGGAAGAACAGAAACAGAGATGGAATATCCGAGTTGTCCTCACAGCTGAGCGTGGGGGTCTGGAAGGATCCCTGCTGCTGAGGCCAAGTAGAGATGGAGAGTCTGTTTTTTAGAGCAGTGTTTGCTCTTGAAAAACCTCCGGGTTCCTGAAGCACGTCCTGGGCTCTGTCAGGCTCCACACAGGTTCTGCTGCTCCCGTTCCTCCCACGAGCCAGGCTGCGTGGCTTTTCCTGGTTGCCCTTGGGCCCATCCTATGGTATATGGCCCTTGCTTTCTTATCCATTTATGGCCTTAAACTCTCAGTCCTTGAGGGAAACTAATGTGTCTCTACTCCTTGCAATCAAAAGAACTTGACTCACTCTCTCACCTTTTCTAATGACTTATTAAGTTAAATCATAATAAAAGAATCTTTATTACCTTACATTCAGCCAAATATCTCCAGGGTCATCAAGGATTTTCTTGGTTACAGCTGTCTTCCTATCTGTCTCCCTCCCTTCATCGATGTGTGATCATTCTTTCATTCTCTCAACAAACACCACAGTCTGAAGAGTATTCATGACATTCACTCATTATTAGGCAATATCCGTGCTTTGAAGACACTCTCAATCTGGGAAGAAAGACTGTTACAAGCAGTGGGGATGGTGCAGGAGTCAAGTTAGAGTATGGGCACAGATTGTACCCCAAAGTGGGGGTGTCAGAAAGTGGGTCAAGTTGGGGGGTTGCGGAGGGCACTCCCTCACTCCATGGCCTGCATGGGCAGCTTTCTTTCCTGGCTCTCCCACGAATGCAGACTTTCATGCCTCTGGCCTGGAACCACATGTAACTAAAGCCATATGTTCAACTTGGATTAATTAAATGATGGCCTCAGCAAATTTCTGTTGCTGCTTCTGTGCCTATGTGTTATACCGTCTTCAATATTTGTTACAGCATGTTGTTATGTTTACCTCTGAGGCTCAGATTCTATTAGTCTATGAAGTTTAAACATTGAGAGCCGTCTAGTCTTGATTTTTAAAAACAAGGATTATTTTTGGGTTATTCCATCAGAACATAGCTTCTCTTCTTCAGTTTGGACCTAATAGTGTCCTTAATCCTGATTGTTCTGGGAGATGACCATAATCTTATTTTAGGAAATGGGGCAATGAAAGGCTGTGCTATAAACTCAGTCTAAGTCCAAAACTGCAAAGAAAATTAAATTCCTAATCCAATTTGTAACCCCAGACATCCAGGTGGCACCCAGGATGACAGGGGAGGGAAAAGGAGGTGGACTTATCCAGGGAAGGACATCGCAGGCCCAGCCCAGCTCAGCTATCATTGTCCCTGGTGCCACGCTCAGGCCCCGCCCCTGAGCAGGTGGGCGGGGCCGGCAGCGTTTGGTGGGGAGCATGTGCCCGAGTGAACCCAACTGTGTTTTCTAAACTGCAGAGCTTTGCAGCGTTGGTTACTATGGGTGTGGTTTCCTTTGGGGAGGGGGCAGAGATTGCCATTCTGATCCTCATATTTGTAAATTTAGGCCACAGTAACTTTCAGGCACAGAGGGCATGCCGGACTGTGCGGTCCCAGCATTTTCCTCCAGCTGGGGCATCTAGGCATTGCCTGAAGCCTACCATAGCTGGGCAGGGCGCCAGGGGCAGAAGAGGGGATCTATCGCACATTGGCTGGGCCAGATCTGCTGGGGAACTCGGGTTCCTCATGGACATGCCTAGCCCTTGACTTCCAGCTCTTGTATCCAGGGAAATTTTGCCATGATTTCACATAAGCAATTATGATTCCGAAGACATCAGTATTCATATTTCCAAGATCCCTGCCCCAGGTCACCCTCCCCACTGTACAGCAAGTGGCCACACCCTTAGCACCGGCTTGCCTAACCTGCGCCCTCCTAGGCTCTCACTTAGTGCCCCCCACCCCCACCCCCACCACCTCTAGTTTTCCTTCCTGGGTCTTTCCCAGATGTCTCTCTAATGATGAGCACTAACGTTAGTAAGCCAAGTGTCCCTTGGGCAGGATTTATGAAATCCAGGTGTCTCTGGGGGTAATGGGAGGAAAAGGTTGTCTTGGCTTCTCAGTATTGTCCTGATATTTCTTGGGGTATTGTCCCTCCAGTGCTTACTATGCAAGTGGTTTGGGTGCTGCTGACCCCACCCAGACTCCAGCACTGACATCTGACCCAGGCGGCCTGGCAACGTAGGCGATCCTTCTGGCCAATCAGCAACAGATACAAGCGTAGGTATGTTTCCAAGTAAGAGTTACACAGGATTTTTGCTGGAACTATTAGGAAAGAGGGTCTTGCTTTCCATTGGCTTTGCTAAGCTGATACAAGGTGATCTTCAGGTTACTGGTGGCCATCTTGCCACCACTTGGGGAGAGAGAGGAATAAATAGAAGAAAGCAAAGCTGAGAGAAAGAGTCCTTATGACATTGTTAAAGCACTGGAACCGCACTGTATGTGAAGCCCCTCGACTGACCAGTTATATGGGCTGTTAAATTATCTTTTTGCCTAAGTCAATTTGAATCAGCGTTTATATTATTGCAGTTTAAAGAGACTTGACCACTAGCTGGCTGTAGTGTCAGCTGATTTCTAGCAATCAACGATAATGTGTTTCTTAAGGTAAAGGAGACAGAAGAAGAGAGGAAGAGGGGGAAAGAATAACAGAAACCTAGACATAGAGGCTTGAGTTTGTAAAATGCTACTGACAATTTCTCACTGCTGATTAAAACCATTCCTCTCCCACCCTCATAACCATGTGATCTGTCTCCACTGTGTTTTTGGCAGCACATGCTTGAAAAGGAGATCCTGAGAGCCTTGCTTTGGTGATGCAGAAATTTTAGCCCATAGTGGGGTTCCCCCGACCCAAGGATCCCTTCATATCACACTTATTTTGAATTCTCCCAGAGCCGATCAGCAGTAGCCGTGTGGATCAGTGGTCCTGATCCCAGCCCACGACTTGGAGTGTGTGTTCTACTTTGAGAGCTCTTCAAACCTCCAGGCTGAAGATCACTTCATTGGAAAGAGAGAGCTTATGCCCTGCCAGAAAGAAATCTATTTCCTTCTCATGCAAATGAAGTCTGGACCTAGGCTTTAGGAAGTCTTCAGGAACCCAGTCTCCTTTTTTTCTTGCTTTTTCATCATCTTCAGCATCTGGAAAGTTGTACTTCTCACTTTCACTTATCACTTTCACTGTCTGTCATTGGACAGACAGAGCAGACACGAGTGCCTAGCAGCAAGGAAGGCTGGAAAAGATACCCTTAGTGCTGTGTGCCAGCTAAATTTTTGGGGGAGAGGGTTTCCATTACAAAGGAAGATGGGTAGAATGGTACTGGGGCACACTAGGGGTCTCTGCCATATCAGGTTGCCCCACAATGTGCCACAGCAAAAATCCTCCTAGGAAGAGCTCCACTGCAGGTGATGCCAAAAGCGTCACCGTGAAGGAGACTAATTTCAGACACTTCATGTCAGAAACGAAGAAAATAAAGTCATAAGCTAATAGAATGATTTGTGGACCATCTGGGGGCAGCTTCCCCACCATTATGTGTCCCCTCCATTCAGGGATCTCCTCCCTTAAACCCCGTCTCACTTCCTGAAGGACAGCTGGACCTACAATGGTATTAGGCCCATAGAAACATCTTAGGAAATTTCCAGGGAGCCAGAGATCAGGCAAAGGAGCTGTGTCCCTACTTGACCCATCTCAGCTGAGATTAGACAATAGGAGCTTTCTTGGTGAAAAAATAAAGTAGGAAGTGTTTCTTGATATGTTTCGCTACCATTTGATATGGGGGGAGGGTCTATTTATAAATAAGTGAACTGTGGGATTCCACACAAGGTTGTTTGATCTCAGGGCTCCTTCTGGGTTCAGGAGAACTGTGGCTGGATTCTCCTAACACCACAATGGCAGATCATTAACAACCATGGGACAAATTATCTTTAGGGAAGGAACCCAGCTTCCCCAATTACTAGTTAACATTTGCAATTGCTTAAAGTGCTGGTTGACACAGGGTATGGGCTCAGTAAATATTAGCAGAATATGGGCCTGAGCATTCTGGATGAGAAAAGCACTTATTATTATTAATCAATAAATATAGGGGGCGGATATGGCTCAAATGGTTGGGCAGCCGTCTCCCATACGGAGGGACCTGGGTTCTATCCCCGGGACCTCCCGGTAAAATAAAGAAAAATATAGAAGGCGCATGGGCCACCAGGCCCCGCGAGCAGGTGTGCCATCAGTCCCCACCAAGCCACACATCAAGATGATGATGTAACAGGAGAGTGACAAAAGGAAGGGCCAAGACAAGAGGCACTGAAAAACCAGGAACTGAGGTGGTGCAGGTGACAGAACACCTCTCTCCCACATCGGAGTTTCCCAGGATCGAATCCCAGTGAAGACAGGAAGAGACGGATGAGAAGAGAGGGCAGGAAACAGACACAGAGAATTGCCCAGCGAATGGCCACAAAAAAACAGCAAAAACAGGGAGGGGGGAGTGGTTAAAATGGATAAAAGTAAGTAAATAAATAAATCTTAAAAAAAAAAAAATTAAGCATGTACTATGTATAAGGTACTGTTCTAAGCATGGTGGAAGGTCACAGAGATGAAAAAGACACTGTCCCTGCACTCAAGGATTTTACAGTCTAAAAGGGAAAATAAAAATTGTTTCAAAAGGTTGTTTATTTCATGTCAATTATCAAAACAAAACAAAAAAATAATCAGGAGAATAGGCTGGGTGCCCTGCTTCCTGTATTTACAATTACAAGTGTCTTTGAAGAGCCGTGTCTGTCTCCTGGAAGAGATGGTGAGGCTATGATGTAGTTCTCATGGGCCAGGTTTTGGGTAGTCATGGGGGGACACTCTTTGGAAACGGCAGTGGTGCCTTCTGTTTGTTCCTGGTATCTCCCCCTCCTTAACTGAGCCACTGCCTCAATTTACCCCCCCCCCCCCCAAGGTGAGAGTTACTATGGGCGTTTCTTCCCAGCTCCCTGCCTCCCTTGCGTTCTGGGCAATGGAAGCAATGATACCCGTGAACCATGCGAAGCTTCCCAAGAACTGGTTTCCTAACACATCTTTCTAGGGGAATGCAGGAGTGAACTGGCTGGCTTTTCAATGGCTGTTTTGTTTTGAATTAACCTTTACATGAATTCTTCCTAGGAGAAATGATGAAGGAGGGAACAGAGGGAAGAATGGGGCCACAGGACAGTAAAACAAGTGGCCAGAAGATCTGGGGAAAGGCCAGAGGTACCCAGAGCGCGATTCTTTGCAGCCAGACAGCTGAGGGCAGCTCTTTGATCTCCGGGTACACGCGTCCCCCCGATCTGTATCCCAAGCAGCCATCGTCCTCACCCCAGGGTTACTGCTTCTCCACTGTACACAAAGTTTGTCGTGTCCAACAAATCATGGCCTGGATCAATGCACAGGGATGGGGGGCTTAAAAAAATACCCACATTTACACTACATTCATCTATTCATCCTACATTCATTCAAAGTTTATTGAGCACCAACAGGTGCCAGGTAGAAATCTTGCCTCCATTTGCTATCCTTGAAGAAGGGTGTTTATTTACATTTCCCATTCTTTACAGTTAGTTTCATTTCCCAAGAGTGGTTTTGGACCTGAATGCAGATGTTACTCAGAACCCTTTCTGATAGCAGTGACTTAGTTCCTCAGGGAGGGACTCATTTCTCCAAAGAAGCCTCAGCCCAGGTTAGCACCTAACTCCTTGCCCATCCTCACAGGCATGACAAAGAACCGTAAGCATCTTTGCACAGTCCCAGGTTGTCCTCACCTAGAAATCAGGGAGAGTCTGGATAAAACTAACAAAGACTCTTTGTGTCAGTGGGGCCGAGTCACCTGACAGGTCTGAAATGTAACTTCCGCTTCTGGGGCCAGGGGAACTGAATCCAAAAGGCTAGTGGGATAGGTCAAAGTGAAGATAAAATTAAAAAGGGATAAAAGAGTTTTGTACTTAGTGGTTAAAAGAAAATACAAGTAGACGAAGAAGGAATCCCATCTTGACGGGGTCATGTGTGTAACTGATTTAGGATTTTGGCTGACCGCAAGCTCAGCTGACATGGCAGCTGGAAACCTGAACAATCTTTGACTCTGTGGCAGAGTTGCAAGTATCTAGGGAGGGAAGAGGTGGTCCCCTGCGGCATGCCACGTGTCTGATCATATCTGAAATGGTAGGCTTAATTCCTTAGATCCATGATAAATCATTGATGCTCAGTCTATAAAAAAGCTTTATGGACATGACAACCTTCTTCAAATATTGGATTGGTCACATGGGAAAGAAGCCCTGAGAACTAAAGGCTGAGAGGGGTGTCATCATTTTCACATCCTTGTAGAGGCCTTCTGATGTGGATGTCCACAACTTCTGGCCCCTTTGCCTCAAATCTTCCTCTATCCTTTCATTTCCTAAGTCTCAGAAGAATAGTTTCTCCTTTCAGAGGTTGAACTCATCATGTCCCATCTCCTCTAGGTCATACCACACCAATTATCACCCCTCCAGAATCTTTAATTTTTCCTTCTCCACTGGATTATTCCCCTGAACCTACAAATATGAGGAGGAGGATTTTGGGTATTTATGATGTGTCAGGTACATGGTGATTTATCTGCCTTAACTTGATGAAGCCACACCACAGATGAGGAAATGGAGACTTAGAGGAGTTCAGTGACATTCCCAAGCTCACATAGCTGCTAAGTGGTGGAACTAGTACTCAATTCCAGGGCTGTCTATCTCTAACACCCCCAACCTCACTTGCTTTTAGGCCGTTGAACACTTTCTTCCCCTTCCCAGGTGAATGTCTTTAAAGAAGTCTCTTGTTATCCTCATCTCAGACTGCTGCCGTCTGGTTTCTGCACTCACCGTCTGCAGAAACAGCTCTCTGAAAGATCATTAGTGGCTTGGTGTTAATTCCAACAGCCTTTCCTCAATTTTCATCTTACTTGACCCTTCTGCAGCATTTGGAGTTGCTTACCATGCCAGCCTTTCTTCCTCTCTCCCACATCTGGCTGAGCTCATCCACTCCCACTTCACCTTTTATTCTTCTAATCCTTATCCCAGCTCCTTCCTTCCAAGTGTCCACTAGACAGTTAAAATAATCTGGGCACTCAGCTGAAGTTGGAAACCAGGTATCTATGTGTGTGTGTGCACGTACGTGCATGGTTTTTTGGGGTGTAGGGGTAAGATGTGGGGTGCAAAGAATTGAGCATGCTGGAGAGCATAGTACCCATTATCTAACTGCCCTCACTCCCATATCCAGTGGAGCTATAGGGGGTGGGAAAGAGTTATAGACAGGGTAGAAAGAAAAGGACATATGGAGGTTGGGATAGGGATTGGTATCGGCTTGAAGAGCAGAGAAAGCTTATAGGGCAGAAGAATGAGATGGTGAAGTTCAAGGGGGAAGCAGCCCTACACCGAATGGCCAACATACAGAGCAGGCAAGTGTCACTGGTACTGGGAGGAATTAAGAGTCTAGATTGTTGTCTGGCTCATCCTCCTATATTCTGAAATCCTCTAACATCATGGAAGGAGTTTAACTGTCCTGACTTGCATGTGAATTTGTGGGCTCAGCCGCAAGATTTTGTATTTTCAATTTTCCAGGGTTTGTTCAGAGCTTAGGACTCTTGCTCCAGTTAAGCAGGGCCACAACTCTAGGAGTGCCTAGACTATGTGGGGGTAGGGGTGGCGGTGGTGGTGTCTGAAATAGTTCTGACAGCATGGTCTGAACTCTCTTCCTCTCTTTTCATTTTGGAACAACCCCTGCCTCCAAAACCTTTAGAGTATGTCTCAGAGAATTACCTCTTGGCTTTTCCTTCTGCTCCAACCAGAGCTTGAGTATTGCAAGGGGTTCCTCCTTCCAACTTCCAAAAAAAAAAAAAAAAAAAGAGTGCAAGAAAAGAGCCTTACAAGAGAGTCCTAAATCCATACCTGCTGTTCCCACATTAAAGTAGATGTTTCCCCTTACTCAGTTCCATTTTAAGCAGTGATGCTTCAGTAGAGCAGGGCTGAAGATTCAGCAGGGCAGAAGTGTAGGGTCTTGGATGGCTGCCACCAAGGGGCTGCCTCCAAGACCTCCAGAAGCACATCCTCCTCTGTTGCTTGCCTGAATGGCCATTAATAGTCCCAGGTTCCAACTACATGGGCTATAAAAACTCAAGCAAAACCGGAGCATCAAATTGCTGTGGGTTTACTTTTAGCTGGCAGGTCTCCAGGATCAGCACCACAACACACACTTTCTCTCTCCTCATATACAGAAAAAGAAAATATAGCCTGAGAAAAAGGAAGTCAAAAAGAGGAGAAGCACTTAGAGCACCTAGGAAGAGGGAACTGCTCTACCAGACAACGGGGAATCCCTTCACACAGACCAGTTTGACATGGAGGGTGAGGGGGTGTTGAGCAGGGGAAACCCTCTTTTAGAGGTTGAATCCCAGACTAGGAGTCTTAGGACTCTGATTCTATTTAGACTCTAGGCTAATCCCCCCATGGGGAAACCCTGGAACTGGAGGTTTCAGAGATAAGTGGCAACCCTGGGAACACATTTAGTCCATAGGTGTTTCCTTTGGCTTGCACAATATTGTAGAAGTTTTTAAGCCGACATTTAAAAATTGGGGGATTCACTGATTTATGACTTCTTATGGAAAAACAAAACAAAACAAAAAAAACCTCAGAAAACAATGCTAAACTGAGCTTTCATGGCAAAATGGACTGTACTGTTTAAACAGAGTATGTACCTGACAGTTCTTCACCCTCCAACACTTCCTGTGACATTCCTCACATGGAGGGCAGGTGTGATTGACCCTGCACTTGCACTGCTGTTTCCCTTATAGTAGTGAGAGATTTCTCTATCTGCCCATTGCCATCAACAGTGATTTTTTTTTTTTTTTTTTTTTTTTTTTTTTTTTTTTGTGTGTTTGACCTGTCTGGCTGCTATTGGCATTTGAGTTTGTAACCCCAGATCTAAGGCACCTAGATTAGACAAGATTGTTTCATTTGCAAGGGGTAAAAAATAAACCCATCTAATTTAAGCAAAAAATAAAGAAAGGAGGTTAATTGGCTCAGGTAGCTGCAAAAGATACCCAGGTAGCTACAGAATGGAAGGAAGAACTGCAGGAACCACAGAAAATGGCCATTCAAGCCTGCCAGGACTCTCTCTCTCTCTCTCTCTCTTTCTCCAGCTCCCATTTCTGCTTGTCTCTGCATATCTTTGCATGTTGGCCTCATTCTCTTTCAGCAGAGGTGGCTTTGTCACGTGGTGAGGATCATGGCCACCAGAAGCCCAATTTAGAAACCCCAGTGGAAAAAGGAGTGCCTTTTCTCCACTTCTGAAAATCAATCCCAGGAAAGGATGCTGGCCTCACTTGGGTCATATGCCTTAGGGCTGGAAGGTATTTTCTTTTTTAATCAAACACTTATGTAGCTGGTCACTGTTCTAATTGGGTCACAAGTGTTAATTTACTTAATCCTTATTTTTAAAGCCTATGAATTATTACTTCTATTACAAATGAAGAAATTAAGGCCAGAGAAGTTAAGTGGCTTTCTCAAAGCCACACAGCTATTAATTGGTGGAGCTGGAATTTGAATCCAGACAGACTGCCTCCAGAGTCCATGATTGTACTCCATGCTATGGTTGTTCAGGTTTGAACTCCAGAGAAGCAACCGTGGCATTATACATAGCATGACCTATATAGGCAACATGGAGCATGTTGGCCCTTGGGCCAATCGCTATTGCCAGGGGATGAGAGACTGATGGTGGTTCATCTCTGGTGGATTTGGGAGTTGGGTACTGTTGCTGACAGCCCTACTTGAACTCTTTCTACTATGGGAGGAAAGACTCCCCAGAGGAAGAAACAGGCAGGCAGTGATAATGTATGATCATCTCAAGAGCATCCAGGGTCACCCATGGGGCTACAGCATCCACCTGTATCCCCCAAAGAGGTCTAAGATCTGAAATGGCCTCTGGGAAGGATATTCTGGCTCAGGACCTCTTTTATTTTTTTCAATTATAGATTTGCTCAACTGAACAAATAAAAGAAAAACAGGAATAGCTCAAAGTCAATAACACGAAAAGAGCTTAAAAGAAAACCTTCCAAATCACTAGCAATTTACATGCTCTGAACCTCTCTTACCCTACTTTTTAGTTGTGAGAACTCACTAACTGCTCTGAGTCTCAATTTCTTTATCTGTAAAGTGAGAGAATAAGGTCTATCTTCTAGGGTCATTAGGATTTGGTGAGATAAGTAACCACTTAGCATGGCTCATGGTACATGGAAGATTCTAGAAAATGTCAGCAATTAAAGACTGAATTTTCATGTTGGCTTTCATTGGGCAATTATCATTCAGGTCCTGCTGCTTTCACTACCATACCTAATCTGTCCCTCTAAGAGTTACACAGACCTTGCCACCTCTCCTAATTAAGACTTGGTTTTTAGGATTAAAACACTAGACATACACCTAACAAGTATAGTGCTAACTATAGGTTCAAACAGAAGGGACAGAAGAGCCAAGTGTAGGGGAACTATAAATGAATCCAACTCTGTCACAATGGGGAGCATAAAGTCCAAGGTAAGGCCCACTGACAGGGCACCAAGCTCCTGAGCTGTCTTTCCTTCCTTTAGTGTCTGGATGTTTCTGGAGCCCTCAGGAGCCCCGCTGTTTGAGGCAATATTAACTGTGGCAGTCAATGAGATACTAAGTGTAACCTCTGGAATGACCTCCCAACTCACTTTGAAATCCCTTAGCTATAAGAACTCATTTGTATTTACCATTTCCCTTTATTTGAACCTATAGTTAGTACTATACTTGATAGATGTATGTCCAAGAGACTTAAATCTTTGGTCTGTCCTTATGCCAATTAGGCCCTGAATATCAGGAAAGTTGTAATACCTACTCTCCAGTTCATTGGACTCACCCAGGACAACTAACAAGGTGATGATGATGGACAACGCCCAACCCAAGGAACAGAAAGAGTCTGCAACTGCAAGCAAGACCGTTCCATCCATCTGCCCTGTGGGATCTAAGCCCCCTCTCAATTAGAGGCAGAATGGGCATCACCATCCTAAAATCATCAAGATTGGGGAATTAAATATGGACTAAAGTAGACTTATTACTATTCTACTATAGACTTATTGTTATTCTAGCAATGGAAGAACTTTTATCATTGATGTGGAAGCAGTGGCCACCGGAGGTTCTGAAGGGAGGGAAAGGGAAAAATAGGTGTAATATGGGGGCATTTTCGAGACATTGGAATTGTCTTGCATGATGTTGCAATGACTAATACAGTCCATTATATATTTTGTCATAACTTACAAAATTGCATGGGACAGAGTATAAACTATAATCCACGGTTAGTGGCAATGCTTCAATATGTGTTTATCAATTGTAAAAATGTGCCACACTAATGAAGGATGTTGTTAATGTGAGAAAGTATGGGAGGGGAAGGGAGTGGGGCATATGGGAATCCCCTATACTTTATGGAACATTAATGTAATCTAAAGTTTCTTTAAAATAAATAAATAAACAAAAAATAAAAAATAAAACTTCTTTTAAAATAAAGTTTTTTAAAAAAGAGACAATTAGTTCTTTTCACAGTTGAGGTCTCTAAAACTAAGAGATTGTGACTTATCCCCAGTCACACCTAAGAACCTCACTTAATAAAAGTTTTCACAATGCTTCACAAAGCAAAACAGAAACAGAAAACAAAAAATGAACAAACAGAAAACCCCACTAGACTTGCTCCCTGTTAAGGAGGTTCATAGAAGGATAAAAAGAGGGTTGGGCGCCGGATGTTGGGGTGGGTGGGGAGTGAAGGAAATCAGTGCAAGTGGTAGAAGGAATACCATGTGCTCTTGTGATGAAATATGATGGAGGTAAGAAGGAAAAGAAACAGAAAAGAAGAGAGGGATAATGCAACTTTCAAAGCAGGTAAAACTCTATGACTGGTCCTGATCATTGAATTTTAGAGTCAAAAGGAAACTTAAAGATGATCCAATTGAGTGGTTATTCAATCTTTTTTGAAAAAATAAAATCTTATGCAGAACCAATATCTGAAAAACAGATAAGGACAAGCTTCCCTAGATGAAGTGGGAGTGGTTAGCTTCGCCTCCCTCCTGCTCTCCATGCAGGGCTCCTAGGAACAAAGTTTGAAAAAAGATCTGTGTCAATCAAGGCTCAAGCACCAACACAGCTATCACCTACTCTGCTTACATTCCACAAATGAAGTCTCTATTTCATTATTTGCCCCCCTAAAAAACTAAACTAAACTAAACTAAACTAAACTAAACCACAACTTAGTGGCTTAAGACAAGAGCCTTTTTATTTGCTCATAATTCTCTGGGTCAGCTATTTGGGCTGGGCTCATCAGGGTGGTTCTCTGGGGTTACTTATCTAGCTACTATCATCTAGTGACTTGATGGGGCCAGAAAGTCTAAGATGATCTCACTCACATATCTGGTAGTGGGCCCATGATGTTGGCTGGGCCTTTCTCTATATATGCCTCTCATCCTCAAGGAAGCTATATGCAGCACTGAGTTCTAAGAAGGAAAAAATGGAAGTGGAAAGCTTTTGAGGTGTGAGCTAGGAAGTCACATAACACCACTTCTGCCACATGCTACTACTGGTCAGTGCAAGTCACAGTTCCATCCCAGAGTCAAGGGGTGGGAAATAGACTCTTGATGGGAGGAGTGTCAAAAGCCACACTGAAAAGAGTTGTTCATTCAGGAATGAGAAGAATTTGTGGCTATTTTTCGCAATCTACCACATCTCATTTTCTATAACCTTTTTCAAAAAAACTTGGCATGTGTCTGGTATACATGGCTGACAACTTGTAGTATGTGTGGGAGGATATGGCAAATCATTCTAGTGCCCAACTAATTATTCATTCTCCATTTCCTTCTTATTAACAGAACTTCAATTATTTTTTCAGTGTGGCAATGTGCCCAGTTAGAAATATTCAGCTCCCCAGATTCCTAACAGTTAGGGTCACCATGTGACTCAGTTTGGCCAATGACTGTAGCTAAAAGACTCCTGGGTGGGGATGCTGGAAAGCAGTTGCTTTCTTGATGAAAGGGAGTAGACTCAGTTGGTGCTTGCCTTTTTCCTTTTTCCCTTTTCCTTCCTTTCTCATTCCTGCCCGGATCACATATGCAACACTTAGAGGGTGGAGCAGCCAACGTGCAATCATGAGGATGTTGCTATGGTGGCAAAATGGAAAGACAGAAGGAGCCTGATACTCTGATGGTGCCATGGGGCCTCTATTCTAGTCCTGGACTGCCTACCCCTGGGCTTCTTGTTGCCTGGGAGAAATAAACCCCACTTGGTTAAATCACTACAGCTGTGGTTTTGGCTACCTGCTACAGAGAGTGATGAGCTGAGGCTAGGAAGGCAGGCACAAGGCTGACCATGAAAGGCCATGACTATTAGGAAGACACCATAGTTGCCATGAAAAATGAAATGAGCTTCTGCCTTTTGTTATGTGCATGGGTGTTTGTGTGTATCTGGACGCATATGAGCCTGGATGTGTGCTTGGGTATGGGGGTGAATGTGAGCGTGTGAGGAAAGGCTCTCATTGCAAATTTTAAAATCAAAGTGGAGTACAGATTTGTACTAATAAGTTGAAAATGAAAAGTTAGCTTTAATGGTGATGACTGCGAACACTTGTACTTATTTTTTTTTTTAGATTTTTTAAATTTTTATTTATTCATTTATCCCCCCCTTGCTGCTTGTGCTCGCTGGGTCAGCTAACCATGCTGCGCGGGCGGGCTTGCCTTCACCAGGAGGCCCCGGGAACCGAACCCGGGGCCTCCCATATGGTAAACGGGAGCCCTACTGATTGAGCCACAGCCGCTTCCCCGAACACTTGTACTTAGATTTTAAAACAATGCCATGATGGGAGAGCTTAGTTGCAAAGCCTGGTGGTTTTACTTGACTGCAAAGACTTAGAATGAGTTCACAGAGAGGCTGCGAGTGCACAAAGCTCTGGCTCACCTTTGGATTGCCGTGACAGTCTAGGATCCAGAGCACAGGGAGCAGATGTCCCTCAGCTTCTGCATAGCCAAACCTCACTGGGAGTGAGCACCATGTCCATTCCAGAGGAAGACCCGGATGTCATACAGGGATCTGGGAAAGTTTAAGTTGGACAAGAGAGGACTTGGAGGGGCCTGATAACTGTAATAGTTATCTATTGCCATGTGTAAACCACACCCAAAATTTAGTGGCTTAAGACCATTTATTTGCTGGTGATTCTGCAATCTGGGCTGGGGAGCTTTTCTCTGCTCCACGTGGTGTAGTGGTTTGGGCTGGTCTCACTGACACTTTTGCAGCCAGCTGGCAGGGCGACTGGGGCTGGAGGAGTCCTGATTGCTTCACTCACATGCCTCAGCTGGAATGGCTGGAATGGCTGGGACTGGCTGTGCCTCCCTCCTCAGGTTCTTTCATCCTCCTTCTCCACATAGGTTCTCCTCAAGGAGGGTAGGCCGGGCTTCAAGGCTTCTCAGGGCAGCAAGACCCAGGCCCAGAATTTCTGTTGCATTCTACTGGACCAAGAAAGTGTGAATTATGGTGTGTGATCCATTGAGGGCCATTTTGTAGCAGTCTATCAAAATAACTAATATCTATTTTTTCCTCTAGTCTTCACATTTCATGAAGGATGTGTGATAGTTGGTCAAGCAAGCACTGGGCTAATTGTAATAATGGGCATTTCATGGACTTTTTTTTCCTTTTTAAATTTTTATTCTAATTCTATTTTCATGGACTTTAATCAGTGAGTCGATTGCATAGATGGCTGGTTACATCTACAATCAACTGAGGAGTTTGCTGCCAGCAATGAGTGACATCTCATCCAATCAGTTGAAGGCCTTAAAAGCATTCAGGAAGAGAACTCCCATCTCTACTGCAGATAGTCAGTGTCCCCTGGGAACTCAACAAGGACCTTCACTGGAGCTCTTGGTTTGCCCTGCAGAATCCGGACTTGTCTCACTGTCACGTGAGACAATGTTATAAAATCTCAAAGTACTGATAGATATCACCTGTGGGTTCTGTTTCTCTAAAGAATTCCAACTGGGAAGCGGCTGTGGCTCAATCAGTGGGGCTCCCGTTTACCATGTGGGAGGCCCCGGGTTTGGTTCCCGGGGCCTCCTGGTGGGGGCGAGCCTGCCTGCACGGCGTGGTTGGCTGACCCAGCGAGCACAGGCAGCAAGGGGGGTATAAATGAATGGATAAATAAAATCTTTAAAAAAAAAAGAATTCCAACTAATACAGGATGTTTACTTGTCTTTGATCCTCACCATTAAGCTGAGATATGGACAGTGGGTATGCTGGTAAAACAAACAAAAAGCCCTTATTTGTAGCATTTGTCAAGTTCCATGGTGTAAGTTCTTCCCACCATGGCCAATTTCAGATGATCAACCTGAGTTCTCTGACCACAGAGTTGAGAGATGTACTCAAGAGCTGGCTCCAGCATACCACTGTATACAGTGAATATTATTATCTCTACTTGCAGACAAGGGTACAGGACTTTCTCAAAATCACACACAACCAGTCCTGGCAGATTGGGATTCAACCCAGTTCCAAATTGTACTTTTAGGCTACATCTTCCTGCCGCATAGCAATTTTCTTCAAACATCTAAAGGGCTACTATAGAGAATTAGCTGTATTCTAGGTTGTCACAGAGGGCAGAACAAGTCAATGTGAGTAAGTTTCAGGGAGGCAGATTTCAATATAAGAAAGTCAATATGAAAATGGATTCTGAAATAATAGAGCCTTCCAAAAAGAATGGATTGCTTTGTGCTCTCCCTTTCATAGAAGTGCCTGTCATAGGCCAACTTGTCAAGATCTCTGAATTAGGGGAGGGGTTGAACTAGATAACCTCTAAGGTCTCACCTCTCTTAGATTCTGGTCGTAAGAATTCTTTGAACTCTCAAATCTGGAATCACTTAATGTTCTTTTGACACCAAAGAAGGCAAGGAAAGGGAAGAGGGGAAGGGAAGGGAAGAGGGGAAGGAAAGGGTAGACGGGAAGGGGATGGGAAAGCAAGGGAAGGGAGGGAAGGGAAGGGAAAGGAAAGGGAAAGGAAGGAAAAGGAAAGAAGAGATGGGAAGGGAAAAAAGAGAGAAGGCAAGTGTTAAATCCAGGGAGGAGCTTGGCCAGATAAGAAGTCCTGGTAGTTGGGAGTTAAGTCTCCTGAATAAATCAGGATTGGAAACTGGATCTTCACTAGATGTAACTCTGGTCTAGGTGACAGAGCCATATGACTGACTCATGATGTTAGATGCACAACTTTTTTTAAATCCCAAGTCAGTTCAAATGAGAGTGGACAGGCCCAAACCTTGTGTCTGAAATGTTAGGGCTTTCTTGGTGTAGTAGAATGCAAACACCGATCTTGCCTGGCTGTTTAGATAATATTCTTTCTTTCCAGATGGGCTTCTTTACATTTTCTCTGCTGGAAATCTTGCTGAAATTTATGTCTTGTCTCTTTGGCTCAACCGGAACCCAAATGCCCCGCCTCAGCTTTGCCGGGCTTTTGGGGGACCTGCCTGAGGGTCTGGCAGCCTTCAGTACCTCCCCCATCAGCCCTGGGGGCTTCCCAAAACAGCTGTGGTTCTGGTTTTATGATGAGAACCACAAAGCTGGATGCTTTCCCAAACTTGAAAGCATCAAAACTTGAGGAATAAATTTGGCATTTGAGAATAAACACCCAAGATGATTCCTGGGATGACTCAGGCGTCATCAACCATGCCAAGAAAATTACATGGGTAATAGTAAAGCCTTTGAGCTTCTAGAGAATGCCCAAGACTGCTACTAAAGTAGATAACTCACTTGAGAACAAGTCGTTCAGCTCTAAAATTGCAAAAACCATGTGTGTCTCGTTCTGAGGAGCTGGAGGCAAGTTGACCAAACAAAGTCTGGGGCCGTCCCTTCAGCAGGCAATTCCCACAAGCAGGACCATCCCCATCAAAGACTTCCAAAGGCTGCTTGAACATCGAGAATCCCAGTTTCCCGTGAATGACATGCTCCATGAGGTCCTCAGATTCCAGTCACCCATGGATAGAAAGAAGGGTCTGGAATGGTTGGGAAGATGTGAAAAAGAATCAATGATGGGATGAAAAAGTTCTGGAAATAGTGGTGTTGGTTACACAACATTGTGAAAATCTCTAACACCACTGAATTGCATGCAAAAATGATTAAAAGGCTAAATTTTGTTATATATATTTTACCACAGTAAAAAAAGGAAGGAAAAAAAAAGAAGCTGTAGCAGCAATGGTGGTCTCAAGAGCTGCTCCCCTGGAGGCAGGTGCTCATGCTGGTGTGCTCTGCTCTGAAATACACTTAGGCAATAAAGAACCATCAATGATTTACACACCAGCTGACACAAAGTCAATAAACCAAGGGAGCCCCCTCCCCAGGCCCAGGTGCCCTTGGTTACCTCTGCCTTTGCTTCTTGCTCAGAATTAGTTCTGGAAACCTCAGGGAAAGAGGGCAGCTGTTATTAAATTACAGTTTTCCATTCCCATTTCCTCACTTAGCAAATGGCAGGACTTGGGCATCCGAATGGATCCTGGAACTATAGAAAACCCTGGGACCTGAGCCTGGAAGCTGGAGCAGGCTCAGGGCTCAGGGCTCAGGGCTTGGGGCTACTTCATGAGGTCCAAGCTCCTTTCTCTCTCCACTCCCCCCAAATCCCCCTTCTTCACTCTTCTCACCTTCCTCTAACTACCAGAATCACAGACCTGAGAGGACTTAAAGGTCATGCTAGTCCAAATACCAGACTCTATAGGAAACTGAGGCTCAGAGATGCTGACTTTTGAAGGACACTCAACTCGTTAACAAAAAAGCCATTATTAGCCATTTTATACCATTAACCCTTGCAGGGCATGACCTTCTTAGCCCCTTTTCATCTTCCTCCCAACCAGGTGTGGTAGACAGTACCAAGGCAGCCCCCAATGATCCCTGCTTCCTGCTGTTCGCACACTTGCATGGCCCCCTCTCTCATTGTATCAGTGTTGGTTTGTGCGACCAATAAAGCACAGCAGAAGAGATGGCGTGTCACTCCTGAGATTGGGTTATAAAAGAATGTGACTTTTCTCTTGGCTCTCCCTCTCTCAGACCATGCCCTCTGGGGGAAGCCAGATATCAAGTTGCAAGGACACATGGCAGCCCCTGGAGAGGCTCACGTTGTGAAGAACTAGAGTCTGTGGCCAACAGCCAGCGAGAAGCTAAGGCCTGCGAACAAGCACAAGCACATGACTGAGCTTGCAAGCAGATCCTTCCCCAATTGAGCCTTTAGATGACGGCATCCCGGATGACAGCTAAACTGCAACTTCCTGAGAGACCCCGAGTCAGAACCACTGGCTTGGCTCTTCCTGGAATCCTAGTTCACAGAAACGATGAAATAATAAATATTTGTTGTTTTAAGCAACTAAGTTTTAGAGTAAGTTGTTACATAATGATAAATAAAAAACACTGGGGTGCTCGCTTCAGCAGCACATATACTAAAATTGGAATGATACAGAGAAGATTAGCATGGCCCCTGCGCAAGGATGACACGCAAATTCGTGAAGCGTTCCATATTTAAAAAAAAACAAACAAACAAAAAAAAAACACTGGGGTTTTTGTTTTGGGTTTTTTTATTTTCTAGGAAAAAAATAAGAAGACAAATCCTTGCTTGCACCATGGCCAGTTGACAAGGCCTTTTCCTACACCACTTTAAGGGATGTAACCGTGGCAAATCAGAATAAATCAGGCTTCGTGCAGGCTGGGGTGAGAGCCTCACTGGTGAAAGTCATTCCAGGCCTTAGGAAAAGAATTCAAGTGGTGAGCCACTAAAATACACCAGCTTCTTTTCTGAAATTGTGAGCATGTTCCCAGTGCAAATGTTAACCAAATATGATGGAGATTAATATTTTGATGTATGAGCCAGATAATGTTTTAGAAATGGAGTTTGTTTGGTGCCTGTTCTGTAACTTAAAGGGACTAGGGTGATCTCCCGTGATTCCAGCTTCCCAGTTGGGTGGGAGTTTCCACGTGATGTTCTCAGTGGAAAAGGCAGAGCCTGCACTCAGTATGTATCCCCCACCCCCCACCTCCAATGGCCCTCACGTTGGCCCAGCCAACCCTACCTACCATACACAGACCTCTGAGAGAGGAAGCTCTTTGAAAGGCACCTAAGGAAAAAAATAACTCTCCAAGTTGCAAACTTGACAGTCACAATTTTTCTTTCTGACACATTGACTCTTTGGAGGGTACAGAACTAGAGGTCATGTATGCATCTACACACACACATCCTGCCCCAAGTTGAGCTCTGTCTTCTTTTCTCTCTGGAAAACCTATAGCTAGAAGCATAACTTCGCTTTCAGGTGTCCAGCCTTGGTTTCCTAAAATACAGTTAAACTAGGTTAATGCTTCCCCCCCCCTCCATTTTTGTCCTTGAAGTGTAGATTCAGAGCCTCTGGGAAATTTCCTAGCTTCCTCTTTTAAAGAAACAACTAGACTACAGTTGTTACCTCCCTTTCGGGAAGAATTTTGGCTGAACACACTGCCAGCTGATAAGCCAGAGATGGGACTGACTGTTTTTCTCAGGTCAGTTAGAGATGGTGAGAGCTGGTTGGTCAATACCGTGGGCCAATTACCCCAGGGCCCAGAGCCACTCAGCAATGCCCCAGTAACTTACTGTACCAAATAATGCAAAGTTAATTTGGTGCAGCTGGGGGAGGGTTGGGGATACTTTCATCACCTATTGTATGTGAGCCAACAATCTCATCTCTCCAGCTGTTCTTTGGTCTCCTAAAGGAGACCAGGAAGTAGAAAAAATAAAGAAGTTGGAGCCAAAAGTCAGTTTCCACCAACAAGAACAAAGGGTTCAATTGTGCTTCTCACATAGCAGCAGCCTCTCTCAAGTAGCATTAAATAAAATTATGCACACGTCATAACCACCATGAAAACCTCACCATGGGAACTTCCGGATGGACTCTTTTGGAATCTGAGGGATCTGGGAAGACCATCTCAGTAAAAGTTAGATTCCATAGAAAAGTCAGGAAATGGCCAGCCAGTTCTTGGGTAACCTCTCCAACAAGAGAACATGTAAATATGTGGTTTAGGAGTCTCTTCAAATATTACTTAATGCAAAATCATGCTTTCCCCTTAATTTTGTTTTGTTTCGTTTTGTTTTCTTTTTCCCTTAATTTTTTTTTTTTTTTAGGAGGTACTGGGGATTGAACCTGGGACCTCATTCATATGAAGCACCACACTCAACCACTTAGCGTCACCTGCTACACTCCCCTTAATTTTTTTTTTAAAGAATTTTTATTAGAGAAATTGTGGTTTTACAGAACAATCATGCATAAAATACAGGATTCCCATAAACCTGGTCTTATTTCTAGAAAGCTTCTAAGGATGGAGGCTCAACTGTTACCAAGTTCAGGAAAGAAAGAGATTCTCAGAGCTGGAAAATGATCACTTTATGTGGTTTCTTGGCCCTTGCCTTGAACTGTGTTCAAGCCAAACCCCGCAGAGTCTCCAAATGGAGGGTCCTGTGTGTGCTGTGATTCTGGGACTTTTCAGAGGGAAGAGCTGGTGGAGGATGAACCTTCAGTGGAATCAGAGAGACAATTGGTGTGGTAATAGGAGTGTATCTCTTGAGTCCTGGTTCAGTCATTTATGAGCTGAGTAATCTCAAGAAAATTCCTTTGCTTCTCCAAGCCTCTGTTTCATCTGCTATGCAATGGAAATAATACCTACCTCATGGGTTTTGGAGATGAGATTTTAATGAGAACATGTATATGAATGAAGTTTGAAACCTGAAAAATAAATAACCTCTGGGTTTCATTTAATTGTGCCTGATCTACCACGTTAATAGCTCAATGATTCAAAGGTCAGCCACATAACAGATAAGACCTTATCCTGGGCTTCCTTGTGAGTCCTTCTCTCCCAGATGAGAAGAAATCTCAGGTGGGCATATTTACTTGTACTGGGCCCTCCCCAACACAGTGGAGTGATACTGCTGAAAGAGCTTGCATTTTATTCCCTTCTCTTCCTTCTGTCAGTCTGGTATGGTTTGTCTCTTCCCTTGCCTTCTTTCCTCAACTGTGGTGCCTGTGTTCCATTTCTCACAACCTGTTACCTTTACAAACCAAAAGAACAGTTTCCAAAGACTCACCCACCAAACTCTTATCCTTCTGTAAGGACTCTCAAATCTCTATCTCTAGCCCTGAGCCCAATCCCAAATGACTACAGTAAATCTAGCTAGATGTCCAATCCACCTTAAACTCTATTTGTCTATTTTCCTCAAAATGGTCCCAACTCCCAACTCTGATAAACTAGCAAAAAAGTCTTTTTCACCCTTTCCTCTCCTCTATCCCCAATTCCAACCTGTTACCAAGACCTGTCACATTTTCCTTCAAAATGGCTCTTGAAGTCACCTCATTCTTTCCAGACCTCCTCTTGCTATCCTGCTTCAAGTCTTTCTTCTCTAATACCTGGTTTCTTTTCCCTATCTCTCATCATCTCTTCACCTCTCTCTCTCTCTCTCCCATGTATCTGATATTCTAAAATACAACTTATTCTTCCTATCAGTCAGGATAGTCTAGGTTATTCTGCAGTAACAAATGACTCCCAAATCTCAGTGACTTAGCACAACAGAGGTATACTTCTTATTTACATTATATATGCATCATGGATAGGCTCTGACTCTGAGCCAAGTTATTTTCACTCTGGAACCCCAGCGTATTTGTTGTTCTCATGACAGAGGGAAAAGAAAGAATGGTGAACCATGCAATGGTATTAAAGCTTCTGCCCCGAAATGATGTATGTCCCTTTTACTCACATTTCATTGGCAAAAGCAGTCATATGTTCAAGCCTGATGTCATCTGGGCAGGGATGTATAATCCTCCCATAGGGAGGGGAAAGAAATAATTACAAACACTACTATAATCTACCACAGTGCCCAGTCTCACATTGATAATCTGAGGGGTCTCTGTTCTTTTAATCAATGGAACCAATGATTCTGAACTTTGAGTTCAGAGAAACATCAATCTACTTGCTTCACATGAATTTAATTTTAATTTCCCATTTAGAATTCAGATTCCTAAAAAGCAAGGCCCATGTTTTGTACATGATTGTGTTCTCCAAGCACTTAGCACAGAGTAGGCCTCAATAAATATTCTGCAACTTCCACACACCTTTGCCTCATTAGCATCATCCTCCTCTTTGTAGCCACTTCTGAAAAATCAACCCAAAACATTATTGTTGAACAAATGAGAAAGGGAATACAAAGTTCTTTACTTAGCAGTCTCTATGTCCACTTAGCATGAACTTCTGGGACCAGCATAATTGCTGTGGTGTGGATCATGGGCACAGAGTGAACTTTTCAGAATTGCTGTAGCCTAGTCACCAAACCTCTTTTTCAGGTCCCCCAGGGTAAATTGCTGGACCTCAGATCCAGCTTCTTAAAAATGGAATGAATGCTGGTCACAGTGAGGGGTAAATAGAGAAATGACAAACTATCACAGAACAAGAAGGGGCACAGTTGCTTAATTGTGGGAATTTCTCACCTCTGTTTAACAAAATGCTCTACGTGCTCAACGCTGCCTGAGCTTGGGCTGTGAGGAAGCAGGACAAGTGAGAGGACAGGAAGCTAGGAGGGGCCAGCTGGGCCCAGGGGCCTAGCTCTGCAGGGCCGTTGGGGACCCTTTGTCTCTCTGCCCACCAACCCTCCTGCCTTTCAGTCCCTCAGCTGGAAAAACCAACTCCCCAGAAGCTCCTCAAGCCCGGGCACCTGAGCTCAGGGCCAAATGTTTCCACCCCTCTCTGTCCCTTACCTTCACCTGCGGGAGCTATAGCTTTTCTTAGCTCTGGGGATTTTGCCTCCTGCATTCTGCACTGTCTCTTAGCCCGTCAAGGGAACATCTCAGGGAATCTACCCCCAGGAAGTCCCTTGAATCTCCTCTCTACCCTCCCTCCCCCAACTTCCACCCTGAAACCCAATTCTCTCATCTTTCTCAAAGGGCAGTTTGTATCATTCCAAAGTTCGGGCTTTGGCGTCGGTGTCCTTGCTTGTCCTGTGTCCAGCAGCCTGAGGAGCACCCTCTAGCCCTACTTAAGGGGTTGTCTGCTTTTGGATGGCCTGCGGCCCACAGAGCCACCACTGGGTTCAAGAAAATGACCAAGGTGGCTGTGGGAGGAAGCGACATTCCTGTGATGCTCTCTCCGAACAGAGCAGCCCCTGGTTGGGCAGCTCAGGCAGTGTGGGCACTGTGCAGGTCAGTGCAGCACAGCAGGGAAGGAGGAAGAGGCCTTGGGGCTGGCGAGAAAGGGTGCACCTGACACTCGGGGCTTTGGAGTCCGCAAAAGTGGATGATATTCGTTTAAGAAGACCTCCACTCTGGTCATTTGAGGTGGGGATGGGGTTGTTGAAAGCCCATGAGCCTGTGCTAAGAGAGGAGGTCCTGGAGCAGGCAATTGGCCTGGCCCTCAGAGCTGTGGGCAATTAAATATGTTCCCGGGTCCAAGGATATACTGAAATCATGGGGAAGGAAGGGGAAAACCTACAAAGCTGGTCTGCCAGGTGGTCAGCGCTATGTTCTCAGACCAGTGACCCCTGACAGCCCAGTCCCGGGCTTCCTTCTCTTATGCCTCCTCTCCATGGGTCATGCAGCCCAGGACCACTGGAAGCCATGGCATCTGCATTTCCAACCTGGTCTGCAGCTTGGGCGTGAGGTCTAGAGTGAAAAAGGCTCCTCACACGGAGTGTTCTCTGGTTACCTGGACTTGTAGTACATTGTAGTATGTGTATTTCTGTGTGATGGATAGTGGGCTAGATGTGCTCCATTTGCCTTTCTAGATCCACCCCACCCTTCTGCACCCTGTACCGTATCCCAGGAGCTGACGCATACTGCACCACTGGGGCTCCCTGAGCCTCTGGCTCAGTTATAATCTGCTACTGGGAGACACTCACAGGAGATCGGAGGGTGAGGAGAGAGAGAGAGAGAAATGAAGTAGGTGGTCATTCCAGCTCCCTCCCTGCAGGGCTGCAGTTTGGCTAGCATAGCTCCTTTTGGGTGGCCCTCTCCTAAAGCCACAGCTATTGCTGGCTGAGCCCTGGGGTATTTCACCATTCTCCCTTGGTTTCCTTTAACCCTGCCTGCCTTTTTAATGGTCCCTTCATTTAACTCTTTTTAGTTGCTTCATCTGAGGATGCCTTCTGTTCCCTGTTAAAGTCTGAGGGGAACAGAAGGGCAGTGAGGTCTATAAACAGACAGGCTGACCTTCTTTCCTTAATTATTGACCTCCTGGGATGCAGGTAACCAGAAGACAGGGAAACAGACAGATTAAAGCCTGCACAACTTCAAAAGCCAATGCAAGGAGGTTCCATAAAACATCTCCAGTGTTTAATGGGGTTTCTCCAAATTAGTGTGTTTCTCAACTTTGCCTGATCAATCTAATCCTTCACACCTTCTTGGGAAGGGCTGGAAGGGGCAGGGAAGACTGGCTGCCTCTCTGGACTTTGTGTGAGTCTCTACACCAGGACTCTTGCCAGGGCAGCTATTAAGGAAAGGTAGTAGGAGCTCAACGAACCTTTGGGCCCTGAGTTTAACTCATTCCTGGAGGCAGAAACACTGAGTCAGACCTCGCTCTGGTGTGGGAGTCAGAAAAGAGAGGAGGTGTAGGGAGTGGGGATGGGGATAAGGGAATCGAGGAGGGGAAGAGGGGGCTGGGAAAATAGACATTATTATTACAGACTTTTCTATAGTATGTAGTGCAGATAAATCACCTTTTAATTAGGTTGGACAAAAGCTGTGTGTATTAGTTAGGATTACATTTGGCTGTGTATAACAGAAAATCCCAAAATAATAGTGGTTTTAAAAAAATAGAGCGAATGTGGCTCAAGAAGTTGAGCTCCTGCTTCCCATATGGGAGGTCCTGGGTTTGGTCCCCAGTGCCTCCTAAAAACAGAAAAACCAACTCAGGGGAGCTGATGTGGATCAGTGGTTGATCACCAGCTTCCATATACCAGGTCCCGGGATCATTCCCTGGCCCCAGTACCATTAAAATAAGTAAATAAATAAAGAAATAAAGAACTTGATTTCTCTCTCATATAAAAGAAATCTGGCAATCCAAGCTGGTTTGGCAGCCATGTAGCAGTCATCAGGGAACCGGCTCTGACTTTAACTCATTCCTGGAGGCAGAAACACTGAGGTCAGACCTTGCTTTGGTGTGGGAGTCAGAAAAGAGAGGAGGTATAGGGAGTGGGGATGGGGATAAGGGAATTGCCACCTAATATACAACTCCCCAAGCTTAGCATGTCTCTTCATGGTCCCAGATGGCTGCTCAGCCCCCAGCCACCACACCCAGCACCAGGTAACAGGAAAGAGATTTCTTAGAAAGCTCACATGTTGCTTCTGCCTACATCTTATTGGATAGAACTTAATAACATGGCTATATAATATTTTCTCTGGATAGCTATGTACCTAAAAAAACGGGATCTGTTATTAAGAAAAAAAGAAGGGGGGGACAGATGTGGCTCAAATGGTTGGGCGTCCGTCTCCCATATGGAGGGACCCGGGTTCGATCTCTAGGACCTCCTGGTAAAAAAAAAAAAAAAAGAAGGAATATGAAGGGAAGACAGTTACTATCTAGATTCTCAACTTATCCTCAAGAAGGAAATGTTTCTGAAGCATAAATCCTTTGTGTACTGGAGGAGCTTCCCATCTGACCTCATTTTCCACGGCATGCAAATCATCCCTCATGACTGAGCTCCAAACTCACTTCCTCAGGGAACCCTCCCCGGATCCCTTAGTCTGCATTTGGCCTCCCTGTTTTATGTGACCATAGTACTTTGTGCTTCTTCTTTAAAGCATGTTGTATCCTGGTAATTATTGACTTATCTGTAATTGTTTGTGTAAGGAATGTCTTCCCTGTAAACCAGACCATCAGCTCCATGAGGGCAGGGATTCTGCTTTGCTCACCATTCTCTCCCCAGCAGTCTTTCAATAAATATTTGTTAACGGACTGCTTTTGAGTGACTAGAATACTACAGAGGCACCAGATTCAAGGCCATTTCCAAAAAGACCTTTCTTTTCTTTAACTGACTTTCCTGGCTGAGAGCAGGCAAACAGGGTTCTCCCACGCTATGCTGTGCCCCTGCCAGGGTCTGGCCAGCCCAAGGCCCTCACCCACGGATGACCCCCATGGCAAACTCCATGCGACAAAACTGGCTCCAACCAGAAGCACGCCTGGGTGGGCAGAAGTAACTATAGCAGTGTGGGTGAATTTTAGATCTGAAAATGCTAGCAGCTGCCCAGGGTTTGGGGAGGAAAAGTAGATCAGCCTCTTCCCTCAGCCGGCATCACCCCCAGGCCTGAAGGGGAAGGAGGAGTGTGTGACCTCTGCAGCCTCAGGCTGTGAACACATTTGGTCACGCTCAGCTTTATGAGCACTACACCCACCTGTTCTCAAGACTCCCCCAAAAAACAGATAGGCCTGGGCTGTTCAGCCTTTAGATACTGAAGAGAGAATCTTCAGGAGGCCAGGCTTTTAAGGGAGAGCACCGCCCACACCCAAAGGTGGGACTCGGAATCCAGAAGGTTCTTGAGCTCTCCATTTTAAGCTTGTCCAGTTAGGGATGGAGCATGCTGTTCTCTGGACGGGACCATAGGATTTAAAAGAGAGAATGAAAAAGAGAAGCTGCCTGTGAGCCCCTGTGAGAGAACCCTGTGAGAGAGTCAAACTTCCCCAGCCCCGAGAGAGATAAGACAACAAGACTGAGAAATGAAGACTCATCTCCAATTTTTCAAAAAAATCAGCCTTGCATCCTGTCCCTTCACATTTACCACTGTGGTATTTACTCATAACAATCAAGGCATACTTCAACCACTTCTCCTTCTGACTGAGAAGCTGAAAGTGATGTTCACCCTTGGTATGATTTGGGGATTTTCTGAGTCATGGTTGGCAAGATTAGGTATTGGGGCTGGCTCCTCCTGGTTGGCAAGAGCCAATTATTAAATATTCAAGAATATTGTGAGCCAATTGGTAACTTGAAATCTGCTATGGTGAGAGTGTTTACACCATGGAAATTGGCACAAGATACAAACCAGCCCCACCCCATCCATTTTTTTGAAGAGCCATTTCACTTGCACATTGCTGCATTACTTTTTCAGGAGGGGCTGTGAGAGCGCTGGAGGAAAAGGTGGGAGAGGACCATGGGGTGAGCAGTGTGAAGGGAGTTTGGTGCTTTCTTTGACATCCTTGTCACATCGTCCTTCTCAGCTCTTCACAGCATTTTCTCTGGGGAAACATGGATGTGAGCTACTCTTGTTCTATTAGGGAAAGTGAAAAAGTTTACTTTCACTTGCTCCTGTGCTAAAGGAATCCAGTAGCACAACCTTCAAGAGCAGCAGGCCATTTTCTTGCAGAAATAGAAGGAAGAGCTGAAGAGGTACCTTTAATGGCGATGAGTCAATGGAAAAGTAGGTAATTAAAGGTTGGCTTCCTTCAAATCCCCTGATAAAAACAGCAGTACAAGCTTGCCAATCAAGGCCACAGGTGACATTTCTTATTTAAGTGGATTCCTCTACTTCAGATTTCATTTTCAGAGGTCACAAAATGTTTTCACAAAATTATTTTCACAAAAAAAGATAATAAATGAGATCCAGGATTGGTATAGAGAAAGGTTCTTAAATTTTAGTGTGCTGCCCAACCTCAGGAAGAGAGTGCTTCTAGAAACCCAGATTTCCAGGACTTTCCCTGAAGAGTTTAGATTCTGGATATCTGCAGAGAGGTCCAAGAATCAGCCCTTTTTTTTTTTTTTTTTTTTTAAGATTTTATTTATTTATTCACCCATCCTCCCTCGCTGCTTGTGCTCGCTGGGTCAGCCAACCACGCCGTGCGGGCGGGCCCACCTCCCACATGCCAAACGGGAGCCTTACTGACCGAGCCACAGCCGCCTCCCAAGAATCAGCCCTTTTTAACAGCCCCCACTCCCACCCATGATTCTGCTGCAGTTGGTCTGAGGATTATACTTTGAGAAATTGGTCAAAAGAGGATCTTCAAGGGAGATGCATTTTGTAGATGGTGAAACAGACCCCTGAGGGGGCTCCTCCTCCAGTGCAGAGGCCTGGCCCTGCCCCAGCTGCACACTGCATTGCACTGGGAGCTATGGGAAAACATAAAAGAGCACTCACTGTTAGTGAGGCACAGGGACAGCGCCTGGGAAATGATCTGAGAGGAGTAGGTGGGATGCTGTGGCAGGACCAGCCACCTCAGAGAAGAAGGAACAGCCCCGAGTCTCAGCCTCCACCCAGCTTCCTTCGCCCTGGGAAAGCCAGAAAGGAGAGCAAGGGGAAGCTCTGGGTGGTGGTCTCCATCAACACAGAAAAGACCCTCTGAGCTCCTCCTCAACCAGCAACCAGAATGCCCAGGGCCATGCCCAAGGCAAAGGCAGCCTCCCCACCTAAGGTCCCTTCTGGGAATTTAGGGATGACAATGAACTTTAGTTTCTCCACTCAAGTGACAGAAGACCCATTCCCCAGCTCAGGGCACCCTCCAGGAGCTCCTGAAAGCTGCCACAGGTCAGTTCCTCTTGTTGAAAGCATCTTTTGACAGTTTAGATTTATAAGGCCTGGCAGCACTCATCCCAAGAACCCAAGCCCACTTGCCAAGATGGGGTGAAATGGGGGCATGACATCCCACAGATGCACCCACTCTGGAAAGGGGCTGTTGATCCAGCAGTGCTCTCCCCTCCACCACTCTGCACCCCACCCCCAGAAAAACATCCCATTCATCATTCAGAAGGTCCAGCCCTGCCATAGGGCATTGTGATAATGGAGGGGAAGAAAAGATGCAACACTTCACCTCAGCCCCTCACCACCTGCCCATCTTATACCATCTCATCTGAATAGAATTCTACTGCAGCCCTTCCCTGGGCTGTGTTCTTTATATTATTTCTAAGCCACTTCCTATTTCCTTTTCTAGGTCATAAGCCAGCTTACAGTTGGTGTGATTCACTCAGCTGGGACACTCTGCTGTTATCTCCCCTCAGAGACCTGGTTTGTTCTGATGAAAATACACGAACCATGCTAGGCATTTAGGGATGCTGCATGCCCAGGCCCAGAAGCCAGACGTGCCTGGAAAATCTGTGACTTGCTAGGTTTCTATTTCTTTGCTGTGCCAACACCCAGTGCCCTCAGTTCCCTGGAGGGACTGGACCAGTATACTTTTTGAAGACTTTTTGCAAAAACCTCACTGGAAACCTTCTTTGCCAAGAGGCCAGACTTACCAGGCAGTCATCAGAGAACAGCCAGTAAGCCCTATGGAAGGCAGGGACAGAAAACCATATGAAAGCATTACCTTCTAGTAACTAGATTTCCAAACAAGGAGGAAACCACAGCTCAGATGAGAGCCGGTGCTCAGCAATGTGGGTTCACATGAAGACAGACAAGAATAGACTTTGAACAATTATATCACCTTCCTTTTATGACTTCAAAGCAGTTTACTCATCCTGACTTCCATACTCTTCTGGTGGAACATTGAGTATTAAGGACAAGGTACTAGGTAATTTGGTCAAGGTCCATGTGCCAAGTCAGCATCAGGTTGCTATTTTTTCTTTTTCACTCCATTCTCCAAAATGTTCTTTGCTATGAAAATGTATTCTAAGCTGGAACATACCTGAGGTGGCACAGAAAATGCAAAGCTATGGACTTTTCCCTGTGTCTCTGAATGGGTCAAGTGTTCAGTGATGATGCTGGGGGCAGGGCTGGGGCACCCATGTTGCAGACCCCTGCTCACCACACCTTCTTCTGCAGCATGGAAGGGAAAGGGAGAGAGAAGAACAAGTAAAGAAAGGCCCAGAGACGAGGCCAGCCTAGGAGAGAGGGATGCAGGCTACTGTCCTCTAAGCGAGGAATGCAGAGTCCTGGCTCTCCAGGAGGTGTGGCACTCATCCCAGAGAGATTATCTCCAAAGAAAGAAACAGGTACTCTGAGTCTAGTCAACAGTGGCACATGCAGGCACACTGCAAACCAACATGGAAAATGTCATCCTCTTAATGGGTGAGGGTGTAGGGACATAAGAACTCTACCCTGCTGGTGGGAGCATAAACTGGAAAAGAACTTTTTTTCTGGTTCACACTTTAGTAATGTATGCTTGAGACAGAGACAATGCTGTGTATTCACCAAACTGGGCTTTCCTCACAGACACACAGGAAGACTACATTTCCTTGCCTCCTTTGCAGTTAGGTGTGGCCAGACGACTGAGTGGACAGAGGAAGTGATGTGCGTCACTTCCGGGCCTGGTCTGAAACTCCCTGTGCAACTCTCCATGCTCACTCTCTCCCCTTGCCTATCAGCTGAAATCAGAGGTTCTGGAGAAGAACTGAAAGGCCCTAGCAAATGGAGAGTCATTTACATGGAAAAAACCTGGTTCCAGGGAACTCTTCAAAGCTCCCCCCACTCCCAGCCAAATGACCTACGTTGGACTGTGATGTGAAAAGAGAAATAAATCTTTATACTAATAAGCTACGGAGATTTGGAGGTGTTTGTTGTATCAGTTAGCCTACCCTGACTGATGAGGTATCAAAAGCTTTAAAAACACCCACAAGCTCTGACCCACCAGTTACACTCTCTGGGGCATATCCTAAAGAGATTATTTAAAATATTCAGCACAATTTTGATTTTAGTCACAAAAAAAGGAAACATCAATCTTCAATAATCGAGGCTTAGTGAAAGAAATAACGTATCTTGGTTTGCCAAGGCTGCTATAACAAAATACCACAATCTGGTTGGCTTAAACAATAGGAACTTATGGCTTCACAATTTGGAGGCTGGAAGTCCAAAATCAAGGTATTGGCGGGCTATGGCTTCTCTGTCAGCAAGCCAATCATCTTTGCCTCCAATACGTGGTGATCTACCTCTTTCCATCTCTTCCTGGGGTTTGTACTTCCATATCCAAATTCCCTTTGCTTATAAAGACTGAGTCATATGGATTAAGGCCCACCCTGATTCTATTTGGCCTCTTCTTAATAGGATCTTCGAAGATCTTATTTACAAATGAGTTCACACCCACAGGACTGCAGGCTTAGACTTGAACAGGTCTTGTGGAGAACATGATTCAATCCCCAACATAACGTAACACTGCTAAGGAATATTATTTGGACACTTAATATCATTGAAATGCATTTACTGAGATGCAAAAAGTTTCATGATATAATATAAAGTGAACAAGAGTGTGGTGGACTGAACAATATTGCCTCCACCCCAAAAATGTCCATGTCCTAACCCCTGGAACCTCTGACTATTTTTCCTTACATGGCAAAGTGAGCTTTGCAGGTGTGATTAAATTAATGATCTTGAGATGAGGAGACCACCCTAGGTTATCCAAGGTGGGCCCATGTAATCACTAGGGTCCTCATAAGAGTATGGTAGGAGGGTCAGAGGCAAAGTTGCTGTGACCACAGAAGCAGAGGTTGGAGTGATGGACTCAGAGGATGACAGAAATGGAGCAGGAGCCATGGAATGCAGAAGGCATCTAAAGCTGGAAAATGCAAGGAAACGGATGCTTCCCTAGAGTCTCCAGAAGGAACCAGTTCTGCCAACACTTTGGCTTTAGACATGAGACCGATTTTGAACTTCTGACCTTCAGAACTGTAAGATAATGAATTTGTATTGTTTTAAGGCACTTATTTTGGTAATTTTCCAAAGCAGGAAATGAATACAAACATGAACAGAACAGCATAGAAGCTGAAAACCCCAAACCACCCATGTACACATGTATATGCACACATAGAGGACAGTCTGGAAACTATGCACACACACATACACATATAAAACAGTGATTGTTTCTACTAATAAGATTACAGGTGGCTTTTTTTGGTCTCCTTTCTGCATTTTTTGCTTTTTCTACAATGAACATGTTTTATTTATTTATTTCTCCCCACCCCATTGTTGTTTACATTTGCTGTGTCTGTTTGTTGTGTGCTGGTCTTCCTTTTTAGGAAGCACTGGGAACTGAACCCAGGACCTCCCATTTGGGAGGGAGGTGCCAATCACTTGAGCCACCTCCGCTCCCTGCTTTGTTATGTCTCTCACTATGTTTTCCTCTTTGTGTCTCTTGTTGTGTCATCTTGTTGAATCAGCTTGCCACGCCACCGTCATGTCAGCTCGCTGTCTTGCTGTCTTCTTTAGGAGGCACCGGGAACTGAACCCAGGATCTCCCATATGGTAGGCAGAAACTCAATTGCTTGAGCCACATCCACTTCCTGAACTTATGTTTCTTGACTTAAATTTCTTTTTTTAAGTAGCCAGCTGGAAATGGATAGTCTCCGCTAACTTTGCTGTCTCTGGGCATAAGCTTATTGTATGCAAAGGAAACAAAGTTTCCCTGGACACACTCTTGGTCATAGGCTGCACTTCCACCACTGACAAGGTTAAATATCTATTTTTTTTTTTTTTTTTTTTTATTCATTTATCCCCCCCTTGCTGCCTGTGCTCACTGGGTCAGCCAACCACGCCGCGTGGGTGGGCCCGCCCCCACCAGGAGGCCGCGGGAACCTCCCACATGGCAAACGGGAGCCCTACTGATTGAGCCACAGCCACTTCCCTAAATATCTATTTTATCTTCACCACTGGAAGCAACTCTCAACCTGTTCACAGTGCTTCGGGGCTCAGCTCCACAGACAAATTGCCTTCACTTTACAAAATGAAGCTCCTTTTCATCACAACATTTTCCAGGATTTCATCAGAGTTGCTGGGCTTCGGAACGCTCTTCCTTCTGGGTCCTAATTAGGATGATTTTGGAAGGCTGCAGCTCAGGCCCCTCTCCCCCAGCCTAGCTGGGTGATGCAGACCACACCCACGCTGCAGAGAGCAGGGCAGGAAATAACACTATAACTACAGGTCTTTATTCAGAAACCCAGCCGCTCACCACAAAATAAACTTCAGAGCCCTGAGGACTGAGCGTCTGGACCTACAAGATCAAAGCATCTCATGCAATCTTTCCAAGTGGACCTTCTACAAAAAAGTCATGCTGCAGCTTTTTGTTTCAACCCTCCAACTACAGGATCAGGCCAGAATTAAGTTGTAAATTCAAGTTTTTTTCCCTGCCAAATCTACTCCCTGCCCTTTCAATACACCCCACATGGAGGGAACTGGGGTTTCCTGTTGAGGAAAGTTCTCTTCTGTTCTGTGAGGGAACCATATATTAACACACACCATGTGTAAGTTTTGGGTATGGTAGAATAGAACTATTATAGTTTAACTTGATGTCTTTTTGGCAAACCACACGTCCTCCAAATGAAGAAATATAAGGAAAGAATGACTTATTTTCAAAGTAAGATCCTGTGACATCAAGAAAAGTAGCTTCCCCTGGAGCAAATGAAGACCAAAGCCTGGATCTGCCTGAGGTCTGTGGAGACAGCCTACAAGCAAACCTTAGTAATTCTTTTCCCATTCCTCTTACAACTTCACATCCTAACTTCCCTCAAAGGTCCAGCTAAAGAAATTTCCATTATACCCACAAAGGCTTCCACAGGCAGGTCAGCCCACACCAATGTCTTTCCTATCTCCAAAAAATATTTGTTTAAGTGAAGAGCCTATATCCTGCCATTTAGCATTTGAATATATAACCTGAGTGCCGTGGGTTCTCTGACAAATGCAGTCAGGTTCATATCTGTGTCCAGCTTAGACCCGCTTGGCTCAGGACCTCAGCCCCTTGAAGATTTTTTCCAGGTATTTGGAACACAATAGAGGGTGGTAGCTAAGCACACAGGCTTTGGAGCTGGAGTGCTCCGTGATCTTGAGCAAGTCACTTGGTTTCTCTGAGTCTGTTTCTTCTGAACCTCATTTGTAAAGTGGTTCTAATAGTTGGTGTGAGAATTAAACGGGAATTCATTTAATGCACTTCATACTCAAGAGACTTAGTGTTTCACTTTTAAACCGTGGCCCCCAAATTCTTGGACATGCCTCCCATCCAGAGGTGGCACCCTATCTCCCTTCTTGAATCTGGGCTCTGAAACTGCTGACCACTGGAACACGGGTAAGAGACGCCATGTTAGTTCCTGGCCCCAAGCCTTAAGAATCTGGCAGCTTCCGTGCCCTGCCTCTCTCTTGGAACCCAGCCATCATCCTGTGAGGGAGCAGGTCACAGTGAGCGGCTGTGTGTGGGTGCTCTGACTGACAACCACAGCTGAGGAACCAGCCAACAGCCAGCATAAATGCAAAGAAGTTTTTGAGATGAGTGCAGCTGTAGCTACCATCTGACCGCAACCACAGAAAGTGAGGATCAGAAACCCCGAGAAAGGATCACCTAGCTGATTCCAGTCAAGCCCAGAACCATGAGCAATAAGAATAAAATGATTACCATTATTTTAACTCACTAATTTTACTGGTGTTTTGTTACTCAGCAGTAGATATCTGAGGCCCTTACCTATTGTTTTAAGGAGGTCTCATGTTGGTATCTGAATTATCTTCGTCTTCATTGGCTGTTCCTCCGTTGGCAGTTTGGAGATTCATCCAGGCTGCTTCTTTCTCCCCAGCTTTGTAGGGACTTGGATGTGTTGCCGGATTTTGTCTAGGTTCTTGACTTATGCTGCAGAAATGAATTTCAAAAGCATATCAGGTTAGTTAGGCCAGTAATTTATTAAGGTAGGGAGGGAGGAGAAATGGGAGAAAATAACAGATTATGGGTCCCAGAGAGAGGAAGGGGCTGAAGAGTGATAAAGAGGGCTGGTTTATAGACTACAATTCCCCATTATAGATTATAAATGCCCAGGTTTTACTTGTGTGTTGATCCATGCAGGGGGAACACCGTGAGGGCAGGGCACAGAAGGCAAGAAGAAGTGGAAGAGAGATTCGACCTTTGTGCCTGCTTTTTAAACCATTAATTATTCTACCCCTTTGCATGGGAGGAGTTCCAGCTGTTTGCTGTTTTGATTGATTACTCCACCCATCACTCTCCTGGGTGGGCCCAATGATAATGTCCCTGGAGAATATCTGGGGCTTCTCCTGGCTTCTGGAGAGAATCTCATTCCAGATGGCAGAAATCTGGCAAGGGTCTTCCAACAGCCATCTTGGGGATATTGATATCCACGTGGACTTCTTGCCAGGTTCCAGATCCATCCATTGATTTCCTGTCTAGCCTGCTTCAGAAGTACCCTTCCCAACTGCAGACTATATTCAAGTTTTCTCCCTTGGGGAAATTTCTTAGCTCCCATATAAATTAATGCATTCAAAGAATTGTTTGGGAGAAAGGGCGTTGCCCAACTTCACAGGCTGATCGGAGTCCAAAGAGCCCATAACAATCCCATGCTGCTTTATTCTGTTCATTATATTTTTCGTGAATGTTAGATCTTGTTTTCCCAAAAAGAAGGTAAAATTGTTTGAGGGCGGGGACTATTTTAATTTTATTTTTTGCACATCAAAAAGAAAACAATGATTATCATTAATTGGAACCAGTTGAATCTGTGAAAAGCCTAAGTCCAAGATGCTGCTCAAAAAGGACAAATAGAAAAAAGGGAGCTAAAGAAAAATCACACCTGGCTGGCCATGAGTCCCAAACTCTCATTAGGAAAAAAAAAAAAGTGTATGGGGACAAATCATCCTATTGTTAAAGGAAGGTGAGAATGGTTCATGGAAGTGAAAAGTCCAGGGATTTGATTTTGGGTTATCTCCTCATTGGGTAATTCAGGTAGTTAGCATTGTCTGCCCTAGATGTATGGAGATATATTTTACCCGCTGAGTTGATATTGCAAAAGTCTTGACACATAGATCAGGTGCTAGATTACAGGGATGTTCAGGCCTGCTGAATTCCCAGTGGCTGGTGTTGGGGTGATGAGCTGCGGAGTGTCACATGCTCCACACAGATGTCTCATCCACACGTGTCTATCTGGAGCTTATTGCGTGACTTCTGCTCGATGGAAGCATCTCCATAAGTTTCCCCATCAGTTGCCAACCAAGAAGCCTAACAAGCTCTGTGACCGTTGGCTTCTATTGGTTAATCACATTGACTCCCCCACTGGGACAACTGTGCCTTGTATATACCTCCAGGCTGAGTTAGTGGGGTCTTCTCTGTGCTGCCACCATTCTCTGAGCTTGTTGTCATCCCAGCACTTACTACGCTGTGCTGTAATTGTCTGTGTACTTATCTCTCTCTCCAACAAACTGTGAGCTTGTTGAGGGCTATGGCAGTCATTTATTTTTCTCTACTTTTTCCTTGGCAATAGCAGGATCCCCCTTAATAAAGTTTTAAATTAATTAATAATTCGAATGGACTTTTAACTTTTTCCTAATAGGTTTCAACCAGCACAGACTACTTGCTTTTTCCCAAACATGCCCTGTGTTCCCTTGTCTCTAAGGGAACTGTGTTTTATGTGTTTCTTGAAATCTTCCCAGATTTCAAGTATATAGTAGTGTAGCAGCAGGACAAACTCCATAATTTGGAGGACCCAGTGAAAAATGAAAACCTGGGCTCCAAGTTGAAAAATTATTAAGAATTTCAAGATGGTGACAGTAGAGCATTAAGCCAAGTATGGGGCCCTTCTAAGGGGGGGGGTGTTGTGAGACTGCACAGGTTGCACACCCATGAAGCTGGCCTGTGTAACAGCTGTCATGTTCATCAGTCCCGCATGCCATGCCACGCCCCTCCTGTTGGTAATTGCACAATTTTTTAAATTAACAAACCAATTTCAACATGTATTAATAAAGCATAAATCCATCCAAATACTATCAATGATATTCAGTATAATCACATAGTTGTGCATTCATCAATTCAGTCATTATCAGAGCATTTTCATTATTCCAATAATAATAAAAAACAAACAAACAAACAAAAAAAAAAAACAAGAACCGAAAAAAAAAAAAAACTCATCACCCCTCAATCTCTCTATGCTTCCCCTCCTATACATAGCTGCTATTCTCTCTCTCTCTAGTTTGTGTTTATATTTTGTAAAAACTTTTTACATATGCAATATTACCCATATTTGTATTTCACATGAGGTTTCACTATGTTTTACAGTCCCATGTTACATTTTTTAGCTTTCCTTCTAGTAATATACAGGACCTTAGACTTTCCCTTTCAACCACTGTCATACCCATATAATAGCTCTGCTAGTCACAAACACCATGATGTGCTCTCACCATTTCCATTCATTTCCAAAGATTTACAAACAACCTTTTAATCAATTCTGCACAGAGTAACTCTCAGCTCTCTATTCTTTACCCTCATTCTATTTTTCTGATGACCTATAGTTTAATTATTAACTCCATAAATTTACACAATATATTTAGTTCATAATAGCACAATCATTCAGTAATTGTCCTTTTGTGTCTGGCTTGCTTCACTCAACATAATGTCCTCCAGGTTCATCCATGTTGCCATATGCTTTATGACTTCATTTCTTCTTAGAGCTGCATAATATTCCATCGTGTGAATAGACCACAGTTTGTTTATCCATTCATCTGTTGATGGACACCTGGGTTGTTTCCAACTTTTGGCATTTGTGAATAATGCCGCTATGAACATCGGCGTACAGACATCTGCTCATGTCCCTCCTTTCAGTTCTTCTGGGTCTATACCTAGTCGTAATATTGCAGGGTTACATGGCAAATCTATATTCAACTTCTTTAGGAACTGCCAAACAGTCCTCCACAGTGGCTGTACCATTCTGCATTCCCACCAACAGTGAATAAGTGTTCCTATCTCTCCACATCCTCTCCAACACTTGTAGTTCTCTGTCTTTTTAATAGTGGCCCTTCTAAAAGGTGTGAAATGATACCTCATTGTAGTTCTGACTTGCATTTCCCTAATCGCTAGTGATGTTGAACATTTTTCCATGTGTGTTTTCGCCGTTTGTATTTCTTCTTTGGACAATTGTCTATTCAATACTTTTGCCCATTTTTTAATCAGATAGTTTGTCTTTTTATTGTTGAGTTGTAGTATCTCTTTATATATCATGGATATTAAGCCCTTATTAGATATATGATTTCCAAATTATTTTCTCCCATTGAGTCAGCTGTCTTTTCATCCTTTTGACAAAGTCTTTTGAGGTGCCAGAGTGTTTACATTTGAGGAGGTCCCATTTATCTATTTTTTTCTTTTGTTGCTCAAATTGCACAATTTTTATTTGGGAAACCAACCTTAGCTGTCTATATGGCTTGGATGGGACTGACACCCCTATCCCTAACCCAGGGGTGGGCATGTGGTCCTGGCCTGGTCAACAAGAACATTGCACTCTCGTGGTCATGAATGGTCCAGAGATGAGTGTGTGACCCAATCACAACCTGTGAAAATCATACCACAGAGTTGTGTGCAGGGAAAGAAATGTCTTATTTTGCTGGTGTTACTAAATTGATAGGAAATAAGCCTAGAGCCCTGGGGATCATCAGTTGGAGAAATCTTGCCTGAGATAAAGCTAATATTGTCAAAATAGAACTGAGAAGGTGGGTCCATGTGGGGAGAGAGTTCTGCCAACATCTTTAAACATCTAGATTAATTTCAGTATCTAAATTTTTCTTTTCTTTTTTTATTTGTATGAAATAACAAAATCCATTCTTGGCCTAAGCTGGTTTATGTTGAGTTTCTGTCACTTGCAGTCAAAAGAGACCTGACTAATAGAGTTGGGCCTTAATAAATTCCTTTCTGTTTGAATCATGGACCACCAGGGGTTGAAGGAATCTATTGTTCTATCCCCCATTCTTTGCTTGGTTCAATTTAACTTAAAAATCAGGGCAGGAAATAGAATGGCCCAGAGAGACTGCAACTGGGCTATTAATATGTTGGATATAATGGAGAATTTAATAGTATAGTAAGGACTTAATCTCTTACTCATGCTCATTGTTTTATATGTATAGGGAGAGGCAGGGATGGGAAGCATGAGGTGGAAAACCTTTTCACTTCGAAGATTTGAACATAAAATTTATATGTTCAACATGTTTTACTTTTATAATATAATAAGATACTACAGAAAGTATAGTATCTTAGAGAATTTGAAAAGATGTGACTCAGGCCAGATGACCTTTCCTGAAGATTACTAGGGTGTCAGTCCATATAGTTTAACTATGACCTGCCTTGCCAACCTATCATCTAAAGCCAAGCGTCAGTGAGTATGAAGTCTAAGCGAGCCCTATTCTCCCCCACCCTGGTCTCAGCCTGCCTGCCCCACCCCCAACCCCACTCTCCACTCAGAGCTGCTTTGCCAAGGTCTGCTTTGCAGACCCATGGGCTGTTTACTGACTTGTACCTAACCACGCCCCTGCCTGCATCCTTTCTCTAGAGTGTCTTTTGGAATCCTGAGCAAAAATCTTAGATTGCTGACTCTCTTGCCAACAGCAAACATTATATTCTGGATGTGATGGGAGGAAAACCAAATTTTTATGCCTCCAGGCTAGGTCAAAATCTTAAGAACAGTTAACTTCCTTCAAGATCTTAACACAGTCTTCCTTCACTTTTGCCTCCTCTGTGCTCCGCTTGATTCTCAGCTACCACAGCTCTGTGTTGCCTCCACCCAGCCTTGCTTTCTACTGCAGCCTTCCCTAAGATCTCCATTCCTATGTGAACCTGCCTCTCCGTCCTACTCCCTCAGACTCATCACTGAGTCCTTTTTTGTTTCTCAAACTAGACCTTTCCAAGGAAGCCACCTGTTCCTGTAGGCTTCTCACAATTCTCAGATGGAACTTTCCAGTGCCATTCCCCTCCTCCAGTCCTGCCACATTGTGGAAAGTGTCATTTTCCTGTGGGTGTCTGAGGCAGTACCCTAGCTTCAACTGCTTTCACCTCTTCAATTGCAGTGACTTTTGTCTCCTTTCCACTTTAGCCATGTCCATCTCCTGGATGTTCTCAAAACTTTGAAGTGAAATGTTAAATTCTAATATCCTTAAAGGTGTTAAATATGTTTAAAAATAAAAAAAAATAAAAACTCCAACATCCCATTTTTGAACTTCAATTCCTTGATTTCTAGCATTCATATTGTCTAATATCTGCATTTTGCTTTATTGAGACTTTTTTTTTTTTTTAAGGTTTATTTATTTACTTTATCCATTTTAAACACCCCCTTCCCCATTTGCTGTTTTGTGTCCATTCGCTGGGCAATTTTCTGTATCTGTTTCCTGCCATCTCTTCTCATCCTCCTCCTCCAGTCTTCACGAGGATTTGATCCTGGAGACCTCCGATGTAGGAGAGAGGTGTTCTGCCATCTGCACCACCTCAGTTCCTGGTATTCAGAGCTTTTGGAGCATCTCGTCTTGTCTCTCCCCTGCGTCTCTCTCTTGTTACATCATCATCTTACTGCATGGCTCCCGGGGCCTGGCGGCTCACCAGCACACAGAGCCTGGCAGCCCATGCACCTTCTATATATGTATATATTTTTCATTTTACCGGGTGGTCCCGGGGATCGAACCCAGGTCCCTCCATATGGCAGACGGACACCGAACCATTTGAGCCACATCCGCCCCCCCTTTATTGAGACTTTTGGTCAATGGACATCTCCATTTTCTCTAAATAAACACATTCAACAGATATTGATTGAGTCCACATATGTGCCAGATACTCCCAGGCAAAGTACATGAAGGTTCATTCTAGGGGGAGGATATTTCCGTTACCTATTGCTACATGACTAATCTCTCCCAAATTTAGTGACTTCAAACAACAAGCTTTCATTGTCTCATGATTTGCAGTCAGGAAGGTGGTCAGGGTGAGGTCGGGCCGCTGCTCTGCCCCACGGGGTGCCAGGTGGGGTCACGCACTCACCTGCATTCACCTGGTAGCTGGCTGGGCTGAAAGGCTGAAGAAGGTGTCACACCTATCTGTCACTTAAGTGATCGTCCACGTGGCCTTTCTGTCTCCCTGCAGCTAGCTTGGGCTTTCTCACAGCATGGTCGTCTCAGGTAGTCAGACTTCTTACATGGCATCTGGCTTCCAAAAGTGAAAGCAGAAGCTGACAAACTTCTTAAAAGTTAGGCCCCGAACAGGCACAACATCCTTCTGCTGCATTCTATCAGTCTAAGCAAGTACGAGGGAGTCAGAAGGCCAGCTCAGCTTCAAGGGAAGGAAAAATAGACCTGTCTTTTGATCAGCAGAGCAGCATGTGCATTCGTGAGAGAAGGAATTGATGACAGCTATCTTTGGAGACTACCTCAGAGGAGGTAGACAATAAATACATAAACAAATAGGAAAATACCAAATAGTAGTAAGAGCTACCCAGAGCCTTGAAACAGGGTTATTTGACAGAGAATGACTGAGTAACTCCTGTAGCTTGAGGGGCTGGTCAGGAAAAGTCTGATATTTAAACTAAAACTTGAAAAGCAAGAAATTGTCAGCTGTGTGAAGATCAGGCAGAAGGATAAGCTAGCGCAAAGGCTGTAAAATGGCAATTAGCAAGGCATGCTTAAGGAATAGAAAGAAGACCTACAAGTCAGGAGTATAGACAACATGAGAGTGGGTAGGAAATGAGGTCAGACAAGTAGGAAGGGCCAGATCAAGTGCACCAGGGTGAAAATGTTGGATTTTATTCCAAGAGCAATCAATGAAAAGCCACTGAAGGGTTTTAGCCAGAGAAGGGACATGATATGATTCGTATTTTTAAAAGGTTATTCCAGCTGCCTTGTGGAGAAGAGATGGGAAATTTCAAGCATGGAAGCAGCAAGACTGGTCAGGGGTCTACCTTGGGAGACCAGAAGAGAAGTGCTGATTGTGGAGAGGAGGGGAGGAGATAAGATGGAAATATGTTTGAGAGTTGGGCCAGAAGGAAATGCTGAGGGTTGAACCTGTTCTGTCTTGATTCAAGTCTCCTTCATGCCTGGATAGTCATTGCAAACACCTCCTGCATGTTCCTGGCCAATGAGCCCCACACCCAGCTGTCAGAGTTAGTGTTCTTCCTTAAATGGCCATTTAGAGTTTTCAAGATTATTTTAAATTCTGTATCTTTGCATACAATGTGTTCCTTCAGCAATAGTATCTGCCCACCCCCAAGGTTCATTTCCTGTCCCCTTCCCTTACATGCCCTTTGCTCCAGCCATATCGAATTATTTACTGTTCCCTCACCTCGTCCTAGTTCATGACCCCATGCCTGGCTTGTGCTGTTTGTCCTGCCTAGAATGTTTCTTCTCTCCCACCTTCTTTCTTCAGACACCCAACTTCTATTTGTCATTTAAATTAAATTTAATGAATGAAGAAAGGGAGAGATTTAAGAGAGCTGATGCTATCATGTTTGGCATTGTTTGCTCTTGGAGACTAAAAATGTGCATTATAAGGTCAAATCACAACAGAAAGATGGATTTGATAGATCACTTTAATGAGTTCTTCCATTGTCCCAGGCCAATTCTAGGAGGCTAGACTCATCACTTAAAAGGTCTTTAAGGGGGAGAACGTATGTTCCTTTGTGCTCAAGGTTCTCCACGAAGGTCTGGCCTCTGCACACACAATAATCAACATCATTGCTGATAAAAGTATTAGTTCCTGGCAGAATTAGTATTCAGGCTGCCTTCCCCATCCCCCCACCCCATCCCAGACATAGTCTCTGGGAAGATCTGAATGTCTGCTGCTGCCAGTATGAAGCACACTGTGATGTTTAAAGGTAAGTGCACTAAATGCTGCTGACTTTGCACTATAGACTTGGTCTTTCCTTGCCCCTGAACTTTCAGACTTTCATATCCAATTGCTCAATGGAATTCTCTACCTGGAGTTACTCAAAGTTAACAAATACCCATGACTGGGAGTACACCAGTGATCTGCATCACCAATGGATATTTCTTGAGTTCACTCCTCTTATATTGCCAGGATCCTGGTCCTCAGCTCCTCTGGCCTGCACAATCACAGTCTCCCAGCTCCTGTCCTTGTCCTCCTCTGGTTCCCAGGGGATCTATCTGAAATATAAATCTGATCTTGTCCCTCCCCAGTCTGAAATCCTTTAGTAATAGACCAGAAGATGCTATAAAACTTTAGTTTGCTCCTTAAAAATTACAGATTACTGAATCCCTTACCAGACCCAATACATCCAAGGCTCTGCTGGTGGGGCCAAGAGATGTACATTCTTAATGAGTGCCCAAGGGATTCTGATAGAGGTGGGACCAGATCCACACTTTGAGAAACTCTGTAATCCACAGGATGAATCCAGGCTCCATCATTTATGTTACCAGGCCTTTCTCATGTGATCCTTGCCCTCTTGGGTGAGGTCCTGCCCATCTCTCCTGCCTCATCCAACCTCTCCTTAGACATTCTGCTCTAGCCACAAGGCAGGGCTCATGGCTTCCGCAGCTCTCCATGCTACTTCTCACCTTAGACTTTTGCTCTATTTCTCCCATTGCCTGGCATGTCCTCTCTTTTTCAGTGGAGTAACTCTTATTCGTCCTTTATAACTTTGCTACTCAAAGCATCAGCATCACTTGGGAACTTATTAGAAATGCAGAATCACAAACCTTACCCCAGACCCACTGAATCAACCCCCAGGTGATTCCTATGAATATCAAAGAATGAGAAGCACTTGTTTATAACTCAGTGTAAGAGTCACCACTTTCAGAAAGCCTACCCAGACACGCACATATCCATCAGGCATTCCTCCAAGATAACATTGGGCATCACTACCTCTACATGTGTAACACTGAAAAAGTTAGGATTTCTTAGTCCAGTCACAAAGAACTAAGATTTAAAGTATGGTCCCAAAGAGGAATTTTAATTCCCAGGCACACCCAAAGTCAAAGGATCATTCCTTTCTCGCTCTTGCAGATCCGTCCTCCATCTTGGTACCTCTTCCCCCATTCCTCTCTGCCCATGCTCAGAACCACAGGAGGTGTACCCAGCATACCAGATCTCCTTGCCTTACGTGGTTGATTGAGTGATGTGGTTCTTCAGTCCTGTCTGTTTTCCCCCTGAGAATGTGGCTATGTGGCTTTGTCTCTTCTACCCTCATAGATTGGGGAAAGGGGAAGGAGTGAAGTGGGCAGTACCTGATGCTTTTGGTGGGTTCTAAGTCCCAGGTTGTAGTAGAAATGTTTCTTTATGTAATCATCTCTCCCATCCTTGAATAGAGATTGTCTGGTTCATTGCTATATATCCAACATCTTTGGATAAATATAAATGGATGATAGAGATAGATAGATAGAAAGAAAGATAGATAGATAGATAGATAAGAGAGATTCTTTTAAGGATGGGGAAAGTGGTCGACTAGGAGCCAAAGGCCTCTTCTCATACCTGGCTCTACCACTGTCTAGTGATGTCACCTGGGCAGTCCCTTGTACCTATCAGCACCTTTAGTTCTTCATCTGTCAAAGGGAGATAATAATCCTTCTCGGTCTACATCACACCTTCCATAAGGTGTCTCTGCCCAGCCATGACCAGACTTGAGTGGGTGCCACACACACACACACACACACACACGCACACATGCACACAGCCACTCCCACTCTGTGCCATTCATCAGTCAAAACAAAAGAGAGGAAAGCCCTGGGTCAGCTGTCTGCCAGCTGCTGCCCTGTGTCTCAGCCAGAGCTCCAGACTGGCCAGCGAGGTGGAACCTAATCCTCTTGGCATTTCCACGAGTGTCTAGACTGGAGATTGCCCTTTTGGGGCAAACTGGGCATCCCTTACATGTGGAGGTTCTTTCTGAGCAGTGCCCAGAGCCATTAGCACAAACAGAGGGACACTGACCATCCAGGGAGCTCAGCCTAGAGGAACCCTGTGCTTGCTTTAGCACAAGGATGAGGGAGTGAAGGCTCTAGCGCAAGGGCACTCATCTAGGACATCAGTGTTATCTTCATTTTATCTGTTCCCAGTGGAGTAGAGGGCAAGAGGGTTCATAAATGGGTACGAGGCCAGGGTTCACAGATTTAATTTTTTTTGAATGGTTAGAACTCTTAGGCATAAATGAGATCTTGAAACTGGATTATTCTTTCTTCCCCCATTTTATTAACAACAACCTATTTATGACATACCTACTATTTGCCATGCAGAGTATTAGGGACTTGACTTATGTTGTCCTATTTAACACTTTTTTCACAGGGTTGAAAATGAGGCCCAGGAGCTTATGTGATTTTCAGAGCCCAAAGCAGAACCCAGGGCTTCTGACTCTTAACTTGGCTTCCCTCACTCTGTCAGCCTTTCCCAAAGCCTTCTCAGTAGGGCGCTAGGTCAGAGGGACCTCCACGACAAATGGCTTCTGCAGCCAAATGATTTTGGTAATATCTGCACATCATGTTCCCCTTGGTATCATAATGCTATTAGCTGGATGTCACAGAATACTCCCTGGCCTGAGTAACGAAGAAACAAACCAGAAAAGCTGAGGCAGTGCCATTCCAGGGGTGTAAATGCAATGGATAACAAGATCAGGGCTGAGAATCAGCTTCCTTGAGACTTTCTTGGCGTTCCCCTCATAACTGCAATGTGACTACAGAAGTGCCAAGGCTCACATCTTCACACAGCAATGTCCAAAGACTGGAAGAGGTAAGTACTCAGTTTGTGTCTTGTTTTTTTTTTTTTTTAAAGATTTTATTTATTTATTCATTTATCCCCCCCTTGCTGCCTGTGCTAGCTGGGTCAGCCAACCACGCCGTCCGGGCAGGCCCGCCCTCACCAGGAGGCCCCAGGAACCGAACCCGGGGCCTCCCATATGGTAAACGGGAGCCCCACTGATTGAGCCACAGCCGCTTCCCTGTGTCTTGTTTTAAGAGCAAGGAAAGTGGGGCGGATGTGGCTCAAATGGTTGGGCGTCCGTCTGCCATATGGAGGGACCTGGGTTCGAGGGTTCGATCCCCAGGACCTCCTGGTAAAAAAAAAAAAAAAAAAAGCTAAAGAGCAAGGAAAGTGTTCCCAGAATACTGGAGCCGGATTTTCCTTACATCCGATGGGCAGGGCTGTGGCACATGCACCTACCCAAAGCAATCACCATCAAGGGGAGTGGCTCAGACCCATTAACGTTCCTCCCTGGAACTGGGGAGGAGCCCCGAAGCACACATGTATCACAACTGAGCAAAATCCAAGTTAGTTTAGCATTTGGGGGCTGAGAATATCACTGTGTAGGGAAACAGCAGAGTCTTCCACACCCTTCTTGAAGACTTGCATTGCACGTTCCTATATTTAAGGCTCTCTAGTAAAGAAGCCCATTTTAATTCTTTGAACCCAAGGCTTCCCAAACTTATTTTTTCTTGGAGTTCTCATTGCTCTCCTGCAGGCACTTTAAGAAAAAGCTGGAGCCCTCCATGCTGTCTGTACTCAGTTAAATGACTGTCCTGAGAGCTCTTTAACACAGGCTTGGCAGCAGTCAGAGCTCTGTGCAAACACAGGAGAACAATGAAAATGTCCCAATAATTTGGAAGAGAGGATTTTCTTTGGCCTAATGAAAGGGAAATGAAAGCAGGAGTTTTCTTTCCTCTATAGGCTCCTTTTCTTTCTGGTCATTCTAAATTAACAAGCTTAAGCCCTTGCTTTTAGTTTAATATCTTTCTACTAACATTTCCAGTGCTCCAGTGGCACCAGGAAGGGAGAAAATGACTGCTTTTAATAGTGATTAAAGAGAGACTGATGGGTAGGTCAAACTAGGACTGCATTTCGTCCTGTTCTGCGAGTGTATCAGCATTAGCCAAGCCTGTAAGAATGCTCTCCTGCATTCACTGCTTTCCGTAGCCACGTCTCCACAGCCAACAGCCTGCCAGAAGTCTGGACAGCTGGCAGGCTGCACTCATCAAACTCTCAGCTCTGCAAACCTCCTCCCTTTCCCTCCTCCTCCTTCATTTTTCTGTTTTACCACCAACAACCCCCGACCTTCTTTCTCCCCTTCCTCACTAACCCCTCTCCTGCTTCTCCTCTGTGCCTCTTCCCTTGCTGGAAATTTCTTATTGGTTTACTGGTTTACAAAAGGGAGACCTTGAGGTTTCCCTGTAATTGACAGTTGAATGAAAATGGGAACCAAGTTGTAGCCCACTGCTTAAGAGAACAGCCGGGGCACCTTCATCCCCACCAGTCCTCAGAACTAAGAAGAGGAAGGGGTTGGGGCAAGCAGGAAGGACACACTCTGCATCCGAGATGACCAAAGTTCAGGCTGACTTCACAGATATGGCCACGATCCTCTCTCCTGTCCATGCCTGGGTCCAGTGTGCTCTCGCTTTTGTTCCCATCCTTTTATGTGGGTTTTAAGAGGCAAGGCCATCATGCCAGGCTGGTGAGCTGTGGGAGGGAAGTCATCCTGCAGGCTAACAAGCTGAATCCTCTGGACTTTTGTCTGGTGGAAAAGAATGGGAGGGTGAGGTGCAACTAGTTAGGATGACAGAGACAAAGTCAGCTCACTTTCCCTGGTTCATGCAGACACAAAAGCAAAACAACCAAGTACCATTTGCAAAACTGAAGTTCCTGCGATACAAGGTCTGGCATGGGCTTTAACTCTCCATCTTACTCCACAATGTGCCTCTCTTCTCCATAACGTCAACATCTGCTTGGTTGAATCTTCCCACTCCCTGGACTCTCAATTCGTTGATCACTTCACCTCCCATTTCTTTCATCCTACGTCCAAAAAATGTCTCCCATCCATCCACTTCTCTCTATTTCCATGGCCTCTGCCAGAGTTCAAGTCACCATTATCTCTTGCCTAGACAACCTACTGGTCAGCTATATTTCCATTTTGTGGTCCAACATGTTCTCCAAACTGCAGCCAGTGAGATCTAAAAATGTCACTCCTCCTCGGACAAATAATAAAATCCAAAATCTTTATAGCAGCCCACAGAGCACTGCGTTGCCAAACCCCTGCCGCTTGTCTCATCCCCTGCTTCCTGCTGTTGGCTGTGATGGGTCATGCTGACCTCCCATCAGTTCTGAGCAGGAGGACGAGAGCAGTGCAGTCGCTTGGGGCCCGGTGTTCAAAAGGGGGCCTGTGGGGCTCTAAGGCTCTGCTGTCACCATCTTGAAATTCTTAATGATTTTATCTTTGAATTTGTGTAAGGTAAGTGAAGTCTGATGGGACAACGGAGCATGCACTGGAGGTCTTGGCTAACCTGCCCCCTGGGGCCCCAAGTCTCACCTGGCCCTTCCCTTCCTTATCTTCCCCAGCCCTGCTCCGTGACCACTGCCATCTCCTATCCCGGGTGGTGACCAGACACAGTGGCAGGGGGAGGCCCACATTCTGCTATTGCCCTTCGCCTCTGGCAGGGTCTGGGCACAGATGCCAGAGTCAGGCACAAGACCCACGGTGTCCTGGCCTGGGGCAAGGCATCAGCCATCTCAGCAGCACCACAGCGCCGTTCGCAGGCAATCGTCCCGCCCCAGTGCAGGTACCAAGCATGTCCCAGAGAGAGATTATAATCCTTTGGGGGTCTTCTGCCTGCTATGGTTTGGGGCAGTGAGCCATGCAAAGGAGAGATTGACTTTCTACCTCCAGCTGAGGTCTGGCATTTTCATCTTGCAGTGGGCCCTGAATATTATATCCCTACCTCTGGTTCTGAGATTATCTGGGCCTCTGCCCAAACTGCTCTTTCCATGGGTGATTCTTTCTCATCCTTTAGGCTTCAGCTTCTACACGGATCACCTCCTCAGATGGCCCTGCCTTGCTCCTCCAATCCAAAGGAGGTCAAATCTATTATCCTCTTTTTGCTTTTTTCATATTATTTACTGCAATTTGTAATCATGCATTTGTTTTATTGCTTGTGTCTTGGCTGCCCAGGAAATTTTAAGCTGCATGACGGCAGGTTCCTTGTCTGTCTTATTCACAGTTATATTCACACCATTTAGCACAATCTTTAGTACATTGTCTGACTCATAGTATATACTCAAAAAATGTTTGTTGAATGAATAAACAAATTTATTTCAGTTGGTTCCTAATTAAAGCAAATATGGCAAAAAGATGAGAATTAACAAAGCCAGTGGTGGGTCTGAAGTGTTGGTAATTTTATTCCTCAAATTTTTCTGCGTACTTAAAAGGAAATTTTAAAAAAGAAAACATACAGTATTTTTGAGTTTTTATATACAAGAATTATTTTAGTAAGAATTATTTTTAACTTTCTGTTTTCCACTTCACAACAATCTGTAAGGATTTTTCCACATCAGGCAGCACAGATCAATTCATCATTTGCAAATGTTAAATAGTTTTCCATAATGTCCTGTAGCAATATTACACTTTATTTAGCTGTTTTACTATTGCTAGACAACTAGGTTATTTAAAATTTTTTTTTTTTTCCTTGCTGTTATAAGCAATGCCTCAATAAACTTACCTCTATATGCATCCCTGTGGATGTGTGGAAGCATTTCTCTAAGGTAGATACCAAGAAGATGAATTGCTGAGCTCATGAGGTTTGCAAATTTTAAGTGTAATAGATACATGCTTTTAAACCACTCCACATCTTTGGTGCAGAATGGAACTTCCGAGAGGCAAGGTAAGCAAGAGGATGTGTGTGGCCTGAGCACTGGCTGATGGATCTCTTGTGCCCTTCCAGCACTCACACTCAAGCTATGTTTCCTGCCTGAGCCGACCCCCCATGGTCCATGAAGGGCAGATCCTGGCGATTATTTGTCTCAGGAAAGAAGAGAATGATTCCTCTTCTATGTTTCTGCTTAGAGTCACTTATTCTTCCCCAAGAGGTGGGATGGGATGGTGGCAGGGAAGACTTGAGGAGAAGTATAAGCAGTCCTCTGTTTAAAAGTAGCAGAGAATAGCTGCTTGGTATTTTTCCTGATTTTTGTTTCTTAAAGAACCTGACTTTCAGCTCCTCTTGGGTTCTAGATGGACAATGGGCATGGAGCCATCCTAGAATCCACCAGGCATTCACTCAACAGGTATTTATGGAGCGTGTCAGGGGTGTAGCATGGGCACTGACTAGTTAGGTCATCACTGGCCCAGGTGCCGAAGCAGGGTCCTAGAGGCCCCCTAACATGTCGCCAATGACAGTTTAGTTGGGTATCTGAGAGGTGCCATGAAGGGCACATGGGAGCTTGGGCAGTGGCTAGTTACCAATTGGTACAGAAGTATTTCAATATTTTAACAACTGGTACAGATACACTGGCATGAACTAGCATTGGCCTCTCATTCTAGTGAGAGAAGGCATATAACATGTAAAATAAGCAAAATAAACAGTATGTCAAGTGGTGTTATATGCTGTGGAGAAAAACAAGGGAGAGGGATAAGAAGTGCCAAAGAAATGGAAGGTTGTTATTTTATGTTGCAGGAAGGAGGAAGAAGAAGGAAAAAGGCTCGTCCACAACCCTTCAAGGGCACTTTTCAGAAGTTGCACATACTACTTACACTTACAGCCTATTGCTCAGGACTTAGTCACACAGCCACACCTTAATTCTGGGAAGTCAAGTGCAAAGCTATGGCAGGGGGCAGGGAGGATGAATTCCATTACTGAAGATTGAGAGAATGGATATTTGGGGACAACCAGTCACAGTAGGAGAATAACATAATTGGACTGTGTTGTAGAAAGAATTTTCAGGGAAACAGTTGTCCATGGGTCTCTGGCATTTCTGCATATCCTACTAGCTGAAGCACCAATTGCCTTTGTTCTGTACAATCTTTTAAAGGATGTTTCTACTGTGAATAGTCTTGGAAGTAAGAGGTAGTGTCTCCTTTTGGAGCAAAGGGAATGCACAGTGTTCAGGATATGGAAGATAATATTTCCATCTGCAGGAAAGGGCAGGCAAACTTACTGCCCATTATAAAGGATTCTGATAACTCAAACTCAGGGTTCTTCTACTGTAATGCAATCCACTGCATGTGCAGGTGTCACCTGGTCCTCTTTGTACAGACCTGTGGGAATTGGGGCTCAGGGAACTGGCACAGGAAAATGCTGATACTCTGACTACTGTTATTCCTGTGAGTCATCTGGGTCCTCTGACCCAGGAGACTTGTGTCTTCCTACCAGCATCATGAAACTGTGGCAGGCTAACTTAATTTGCGAGTAGCGTCAAATCTCAGACCCTTCATTCCTTTTTAAACAAAATTTTATTGTGGATACACACACACACATAACAAAAAATATTCCATTTCAACCATTTTTAAGTGCACAATTCAGTGGCATCAACTATATTTACAATGTTGTGCAACCATCACCACAGAACCTTTGAATCACGCCAAACAGAAACTCTGCCCATTAAGCAATAACTCACCATTCCTCCTACCCCCAGCCCCCAATAACCTCTAATCTACTTTCTTTTTCTATGAATTTGTTTATTCTAGATATTTCATTCTTGACAGGATCAACAGTGAATCAAAGGATGCTGTGGAATAAGATATTCAAATAGGCTCCGAGTAAGATTTAACAGATACATATTTAATTTCTCCCAGGTACCAAGGAAATGGTACCTTTACAATGGAGAAATCTGGTAGATAACACCTTAAAGTCATCAAATTTAGCACCACCAATAATGGGACAAATTGACATCATGTGCCTCTTAATGTAATGCACTGATAAGAAACCAACATCATCTATGTTGTATTCTTGTTAAAAATATATAGCAGTACTCTAATCATGAGGGAAAAATTAAATCCAAATTGAGGGATATGCTACAAAAATATTAACCTCATGAAATACAAAAGAGGGTGGCAGAAATATTCTAGATTTCAGGAGACTAAACTGATATGACAGTTAAATGCAATGTGTCACCCTTGATTGCATTTTGGATTGAAAAGAGGAAAAACAACTGTCACAATATTGTCTAATATACATCATATTCAAATTTATCTTGGAAAAATTGACTACGGATATATATTAGATATTTGTATTTATATCATTGTTAAATTCCTTGAATGTGACCACAGTATTGTGGTTTTATAGATTGTTCACTTTCTTAGGAGGTACATGCTGAAATATTTAGGAGAGAAGTATCACGATGTCATCAGCTTACTTTCAGATAGTTCAGGAAAAATATGTACATGCATATATAGAGAACAAAGAGAGAGAATGCAAATGTGGTTAAAGGCTAGCAAATGGTGAACTAGGTGAAGAGTATGAGGGCTTTCATTGGATTATTCTGTAAACTTCTCTGCAGGTTTGACATTTTTCCAAATAAAAAGCTGGAAAAACTGGAAAAGAATCCTGGTAGTCCTGTGGAGGAGGCAGCTGGGCTCAGGGATGCCTGGGTTAGGAAGCCTCTCTCTGCAGCCTGGTTTCTTTCTCTCCTGCTGAAGACAGTTTTTTTTTTTTCCAGGCAGCAGGGTAAACAGTCATAGGCTTCTCTGGACTCCTAGCTTTCCAGACTAGTCACCAAAGAGGAAAGTGGCGTCAACCTCCCTCTGGTTTGAAATATCCTGGAAAAGGGCTCGGATTAGCTCAGTTTAAGTCATGTTCCCACCTCTGGGTCAGAAAAAGCCAGGACAGGGGAGGGGTGTGACCAGGACACAGCATCTGCTTTGTACTCCAGGCAGTGAAGGGAGACACGGGAACTGGGCGGAGGCAAAGGATGCTGGGAGGGAGAATCAATTAGACATGGGATGGGGAGGAGAAGAGAGGCTGAGGAATTAAGGATGATTCAATGGTTTCTAATAAGAGTGACTAGTAGAAGTTACGGTCATTAACTGAAAGAGAGAATACAAGAAGACAAGCCTGTTTGGGGTGCTCTGTTTTGAACTTGATGAATTCAGGAGCTTTGGGGGGCATCTAGGAGGAGAAATCTCATAGACTATTGGAAAAACAGTTCCGAGGCTCAGAAAAGCGTTGACACCTCCAGGCATTGATGAAAAGCAGGGGTGTGCCAGCTTCATCCCAAGAATGTGGAAGGTGCTTCTTTATCCAGCAGCCTAGCAGCGGTGCCCGCTCCTTGTAAAGAGGCCCCTTGGTGAGAAAGACCCTGACAAATTATGAGGGAGTAGAAGTTGGGAGCCATTAAAAAACATCGCAGGGGGTGGATGTGGCTCAAATGGTTGGGCGTCCGTCTCCCATATGGAGGGACCTGGGTTCGATCCCCAGGACCTCCCGGTAAAATAAAATAAAATTTAAAAAGCATTGCATCCACATTTCTGATGAATGCCTCAGCCTTCAGTGACTCAGTGAGGGCTGCTCCTGCTGCCTGTTCCAAAGCACCCTGAGAGCTGCTGGGCAAATATTTGAACATTTAGGTCCTGGCCCTGAAGTGGTCTGAGAAGCCCCCCACACCCCACCCCCACACACCCATCCCAGCCTCCTGCCCAGGTGTAGGCAGCTCTCAGCTTCTCCAGCATATCCAGGTATAGGAGGCAGTTGAAATACTGAAAGCTCAAGCTCAGCTTTCCAGAAAAGGCCTCCTGCCAAGGAATGTGTCCCTGGGGGAAAGAAGGAAAGGGAGATATAACCCAAGACCCAGGGTACTGGCACCTTCTGCTGTCTTTCTCTTCAGAAAACAGAGGGCTCCCTTTTCTTTACTATGATCCTTTTGTCTTCTTATTCTGTTTTCAGGGGAGGCTGAGTCTGTGGTTAATTTCTTGAGATCCAGAGTGAGTCAGACCTGGGTCTGAATACTAGTTTCCCCATCTACAGAATGTAAATAATAAATGTACCTTCTTCCTGGGAGTAAGTGAAATTCAGCGAGTGAGCCCAGGTTAAGAACTCTTCACAGAAAGGAGACGCCCTTCTCCCCTGGGAGTGTCTGAAGGAGGCTGGGCTCTGACGCATCCATTCCCTGTTCCTCTTAGGCCACCCCCAGGGAAGTTTCCAGTCACAGAGCAGAAGAGATCGGCCTCAAATCAGATACCCAAGGATACTGCAGGAAGCGGAGGCTGGAGGAGGGTGGCTGGGACTTCACTTGTGTGAGCTGCACACCTAAAATAAGCCCAGGCAGGAGATTCAGGGAATTTCCTATCATTTTCACTGTAAATGTCCTATTTTTAAAGCTGAGTCACTGCAAGCTGTGGTTTCCCCGCGGCTCCGGTATGTGGAGACAGGCCTTAACAGGACAGGAGCATACCCAGAAACACCCTGGCTGTTCAGCTCTTTGAAGCACAGTGACAGACTCAGGGGACTGGGGTCTGTGGACCATGCTACTCTCTCTCATCCCACTGGCCCTTCATATGGCTTCTTTGCTCCAAGATTATCTTCCTCTTCTGTTTTTCTTTCACTTATTAATTTACAGGGAAAATCTGGCCCCTTCAGGGGTGTTTTATGAGCAGTGCCAGGTCTGTCTTCTCGCGAAGACCCAAGGGGTTTGGCACGTGAGTGGGCTCTGCGGGCATCTGTTTGGATGCCATTGCTCATCCCAGCCTCCATGAAAAGGAGCAAACTTTCCCAGGAGAGATTCCATAGGTTCAGAGCTCTGAGAGCCTGGGGTGCAGAGTTCATAAATGGCAGATGAAGGGGCCAAAGGAGAGCAGAGGTCAGCAGAGAACAGTCACACTTAAAGTGTTTATAATTCCATTCAGGGCAAGCCCAGAAGGACGGGCAGGGAGGGGAACACAAAACCATCCTCACTTCCGGGTTTTATTTTTTTATTTTTTTCACTTCCCGATTTTACAGTCAGTCATTCAACCAGTGACTGAAATCAAGGTCACGAATCAGGGCTGTTAAATGAGGGCCTCCATGCCTTGCCTCCAGCGACTGGTAAAACACTGTGCAGGACAGGGGCAGCCCCTTTCCAGCTGTCTCTCAGGTGTGCAAAGAAGTTTCCAAACCAAAGCAACCTTAATGCTTAGCTACAGCTCCTCATTAAGCAAAGTAAACAAGCTTCCTGGTTAAAACATTCTCAACTCCTGACCTTCCCTCAGCAAACTTCTTTTGAGGACCCAGTGGTGGAAGCCCAACTCTGCCGGGCCTGTGGGTTAGGCTCTGACTTCTGGGAGCTCTGGGGATGTAGGAGGTTCAGACCCAGAGGTGACAAGTTCCTGGGCTGTGGCAGCTTCAGTCATTAGGGCCACAGCCGTGCACAGTGACTCCTGATGGAGTCTGGCTGCTTCCTCCTAGGAGGGGAGGTGCTGCCCTGTTCCCTGGACATGGCGCAATTAATTGGTCAGCAGAGACTGGTGGTGAGGGGACTTTCAGGTGCCCAGGTCTGTCTCCTAGGTGCTTGAGCTCCTGCCTCCCTGTCCCAACATTAGGTAAACGAAGGTCCCCTAGGGCTTCCTTGTGTCTTAATGCTGGACACTGAGTCTTCTGGTCCAGCTACGTCTCTGGAACCTGAGTCCCTTTTACCACCCACTGCCTCTAACACTCCTAGGCCCCTTGGCCCCTATTCCTTTCTCTTTCCTTCTTCCTCCTTTCTGGTTTACTCTCTCTCTCTCTCAACCCCCTTACCCCCAGCCCTCCCTGCCCCTGGCTCCCTTGTCTGTTTGCTTGTTGATTTTGCTCATTGTTTTTGCATATTGTCTGCTGGGTTTTGTGGTTTTTTGCTTGTTGTCTACTCATTGCTTGTTTTTGGTTTTTTTGTTTTTTCTTTAGGAGGAACCAGGAACCTGCTCCCTGCTAATTTTTGCTCGATGTTTGCTCATTGTTTGTTTGTCTTCTTTAGGAGACACTAGAAATCAAACCCGGGACCTCCCATGTGGGTGGCAAGCCCTCAACTGCTTAAGCCACATCTGCTCCCCACCCCACCCCTCTTTTTGGTTCCCCATTACCAAAGGACTTTAGGCCAACTTTTCTCCCACCATTGTGGTTCATGGTCTGATTAGCAATTCTCTGGAACTACAAGGCCCAGCCTCTCCTTGTAGTAGGGGAAGGAGGAATACACTTCCCACTCCTCCCTAATGAGTCATCCTTCTGCTACACCGCCCCCCACCCAACTTTCACAAAGACTAAGGGGAGGGGCTATACATACAACTGTAGCAATGGAAAAACAAAATGTCAACTTAAAAAAACAAAGAGTCAACAAACAAATGAGAACAATAAGATTCCACAAGTTTGGCAGATACAAGCTCTATCTGCTGAAATCAACAGCATTTCTCTCCACCCACAATAGCTACTAGAAAATATTACTGAAAAGATAGATTGCACACTCACAAATGCAACAGGAATTATAAAATATCTAAGAGCTAACCAAGAAAACCACTATTAAAATTTTAAAATTCATATACAATAACAAAACAATTTGAATAAGTAAAGCATATTCCATGCTTTTGGATCCCATGATTCAATATATAAAGACCTAATTATATTAAAGATTAACCTATAAATTCAATGCAACCCCAATCAAAATTCAAGTTGGATTTCTTGTTAAGGAACTTGATAAATAAATAAGTTAACTTTAAAAGAGAAGAGTAGAGAGGGGAGACTTACCCAATCAAATTCATGACAAAACCATGGTAACAACAGCTAATGCTCCATAACAGACAAATAGACTAGTGGAACAGAATAAAAAACTCAGCAAAAGACCCATGTACTGTATACATAGAAACAACATAAAAAAACACAAGTTCTCAGTGGATTAAGACAAAATTAAGGATTTCTTGGGATATTTTGCTATGCTACTATCATTATAACAAGCATTCCTAGGGAATAACAAACATGTACTTTAAGATTCCTGAGTGACTTAAAATGAACTACGTAACACTGGCTCTGTGGAGAGAACAGTACTTAACTGCTCTACAGGTTTAACTTTCTGGAGCTGCCTCCTAAAGCAACACATTCCTATGGCACAAGATGGAAAAAGCCTAGGCATAGAAAGCTGAGGCAGGCCCATGTGCAAAGCAACAGATCATTCATTCATCTCTCTCCACATGAAAATTACTATGTAGCCAAGAAAAGGTAAGTGTCAACTTCCAGAACTGGAGGGTAAGCTGAAGGAGAGGAACTTAGGCTGAGACAGAAAGGCAGGGAACCCACAAAGAGCCCATTTTGAATGTCCAGCAACTTTTATCTCAACAAATCCATACAGATATTCAGCTCTCCTGAAAAATGTGGCATAAAAATCAAATCTCATAAAGTTTGTTTCCACTCTCTTTACCTACTTGTCACTTATTCAGTAATTCTATAAAATAACATTCTTTCCCCTTGTTTTAGTCAGGATTAGTCTAGATTGTGCTGCAGTAACCAATAAGCCCTAAATCACAGTGGCTTAAGTATTGATAATTGTTGAAGCAGAGTGATGGATACAGCAGGTTCAATATACTATCCCCTCTGCTTTCATATATGTTTGAAAATGTCCATAATAAAGGTTTTAAACATATCAGTGGCTGAAAACAACATTTTTATCTGCGCATATTGCACGTTCATCATGGATCTGCAAGGTCACTTTGTCCTCATTCAATGATGCAGGCTAGCAAGCGTCTACCATCTAAAGCATTGCTTGTTACCATGGCAGAGGGAAAGAACTAGGGTGGAACCATGTGATGGTTCTTAAGGACCATCTCAGGAAAATATCATCCTACCATGTACTCAGGAGAAAGTGAACTGGAAATATTTGGTGACCAGTGCTAGTGATTACCACAATCCTGAAGAGATGTGACTCTAGAAATTACTTAAAAACAAAAAGGTGCTCAGATATACCAGAAATGTCCCCAATGGCTTTCACTCCAAAATAAAGCAGAACAAAACACTTCAACATTCTCACCTATGATAAAATGCTCAAAATTATACCAAGATTGGGAGGTCCACAATGTCAGAGAGGGTTTATCTATCTTTATCTTTCCTATCCATAGCACCTGTCTTGTCTTTGCCAGGTGGTAAATTAAGAGTTGCTATGCAAATATTCTTGCTGTCCTGATTTTGTGATAATCAGGGTAGGCTAAACATTCGCTATATTAGACACCATGCATGTGTCCCCAGACCTAGTTTTTCTCCCTAGGTCTGGTTTTTAGAATGCTGGTGGTAATCTAAGGCTGATCTATTATATGATCACCCTGTATGGGAAAAGACTGTAACTTCCAGTATCTTTGGTCAACCTGAAGAGATATAGCAGGGGGACGGATATGGCTCAAATGGTTGGTGTCCGTCTCCCATATGGAGGGACTTGGGTTTGATCCCTGGGACCTCCTGATAAAAATTTAAAAAAGAAAAATGTATAAGGCGCATGGACCACCAGGACCCATGTGCGGGTGCGCTGTCAGGCCCTGCAAGTGGGTGAGCCCCCAGGCCCCACATGTGGGTGTGCCGCCAGGCCCTGCGAGCGGGTGAGCCCGCCAGGCCCTGTGTGTGGGTGTGCCGTCAGGCTCCACGAGCCACACAACATGATGATGACGTAGCAGGAGAGTGACACGAGGGAAAGCCAAGATGAGACGTGCCAAAAAACCTGGAACTAAGGTGGCACAGGCACCTCAGAACTAAGGTGGGAGGACGCCTCTCTCCCACATCGGAGGTCCCAAGGATGGAATCCCAGTGAAGACAGGAGGAGGATGAGAGGAGAGAGCTGGAGGTGGACACAGAGAGTTGCCCAGCGAATGGACACAGAGACAGCAAAAACGGGGGGTGGGGGTGGGGGTGAGGGGGTGGAGGTAAAAGTGGATAAAAGTAAATAAATTAATTAATTAAATTCTTTAAAAAGAAAAGTGTAGGGGAGTAAGATACAGACTATAATTAGTAGTGATACTTTGATGATGCTCTTTCATGATTTGTTAACAAATGTTTCACAACAATGTGGGATATTTGTGGTGGGGTGATGTGTGGGAGCCCTGTTTGATGTTGTGCGTGTTTGTTTTGTAGGTTCACAATGTTTGTTGAACACTTATTATTTATGTATGTTCATATATGAATGATATACTTCAATAAATTGTTTTAAAAAAAAAAGAGTTGCAGAACTGAAAAGACACAGGATGTAAGCAGTGTGAATTACCAGCATTCCGTGGGAGAATGCATTTCCCATCTTTGTTCTTACTTTTACCAAACTCTGTCTTACGACATCCCCACACCAAGGACTCTCCCCACATGAGAAGGGAACTGGCACTTTTCCAGGAGGACAATGGATTACTGAGGCTGTCCTAGGCAGCCAGTCTTTCTCTGTTAGACTCACCAAAAGTCAGGGCTCTGGGAGGGAGCCTTGGCATCATCCAGCCCCAAAGCATGCAGTTTACAGGTGAGGAAACTGAATCCCAGAGAAAGTGGCAACTTCTACTTGCTTTGAGAGCCCATGGCTTTCTAAGTCCCTTTGTCTTAGTGTTCTCTAAGTGGCGGAACTGACTTTGGAACCTGACTATCATGGACCACAGTCCAGTGTTCTTTCTGTCTGCCATATTGTATCTAACCATGCTGCAAATGGCCATGTGCTCAGCAAAACTAAAATTAAAAGAGAGAGAAAAAATAGCTATTTAAATAGTAAGGCAATTGTGCCTGCTATTCCACTACAGTATGAAACTCTGTTCCCAATACCCCTCAGTTTCTGCATCTTTCTTCTGGTGCAAGACTAGCAAGGCTCTGTATGGTTCTAACACAGCCCCTAGACACAGACCAACAGTACACCTGGGGCCCCAGAAAAGAGACAACGATCTGTTCCAACACTGGAGGCAAAGCTAGTCTTGCTGGACTTGGTGAGAAATGGTGTCATGGTCCCCAACATGACAACTTTGGAAGGGAATTTCAAGGATAATTTTTACCATACTCACAGTCTTTAGGACAGAAGCTTGGGTGTGTTTTGCCTCTGCTGTCATCATCTCCAGTGCAGGGAACTGACTGCCAAGAAAGAGCCCATTCAGAATGGTGCCGTGTGTTAAATTACTCTTTGGTGAGTTCTTGCCGAAGCATCTTATGGGCAAGGGAGCATGGAGGGAATGATAACTTGAACAAACCTACACATCACTGGACTATAAAAATCATGAAGATATTGAAGAATTTAAGGACTTAATGACCCAGCAAAGATGGAAAATATATTTAAATGCAGATCTTGGTCATTAAAAATGCATTTGGCATGGCACATTTCCTTCCTATGAAAATGGGGGGTGGCGGGGGGAGAGAATAAGACTACCATAGCTCCTGAAGAGGGTGGGCTAGAAATCCGAGCAACAGTCTTCATTGGGCACCCAATGAGGTGATTGCTCTGCAGTACTCTGATTGCCTTTCTTTGGGGGCTGGGATGTCACCTTTTAAAGCTGCAGCCAATTCACTGCTCCAGAGACCTCCAAACTACACCAGACGCAGAAAGCATTTTCTGAGATAGAATGCCTCATAAGGGAAGATGCCAGAAAGAGTCTGTCTTGGCAAAAGCATGAAGTAATAAAGGAGCTAGAGAAATGTATATGGCAAGGAACAGCAAGATCAGACTTATAGAAGGAGACCAAAATGAATCTCCTACCTGATGCTTGTGTCTCCTTTCTTACTACACCATAATTACTCAATAATTAAAATACATCCATAGGAGACTTTGGTGGGTTTTGTTTCGTATTGTTTTAAAGAGAAAATAAAAAGTTCATGGTATATGGAGGAGATTCTGCTTTTCTAAGATGTATGACTTAATGAAAGTGCAACCATAAGAACTCCTATTGGCTACCTACCGAGACAGCGAGGAGGCAAAAGCCAGGGCGGCTAGTCATGAATCAGATGCCTTGAACCAAATATGTGCTCCTGAGCAAATAGCATAACCCTCCCAAGGCTCAATTTTCTCAGTTGTAAAACAAAGGAACTAGATCTATGAGCTGGATGTGGTTGACTGACCTTCAGTATCCATTCCAAGCTCCTGTGAGCGTTCCTGTTTGGCAGTGACAAGAAGGCTAAAAACTACATTTCCCAGATTCCTTTGCAGCTAGAGGGCTAGTCATAAATTAGGTCCCCCCAATGAGATACACTGATATGAGACTTGGAGGCCAAATGTGAAGCAGAGGGCATCTTCCTACCATAGTTTCTGCTGACAAGCCAGGTAAAGGGTGTGCAAAAGCAATTGTGGAGGCTGGAGTTAACAGCCTTGTGTCTCAGAACCAGCCTGAGGGTCTTGAAGAGCAGCAGGGGAGGGTTTCTGTGCCCTAGATTGTAGCTACAGTGATGTCTTCTTGAACTCAGTAGTTCCAATGAGACTCCTTGATTTCCACTCCTCTAGTAATTTCCACAAACTTTTAATCCCCTAGTAGTCTTTAAAATCTAGTGTCCTCTCCTGGCTTCTTGGTTCTGTTGACTTTGCTCATGATAAAAGAGATGCAAATTGAAATTACTTGAAGATACCCATTTCTCACTGATTATATTAAGAAAAGTTCTAAAACTTTGACAACTCTGTTGTTGTTGCTGGTAGGAATGCAAAATAGTCTAAACCCACATAGAAGGGGAATTTGTCAATATCTAACAAAATTATATAAACATTTACCCTTTGTCCCAGCAATCCCATTTCTAGGAACGTTTCCCAAAGTTATGCAGGCAAAAATATGAAGAACATGCCCAAAGATGTTGTAATAGCAAAAGACCTGCCAACAACCCAAATGTCCATCCATAGGGGACTGATTGAATGAACAAGTCCATAGACATATGCACAATGGAATGCTATGTAGCTCTATAAAGGGATAAAAAGAATATCTCCACATATTGATATGGAGTAACCTTTAAGATATATAGTTAAGTAAAAAAGGCAAAGGGGAGAAAAAGATATAAAGCATAATACCATTTAGAAAGGAGGGTGATGATTTATGCATTTCTTTAAAAATCTTGGAAGGATTAAAAAAAAATTAGTCCTAAAGACTACCTTTAATAGTAATAATAGTTTGAGTAAGATGTCAGATCCCAAACTCCAGCAATGAAACAAGAAACAAAGGGACACCATGCCTGACTCTATTTCTCCTAGCCGGCCAGTTCAGAATGGAGAACAAGGAGAAAACAGAGAGTTGGGGAAGAGGGGGAAGGGAAATTAGCCTTTACTGAGTATCTGCCCTTAACGTCTACCACCTGGGCCAGGTGCTTTAAATACATTTTCTCCTTTACTCTTTTATACCTTTGCTTTGAGGTAGGTATTTTTATTATCCTCATTTTATAGATAAGGAAAATAGAGCACAAAGAAGCTAAGCAATGTGGTCAAATTCATAAAGCAAATAAATGACCAGAAGTAGGGCTTTGCACCCAGGCCTTTTGGACTCCAGCCATGGCGTCGCTCTCTTGTTGGGCCCTCAGACTGGGCCTTGGGTAGAGGCCACAAGGGAGGTTCTGCCTCCTTGGGAGCCCATCTGTCCTCTTCCTTTACCCATGTCTTGAGTGGGGCTCCAGGCCTAGCCAGACATCTCCCAGCTTCCCAGCTTCTCTCTGGGGGTGAGGAGGGGGTAAGCTCCAAGCCTCCGGTTTTCAATTTGGTTGTATATTGTAATCACCTGAGGAGCTTAAAAAATACTTATGCCCAGGCCCCACTCCCAGAGATTCTGATAATAGGTATGAGATGCAGGCTGGACATGGGTGGTTTAGAAGCTCCCCAGGTGACCTGAATGTGCTCACATTTGGTTGTTGCCAGTCTTTTGCTATTACAACAGCTCTTGCTGTTTCCAAGTGTAATCTAAAGTCCAGCAGCACTGGCATCACCTGAGAGCTTGTTAGAAATGCAAAATCTCTGGCTCCTCCCCAGAATCAGAAACTTAGGGGCTGCGGGAGGGAGGTGGCAATGAAGAGGAGATTTAGCAATCTGTGTTGTAAAACCGTCTGGGTGATTCTGATGCACCCTAAAGTTTGAGAGTCCCTGTGCAAGCAACAAGCTAGAGATGGACCATCATATGCCATAGTTTGCTTTACAAACGATTGTATAACTGCTATGTTTATCACAAAATAAGATAAATTTGGTGGCTCCAGGGAATGAGATGGCCCAGACTTTTCCTCAAAGGACGAAACCTTGAGGCAAGTGCCAAAGTGTTTAATAGGAAGCAACTGGAATTCACCATGGCCTTCTGAGAAGGGGAGCAGCATAATCAAGATATGAGTATGCCACTCAGCAACTGTGTTCCCAAAGCTGCCAAAGGAAATGTGAACAGCTATGAGAGACTATGGCCCTCAAGGACAGATGGGCAAGCAAGTGCAAGCAGCTGAGGGTGACCCAGCAGACAGGCAACCCCTCTTGCCAAGCCTTCTCAACTTGGATGTTGTGTTCATTATCTACGGCTGCCATAACAAATTACCACAAACTGGGTAATTTGAACAGAAATTCATTCTTTCTCAATTCTGGAGGCTAGAAGTCCAACGCAGCAGCCCTGATTCCTTCCGAAGCTCTGAGGGAGAATCCGAATCCATCCCATGCTTCTAGCTTCTGGTGGCTGCCAGCAACCCTGGAGTTCCTATAGAAGCATCAGTACAATCTGCCTCACCTTCATTTGGCCTTTCTCTTTCTCTTATCAGGACAGCAGTGATTGGTTTAGGACCCACCCTAAGTCCAGGATGATCTCATCTTGAGATCCTTAACTTGATAACATTTGCAAAGACCCTATTTCCAAATATGGTCACAGTCACAGGTTAGAGGGGTTAGGGTTTACTTAGACCTATCTTTTGGGGGGACACAATTCAACCACTATGATGGGAAGCAAATTTCATTTTCTTACAGCTGCCTTCCCTAATGATGATTCTGAGAAGAGGAACGACTTTACCCACTGCTTCCAGGTAACTCCATTTGCCCTCAGAGCAAATAGGGATGGGCCTGGACTACAACTAATTGTTATCTTTGCAGAGCTCTACAGTTTACAAAGTACTTTCATGGGTGCTCATTTAAGCTTAGCCACAAAGCTGTGATTATGCTGGGCATTTGCATAAAGGAGGAAACTGAGGCTTGGTGACTTGCTCAAGGTCATGGAGCTATCAAGTGGTAAAGGCCAAAGTTGAACTCAGTCCTCCCACTATGAACTTCCTGCCCCTTCTGTTGGGGTCATCCATTATCGGGAATCATGACTTAACCCTACTGTCTTAAAGGAAGGGGGAAGGGCCTGTGGACTAACCAAGATACAGCATCATGTCAGTCAGTTTATCACCAGTGACTTATGGAGGATGGTCATTTCTTTCTCTCAGTTGCCCATGACCTCCTTCAACTTTAGTTCTACAAATACCAAGAGACTTGTAAGTGTCAAACTCCTTGGCCTCTGGTGGGAACTCAGTAAATGTGAGTAGAATGATCTTTTGTTTCTGACTCAAATGCAACAGGAAATTTATTTGCTGTATGTTGGAGATTGAATCAAGTCCTCCACAAAAAGCATATTCAGGTTCTAGCCCCTGGACTATGTTGAACCCATTTGTAAATAGTTATGAATCAGGTTGGGCTTTAATCTGGATCACTGGCGTCCTTTATAAGCAGAGTGAAAGTCAGATGGAGAGAGAAGTCATGGGGAGCAGCCAGAAGCTGGAAGTCAATGGAACCCAGAAGAGAAAGGAGAAGATGCTGCCACGTGCATTGCTATATGATAGAAAAGCCAAGGATCAAGGATTAGTGGCACCCAGCCCAAGAACACCACAATATTTGGGGAGAAAGCATTGCCTCACTGATATCTCAATTTTGGATGTCTCCTAGACTCAAAGCCATGAGCCAATAAATTCCCATTGTTTAAGCCAACCCATCACATGGTATTTATTTTAGCAGCCAGTAAACTAAAACAATATACAAAGTTGAACAAAATACATATCGTCTCAAGGACTTAACAATACAGGGGACACACAGACACTCTTTGATGTACAATAAAAGCAGAAGCAGTGAGTTCTGATACCAATCTCCATGCTCTCTTCCTTCAAAAATTGATGAAAACTTGTAACCAGAGTAGCCAGGAGTTTGATGTTTATGCTCTCACCTTCCATTGGGTGTCTAATTTTCCATAGGTTCCTTATGGCCTAGTCAGTGATGCAATATCGGCTTCACCTTCAGGGTCTTCGTTACCGAGCCCAAAGGTCTTTGCTTGTCCACCTCAGCAGTGGCTGCTGATGTCCTTCCTCTGCATCTTTCCCACCCGAGCTCCCTTGCCTTGAGGTCTTGCTGGCTGCTGCCTCCTCTCTGCTTGCAGAGAAGAGAGAGGGCTTAAAGCCTCTGTGGTAAGAAAACCTATTTGTACTTGAAATCTAATTGCAAAGATACTTGTGCAGCACCGTGGACAATACCATCATTTAACGACAAGTGGATGTGGCATCACACAACAGCCTCCCCTACCCCAAGCAAGAGTAGTAGCTCAGGGCTCCTGTGTAATCTTTTCTTCATGGCCACTAGGAATTCAGAGACAACCCCAGCCTCTCTGCTGATGACTCCTGCCTCCCTCAGCTGCAACCTCTCCAGCACTCCAGCCCTTGGGTTTCAGCCACCAACCGAATCAGCCTACCAATACTTTAAATTCCGAATTTCAAAACACAACCCTATCTTTCCCTCCTGAATAGTTCCTGTCCTAACTTTTCCTGTCTGGCTAATGGCACCACCCAGAAAACAGATATATTTGTTTCCTCTCACCTCTCTTCTGGTCTCCATAGGCAATCTCTTCCCAAGAGAGAGGAGGTGAGCTACATGGAGAAAAGAGCAAACAGTATTTAAGCACTCACCACCATGTGTCGGACCATGAGCTGTGTGCTAATTCACCAGTCCTCTCCATAATCCTCTCCATAATCCAGCAAAGTGGGTACCGTACCACTGTCCTATTTTTGCAGGTGAGAAAATGGAGGCTCAGCACAATTAGGGGCATTGAGCAATTGTAAGGTAGAGGTCAGAATCCAGCCTGTGCTCTTTGCATTACACTATAATACTCAGTCTGATTTATTTTTCCTTTGGTGACTCTCAGATTTGCTGCTTTTCTTCTGGTTTTGCTAACACTACCCTAGTCCGGGCCTTCACCACCTCATTCCTGAATTGCTGTAACAGCTCCTAGCTATCTCTGCATTTACTCTTTTCTGCTCCAGTTTATCCTGCATCCAGCTGCTTTATTTTTCTTTTATGTCCCCTGCAGAGCCTTCCCAGGGTGGGGCCTGGCATAGACACTCAGCACATTTTGTTAATAGAATGATCATCTAGTTCCAGGCCTGGCTCAGCAGGAGATTTATTTTCTAGCATCTAAATATAATTTCAGATTAGGTTAGGTGTCACCTAACAGTCTGTGCCTTTTAAGAATGGAGAGTAATAAAATCATATCAGATACAGATGAAGTTAATAAAAGGCACATTCAGGTCCCAACCCTGGTCCTGTGGGTGTGAACCCATTAGTTAAGGTGTGCCCACACTGAATGAGGGTGGGCTTTAACCCAATATGGCTCAAGTCCTTATAAGCAAAGGAAATTGGGCATGGAGGGAAAGCCTCAGGAAGCAGCCAGAAGCTGGAAGTCAACTGAACCCAGAAAAGAATGGAAAAGGCAACAGCAGATTGGCAGTCAGCCAGAAGATACCCACCCTGGGGAAGGAAGCTTTCTAGTCTCTGACGCCATGAACCAACAAATTCCTGTTGTTAAGCCAATCCATTGTTTGGTATTTGTTTTAGCAGCTAAGAATCTAAAACACTTAACAAGTCTGAAGTTGTACCCCTGTCCTGACGGCTTAATTCCTGCACACAAAACCCTCCAGCATAGGTGGGAGTTTGCAGAAGCCACAAGTCAAAGGAACTGCTGAATTTTGGGGCAACTTGGATGAAGAAAGTCAAGTAAATGTAGCCTAGTCTGATCCAGAAATGCCCACCTTGAGTCCTACATTTTGGGGGGAAGGTGGATTTCATAGAGATAAGGTCTATATGCTTATCTGATATAATCAGGGAAGTGTACATGTTCAAATCACAGATGTTACCTTTACCAACCCAGGTTTAGATCTGAACGGTATAGGGAAGCGGCTGTGGCTCAATCAGTAGGGCTCCCGTTTACCATATGGGAGGCCCCGGGTTCGGTTCCCGGGTCCTCCTGGTGAAGGCAGGCCCGCCCGCACGGCGTGGTTGGCTGACCCGGTGAGCACAGGCAGCAAGGGGGGGATAAATGAATAAATAAATAAAATCTTTAAAAAAAAAAAAAAAAAAAAAAAGATCTGAACGGTATTGTCTTAGGAAGTCTCAGGGAAATATGGCAATATCTCATACAAGTGACCATTTGCCAGTTAACAGGCAAGAACACTATACCTGGTTCTATTCATAACCCCCTGAGAGTGAGGGGGTCAGTGCCAGGGATCCATCAGGCTCCCACCCTCTCACCCACGAAGCAATTCAAAATAATTTGGCACATGCACCCATTCTGTTTAATGTATTCATCATCATCTGACTTAACTGTCATACCACACAGCAAAATTGTATTTTATATAAAAATCTAGTCAGAGAACAAGAGTGCTATTCATAGCATTTAAAATTCCTTCTCACCAAGGACAAGATGCCACAACCTTTTGGAGGATAATTTGGCCATGTCAATTAAAATTTTAAATACAAATATCCTTTGACCTAACAGTTCCACTTCTAGGTTTTTTTTAATCCATGTATAATAACAATGACAATAACAAAAAGTGACCACACACTTTGTGTGTAGAAATATTTATTTCAGCTTTATTTGTAATAGCATAAGACTGGATGCAACTGAAATATTCTTCAATAGATGATGGTTAAATAAATTCTGGATACATCCAAACAATGGAATTCTATGATGTCATGAGAAAGAATGAGGTAAATGTTTATCAGATACTATTGAGTATTGGACATTAAAGATATGTTGAGTGAAAAAACAAAGATGCAGAGGATGTGTGGCATATGTAGTGTGTAGTAGACTTCCTTTTATAATAAAAGGATATTGCAGCATTCATTCATTTATTCATTTTTCAAACTAAGTTACAAGGTAAGTGCCTCTTCTCCATGTATTTATTTGCTATTGAGTTTATTGTTGATCTCTGGAGACTCATCATAGAATTTAATTTGTTCTGAGGCTCTATGGTGCCATCATCTCTGAATCAAAAAAGAGGAGAAAGGAGATTAAGAAACTAGGTGCCTTATTATAACCCAAGAAAAAAAAATGGAAATAGATTTGCTACCGTTAGAGCCTTCATTATCCTCTTCACTGAAATATGCTGCTCCCTTTGAGCTGGCATGGGTGGATTCTTGAGAAAAAATAGTATCCTTTAAAAACAAACAAACAAACATCAGACTGAACCTGGTGCTGGTTCCTTGTCCCGTTTGTGGTCTAATGAGCAGAGCAGAGCTGGGTCCTGATTTTTGTCCGGCAGCATAAAAGGGTGAACCCTGGAATTTATAAACTCAAAGTTCCCACCTACACTTTGGGGGAATTTCCAGAGCAGCCCCATGGTAGGGGCAGTCGGACTAGGGCATTAGGGTCCATGAGGATTCAGCTCCATCTGCTTAATCCTGGGATAGCTATGTGATGAAGAGCACTTGCTCATGAGGAAGGTCTAATGGGTTCCAGTCACTTCCAGCTCAGTACCTTGACTGGCTCAAGGTGGTAGGATAGTGGCTAAGAGCATGGGCTCTGGAGCCAGACTCTGGGATTTGGTCCTGATGCTGCCATTTATTAGCTATTTGACCTTGGATATGTTAGTCTTTGGTCTTGGTTTCCTCACCTGTAAAATGGGGATAATTCTAGCACCTAACTCCTAAGGCCGCTATGAACATTAAATGAGTAAATACAGGTAAAAACCTAGAACAGAACTAATGCTAGTCATTATTACATAGTGAAAAGTTCGTCTGTTTCAGCAAAAACAATCATATTTCTTTACAATAAGCCTTAAAAGCTTCAAAACCTCCCTCTCTCTCCCTTCCCCAAGATCCCTGAAGCCATGAATCAAAATAACAGACAGGATCTTTGTCTCTTAAGGTCTACAGAGCAGTTTTTCCTAAGCAATGTTGTTTACTGTAATGCAGATTAATTTAAACTATTTGTTTTTAGCTCAAAATCATTTCTGAATCCCACAATCATTAATTTCAAATCTAGATTTGCCCTTGCATGTAAATATTAGTTTTACTCTCAGTAGTTGAGACTGTAGCACTTTCTTTCATCTACAAAATGTTTAGGGGAATGGATGTGGCTCAAATGGTTGGGCATCTGTCTCCCATATGGAAGGACCTGGGTTCGATCCCCGGGACCTCCCAGTAAAATAAATAAATAAATAAATTTTCTAAAAACAAACAAACAAACAAAAATGTTTAGGTGCCCACTGGAGGTGGTGTGTAAATAACCAACAGAGCACTTTGTATTGTTGTGTTAGGACCCCTCCCCCATCTGCTGCTACAGAAACAAGACAGACCATTCCAGTGGAGTTTCTAGACTAAAGGCATGGTGGTTTCTCTACTGTGTAAATAAGATGGGATTCCAGAAAAGCTGTGGGATCCTGAGCAAGCCCTCACCTGTCTGGACCTCCATCACATCATCTATAAATCGAAAGAATGGAATGATCTATTTGGTTCTTTCCAGCCCTAAAGACTCTCAGTGGATGTGAACCCTGTCTCAGGAAGCTGGACTCTTTTTACACTGAAGTACTTACCGCTGACCCCAACCCTGCCACCACACACCTAAACACACAGACATGGTGAAGTGATAATAGCTCCTATTTATTGAATGACAAGTGCCAAGTGCTTTATATATATATTGTTGCACTTAATCCTCACAACAAACTTTTGAGGTAACTATAAAATTTTCAGATGCCCAAAGAGGCAAAGATGAAGGCCAAGAGGAACCTGGACTGGATTACCAAGGTCCCTTCCACTCTACAATTCTGTAAATCTAGATCCAGTCTACCCTCAAGACCTTCCAAGTTAGCCGCATGCAGGGTGTGTGGGGGTGTGGGTCCTGGAACTGTGGGATTCCTATGGGATTCTTTCTGACATACAAGGTGTGAAATGGCAGATCCTTGAGTTTCAGTTGCTTTAGCATTGCTGGTTTTATGAAGCGAAACCCATATCCCAGGGCAAGCAGAGATTCTCTATATTGAATTGCAAAGCTCCTCCTTTCCACTCAAAACATCAAACCCCTACAGCTTCTTTCAGGAGAGAAATTCAGTGAGGTCCCCCTTTGTCGGTTTTCAGGCTACAAGGAGGGCTGCATTAGAGTGCAGAGTGATGTGACCTTACTTTCCATGTCTGGTCTCAAAGCACATATTTAAGTCTCTGATTCTACCTCAGCCGCATATTTTCTGGGCCTTTATCTTCCATCCTGCCTTAAGCATTTCAGCCTGCCAGGCCAGTCTCTCCCACCCCCTCTCTTACACCCACCCACACAACATATTCTCATTCATTCTCTCTCTCGACGATATTTCATAGTTCAGGATAAAAACATCAAAATCAAGTAAGCTATACAAAAGAAGCGAAAGCCCAATTTCTTAAAACTTCAGTCATTAAGGAATGTCTTTGGAACCATCTGGAATCATCCTCCTCTTTTACCGGGTTGAGGGCTGCAATAAATAGAACTCATCAGAGTCTCAGACACACTCAGAATAAGAAACGCACACATTTTATTACGAGCAGCTGCATTCGCTTGAGTTCCTGGAGGGATGTGGGAGAAGACTGGCATTCATTCACTGCCCTGGAAAAGGCTGGTGCCAACAGAACCAAAAGGAGGCAGTAAGTTCCCAGCGCAGCCAGCAGTTCCCACCAGCCGCAACCAGGCGGGCAGCACCAGGCTCCCTGAGGCGCTCGGGGCCTCCTCTAGGGCCGAGGCCCGCCTTCCTCTCCCCTGAAGGAGCCTGTGTTGGGCAGGGCTGAGGGGAGGCCTTCGGAGCAGCGCTCCAACTGAGACCTGTGGGGGTGGGAGAGGGGCAGGGCCTGACCCAGGCAGCCTGCAGCTGCCTGGTCCACTTGTGGCGGCGAGGACACCGGAGGCCTCACTGGGAGGCTGCCTCCACACAGGCAGAAGGGTCAGCCTCCGTACCCTGAAGCCGCCCTCCGCAATCACCACTTTGCGTCCTGGGGGGCCTTGGTTCTGTTGGTCTTCACCAGTGTAAGCCCTTAGCTGTGGCCTTAAGCAATGCCATCTACAAAATAAGGACCACAAATCTGCTTTAGCAAAGCTTAAATATAATGATGCACATGAAAGTGTCTTATAAACAGAGAGGTGCTGTATAGAAGTTCTTTCGCTTTTTTGGACAGAAAAGATACTCATAATTTGAAAGGTGGGACTAAAAAATTCACCCGGTTGCCCTTTTGCGACCAAATCTGGCTCTTTCACATAGACTGGTTATGCTGACCCCCTGGGAAGGTGAATACACCCACAAAAGCCTTTAATTTTAATTTTAAGTTTTAATTTAATCCCCAAGTTGATTTACATTGTCCCCACCAGAGAATGCTAAGCTCCGAAAAAGGTCATCTCTACTGTATCCTCAATGACAAGTTTCACAGAAAATCTGTGCAAAGTCCTGATACAAAAGACATGATTCATTTCTCACCGTTCTGATGGTGTGACTCTCTAAGGGAGAGAACCGGTCGCCAGCAGAGCTCCTGCCCCCACCCTCCTCCACTTCCTCAAGGTTTGGGAGACTTTTTCTTGGTGAGAAAGGCATTAATCTGCAATTTGTGTTGAAGTGCTCATCGCCTCTTTTCTCTTCTGCATTTACCAGTTCTTGGCAGGCCTGCACACCAATATGACCAAAAGTCTCGAATTTGAAAAAGGTAATGCCATTTTGAACTGATTGTATTTCTCTTTGAAGTGGACCAATTAGCAAGAATGGCCATAATTTGCTTTTGGTCCATGGCCACATCCTTCTATGCATACCCCTGTGCCCTGGCTGTGAATCCCAGGTACTGAACAAAGACCCTGGACTGATTCTAGTGCAGGCAGACCTCTCAGCCGAAGCCAAAGGTCTGGTTCTGGTCTGTTCCTCGCCACTCCCCAGCCCTGTGACCTTCACTTCTCTGAGCCTCAATGGCAAGATGCTATCTGGCCTTCCTATAGCATGGGGTGGTTTTAAGGATCAAATCAAATAAGATGAACATGAAAGACCTTTCAAAACCTTCGAGTGCTGTATGAATACAAGGTGTTTTGCTATATGAGAGGCCTTCCTTCGACAGGCTGCAGATAGGGGGCAGCTGAGCGTTCCCAGAATCTTATTGCTTACTTGGTTACTGCTTGAGACTTTCTATTTACTGACCTTAGCGAGCTACCTAATAATTAAAACAATCTTAATACTGTCACCAAGCTGTTGCCTCATGATTTGTTTCACAGCTTTCACACTTGAGGCTGATTTTTGCTCCATGTGGTGGGGTGCCACAGACCAATCTCCAAGGAATGTCTTTTTAAAAACCTGACATGCAAGGTGGTGCTATTTCACTTTACACAGGATTTAAATTTTATTTTCATAGCATTTCCACATAGCTATAGAGTGTTTTAAAATCTATTTTTAAAATCAGCAGTTCTACTACCTCAATAAAATTGATTTTTAAAAACTGAGCAAGGGGGGCAGATGTGATTTAAATGGTTGGGCATCCATCTCCCCTATGGAGGGAGCTGGGTTCGATGTCCAGGACCTCCCAGTAAAAATAAAGAAAAATATAGAAGGTGTGCAGGCTGCCAGGCCCTGCAAGCAGGTGCGCTGCCAGGCCCCGCCAAGCCACGCAGCAAGATGATGACGTAACAGGAGAGTGACACAAGGGAGAGCCAAGACAAGATGTGCTGAAAAACCAGGAACTAGGGTGGCGCAGGTGGTAGGATGCCTCTCTCTCACATCGGAGGTTACAAGGGTCGAATCCCAGTGAAGATGGGAGAAGGATTAGAAGAGAGGGCAGGAAATAGACACAGAGAATTGCCCAGCAAATGGACACAAAAACAGCAAAAATGGGGTGGGGGGTGGCCGGGAGTGTAAAAATGGATAAAAGTAAGTAAATAAATACATATTTTTAAAAATTTTTTAAATTAAAAATAAAAACTGAGCAATGCTTAAGCAAACTTTGAACAAGAACCATAATTGAAGAGAAGACCAAAACCACATTTTCCTAGTTCATTATGTTGCATTCAAGCTTGTAGTTTAATGTAAATTTTTAAAGTTTTTCAACATATTATTAAAACATTACAACCATATTAAAAGAAAGGAAAAAAGGACAAAAAAAAGGTTCACCTACATCTCTACCTGCCTGATACACCTAGTGAATAGGCTGAAAATGAAACAAAGTGAATTGTTTTGTTACATCATTTTTCTTCTGAAGGAGAAAGGATAGTGAAGTTGGGTTAAAAATTCAACCTTATCTCACAGCTCTTTTTCATCTTTCCAGGCCTTTGGGAGCAGGAGCTGACCAAACTGGGCAGAGACTTAAAGCAAGATTTAGAGACCTGCACAAAATACAGCGAGGACAAGAGTCCTCAAACCATTTTTCTATTGCTCAGTAGGCTCACACTCCTCAGACTTGACTTTTAAGCATACACAGGGGCCTTGATTATCTCGAGGATATTGACTGATGGAGCAGCTCTGACCTGGTGGGAGCTAAAAGGCTGGGTTGAGTCACTTTTCCACTGCTGATTGGCTGAAGGGCCCCAGCTGAGCCACTGGGCTTCTCTCAACCTTGCTTTCCTGATCTGATAAACTGCAAGCACTTTGCACACATTGCTCTAAAGTGTCTAGTATTATTTTTATTTATCATATTCCCTAAATTTATAATAATAGCTAACGTTTGAGGGCTTTATATGCTCCAGGTTCTGTGTCAAGCAGGTCCATTCTTACATTTAATCCACCTAACAATCCTCTGAGGTGAGTGGTAGTATTGTCTCCATTTTACAAATGAAGAAACTGAGGTTTAGAGAAACTAAGCCACCTGCCCTAGTCACCCAGCTAGAATGCAGCAGAACTGGAATCTCCCCTGGGTCTGTCAGAACTAGGAGATGTTCTCCCTAATGATTAGCCCTGTGACCTTGGGGTATTATTTAACTGCTATAAATTCTGACATTCTCAAAGGTACCATGTGATGATACCTGCCTATTTCCTAGGCTGTTGTAAGGATTCAGGAATGGCATTTGGGAAGGAATCTAGCACAGTGCCTGGCATGAACTCAGAGAATTTCTAATATAGACCCCCATGTCCCGAGTGCCAGCCCCTCTCCACAGAGGACAGTCTAATCACACAGTGTCAACAGGGAAGCAACCAGAGTTGCTGGAAATCAATGACCAATCTGCCAAATTTATCAATATCTATTTTAAGAAATATTTTCCCTGAAAATAGTTGCTGAATTTAACAAATTCTTTTTTGATGTTACATATTTTAATATGAATATGTTATGTGATTATCTTCTTGAATATATTTATAAGTCTAAACTACACTATGATTCAAAGCTTTTGCCAAATTGAGCATTCCTTAAAATGCTGATGAAATACATCTTATATTTTAAAAGTAAATCCATAAGAATACATATGAAATTATATCTATAAATATATATTTGTCAACTATGTTCATAATACAAATATATTTCTATTTATTGGACATACTATGAAGCATTGACTATGCATGAAGAATATATATTCACTGAGTATATATGAGAAAAATATTTGCATGAATATATCATACAGAGATACTCCTTGAAACAAGATTTTGGTAAACTGTTTTTTCTGGTATATTTGACAAGTTGGTCATTTGGTGAATTGATTATTGAATTGTCTGTCTGAGAATTAACAATTGGGCAAATTGATAAAGAGCTATAGAAAAGCCTGTGTGAATAAAAATCTAACCCCACCACTTTCCCAAGAATGTCACATCACACTGTTACCTGAGAGAGGAAAGCACACAAAGCCTGGAGCACCTATTGAAACAAGAGCAGTAATTAGTTTATGGGTCCCCAGCAAGTGGCATTCCCTTCAGTTGGAGTGAGGGGGAGGAGAGAACTTCAGCACTGAGAAAGACCAGTTAGGTAGAGGCTCCCCTGGTAGCCTAAGATCTTGGTACTTGGGGTGCCAGGGAGGGAAAGGTAAAAAGGTAACTTTTTTTTAAAGATTTATTTTATTTATTTATTTCTATCCCCACCCACCCCCCTTCCCGCTGGTGTTTTGCACTCACTGTCTGCTCTCTGTGTGTTCTTCTGTGTCTGCTTGTGTTCTCTCTTTTTTTTTCACTGTATAAAAATGTACAGTGGTTTTATTGCCATGTACATTCCAATATGTTTACAGCTGCAAGATAATGAGGCACACTCAGTATTGCACTTCATTAAAATTTCAGGCTCAAACTTAACCTAGAAGTTTAAATGAAACTGCATTTGTAATTTAGTAATTCTTATACAGGACAAACATTGATATAGTTATATACAGTGTGATACTTATTACATTTATATGCCATCCTAACGCTTGTCTTCTCTTTAGGTGGTACCAGGAACCGATCCTGGGACCTTCTGGAGAGGGAGAGAGGCGCTCAATATCTTATGCCACCTCAGCTCCCTGGCCTGCTGTGTCTCTTATTGTCCCTCCTCTGTGTCTCTTTTTGTTGTGTCATCTTGCTGTGCCAGCTCTCTACACGGGCCAGCACTCCTGCAAAGGCCCACACTCCTGCATGGGCCAGCCCTCCGCTTGGGTCAGCTTGCCTTTCACCTGGAGGCCCCAGGAATTGAACCCTGGACCTCCTATATGGTAGACAGGAGCCTAATTGCTTGAGTCACATCCATTTCCCTAGAGATAACGCTTGTTTCCCAACTTTATATTTCTTCCTCTTCCTACCTCCCCGATCTCCCTCCATCAGGCCACAGGACCATTTCAGTATCACAGATAGCACATCCATGAAGCCCCAGCAACAGATCTTTGGTTGCATAAGCCCCTCAATATTGAGGCCCAAGTCCTCTGGTTCATTCACAGAACAGTGGAAACCTGAGGACATCAACATGAAGCCCTTGCCCCCACCTCCATGTCCATATGTAGCCATATATTCTTTCTTCCTCCCTTTCTCACTTCTTTTATGCCATTAGCCCTGTTGAAGCAGTCACCCTCCTTTTTTCAGAATCAACTTATCTGCCTGTGCTCTGGACCTCATTCCTTCCCTCTGGCTTCTTCCATACCTCAGTCCATCAATTATCTACCCCCCAATTGCCACCCCCCTTATCTTTCATGATCTTCCCTCCACCAGCACCTACATCTACAAGCCTTCTGTCAACTTTGCCCCTCTCTCCTCATTACCACCAAACTTTAGGAAATAAGCTACTACACTCAATTTCTCCACTCTCTTTATAAAAATGTTACTGTGGTAACATACATATAATGTAAATTTTCCATTTTAACCACTTTCAAGTGTAAAATTCAGTCATGTTAATTCCATTCACAATGCTGTACTACCTTCACCACTGGCCGTTACTGAAACTCTTCCATCACCCCAAACAGAAACTTTGTGTCTATTAAGCAATGACTCCCCATTCCCCTACCAGCCCCCACCTCCACTCCCACCTCTGTCCTAGTAACCTATAGTCAAATTTCTGTCTCTATGACTTTGCATATTCTAGTTATTTCATATAAGCAAAATCATACAATATTTGTCCCTTTGGTCCGATATATTGCATTCTACCTGATGTCTTCAAGATTCATCCATGTTGTCACATGTGTCAGAACTTCATTCCTTTTTATGGCTAAATAATATTTCATTGTATGGATATACCACATTTGTCTATTCATTCGTCAGTTGATGGACACCTGAGTAGCTTCCACCTTTTAACTGTTGTGAATAATGCTGCTATGAATATTGTACAAATACCTGTCTGAGTCCGTGCTTTCAGTTCTTTTGGGTATATACCTAGAAGTGGGTTTGCTGGGTTATATGGTAATTCTCTACTTAACTTTCTGAGGAACTGTCAACTGTTTTCCACAGAGGCTGTATCATTTTACATTCCCACCAAGAATGTGTGAAGGGCCCTGTTTCTCTGTATCCTTGTCAGCACTTCTTATTTTCTGTTTTTTTAAGTAATAGTCATACTAGTGGGTATGAGGTGATGTCTCACTGTGGTTTTGATTTGCATTTTCCTTATGGCTAATGACCGTTGAGCATCTTTTCATGTGCTTATTGGCTATTTGTGTATCTTCTTTGGAGAAATGTCTATTTAAGTTTTTTGTTTGTCTCTTTGTTATTGAGTGCTTCTACTCTCTTTATTGCCTCACTTTTTATTCACCTCTACTTATTTTTTGTATTCCCTACAGGAACAACACACACATCTTAGGCGCTCAAGAGAAGATAGTTGAAGTAATTATTCCAAAAGCTGTTAAGTGCAAAGGATCATGCAGGATGCAAATAAGATGCTGTTCTTGTGTTCAAGGAGGGGCTGTCAAATTAGAGACAAAACAAAAACATTTTTTTTAAAAATCACCAGTGCCACACTGTGAACAAACAGAACAGAATCTTTAAAATGGAAGCATCTGGAGAGTCCCCCTGGGCCTAGATTAACATTTTGCTGTTTCCCTTCAATGCCTATGAGTGTGAATCAATAAAATCATAGTAAGGTGCTAGTACCAAAGGGGAAACCTAACCACTGTGCTAGAACTGGTGATTGACATAAAATGAGTTTATGCATTAAGTGCCTGGGATCCTCTTCTATTGAAGAGGGATGGAGCCCGTGGAAGGGGAAGGGCACCCAGGAAGTGGGATGGTGCCTGTGGCAGGGGGGTGGTGCCTGGGCAGGGGAATGGTGTCTGCAGCAGAGGGAATGTGTCCCTGGAAGGCGAATGGTTTCTGCGGAATGAGGAAGGTGTTGGTGGGCAAATGTGTTCAGTGTAATGGACAACTTAGAGCACAGGGTGAATCAGTATCAAGCACATGGGAACGTGACCCCTTCCTGAGTATCTTGAATGAGTAAAGCAGGAACCTGGTCCTGGCTTTCCCTGGCTGTGCACCTTCAAGTTTCTTCAGCTATAAATTGAGAGGGTTTGGATTCTTTGAAGACATCAAGCACCGCTAGCAATCTCAGGGTAATTTTCCACACTCTCAGCACGGCTGCCTGGCTCGTTATGATCTGAAACTTTTAGGGCCCCGCCCCTTACAGGCAGCTCGGGGGCCTTCCTCTCTGAGCACCACTGGCAGCTGAGAGGAAACCGCCAGTGGGGCCTGCAGCCGAGCCTTCCCCTGAGTCTCGCCCTGGTCTGATCAACCAGGCTCTGTGGGGCCTTGGCACTCCCTGGGAGCAGGTGGCCAAGGGCCGCCTGGGCACCACACCAGGGCTTCCCATGGGATTGCATCTTTAAAACAGGTCCTGGCACTCCCACCAACCAAAGCAGCACTTAAAGACTGCTCCAGAAAGACCTGTTCTTTCAGGAACAATGAAATACAGCACGATCTTGAGCTGAAGACCACTCTCATTTGATAGGCTGGAGGAGTCAAAGGAAAGACACAAAACCAAGTCACTCCTCTATGCTCTAGTAATAATAGTAACAACAATAATGCGTATCTTGTAAAATCCCTGGCATGTCCCAGCCTGTGTTCTAGAGCACTTGCTCCTTTAGGAACTGGCTTCCCTACATGACTTTGAAGGACTTGTAACCCCAGCACCTAACACAGGGTCTGACCCATGGAATGCAAGGGAGGGAAGATGGTTGCTCTCTGTCTCTGGACATCTGTGAAGAGAAAGAGCAAGGGGGGAATATTGATAAGATCTGGTCCAAGATCAATTAGGGTTTGAAAGGAAGGAAGGAAGACCAAGGGGAGCTGCTCTGTAATCTATCCTTACTCCCTTTCATGGACCTTCAGCTAAGAACCCCTGCTCGTTCTGGAGATGGGAGTAGATACACAGACAGTGGCTGTGAACCAAGAGAGCTAACACTCGTGGAGAACTGATTCTGTTTATTTTCTTAAATGGAGGACGCTCCGCTGTGAAGCAGAAACAAGGAACCAAGCCTTGTGTCAGCCGTGAGCACCAAACACAGAAATTCATATCCAGATTTTGAGTTGACATTTGGCTCTCACTTCCATTTTCCTGCTTGAGCATCCTAAGAATTCCGTGGGTTGACAGAACAAATGTCACCATTACCACCAACACCCCCCATCTTACAGGTGAAGAAATAAATTCAGACCAAGGGACCTGCCGAGGACTCACAGCTAGTCAGGGGCAGAGGTGGCAATTCTGTCTGCACCTTCCGACTTCTTTTCTGTCCAGGAACTTTCTGCCAAGTGGTGCTGAGGCAAATCTTTAATCAGGAGAGGGACAGGGTGACCGGAGAGGTCTGCACGACCACTCCCCCAGTCACACGCAATACATGGCATTGAGTGGAAAGATGATAGCAAAATGCCCCAGGAACTCATGGATGAGTCAGAAAGTTGCAGGAAATCTCTGGAGGTTAGAGAAGTGTTTCAGGGGAGATTAACAAGCTGGCCCCATTTCATCTTCCTTCTGACCAAGGGAGACTGACTCAGGCTTGGGACTCTGGCCTTGCTCTCTACAGAACTGCATTCTTCCTGCCTGGGGTCTCATGGAGGTATGTGGCAAATAATGCCACATTTTTTGCTGCAGATTTTTCAAGTTATTTGAAAAATTATACCTGTGTTCTAGAGACAATGATAATAAAAATAAAGCCATAGATTCTTCTAGTGTTTTATTAGTTCATTGCAAACCCACTTAAAGCCTTCACCTTTCATTTCACCCCCTGATCCTACTCTCTGCTCACATATCATGGGTCTGGGCAGAGATCTTTATCTAAATGCAAAGCTCTGAATCGCTAAGTGGCAATATTTGCTTGGGCCTCATGTGAGCCCTGATTACACTGAGCAAGAGAAAAGGCAAAACTTATATCAGTTTTGACGGTCCTAAGTCCATCTATAATACAAGCCCAACATTTAATATGGTTTCCTATTGGTTGGTAATTTAATTCTCCTACAACTGCGATCACCTGTCAATCATCAAAGCTGCCTTTAAAATCAACCTAAACCTCTATTGTGGAGAAAATAAGTGAATGGTTGTCATATGTTTTTCATAAACTAGCCCCTGCAAGAATCAGGGATCATTCTGGAAATTTTTAAAAATTTATGGTCTTGTTTTAAATTTTTCCCTCCAATTTGGTTTCAAGATGCTATAAAGCCACAGCATAAAGACCTTAGGCCTCTCATACTAGAAATCACAACTTTTTAAAACTACCTTAAACTCAACAACAAACAGACAAAAAACCCAATTTAAAAAATGGGTCAAAGGGGAGCGGATGTGGCTTAAGCAGTTGAGCGCCTGCTTTCCACATGGGAGGTCCCGGGTTCAGTTCCCAGTACCTCCTAAAAACAAAACAAAAACAAAAAAACAACAAGCAAACAAAAGAAATAACCAACTCAGGGGAGCCAATGTGCCTCAGTGGTTGAGCTCTGGCTTCCCACATACAAGGTCTAGGGTTCAACCCCCAGTCCTGGTACCTCACACACCAAAAAAAAGAGTCAAGGACTTGAAGAGATATTTTTCCAAAGAAGATATATAATTGGCCAATAAGCACATGAGGATATTCAATATTATCAGCCATTGGGGATATGCAAATTAAAACCACAATGAGATACCACATTACACCCACTAGAATGGCTATTATTTAAAAAACAGAAAATAACAAGTTCTGGCAAGGATTCAAAGAAATAAAGCCCTGCTTACATTCTTGGCAGGAATGTAAAATGGTGTAGCTGCTGTGGAAAACAGTTTGATGAGTCCTCAAAAAGTTAAAGATGGAACTTACCATATGACTTGGCAATCCCACTCCTAAGTTCATACCTAAAAGAATTGAAAGTAGGGACTCAGACAAATATTTGTACACCAATGTTCATGGAAGCATTATTCACAAGAGCTAAAAAGGTAGAAGCAACCCAAGTGTCCATCAACTGATGAATGGATAAACAAAATGGGGGTATATCTATTCAATGGGGTATTAATTCAGCCATAAAAAGGAATGACGTTCTGACAAATGACAACGTGGATGAACCTTGAAGACAGCATGTTGAGTAAAATAAGCCAGACACAAAAGGACAGATATTGCATGATTTCACTTACAAGAAATAACTAGGATATGTAAATTCATAGAGACACAAAGGAAGAGTTCAGGTAATCAGGGGCAGTGGAAGGGTGAATGAAAAGTTTACATGAAATGGGAGTAGCATTTGTTTGGGGTGATGGGAGAGTTCTGGTCAGGAATGGTGGTGAGGGTAGGAAAACATTGTGAATGTGATTAAGGCCACTGAATTTTATGCTTGGGAGTGGTTGAGATAGGAAAGTTTGTGTTATATATACGTTTCTGCAATTAAATAAAAAATATGACTAAAGAGACAATGACAAATCCAATACATTATCCTGAACTGGATCTAATAATGGAGGATAAAAGGCCCAAGAGGACACTATTGGGACACATGAAAAAACTGGAATATAAACCAAGCTTTATGTCAATGTTAAATTTCTTGAACTTGATAACGATATATAAGATGGTTCCTTGTTCTTAGGAAATGTACATGGAAGTATTAAATGATCAAGGAGCATGACATATACACGCTACTTTCAAATGTTTAAAAATATATAGATGATACTTACCTGGCAGGGTAGATACCATGATCACGAAGGTGGTTTTCCCAGGGCGAGTCTTATCAATTGCACTACCGATGTGCTGATCCCTGCGATTTCCCCAAATGTGGGAAACTTGACTGCATAATTTGTGGTAGTGGGGGACTGCGTTCGTGCTCTCCCCTGGGGGGAAAAATATATATATATATGGATAGAAAGACAGACAGGTAGAAGGAGGGATGGATGAATGGCTAGCTAGATAGAGTGATACAGCAAATATAGCAAAATGTTAAAAGTTGGTTGATCTGGGTATCTAGGTGGGGGCTAAGCTGGAGTTCTTTATATGAGTTCTGTATTGTTTTTTTTAACTGTAATATAAGTTTGAAATTATTTCAAAATAAAAAGTTTAAAAAGAGGCCACCATACCAATTTATTTGGAATTATATAATGTGAGTATAAATTGTATGTAAGGTTTCAAGTCAGGTGATATGAAAAATTAGTCACACTTCAATCTTTACAAATATCTTGACTAATCAACCTGCCCTGGACTATTCATACAAAGTCCAGTAAAATATCTATAACATCTGTAGACCAAGGGTCAGCTCTGCCTCCTTTCTGGGGTTATCTTGCCTAACTTCTGAGTGGCCCACCTGGTGGTGGGTGCCCTCCCTGCCCCTGTGCCCTATGAGCTCTTCCTGTGCATCTGAACCCGTTCCCATTAAGAGGATGCTGCAACCCTTCCTGGGGGCATCTGCAGAGGGTGAATGTGGGCAGGCCTGTTTCCTTCACTGGCCTCTCCCTTCAGTTCCTGCCACCACAAGCATGTTGTACCCAGGTGTCAGAACTTTCCTGAACACTGGATAACTAGAGGGAATTACAAAAGAGGAGGAAAATACTATATCTCTATGCTAAATGTGACTGTTCCATACAATCCAAGAGAAAAGCAGCAAGAAAGTTGAACATTTCTTAGAGTGCACCTTCAGTTCCTAATCTTTTTTTTTTTTAAGACTTATTTTTTTATTTCTCCCCACTCCCTCGTTGTTTGCACTTGCTACGTGTGTCTGTTCGGCCTCCTTGTTTCTTTAGGAGGCACTGGGAACTGAACCTGGGACCTCCAATATGGGAGGGAGGCACCTAATCGCTTAAGCCACCTCTGTTCCCTGCTTTGTTGTGTTTCTCATTGTTTTTCTTCTTGTATCTCTTGTGTCACCTTGGTCAGCTTGCTGTCTTGCTTGTCCTCTTTAAGAGGCACTGGGAACCTCCTCTCCCTGCTTTGTTGTGTCTCTCATTATGTTTTTCTTCTTGTGTCTCTTGTTGTGTCAGCTTGCCGCACCTGCCTGTCGTGCCAGCTCGCTGTCTTCTTTAGGAGGCACCAGAAACTAAACCTGTACCTCCCATGTGGTAGGCAGGAGCTCAATTGCTTGAGCTACTTCAGCTTCCCAGTTCCTAATCTTGCTCTCTGGGTTTCAGACTTCACTGCCAAGGACCTCTGCTAATATGCTAACTCTCCCTCCACTTTTCAGGCAACAACACCCCTCTAATCATAGGGGTTAGTGCAGCCCCAGATTTTCCCCTCCATAAACAATTTATTTGACCCTAATACCTAACAAAGTATCAATGTATTTTCCTGACACCTAGCACAGTACCTGTTTGTTGACTGAATTGAAGGAGTGAATAAATGTAAGGCTGGATCTGATAATAGGAGAAGATAATTAAAATGTATTGAGGATCTTTAATGCTATTCTAGACATTTTACATACACGGGACCCGTGCATACTCAGCTTCTGGTCAAATGTGGAAAAGCTTCAACAGGAACAAAACATATTTTTACTTGCTGCCTCCCCCCGCACCCCCCCCCCACAGTATTTTGAGGCATCTCCAGAACTTCGAGGCTAGCTCCTGTCCCTGCCCTCTGCAGCTTCCACCAATCTGCTGCTTAGGGGTCTACTTCTCTTCCTTCTTCTCTCACTTTCCCCTCCCCCTCCCTTCTCTTCTTTTAGTATTACATTCTGCTGGGAAGTACCAAACCAGTAATATCCTATGCCTTATTAACGTCTTACAGAATTTTCTTAATAAGAACAACCTGTTGTTTTTTTTTTTCCCTTTTCAAACAAAGTTTTCTGTAAAGGGCAACCTCTCAATTCTTTCTCCTTGTGACTTCTCTTACTGTGATGAAGGTATGGATCTAGGGAGGTGAAGCAGTCTTGGTGAGACATAAAAGTAAATGACAGGCACACTGCTGAACTTGGGATCTCTCTTTTTTGACAATCAAGGCTTTTGCTTGTTTGTTGTTCTTGAACCACATTATGTGATGTTTACTTGAGATGCCTTTTCCACCATTCTAGTTTGTAAAACTTTTTTTTTTTTTTACCGGGAGGTACCGGGGATCGAACCCCGTTCTCTCCATATGGTAGACGGACGCCGAACCTCTTGAGCCACATCCGTTTCCCTGTAAAACTTTTATCAGTCTAAATTTTCAGAATGGACAATTTGGGTTTAAGTTGGAATGCCTGCTCCTTCCCTACCCTTGTCCCCCTACATTATCTAGTTTAATCTTCACTACAAAGCTACCCAGCAGATAGTATTTTCATTCTACAGATGGGCAAACTAACATTCAGAGAGTTTAACTTGCCAAGGACATACAGCTAGATTCAGTAGTAATCAGGTGAGCCATTTTCTCCTTAAAAGGAAACAGAATATTCAAGCTTGTGTGCATAAAGGAAAGGTGATCAAATTTAGAACTGCACTGGGGCTTTCAAAGCTAATTGGGAATTCTGTTCCTACTGGCCACACTAAGCCTCTACTGTTCTCTGCTGTTCTTTGAAAGCTCAGAAGAGTTTTGAACAACATAATTTTTTAAAAATCCTTGTAACAAGATTTAGAAAGACAATAGCGCTTTAAAAAGCACATTATTGTATCTTCATTTGGTTAATGTCACTGAAATCCAAAGACATTCTCTGGTTAAATATTTATTTGTGGGGGTGTGGAACTTGTTTTTCTTGTTTTGAAGTTTCAAAACACCATGCCTGTGTTCTATGTGAATTGTATGCCACAAGATTATTTTTTACACCCACTCTTGAAAATAAGTGTTAAGCTTCTCATCTACGCTTTGGGTAAAACATGCTATTTATATTTGGAGCCCCCACTATGTGCCTGCACTATACATACATGCAGCACAAGTGGGTTTTCAGGACACATTTCTTAAAAGAACACTTCAAAGTATTGAATGTAGGCATTGAATGTAGACACATGGGATCGTTTGTACTGTATACATGTAACTTGGGCAATGATTTATCAAAGCAAAGAGCCAATATGTTGACCTGGAACTCAAACTGTTAAGGCCTAGACTTCAGATTAACAACTCATTGGTGTTAAAGTTAACTTTTAAAAAATTATCCTAGTGTGTATAAAAGTACTGACCCTATCAAGGGTTTAATAGGTTGCCAATGGTACCTGAAAGAAATGTGCTAATTACTTCAAACATCTAAGTCTACAATTGCTGCTTGTTGGCCAGCTCTTTTTCAAAAGTCTTAATTTTGCTTTGCAAGTTAGAAATATTGTTTACAACCTTGTGACTATTAAAAAATGTGAACTGATTCTTCATCAAGATAAGTTAACGTATTATAAGTATGTAATGAAGGTTTCTGAAAATTAAGATCAGGTCTTTGGTATTCACGATTATCATTTCCAACAACTGAAAACAAAAAAGGCCTTGAAATTTTAATATAATGCAGTAAAGCGTGTATACCATGTTACAGGGGCTTTAAACAGAAACAATTCAAGGTTCTGGCTCTCTTATCTGTTTATAAAGACATAGTCAGGTAGCCTGAGGAATTAGCTAAGTTCCTGAATCCTACCTGCAATATATTTACTTCATACTATATAGTACAAGATCATTTATCCAGGAGTCTAAACAATAGACACAACTGCTACAAAACTGTTCTAAAAAAAAGTTGTCCTTCTCTTTTAGAGTTAATACATCTAAACCCTGAAAATATTGGTATGCAGATAGATCAAGTCCCAGATCTTAGAAAAATGACCTTCTGTTGTACTTTAATTACCTGCTACCTCACTGGTTTCAGGTTTAACAGAGATAAGAACCATAGAAGGAAGAATTGGCTAAAGGTCCTGGGTGGAGGAATGTTAATCTTGGAGCTCCAGCCAGCAAGCCCATGTTCCCATATTTAGAAATGGGATTTTCTCTGTCCTTATTGGTCTCTAAACATCCATGGGACTTGCTTTAGAACTGTGAAAAATCAACAGCAAACAGATTTTTCTTCACTACAATGCTACCCAGTAGATACTATTTTCATTCTACAGATGGGTAAACTAACTCAGTTTTCCTAAAATTGTTTCCTTGTTCATTGAACTGGAAATGAACAGTTGTTCTCAACCTCACACAGCTAGTAAATGGCAGAACTGGGATTCAAACCCAGATAATCCTGTGTCAGGGCCTGTCCTCTCATGCAGTTTTCAGAACACAAGTGAGAAAAATATCATATGGAAAATACGCTCTAAATACTTTTTAAAAATCTATTATTTGCAAACTATGGTATTTTATTATTAATAATGAATTACTGGGAAGCGGCTGTGGCTCAATCAGTAGGGCTCCCGTTTACCATATGGGAGGCCCCGGGTTCGGTTCCCGGGGCCTCCTGGTGAAGGCAAGCCCGCCCGCACGGCGTGGTTAGCTGACCCAGCGAACACAAGCAGCAAGGGGGGGTAAATGAATAAATAAATAAAATCTTAAAAAAAAAAAAAAAAAAAATGAATTACTTAGGACATATCTCATAGAACTCAACCAAAACATAATCAATTAAGATGTCTTAAAAGACCCCAAATATCTAGCAGTTTCTAGCTAACTGATGAAAAGAATTGACTGCTTTCTTAACAAAACATATGTAAAATGAAACTTTCCATTTCCATTACTTGATTAATTTTATATAAGATTTTGTTGCCACATTTTTTTCTGTATTTGTATTATCCTGAAGGTCTCCAATGGTATGAAAATGGAGTATTCTTTTACAATGTTTATCAATGCATCAAAAATCCTTTCAAATCCTGATTTCCTTGAGGAAAAAGGAAAACCATAAGTCAAATGGCCTAAGCTTATAAGATTGTGGTATAGCTAAAGATAGAGTTTCAATCTTTTGAGGAACACTGGTTTGAAAAACTAATGAAAATTAATGAAAAACTAATGAAAGTTAATCAAGCATTATGTAAAAGAAAATTAGGATGAACTTAATTTTCAGAACTTGGGGCTTGAACTAATTTAGCCCCTTACATGTCTGGTCTGCCTTTCACAGAGGATATCAATAGCCGAGAAAATGTTCTATAAATTGTAATTTATGTGGCATTTTGAATGACATTCAAAAATTCAAAAGGGATACCAGAATGCAATGGACAGAAAGAGAAACCAAATAAAAGTTTTAAGAAAAAAATTCCAGTTTCATTTACACTGTTATATTCTGAAAGTAACTCATAGTAGGTAGGTTTATTTTTTTAAATTCTAATTGAGTTCACCTTTGAAATGCAAGTGTGATTCTGTTTCAAAATCGATTATATTTTAACAAGTTCCTTTCTACAAACCCTTTAGACAAAGTCAAGTGATGCCATCTACAGGAAACCTTAAGAACAATAGTCATATATTCCTATGATCCATGCCCTTCTTGAAATGAATAAAAGATCTATAATCTGAGTTAATATCGTATTTGGCATTTAACAAGGAAACTTTCAAGAAAAAAGGTAAGAAAAATTAAAGAGGTATGATAAGTAAAAAAATCCCAGTAACAACCATTCTGGACTATTAATACCATATTTCTTAAAATAAATAAAAATAACCTAACTTCACACCCCAAATCACCAAACTGGACCCTGTGAACTCTTGGTTATGAACTGTGGCAGATTAAAACTCAAAGCTATGCAACCTCAAAGACCTTTTAAAGTTACAAATAGTATAGAAAAGAGACTCACTTGGAGACTAAACGTATAACTGTTTTCTTTTTCCAATAATTTGCCTTCCCCTCCCTCTCGACCATGACCACCACCACCACAGTTTAATCCCCTTTCCTCTAGAGTAGCATCACCATTAATTTTTTTTGCCAGATTATGTTTTCAGTCACCGTCAGTTACTTAAACCACCTATTTCAGTTTCCAAGGATCGGTCCTGTTTTTTTTAAAGACTGCTATTTCATAGAAGTTCCCATATCAGATTCAAAGCTCTTTTTCTCCCCATGTACAACAGGCCCACTCTAATTGTGGATGGTTTGTCTTTATACTTTTTCCTCCCTTTGTGCTTTTCTCCTTGGGATGGAGATGATAGAAGAGATTTTCTTATAGAAGAGTTTTTCATATAGGATAAATATTAAAATCACCTGAAACCTTTTATGCCTCTGATTTAATTGGACTGGGATGGGGGCTGAGCATGTCTTTTGTTTGCTTTTACACACACACAGACACCCCGTTACTGCAGAAGTCCTCTAACTCCCAACTCAAGTTTGCAGAATCCATCTTCAATACCTCTTTGCCTGCCAGTCCCCTACATCATCTTTCCAGTTTCACCTCCATGATCTGGTAGTAAAACAGATGAACTACTCTGCTGGGTAAACACGAGTCCAACCAGGAAGAAAATGGTGGGTTTCTCTTCTGGTAAGCATCCTCTCCTGTGGTTTCTAAGTGGAGAGGCACTCTCTTCCCTCATCCATGGGGAGAGCCCAAAGGACTAGATACCCCACCACCACCACCACGACTGCAGTCCTCCACAATAAGACCTCTCACAGGCGTCCCTGGCTGTTGTGTGAATGGTGGTTGGTGACGGGCACCCCTCAGTCAGCCCTAAAGTGCTTGCTGGTGCTAATCACCTGTGTTCTCTAATCTTAAGATCTGGACAACTTGGTACCTTTTGACCTCAGCTTTGGCCTTAATCCAAAACCGGAAAAAAAAATTCCATATGACATTGTCACAAATTACCTAACTCTATGGTCACTATCTTAGGTCAGTTCCCCAGAAGCAGGCAGAGAAGAGAAACTACTTATGAAGGAGGTGATACCAAGAACAGTAAGGAAGTAGGACCAGCATGACAGGGAAAGAGAGAAAGTCAAGCAAGGGTGTGATCTCTGGCAGTTGCATAGAGGGTGACTTCAGTTGATTCCTCTGGGGGAATTCTGGGTATAAGCTGCACCTGTCTGAGGTCAAGGAGCACTTCAAGGCGAAGACCCACATGTACTATATATAAGTACACTGAGGGAAGCAGATGTGGCTCAGGCAGTTGGGCACCCACCTACCACATGGGAGGTCCTGGGTTTGGTTCCCTAAACCTCCTAAAGCCTCCTAAAGATGATGAGCAAGACAGCAAGCTGATGCAACAAGATGACGCAATGAGGAGACACAATGAGACACACACAAGCAGGGAGTGGAAGTGGACCTAGCAGTTGGGTACCTGCCTCCCACATGGAAGGTCCTGGGTTTGGTTCCTGGTGCCTCCTAAAAAAGATGAGCAGACACAGAGTGCACACAATGAACAGACACAGAGAGCACATAGAGTGCGCAAACAACGGGGGCAGGGGGTAGAAATAATTTAAAAAATAAACGTTAAAAAAAAAGTACACTGAAAAAGGAAGGCATAAAAAATGAAAAGGTATCCGAGGAATCTAGGTGGACTACTTTAGCTGGTCAATGTCAAACTTATTTTTATTAAGATTCACAATGACAGAAAGTAGAGGTCTGTCTTAAGACTTCACTGATAATAGTGGTATCTGTAACTAAGACTAAAGTATCATATTTCAGTTATAACTAAATTATAGTTATGATCCTAACTGTATCATACATTCCATTATACTGCTTGGTGAACTGCTTAATGAAATGCTAAGGACAGTATGAACGAGTTATTTTGAAAAAAGAACAATACAAAGAAATTTTAAGATTGAAGTAAGCCTGAAGCAAAGAATTGTTCTCTTGACTATGATCCTTAATTTCTATAAACAGAGCTGCTTTTGCTCTTCCAAAGTTTTGTCATCTGTTTTAGATTTTCATCTGAAACATTCACAAAGTCACAGAGTTTCAAAATCAATATTTATTTTAACACATAAAATGTGCCACTGAGCACCAATGCCTACAAGTACTAGAATTCTATTCAGGTTACTGTACTCTTTGGAACTGGAGTGACTTAAACCCTTGACAGATTTAGCCTATGTGAGCAGATAATTGACTAATTGACTATGATAACATATAAGACTGCACAGAATCAAAATCATTTGGTAAAGTTTTATAGAATCACATATGTGGTTATTTAATAACTTTTTACTGTTTCAGGTAAACAAGTTAACTTAAATACCAGTGTTTTAGCCAGATTTTCCTGGAAGATATAAATGTAGGAAAAGTGCATGAGCTACACAAATGCATAAACTTGAAACTGGGCTTTCAATGCTCTCACCATTTTTGAATGAAAAATTTTATAGATACCTTTTATCCCCAAATCTCCTAATTTGTCTTATTTTCATTCTGACCGGTCGAGGAAGAGAATAAAACTTTGACCCATACAGCTATGTAAGACAATATTGTAGCTTTTTAATTCAAAGTAAAAGAACATTTACATATTAAAGCTATCCTGTAGCATGAAGTAGAAGACACATAATAAAACTACTGCATAATTATAAACAAAATCAAAATAGCCTCTTTATCTATCTTGCATACAAACTAAAATTTACTGGTTTTAACTTAAAACATTATACAGAAACAGATATCTGTCTTTAGAAATTTGATCAATTTATCTCTAGTTTCCTGAAAATATGCCAAGTCAACCATGCTGCTTCACTGTTTATTTCTGGCAGACTTTGGCTAACCTCAATACCTATTTTTATTTCAGGAGTGACTGATTCGTAACATTTCTTTTAAGCAGAACTTTACAGTAAACTAAGTGACCTAAGCTGGATTTCAGGTCTATTGGCAGGCAGGCAGGTAGGCAGGCAGTCACTTTTCTTATTGCAGGCAGCTCATGGTGGTTGTAGTCTTGTATTGGATCTCTAAGGACATGCTGGAAATCTCTGTGAACACAATCGTCCCATGCTGTATTCACACACTCCATTCATATCTTTAGTTTATCCGTGTTGTTACAAGGTTAGGTAAGATGACTAAAGGTTTCATGATGGAAATTTCTGTAAGAAAAAAAATGGAAACTTTATAAAGATTGACTTCTCATTATCAATTAAGAATCAACTAAGTTTACTGGATACTTAATATTAAGTGTTATAGCTAGAAATGTGCTAAATGCAATTCAAATGAACAGTGCATAAATGTTTAAGAGATGGCTCTTTGCTGATACCTAAACTATGGGCAATCAAAGGAAAATTAAAAACTTTTATGCTTCAAAGGGCTCTATCAAGAATCTGAAAAGACAACCCAGAGAATGAGAGAAAGTATTTGTAAATCATGTATCTGGTAAGTACTATTCAGAACACATAAAGAACTCTTACAACTCAACAATTAAAAGAAAAAAAATCTCATTAAAAAACAGGCAGGGACGGATGTGGCTCAAATGGTTGGGCGTCCGTCTCCCATATGGAGGGACCCGGGTTCGATACCCGGGACCTCCTGGTAAAAAAAAAAAAAACAGGCAAAGTATTTTCCCAAAGATAGGGGAATGGCCAAAAAGCACATGAAAAGAAGCTCAACATTACTTGTTATGGAATTACAAATCAAAACCACAATGAGATAACTCATTGTGTTATAATACCCACTTGGATAACTATAATAAAAAAAGATAGACAATGACAAGTGTTGGGACAGGATGTGGTGAAACTGGGAGTCTCAAATCAAATACTGCTGGTAGGAATGTAAAATGGTAAGCCACTGTGGAAAATATTTTGGCAGTTCCTCAAAAGGTTCTCTTCCTAGGTATAGACCCAAGAGATTTGAAAACATATATTCACATAAAAACTTTTACATGGATGTTCACAGTATTATTCAAGATAGCCAAAACATGGAAACAACCCAAATGTTGATCAACTAATGAATAGATGGGTAAGGTGTTATATATCTATACAAAGGAATTATTATCTAGCCATAAAAAGGAGGATGTGCTGATGTGTGTTACTACCTAGATGAACCTTGAAAACGTGCTGAGTCAAAGAAGGCAGACACAGGAGGCCACATATTATGTAATTCCATTTACGTGAAATGTCCGGAACAGGTAAATCCACAGACAGAGAGTAAATTGAGGTGGTACGTGGGTGGGGAGATGGGGATGGGGCAGTGGGAATGGGGAGTGACTGCTAATGGGTTTGGGGTTTCTTTTTGGGCTGATAAAAATATTCTAAAATTAACGGTACAGGCTGCATAACTGTAAATTTACTAAAAGCCACTGAATTATATACTTTAAAAGAGTGAAATTTCTGGTATGTAAATTACATCTCAACAACAAAAAAGAAATGGTTCTTTGCAAAAAAAAAAAAAACACCACTTTATATTAAGGAAACACAAAATCTTTATTTTTCTACCTAAGATTCTACTTGTAAAACTGCTGAACTGCTTCAACTAAAACTGGACGCCTTATTTTTTATCTTTGTATCTCCAGCACCATGCCACATAAATGTCAGTTGACATGACTTACTAATCCTACTGCCCTCATTTCTTAATATATAGTCCTAACACTTATTTATCTCTTGTTCTCTAAAATAAAAGTTGTATTTGCTTTTGGCCATAATTCACATAATTAGAACACTTCATCATGATAAATTCTATCCAAGCAAAGGTAACAGAAACAAGCAGGGCTTTATTAAATTTAGCATCCTTAATTCATAAAATATATTATGTCTCTGAAGGTAGCCACAAAAGGTACTAGGGATACGAAAATTGATACAATTCTTCCTTTCTATAGGCTGAAACTCTAGATAGTCACAGAGGCAACTTGCATATAGTGTGTAAGTGTTTTAACAGGTAAAGGAAGCACCAAAAATGGGAAGCAAATTCTGTGTATGCATTTTCAAAGTGCATTTTTTTGCCTTATATTTTACTATGACTATTAAAATTAGTTTGAATGGCTAAATAGAGTTAAAAAAGATCAGAACTAGCATTTTAAAATCTCAGACTTAACAGAACTTTTTAAATAGCTAAGTCACTTATCAGAGATGTCCAATTACAAAGCTATACAAGGTAGATGGAAATGACTTTTATAAAAAAAAACTTATTTTAGAGGAAGAACCAGAGCCCAGACAGGTTTATGATTTTAACACCAAGAGTCAGTCCCTAGTCCAGCAAACCATCACAACTATTTATCTACACTCAAACCTACATCTACAATATGCATAAGCCTAGAGACAGTTGATGAATCCTCTTCTGGGATGAAGAACCAGGAATATATTTACCGATTTTTTCTTTCTAATGTATAAAATATGAATATCTTCGCTCCGATATTCTTCATCATGCTTTTCCAAAGGAATTTTTTCAAAGTCAAAATCCCGTTGAAGGAGCTATAAATTTAAAAGAGATACATTTCAAATTCAATAATACTAACTGCTTTGTGGTGATATAAGTCAGAATGGCAGTTACCTATGGGGACTGGGAAGGGGAATGTGGGAGCCTTCGGGGTTGTGAAAATATTATACATCTTGATGTCAGATAGCAGGTACTTGGGTGTATACACATGAAAAAAGTGAGCTGAGCACTTGATATATGTGCCTTTTTTAAAACATATTTTTTACCTCTCAAACTGCAGGGCAGTACAGATATGCTCTAAAGAGGAATTACCCCCCACCCCCACCCCCAAAATATTTATTTATATATTTTTTTATTCCACCCCCAGAGATGGCTCCCTCATCTGTCTGCTGGTTCTCTGCTCATCTTTTTTTTTTTTTTTTAGGAGAAACTGAGAACTGAACCTGGGACCTTCCATGTGGTAAGAGGGCGCCCAACTGATTGAGCCACATCCACATCCAGGAATCACTTTAATGTGATGGAATTTTTCCCATAAAAAAAGGTTTGGGTCATCAATGGGAGAAGGCAGGTGAAGGATACATGGAACTCTACATACTACTTCTGGCAACCTCTTTTGAGTCTATCATTATTTTCAAATAAAAAACCAACACAAAATCCTGAAAACAGGGTATCTAGGTCAGAGGTTTCATAAAAATGCAGAGGAAGACACAGAAATAAAATATATCACCTGCCTATGTCTATGATATAATCTCTAAAAATAATATACACATCATTAATATGTCCCTAAAAGCCAGAATCATGTTTAATAAACACTGAAAATCTTCTCAGATAAGTACAGACAAGAGTGTCACATTATTTTGTGTTGTTTTGTAGATACTACATCAAATAATTAGGAAAGAAAGAAAAAGATGAGGCGGGCGCTATTTGGTAGAATGGTGGGTTCTCCGTGAGTTCATACAAGCAGAATATTTTCCCTACCCCAAACCACCATAAAATACTTTACACACAGTCACACAGACTCTCTGAAGGGCAATCAAGATAGATCTGGTAGAATACTTACTTCAAAATATCTTTTCTCAATTTCTGGATTTTTCCCCATTGTTCGTTGTTCATAACAACATATAATACAAGTCTCAGATCCAGTGAGATCTTTTAAGGTTTTCAGCAACGGCTCCAAGGACTGCTCAAAAAGGAATATATTTTTGTTTATGACCTCCAGTTTTCTACCACAAAAGGGAGTGGGAAGGTGGAAGTGATAATTTTAACTCCCTTACAATTTAACCAACTTTGAATCAAACCAACAAAATGCTAGTAATGGTTGGTAAACTCCTCTTACCTAATCAACCATTGTATTGATTTCAGTTTCCAAAGAAAGGATTCAAATGACTGCTTTTTGGAGTTCTCAAGGGAAAAATCAATGGAATGGACTTCACTCTTTAAAGTTTAACTTTATTAAATCTAATTTAACTTGGGATTTAAACAACCAACCAACAATTTACCCTTAGGAAAGCATGTCTGAACTTAACTTGAGTAGAGGTTGACTGAATATTCTTTAAAAAAATGAGTAATGCCCACATTATACAAATGATATCTTAAAGAAAAATCATTCCATAAGTCTAATAAACTTTGCCACAGAACAATGCACTCTTTATAATGCAATTGAATTCCCAGTATCATGATTAACACATCCATTGGAAACAGGTAAGGGATAAAAAAGACAATCTTGGATTTTCTTAACAGATCAAAGTGGTAAAATCCTTTAAAAATTTTATAAAACCCTTTAGTAAAACAATTTTCTCAACATGGTTCACAGGCCTCCTGAGAGTTATGTATGTAGTCTTTGGTGATCTTGTCTTGTCTTTACTGCTACTGTCCTTACAGTCCCATCTAGTTTTTCATAACTAGAACTGAAAGCAGGGCAGGGATCTTGCCTTAGATTTTGCCATAAAACTAGCATTACCTGTACAAACGCACAATAAATACTCAACAGTCATCACCTACAAGATAGATACCCTGAATTCAGAGATGTTTAAGTGTGAAGAAATGTGTTTGAGAATCTATGAAATATGGACGTTACCTCTTCGTAGTATATGCAGTCGGCCATCAGTATGTAGTCTGGTGGAGATTGAAAATCTTCTATTTCTTCCCCCCTTAAAAATGTTAAGACAAATATTTTAAATGTTGCTTTAGTAATTTAAAATACTCTTGTTTTAAAAGAACCGGCAAGTCTCCTTCCCATTACCATGCTTTCAGTGAAATGCAATTTCAAGCAAATATAAATCGTTATCTAAAATCAAGCTAAAAGGCCATACAAACCATTTCAGTACCTTGGCTTGCACAGAACCAGTGACAAGGTGCTTGTTCATATTAATATTCATCTTCAGTAAGTCTTGCACTTCCTCAAGATCAGTGACTACAACGTTTGCCCTATAAAACAATGTCGATTAAGCATAGAGTCAGAAATGAGGGAAGCCAGTAATCGGGGTTTCCAGAGTAAAGCGGTACACCCTACTCCCAGTTCTTACCCGAGGGTAGCGGCCATGAGCCCCACGGCCCCAGTGCCCGAGCCCAGCTCTAGCACCGACCGTCGGCTCAGAGAATGGGTCCCATCGCCGGAAAAACCGGGCGTTTCCAGATATTTAGAAAGGACAATCGCAGCGTCCCAAACCACGCAGCCCACGCCGCCGGAGCCATATTGCTGCAGTCTCAAAACCGTGCCGTCTCGCTTCTCCAAGACCCGCACAAAACTCCGCAGCGGGTCCTCCATCGAGGACTCCACAATAGCCGCCATCGCGGCTGGGCAACTGGATGGTGCACTCGCAGTGACGTCACACCCACGCGCTTGGCCCTGCGGCCCCGCCCTGCAAGGGGCCCAGAACCGCCCAGTGCCGGCGGTTGACGCCGTAGCGCGTGCGCCAACGTACAAAGCCCGGAAGGCACCATAACCTGGGCGTGGCCGAGCCCTGCGCCACCCGCTGTCCCTAAACCTTTGGCAGCCTAAATTACAAACCTGGTTTAACAAACAGTTTAAATAAACTTTTCCAGATAAGGCTAGTGCCACGATCTGTACTTTAAAACAAAACAAAACAACAACAACAAAAAAAAACAAAGCAAAAAGTATCCTCAATGTTTTCACCGGGTTGGAGACTGATTCCACTCAGTAGTTAAGAGCCTTTATGATCCTACCAAAGGATAGCTATAAAGCTTCCTAGTATGCTCCTAATTTTCCGCATTAACAGTTGAAGATAAAATTATCCTTCTAATTTAAAATTTCTGGATTTATGTAAACTACATATTGAAAAGAATGGGTGTATTCTCTTCACAGAACTCACCAACCTCTCCCTTTGTTTCTTAAAACGAAAACAAATATTTTTAAAGTCTTTTAAAAATTAAGACTGAGGTGATTTATTAATCTTGTTAAGAACTCTGATACAAAGCACAGTAAAAGGCCGCAGACCAGTAAATAAAACAATGTGGCTTTTGGCTACTTTACAACTTCTGCTACGGCATTATCAGCAAAACATCCTTTTCATCACTTTCAAAGACGGTATCCAAATGGTAAATAAAAGTTTTACCCACTTCTCTGATTAAAAAGTTTAATAAAGCTTTTAGTATTTGCTGGTTTAAGTATTACCAATCTAAAAATATATATATATTTAAATTTGAGTTAACACAAGATTTATAGAGAAAGTTACTAGGGTTTTGAAGACAAGGCAGATTTGGTTCCTATGTCATAAACTTTTCCTCTGAATTTTTGAATTAGTAAAGTAGCAGATTGTATTATAGGCCCCAAGTCACTTAAATTTATATAGATTATTAGCATTATCTTTAAGTTTACAATATAAACAAAACTGTACATACATGGCATATTAACTGTTTTTCAAAACAACAGGCAACTCATTAGCTAAAGACACCTTAGTCTGCAAAAACAAAAGGCACATCTGAATGAGATACATGCTATATATAATGGGCCCTTTTTTCCTTTTTATAATTGGGTTAGGTAGTCTTTGTTTACATTTTGACAAAATAATGAACAGTGCATTCTATTACTTTCATTCTACTTATTTTTGTCTTCAGTAGCAAATACTGGCATTTAAGACATGGCATTAAAGAGCTTGAGAACAGAAGGGGTTATTCACAATTCTCCAAGATGTATGAAAAACTAGAAGGTGGTCAACAAAGTTTTAAAATCAGTAACATTATATACCTCTTACAATTGTGTAAATTCATTGCCTTAAAAAGGCTTTTTACTCAAATTTGAAAAATTTCACAAATGCACTATCCCCCTTTGGTGCAATGTCACTTTAAACCATATTTTATCAGAGTCTACAGTGCAAATATAAATTCTTTATACTGGCCTTTTGGCAGCACTGAGGATACAAGACAAGGCAATGCTACTGCTCCACCTGAGGATAATGGTGAAGGACTTTTGTCTTTTTATTTTTCCAAATTTTAAAAGCTTATTTGATCAGTAGCACTTTTGTAAGAGCATTATTTGTAAAGAAAAAAAAAAAAAAAAAGTACTAAAATACCAAGCCTTTTTTTTTTTTGAATAAATTAAAAAAAAAAAAAGAACTCTACAAATACCATTCCAGTGTCAATGACTACATATGGCTAAAGTCATTGAGGAGTTTCTGCGTTTTCTAGCAAAGGCAGTCTGTACAATGGGGGATGTAAAAGCTCCCGTTTATAAGTCTTTGGTGGCAGTTTTGGTAGGTGAGGGCTTGAATTCTGCCTTGGTGGAACAGGGGGAGCTGGAAGATGAGCAAGATTATTGTGACTCGAACTGAGCACATAGCATCGACGCGGTACCCTTGGAGAGGGTGTGCTAGGAGGAGTGTTTGGCGAATTTGGACACGTACTAGCGTCTCTGAACCAGTCTGGATCTCTGTGAAGATGTCCCATTGGAGGTGGTTGAAGATTGAACGGACAGTTTATAAAGTGTTCAGGAGGCCGAAGGGGAACCGGTGGAGGGGTATCAGGAAGAGGGTCTCTTGGTGGCGGCGGAGGTGGACTATGGAGAGGTCCATCAAATGCACCAGTAGGAACAGGAACTCTGGGTTTTACCTTTGGAGGAGGAGGCTGTCTTGGTGGAATAGCAGGGGGGTCATCATCAGATTTCATATTTCCCTCAAAAATTAAAAAAAAAAAAAGTAATTAAACTACATTTCTCTTCTCCTAAAAATTTTTTAAGAAAAAAAATTTAAAAGACTGAAAAATTATTGTGTGCCAAGTTAAATCCAGAGGCTCAAAATAGAGTAATCTGGTTTAATTATCAGATTTATGAGTAAATTACTCCCAATTTAGTTCAAGACCCAGTTTAATATTTTCATATATAAGACATTCTAATTGAAATCTTAGGACATATATCCTTGAGTATCTTGCTTTGTGTATTTTCATTATAATAGGCAAGTGAGTGAAAATAATACATTGCTTTCTAGACATGAAAGGACATGATGATATCAAGAGGATTTAATGTCCAGCTCCTGCTTACAGGGCATCTACTTCTACTTTCCCCAGTGATGCTTAGAGCAGTGGTTGTCCAAGTGTGATTCAGGGACTAGGAACATCAGCATGACTAGGGGATTTGCTAGAAATGCAGATTCCCAGGTCCTACCTCAGACCTACTGAATCAGAAACTCTGGGGATAGGTAAGCTGCAATCTTTTTTCAAATTCATTTTTGTATTTTTAGGAGGTACCGGGGATTGAACCCCCGACCTTGTACATTCAAAGCAGGCACTCAATCTCTGAGCTACATCTGCTCCCCAGCAATCTGGTTTTAACAAGCCTCCCAGGTGATTCTGATGTACCCTGAAGTTTGAGAAGCACTGGTTGAAAGTCTGACAAATACTTTGAATACTAAATTTCTTTCCATCTCTGCCAGAAAGAAAATGTACTTCTAAATATCTGTCAATCTGCCCACAAAAGGTATTATAAGGATGAAACAATTATTTAATGTATTTTTCAAATATAATAATCCTATGTGTTTAAAAACCATAAAGGGTAGCCAAATTAAAATTGACAGATTCTTTTTAAGAACCAGCACTATTCTGAAGATCCCAATTCTGAAAAAGTTGAGGCAAACCGAGGTCCTGTTGACTACCTTGGAATTTGAAGCATCGTGATCAAACTTTTTTCGAGGAGGAAGTGGTGGAGGAATCAGTGGCTCTCCACTTAGTGTATGTAAACTACCACACGAACTGAAGAAAGACTCTGGGAAGGGGGAGAAAAGATTAGTTTAACCATGCAATAATAAGATCAAAGTTTTTATCAAAATATATCCATTTTGCAACCTGTGATCACCTCTGCTATGGCATTTGTCAGACTGTATTGTAGCTGACTGTTGGTTTATCTATCCTTTCCATTAAACTCTAAGCTCTTTGAAGGCAGTGTATGTATTTCTGTATCCCTAGCACCTAGCACAGGTCCTGGTAAATGAAGGCATATCATTTTTTTTTTTTTTTAAGATTTTATTTATTTATTCATTTATCCCCCCCTTGCTGCTTGCGCTCCCCGGGTCAGCCAACCACGCCGAGCAGGCGGGCCGCCCCTACCAGGAGGCCCCGGGAACCGAACCCGGGGCCTCCCACATGGCAAACGGGAGCCCCACTGATTGAGCCACAGCCGCTTCCCGGCATATCATTTTTTAAAATTGATAATGAGATTCTGCTACCTGAAAAGTCCCTTCCCCCTTTTTAATCTTAAAACACACACACAACACAAAACAAATACAAACAAAAGAAACACTGTGCATAATCAGAGACCATGAATTTTTGAAGCAGCTAATATAAGGTACATTGCTACACAGGTAGTAAGACCTCCATAAAAGAAAAGCTAAACATTTCTTCAGATAGAATTGTATCAGGGGGGTGGATGTGGCTCAAATGGTTGGGCATCCGTCTGCCATACGGAGGGACCTGGGTTCCGATCCCCGGGATCTCCCGGTAAAATTAAAATATATATAGAAGGTGCATGGGCTGCCAGGCTCTGTGCGCCGGTGAGCCTCCAGGCCCCAGGAGCCATGCAGCAAGATGATGACGTAACCAGGGAGAGATAAGACGAGATGTCCAAAAGCCCTGAAAACCAGGAACCAAGGTGGTGCAGGTGGCAGAACACCTCTCTCCTACATAGGAGATCTCCAGGATCGAATCCTGGTGAAGACTGGAGGAGAAGGATGAAAAGAGATGGCAGGAAACAGATACAGAGAACTGCCCAGCGAATGGACACAAAATGGGAAAGGGGGGGTTTAAAATGGATAAAGTAAATAAATAAATCTTTTAAAAAAATTAAAAAAAAAAAAGAATTGTATCAGATAAGAGTTTCTCTTTGCAAGTCTCTCACTGATAATGTACATATTATACAACCATATTAAAGGAATTTATGAAATAAGAAACTATTAGGGAAAAAACTACCCCTATACATACCAATCAGACACAGATCTATTTTCATTTTATTTCTTTTGCCTTTCTCATGATTAAAAAAATACCTGTAATTATGGTCCAACTCCCTATCTGATATCTCTTCATACACATACAGGTATTATAAAGGCAGTGACCATGTTTTGTTTATCATACACTGAGATTGGGTTCATTTCTTGGACACATTGAATGTAAACTGCTCATGGGACATCCAAACATGCCAAAAATTGCTGTCCTGATTATGAGACTCTGCAGTCACCTCAGGGTGTCTCTATTTCACCTCAGGGTGTCCTTCTGGTTGAGGGGGCTGGCATTAAGTTGAAACAGAAGTATGCCTATGGGGTGTTGGTAGACGGTGTGGGAAGTTAGGCAGAGCACAACCTGTGGTGGATGTATTCCTCTTGCCTCCTGGCATCCTCTGCCTGGTCTTCTGGGAGCAGAACTCATTTTAATGGTGGTCAACCCATCCCGTGGGGTTTAGGCAGCAGACCCTGCCCAGTGCACCCCAACTCCAGCCAAGAGGTGAGTACGGGATCAACTTTCATAACATGCTTAGATTTTTATCTACCTCTATTTCATGCATGCAACCACGTACTTCAGAAAAAGCTGACCTTACCCTCTAGCTCCAGGAATGGACCCTGATTAGTCCAGGACAATCAGAGAAATCCCATTCTTTTGGCCACAGTGATCAGTTTATCCATAAGCATGTGTCTAATCAGACTAGTGAAATTTGTAAGGAGATTTGCTGGGGCTATGGGAAAGGAAGTTTCTTAATCTTTTGGAAAAGCAGTCTGTCAGTCTGTTTCTGTACCTTTTTCTTTCTTACCTGACTGAACAAGGAAGCATATAACCTTTCTCTCTCCTGTCAACAATCTTATGACCTTGAGGGAAAATAGTTTTAGATAAAGCCAATAATCTGGACCAAACAATGGAGAGTCAGAAAGAACCTTGGACTTTAATAATATCATTGAATCACTGAATCAACCAATCTTAAGGCCACCTTCATCTGTACTTCCAATTATGTGAGTCAGGATGTTTTCTTATTGTTTCAGTCAGTCTTAGTTGGGTCTTCTCTTCCTTACAGAGGCCGGTCAGTGTTGCTGGTCAGGACCTGGGTCCGTGAAAACGGTGCCGCGGATGAGAAAGAAAGAATAAGACAAGAAGAGAAGAGAGACTGGGATCAGGGGACTCTCTGTCCGATATGGACAGAAGAGCATTCATGGAAGCAGAGTTTATGCAAATTATGGTGGGACAGGTGTGAGAGTATTTGAATCTGGGTCTGACTCTAGAGTCAGACCACAACCACTTTTATACTTCTCCATAGGAAGTACTCAATAACCCTTGCAGAAGTGTGAACACTGTTTTATTTTTTACCAAGAGCATTTCCCTTGATAGAAATAATGTTTTCATAAACATTTTAAATAGCTACATATTACCAGTGTTTCAAACTAGTGAATGTAGGATAATTTACTGAACCAGTTACTTCTAAATTTTTGCCTTTCATTCATTTAAAAAATACTTATTGAGCACCTGATATTATGTCAGGCACTGTTCTAGGCACCACGGATACAGTAGTGAACAAAAACTGACAAAAAATTCATGTCTTCATGGAGCTTACATTTTAGAGAGAAGAGACAAGTAAAAATATAATAGCAATAAATTAAAAGAAAAAATATTAGAGAAAGGCGATAGGAAGAGATGGGAGGGGGGCAATCTTAAATAGGGTGATTAGGGAAGGTCTCACTAAGGTAACACAGAGCAAAAGCCTGAAGGCGGTAAGGGAGCAGGCCATGAGGCTATTTGGGTGAAGAGGACACTAAGCAGAGTGCATGGCAAGAGCAGAGGTCCTGGCTTGGGAATGTGCCTATTGTGTTCAAGGATCAACTAAGAGGGAGAGTAGCTGGAGCAGAGTGAGTGTGATGAGAGACTAGTAGGTGATGAGGTCTGAGAGCGCAAGAGAGTCAAACTGCCTAGGGCCTAGTGGGCCCTTTGAAAGAACTGTGGTTTTTACTCTGATGAAATTGGAAAGCCATGGAAAGGCTTTAAGCACAGGTGAAATATGGTCTGACTTACATTCTAAAAGGATCAACCAGTTAGAACTGAGATGGGGAGACTGAGGAAGGAATAAATTTGGAGGGAATGAAAAGCAGCTCAATTCTGGAAAGGCTAAGTTTGAGATTCCTACTAGATATCCTAATGGAGATGTAGAATGATCATGAATATACGAGTCTAAAGGTCAGGAGAGCAGGTTCTGACTAGAGATATAAATTTGGGAATTATCATCAGATAGATGATGAGACTGAATGAGACTACCAAACAAATGGAAAAAAAAAAAAATAGAGGTCCAGGGACTGAGTCCTAGGACTTTCCAAGGTTGGGAAGATGAAGAGGAACTAGCAAGACAGACCAGAAATGAGCTTCAAATGAAGTACATGAAAAAACAGTAGAGTGGGATGAAAAATACAATCTTTGTGCATGTGACTTTTTCCAAGTTTTTTTTTTTTTGGTATTTTGTATAAATGAAGGCAGAGATTGTCTTTCTTGTTTGACATAGAATCTCTGTTGCTTAGCAGAGTAGCTGGTACAAAAGGAGTACTCAATTTTTTGCTGAATATTTGAATAAGATTAGAAAGAGTGTGAACATTTTTATGGTTTGATTTGGTGTTTTCAGATTGCTTTCAAAAAAGGTGAAATTAATATATCAATTTACATGGGATAAGTAATATATGAGGATACTTTTAACATAGCTTAATTATGCTTAAAAAATGATAACTAAAAAGACTTAAAATGGCAACTTATTGCTAAATTAAAATTTCTCAGATTTCTGGTGATAATGAACAGTTTCTATGTTTCCTTACAAGATGTATTTCCTTTCATGTGAACTGTCTATTCATGACCATTATTGATGGAGTCGTGCTGTTTTTCTCACTATCTATGAGCACTTTTCTTACTTACAATTACTATAAATATTTTCTTTCTTTCTTTGGGAGTTGTTTTAGGATACAGGCATACCTTGTTTTATTGTGCTTCAGTTTACTGTGCTTTGCAGATAATGCATTTTTTACAAATTGATCAGCCAGCAGCCATCAACATTAAGGCAAGACTCTCCACCAGCAAAAAGATTACGACTCACTGAGGGCTCAGATGATAAGCATTTTTTAGCAATAAACTATTTTTTAATTAAGGTATGGCCATTGTTTTTTTGTTTTTGTTTGTTTTGTTTTTTTGTTTTTTTTTTTTACCGGGAGGTCCCGGGGATCGAACCTGGGTCCCTCCATATGGGAGACGGACGCCCAACCAGTTGAGCCACATCCGACCCCCATGGCCATTGTTTTTTTTAGACATAATCCTACTGCACATTTAATAGACTCCCGTATAGTATAAACATAACTTTTATATGTGCTGGGAAACAAAAAATTGGTGTGATTTACTTTATTGAGATATTTACTTTATTGTGTTGGTATGGAACTGAACTGGCAATATCTCTAAGTTATGCCTACATTCAGAATTTTATGACATTACTATCAATATTTTTCATTAAGTTTCTTATCATATAGAAAATGTACTTTACTATCATTCAAAATAATGTCTACAACTGCTAGTTTTAAAATGGCATAGTAAAGACATGTACACCACAAAACAACAACAACAACAACAACAAGGAATATGAGAAACAAACACAAACTTCAATGAAGCCAGAACCATTTAAATCTTGACACTACAAAGCATGAAGGCAGACTATAATACATATGAAGGAGACAAATGGAAAAGATGAAACCTAAATGACTGCAGAAGGTGACTGACCAGCAGCAGTAAATTTGCCCCACAAAACCAAAGGAGGGCTCAGGAGGTACAGGTATTCAGCACAATGGAAGGCATGGGCAGGGAAAAAGACGAATTGGTTAAGTCTACATAAGGAGCAATTAGAACCCCAAGTCTCTATCCGTATTAGCAAAGGCAGCAACAGCTAGGCAACAACTACCTCATTCCCACCCTTGCAGAAGACTGCATGTTTTATTCTCTGTAGAACCTAAAGCCCAGACTTGGGGATACTAGTAAGACGCTGAGATAAAAACAGAGATTCATACTAAATGTTGAAAGCTCCAGGCAGGATATTCAAAGATCCTTTTTTGGAGAAACTAAACAATCCTAAAGAAAAGGCCTATAGTTACCAACATTTGGGGATTCCCTCAGTAAAAAAAATCCCGCCACTACATCACTCTACAGTAAAACCCATAAGTCAACAAGCTCTGCCCATGGATACAGGACTTCCCATCAATTTTATATTGCCTTACTCTACAACAAGAACAGAAAACTAAGGATACCAGACAAGAAATAAAAGCTTCAATATGAAAGACAAGATCTACAACTAATAGAAGAAAGGAACTTAGAATAAAGAGGCTATACCAGAAACAAAATAAAACTTCAAAACTCCTATAATTAATATTCTGAGAGAGATAAGAGAGGACAGTATTAACCATTACCAGAATAGGAAATAATAAAAAAAGAAATAATCAGAGTGAACTAGAAAGAATTCTTGGAAATTCAAAATCTGTCAATGATAGGGAAAACAAACAAGAACTGGAAGATAAAGTAAGGAAATTTCCCAGAAAACAGAACAAGATAATTGAGAGATGGACAATAAGAAATAAAAGACAAGAAAATTAGATCAATCTAGGATGTATAAAATATGGAAAAGGAGTTCCAAAAAGGGAGAGAAAATGGTGGGGAAGAAATTATTAACAAAACAAGAGACATTTTCCAGAAATCAAAGATGTGTAACTTTAAGCTTAAAGATCTCATTAAATAGACAGCAAAATGAAAGAAAAAAAAAGACCCACATCAAAGATGATTATCGTGAATTCATAGATCATTAGGAATAAAGAGAAGATCCTAAAAGTTTTCTGAACATAATGTGGCAGAGACTGCTAACTGTCCCCCAGTACACCTTTCCCTTTCTTCTTTTTAGTAATAGGGCCTGTGAATTTTAGTAAGATAAATGGCTACCTAATTAGAGACAATATTTCTTGGCCTCTCTTGTAGCTAGTATGTCCATGTGATTAAGTTTGCCCAAGGGGATGAGAGCAGGAGTGATGTGTACAACTCCCATATCATGTATTTAAAACAAAGTTCCTTGCCTTCCACTTTCCTATGAGCTGGAAAATGATGACAACTGCTGTAGTTGCTCAAGACCCAAAGATGGAAGCCATATGTTGAGAATTCTGAATTGCCCTGTTGGTTTGATAACTTTGTGGAGCACAGTTGCCTACCCATTCTGGCTGTTGTGAAAAATAAACCTTTGTTTCATTTAAGCCACTGCATTTTTGGGTCCCTGACCTAAGCTCAGGATACCAGACAAGATATAAGATATAAGCGGATATACCCTAGCTTTAAAAAAAGAATCAAGAACGTAAGGTCATTGAGAGAAGGATTTTTTTCCTACCTTGTTCACTGCCACAACTCTGGCACCTACAATACTGCCTATACATTTCAAGAATTCAGAATCATTCACTTAATGAATGAATGGTATTAGAATTCTCAACGCCAACTATGAATGCTAGAAGATAGTGGAGAAATGCCTTCCAGATTCTGAATAAAAATGATTTTTAAATTCTATACCCAACCAAACTATTAATATTAAAGGTATAAATACATTTTCAGAAATGCAAGAACTCATAAACTTTATATCCTATATATCTTTTCTTAGGTAGCTGCTGGAGGATATGCCCCTACCAATGTGAGGAAGCAAATCAAGAAAAAAGACAAGGAATCACAAAGAAAACAAGGATCCAACACAGGAGAAAGATGAAGGGAATTCCTAGGATGACAAAAAAGAAAGTTAAAAGAATGACAGTTGGGCCAGAAACCTAGAAAGCAACCAGTTCAAACTGGAGCAGGAAGACAAAAAGGCACCAGGAAGTAAGTCCAGGTTAAAAAACAAACAAAGAAACAAACCATTTATTTGACTTTATGGAAAATCGTGCCATGAAAAAACTGAACAATGGGTGTCAAAAAAAAAACTAACAAACAGAAAACCCTAAGCATTAACAAGGCAATTATTAACTAAAGGAAACAGAGTTGTACAAGAAAGGAAGTATAACATACTGCATACTACTTCACTTAGCAGTGAATAATATTTACTCCAAAAGTGATTAAGTATATTAGGCAGGGTAGAGGATGAAATCTTCACCTACCAAAACAGGCAATCAGTAAACATTGTTTAAAATTAATGAATCAAGAAAGAACAGTTTAAACATCTTATTTAGAAATATGGACTTATCACTGGAAAACAAGACCAAGGAAGGGGTGGGGAGAGAGGGGTTGGGGATTGCTGTTAACTTCATTTTAAATGTTTCAGCACTACATGCCTTTTAAAGTCTATGCATACAATACTCTGATTAAAAATCAAAGTTTAGAATTAAACATTTAAAGAACAAAATTTTTTCTTAAGACAGGGACTCCCTTGCTACTATTTAAATTATATACATTTTACTATGCTAGAAGCAGCATCCCTCTAGATAGGAAGAAATATTCCTGAAGCTCCTCTATTCCCTTTTGGGTTATTCTGGGTTATTTGTTTTAAACAATGGCAACAGAGAGAGAAAGCTCAAAGTATTTATGTTATACATTATGATTAAATTAAAATGGTAGAATAGTGCTTTACTTCAATCTTGCCTTAATTTAAATAAGATGATGTAAAGAATTAAGTGATTGAGGGCTATCCTGGGAAATGATAGGCATTTAGTATATTATATTACTCCTCTGGGAAAATGAATTGGAAGGGGTGGGGAAGAGGAGAGGCAACATGAAATCACTGCTTACTCTGTTCCAAGCAATGTCAGGGTGCCCTACAAAGTTATCTCATTTGATCTTTAACAAATTTAGGATGTTAAGTAATTTGTTCAAGGTCACAGAGCCACTAGACGACAAGTTGTAAAATGATGAAAATCGACAATAGAAAAGTTTAAATGGTACAAACTAGTAAGCAAATAATTCAACTTATTTATACAAATTTCTTTCATATATTCTTTAAAGGTTCTTAAAACACAAAATAATCAAATAAAAATTTAATCAACCTGATTATTTTCTTTACAATTATTTCATTAGAATCACCTCAATTTCTTACTTACTTGCTTGTGGCAAGAGGACTGGAGCAAAGATGCTATTGCTGCCTATTGGAATGAGAAAAATTAATTTGAAAAGGAAAGTAATATGTGTGGTTTTATTTTTTTAAAATGTTATCATAAAGTTACACATGTAATACACACAACACAGAATTTTATCATCTTATGCTGTGTTAATAATAATAATAATAATAATAATAATAAAATAAATAAAAATGAACCCATTGCTCTTTGTACCTGGAATGTTTTTCCTTTCTTAGCATAAGGAGTTCCCTCTTTATTTATTTATTTATTTACTTAAAGATTTTATTTATTTATTCATTTATCCCCCCCTTGCTGCTTGTGCTCACTGGGTCAGCTAACCACGCTGTGCAGCGGGCTTGCCTTCACCAGGAGGCCCCGGGAACCGAACCTGGGGCCTCCCATATGGTAAACGGGAGCCCTACTGATTGAGCCACAGCCGCTTCCCAAGTTCCCTCTTTATTACAGTCTCTTTTTTAATTTCCCTGCTGGAACGTATCTGCTTGTTTACTTATTCACTTGTCTCCTGATCTCTTTAAAGAGGTTAGTGTGGCCCAAAAGGTACTAAATAAGTATTTGTTGAACGGATAAATTAGAAAATATGCATAAACAACACATAAATGATGCTTTATTCCTTTGTATTAATCACTATTTTCATATTTAGATTCCAGCTTTCACACTAATACAGTTTGCAAAGGATTCTTTATTTCCTTAATTAAAAAGGTGAGAAGTATTCTAACATGAGATTCCTTTTATACCAAATAGTTGATATCAAGTACTTACCACAGGAACTGTTGAGATCTACATCTAAAAACACACTAACTTCTGAAGAAGCAGATACTGGTGGAGTTGATGGTGTATTTGGAGAGGTTGGTGCTGACACTGTTGATTCAAGCTCAGTTTCAGCAATCCGACTAAAGCTTATTTTACATGGTTCTCTTTCTAATGGTGTTGGATGACCTCGTAAAGTGCCTGAGGTAGAGCCATGTCGGCTTGTATTTGGCCTTATTCCAGGAGATTTTAAGGAGAAAGTTGATTTCCTAGGCTAGGAAAAGCAAGCCAAATATTTGTTTGCACTTTGTTTTAATGACTTAGTGCTACCTTATTAATTCTTAAGGATACAATAAAAGGGAGTACAATAAAATCCAAATTCACAAGGACATTGTGTAACATTCCACTTTTTCATTTGATTGGTTTAAGATGTAGTTGAATATAAGTAAACTTCTTTTCACACTGTAGAAATAAAATTCTTGAAATCTGTGTGAAAACAACTTTAAGATGCCCCTAAAACACTTAAACATAAACTTCTCCTTCAAATCATCTATGAATTTTACAAATATTTACTAGGGTTATAATATATATAACATATTAACCTAGGTGCTTCAGGGAATTGCCTCCCTCCCCATTGCTTTTATTTATTTATTTATTTATTTATTTATTTATTTATTTATTTATTTATTTATAACTAGAACAGTGATAACCTAATGAAAAAAAAAGTGGACCTCAGATATCAAACCATTGTTGTTAGGATGAGATAAACTGAAACTATCCAGCTCTCTGCTTGGCTCAAAATAGGTGTTTTATAAATTCTTTTACTTTATTCCATATATTGCTTCACTTTTAGCTACTTAAAGTTGGTCTTCCACTACTTCTTTTGCCCCCGCAAACCCCAGGCATAAGAACTGAAGCAGCAAATTCTGGTGGAGTGGTGGGCCAGTGGCAATCATGGGTCACGGTGTCCTAATGGTAGGAATTCTGTTCAAGTCAGAAGAACCATGGTACATCTGCTTCTCCCTGCCCAGGTCTTTCATTTCCTTTATTCCATCCAGCTATCTGTCATTTTAGGTTCTCACTTTCTCTCTCATTGCTTGTACCCTAATACTAGGAGGGATTACAAAAAAGTAGACAGATAAAGAAGTGGAATTGAGATAAAGGATAAACCAGCTTTTATCAAAAGGCTAACACTTTCCCCCAGTATATATAATTTTAGAGAGAGTATATTACTGTAAAACAAAACACCTAATACAAGTTATTTGATTAAATTGTGTTTTAAGGAAATAGGTGGCTAAACACTGACTATAATATTATTTTTAAAAACGTAACAATTTAAAAACTTTAAAGGCTTATTCTTATACCCTAAGACTGAATCACTAGCTATAGGACCCAAGTAATGAACTTACAAATCGAGGTGGCTGTTTGCAGTTTCGGGGTTCAATTTCTAGTGACTTGTTGAACAAGTAATCTGTAAACTCTTTTTCAGATGTACTTCCCATGGGGTTAAGGTTTTCAAAGAATCTCTGGAATTAAACAAATACCCACAAGTATATATTTTAGATCTTATGAACACATTGTTTATTTCATAGTTTAATATTAAAAAAATCATTAATAGAGATCATAATGTCTGAAAGATTCACAAGAATTGCTGTTCCCAATCTCCCTACGTTCGAATGAGACTATAACTTCTATGAAAGTTATATATTCTAGCCTATTAAGTTGTATATTCTAGTTCTATTCCAAGATGCAGATTTTTATTTTATTACCATCTTAATGGTTAAGTAGTTAGTATCGCTTATCCTGTAGTTAACAATGTTATTTCTACCCATTGTAGCAACAACAAATGATCACCACCAGATTAAGCTACCTAATGTATTTAAAACAGAATTATAGTTATAAGCCACAATGAAACTTTGATATGCAGTAAAAAGTGGAGATAAATTGAATTAAGTTCTATTTAAAAAGTAATTTTAAGAATAATTATAAACAAACTTATCTGTGTTACCTCTACTAATTGTTTTTATCTTTATCAAAAAGTATTTTCTAAGCTTAAACTTAAGTTTTTAACTAGAAAATGTAGATGACTGAGCAAAGTGCACTAAAAGAAAAAGTAATCTCACTACCCAGAGATTTCACTGTTAACATTTGAGGGTTAGAATAGCTTTCCAATGTTTTTTACTGCAATGTATGTGTGTATGAATACATGGATCTATACATAGATTGCTTTTTTTCCAAAACTGGGATTACACCATAGTTATCATTTTAATCATTTCCAATTTATATTCAATGAATTTTTCCATGTGATTTACGTATTTTATAAAATATAAATTTTAACTATATTGATTTCCAGAATTTATTTAAACAATTCCCATACAGGTAAGTGTCCATATATGTGATTTCCAATTTTTTGCTATTATAAAAATAATTTTTAAATCTTTGTTCATAAAATTTTCTATACATTTCTGATGATTTTTTTAGAAGCAAATTACTGGATTTAGCCTTATATAATTTTGAAATGATTTAGAAACATATATAAAAAAATAGGTACTGGGTTTTAGCTTTAGCACCAAGCAAAATGAACTTCAGAAATTCCAGTAGAAAAGTCATGCCATTTTTCAGGTATTGTCAATTTCAAGAAAATTATACTTTTTCTGTAAGAATATTAAAATAATTTCTTCTTAAATTCTGGTTAGCCAAATTAAATCATATGAACCAACAGTACTTTAAAGGTTTTAATATAAATATAATGCCATAATATACTCTGATTTAGAAAGTATCTCATAATATTAGGGTACAACAGTATCAATATTATGAACTATTGCTCAAAATAGAACATTCTGATAGAATGTCAGAAAACTCATCATTTGCTATTCTTATATACCAGCCTTTCTACCCTTCCCCTAATTAATCAGTGTTTTTATAAAGAAATTATTTAATAATACATTGGCATATATGAAATACCTAAAATGGCTATCAGTCAATGATAGTATTTATAGTGGATTTTCATTTTATGGCACAGACATCAAAAGACTACTTCCATTCCTTTTTTCTTTTTCTTTCTTGTTTTTTTTTTTTTTTTTGAGGAACCGGGGCTGGGAATTGAACACAGGACCTCGTATGTGGGAAACTGGCGCTCAACCACTGAGCCACATCAGCTCCCCTGAGTTGGTTTTTTTGTTGGTTTTGCTTGCTGTGTTTTTTTTTTTTTTTTTTAAGGAGGCACCGGGAACTGAACCCAGGATCTCCCATGTGGGAAAAGTAGGCGCTCAACTGCTTGAACCACATTGGCTCCCTGTTCCATTCCATTTTTTTTTTTTACCAGGAGGTCCTGGGGATCGAACCCAGGTCCCTCCATATGGGAGACGGACACCCAACCATTTGAGCCACATCTGTCCCCTCCATTCCATTTTGTCATTTACCTTTTTGAAGTTGGAAATGTTATATGAACCAGCTGCACAAAGAAGCAACACTTTCAAGAGAAAATACCTAATAATATTAATCACTGCAGATTGTTAGTGCAGAATATCTAGTATTTAACAGTACTACCTACTGAGTAATTATAAACTCATATTATTTTCATAGCAAAATAAATAGAATGATATGTGGCTATAATATTTCTTAGAGATCACACAGGGTTTAACATGTTCTCTTTTAAAGATAAGCAAAGAAAAAAATTACCCTCATATCTGGTTCTATCCGTAAACAGTAAGGCTGATTCTGATATTGCTGAATTTCTCCAGTAATTTCAGCTACTTTCCTCCTCTTGCTGAAATTGATTAAATCTTTCCCTTTCTTTTTTAAAAAGTCATTATTTCCTTCTTCAGTCTTCAGAATATTTGTTAAATATATTCCTAGTAAGAAAAGCATTTATAGGAAAGTATTTAAAAACTGGTTTTTTAATCAAACATTTGGGGGAAACAATTTATCTATCCTATAATCCATCAATTCTACACCTAAAATGTTAAGTCTCTAATAGGCTTAATCATTAATTCTCCATTAGACTTTTTAGCATGGAATTAAAAAAATTTTAAATTAGGGGTTAGAAAAGCTTAGTTTGCAATTCTTCAACTAATAGCCTGATTTAAAAAGAAGGACTCATTCACAAAGTCTAAATTCTAAGTGTTAAATCTATTCTAACCAAACATTTCAATATCTGATTATAAATATTGAATGCCAGTAAACTTAAGTGATAACTGATCAACAAATTAATATTCAATCCAATTTTGGATAAAACTTAGAAATTAATCCTTTGTTTTCCCAAAGCCTGTAATTTAAATAGAAAAATAATTATTCCTCGCTCTTGAACAATAAGAGTGTTTTTAGTTCTTTTTTCATGCATAATTACTGATTCATTTATATCAGTAGTTCTCATTTGCCCCCCAGGGATATGTGGTAATGTCTGGAGACATTTTGGTTGTCATAACTGGGGGGGGGTGCTACTAGCATCCAGCAAGTAGATGTGCTAAATATCCTACAATGCACAGGACAGCCCCACACACAACAAAGAATTATTTGGCCCAGTATATCAATAGTGATGAGGTTGAGAAACCCTGATTTAAATCACTCAGTTTCAACAGTATTTGAGAAAAGTTCACTTTATAAGCACTCTGCTTAATATACTACATAATAATGTTTTAATTCTGAATTTAAAAATCACTTAAAAGCCTTTAGTAAATTATAGAGAAAAGAAACTACTATAGATGGAACAAATAAATGTAATAAAAATAATAGTTACCACTTCCTGGTAAGTTTGTACCAGGTAGTATAGATAAAATATTTTTAATCCTTACAACAACCCTATGAGGTAATCATCAATCTTCATTTTATAGGTAAGGAAATTGAGAGTTCAAGTGTTACTTATCAGCACACAAAGACAGTTAACAAAAATGGATGAACTCAGATACGAAATCAGGATATTCTCCCTCTTAAGATGAACCCTTTGGCTAGAAAACACTCTCCCTCAAAATGTAATATCCGTATTTAGTAACTTACCAAAAAAAGGCACACAAGGTGGATTGATTGACTTAAGTTTTAGTAGGTATTTTTTAAAGTGATCTTGACTTAATTCCACAGCTTCATCTAAAATTCTTCGTTTTCTTTCCTGCAATGACTTTAAAATATATAAATTGAGCATAATCTTAAAAATAATCCAATCATATTTTATGGATGTAGAGCTTTGGATATCGTAAAAGTCTGAAAATATGTGAGGAACTATATATATATATTTTTTAAGATTTTATTTATTTATTCATTTATCCCCCCCTTGCTGCTTGTCTCCCCTTGCTGGGTCGTCCTGCTGGGTCAGCTCACCGCGCCACGTGGGCTGGTTTGCCTTCACCAGGAGGCCCCGGGAATTGAACCCCGGGCCTCCCATATGGTAAACGGGAGCCCTACTGATTGAGCCACATCCGCTTCCCGAGGAACTATATATTTTTATTAAGCGATAAGTGGTATTCTTTCATGCACTTGCAACTGAAATGACTTCTATCTTTTCTATAAATATAAAAATAAAACCTAAACTTTTGTTTTTTCTAATTAGAGGATTAATAAAAAAAAAAACTTCCTCTAGACCGTGTTAGTTGTAATTCTGACTAGTCACAGTTTCAAGTTATTGCTAATAGCAATAAGAGAGGTGAATATAATCCCTCAACATTCACAAATTTTCCCATTGAAAGGTCTTTTGGGACGAAGGGTATGGTTTTGGGGTAAGGTGCAAAGGCTGTGAGAGGGAGAGAACACTTGAACAAAAATTTAGTAAATCATTAGAGCAGAGTCACTTCTTTTTATATTTCATTATAAATACTGTTACATGGCATTTACATATTTTTTTTGAGAATTGATTATTTTTAACCTGTAAAGAGGTAAACACACCCGAAATCCATAGCAAACATTATACTTAGTGGAGAACCACTGAAACAATTTGCTTCACATTAAGAACAGAACCAAAGTGACTGTTATTATAACTTTTTTTTTTTTTTTTTTTTTTTTAAAGATTTTATTTATTTATTCATTTATCCCCCCCTTGCTGCTTGTGCTCGCTGGGTCAGCTAACCATGCCATGCGGGCGGGCTTGCCTTCACCAGGAGGCCCCTGGGAACCGAACCGGGGGCCTCCCATATGGTAAACGGGAGCCCTACTGATTGAGCCACAGCCGCTTCCCCGTTATCATAACTTTTATTCAATATTGTACAGAGATCCTAGCATGAACAGAAAAGAAAAAGAAATAAAGGATTAAGGGTTGAAAAGCAAAAACCATCAGTATTCACAAAGGATATGATTATCTGTGAAGAAATCCAAGTGAATCTACATATAGAATGCTAATGAGATAAAATAGCAACACTATATAAAACCAATATGCAAAAATCAAAAGTATTTCTAGGCTTGATCAATAAAGAAAACAATTTTTTAAAATTCTAATATAATCTAACAAAAGAGGTAAGATCTCTATCAGGAAAACCATAAAACCTTATGAAACCATTGAATAAATGGAGAGATAAATCATGTTTGTGGTAGGGAAGACATTACTGTAAAAATGTCAGTTTTTCACTAGATTTGTAGATCTAATTAGATTTATATATCCCAAGCTTTTATTTTTAATTAAGTTTAAACTGATTCTAAAATTTATATGGAAGAGCAAAAGGCCAAGAATAAGCAAGACACCCTGTAAAAAGAATAAGATAGGTGGGGACTTGCCATAATAAATTTTATCAAGAATTAATATAAAGTTATGGTAATTTAGACATGTTGTATTGGCACAGGAAAAATAAAATAGATCAAAGGAACAGAAACAGACCCACATGTGGAAACTCTGACGCAGTTGGCACCGCAGATCAATAAGGAAAAGTTGGACTTTTCAATAAACGCATCAGAGCAACTGGGAATTCATATGGAACAAAAAGTAAAATTTGACTACAACCTCATCCTATACTCAAAAGTCATTTTCAGCTGTATTCAGCATTTAATGTGAAAGGAAAAACATTAAGAAAATAGAGAATCTGTTAAAACAGGATACCAAAAAGTGCTAATCATAAAGGAAAAAATAAGTATAATAACTTTTGTTCATCAAAAGGCATCATTAAAAAGGTGAAAAGGGAAATCTCAACCTGTCAAAAGATATTTACAACGCACAAAACTGACAAGGATAAGAAGTCAGAGGGGACGGATGTGGCTCAAATGGTTGGGCGTCTGTCTCCCATATGGAGGGACCCGGGTTCGATCCCCGGGACCTCCTGGTAAAAAAAAAAAAAAGAAGTCAGAATATATAGAGAACTCCCACAAATCAGTTAAAAAAACACACACAGAAAAAAAGTCCAAAAATTTCCACACAAATAAATTCAAAGAACCAATAAACATTGGAAAAGATGTTCACACTCATTAGAAATCAGGGAAATATAAACCAAAACCATAAGACTAAAAAAATTTAAAGGGCAATAGCAAATGTTGAGAATGTGGAACACCTGGAACATAACTTTCTTTTAGGAGTTTAAATTGATACAACTACTTGGGAAAATAATTTGACATTATCTAGTAAAGTTGAAGACATCCATATCCCATAATCCAGCAATTCTACTTCCAGGTATTTCTAAACTTAGAGAAATTTGTGCATTTGTGCACCAGGGTATATGTAAAAAAATCTTCACAAGAGTATTGTCAAAAATAGCCCTTAAATGGAAACAACCCAAATGATCATTAATTAAAGAATAAATAAATTTTGGTAAATTTATTCCTATAATATTATACAGTTATGAAAATGAATGGACTATAGCTATAAGAAACAAGATGGATGAATTTTAGGAATATAATGTTGAATGAAAAAGTCATAGAAGAATTATATGCATATATAATTAAAAACATGAAAAATTAAAAAAAATGTTTAAAGATATAAATAGTAAAACTATAGAAAAAAAAGCAAGAGGATGATAGACATAAAATTCAGAATGGTGGTTGGCTCTAACATAGCAACCTGGAATTGGGGAGGAACACCTAACCTGGATGCCTAGTGTATAGGTGTTCTTTGTATTTTTTAATCATACTTTATACATATTTTATAAATATTGTTCTGTACCCACTATTTAATAAAGACTAATAAAATCTATAGGATAACCTCTCAAAATGAATGTACTACCTCAGAGTTTTTCAAAATCAAGAGAATTAAAAGTATATGTACAGGGAAGCGGCTGTGGCTCAATCAGTAGGGCTCCCGTTTACCATATGGGAGGCCCCGGGTTCGGTTCCCGGGGCCTCCTGGTGAAGGCAAGCCCGCCCGCACGGCGTGGTTAGCTGACCCAGCGAGCACAAGCAGCAAGGGGGGGATAAATGAATAAATAAATTAAAAAAAAAAAGTATATGTATTAAGTAGAATAAAGAAAGCAGTTTTCTCACCACTCCCCCTCTAATAACTATCCATTGAAAGAATCAATATTAAGGGAGCAGTATGTATCCTTCCACACTTCTCAATGCTCATGGAACCCCATTACAAGTTTAGGGTTTGATCTGTTTTGTTATACATAACCATATATACATATAACTGAATCATATTCGTTACTGTGAAGTTTTCTTACTGTTTTTTTTCCCCTAAATATCATAAATATTCTTCCAAGGCAATACATACAGATCTAATTTACTTATTTTCTAGTAGCTGAACAATATTCCACACTATAGGTGTATGATAACTTATTCAATCAATCTACTGATGAACATTCCGTTTGTTTTCAGTTTTCTGCTACTAAAATTAAAGCTTTGGTAACTACATCCTATTATATGTAACTTTATAGTCTGGTGCTTTCATTACTATAGGATTTCTGGGTACAAGTATATATATATTTTAAATTTTAACATATATTGCTAGGTTACTTTCCAGAAAGACTGAAAAAATTCATATTCCACAAGGCATGTATTTGTATAGCTGGGTTTCTAACCTTTTATCCTTAACTTAGGCACAAAAGCAAAGAGATTAACACATTTGACAAAAATATTATAAAACTTCTATATATTGAAAACATTATAACTTTAATTTTAAAAAATCAGACAAAATAAAGACAAACAAAAACTAAGGGAAATTACGGGCAATAGTTAGCTGACTATGTTAATGTCTTTAATGCATAAATTATTAAAATCACTAAAATGCAAATACCCAATTAGAAAAATGAGAAGGCATATACAGATAAATCATAAAGAAGAAATAAAAATGGCCAATAGGGAAGCAGATGTGGCTCAAGTGGTTTGGCTCTCATTTACCATATGGTAGGCCCCAACCCCAGGGCCTCCTGGTGAAGGCAAGCTGGCTTGCATGGAGCAGTGAGCTGACGGTCCCCGCGCGTAGTGGTGAACTGACACAGCAAGATGACGCAACAAAGGGAGACAAGCAGACCCATAAAAATGCACTGCAAATGGACACAGAGAGCACAAGCAGCAAGGGGAGGATAATTTAAAAAAAAAAAAAAAAAAGGCCAGTAAACATGTTAAAATACTGAACATAACTACTTATGAAAAATTAAGCACAAGAAGCTATTTTTTGGGAGGGTCATGAAATTTTTAAAGAAGTTTTTAATATAGTAATACTTAGGGATATTGTATCTGGCTAAAAAGCACCTTGGCAAAAATATCAAAAGTCTTAAAAGTGCAAATACTCTCTAACCCAGGAATTCGACCTCTAGAAACATATTCTAGGGAAATAATCCAATTCTTACAAAGATTTGTATATATGAATGTACCAAGCTAAATAGTTTATCAAAGCAAAAAAATAGAAACCAACTTAACCGTCCCATAATAGGATGAGGAAATAAATTATGGAGAGAAAACAATGTCACCATTAAAATTTTTGTTTGTGAACACCAGCTAATAAAAAAAATAAGTTTATGATAAAAAGCAGGCCAAAAAAAATCTATGTACAATATGATCTCAATTTTGTTTATTAAAAATATATACACAGTATACATATATATCTTTATAAACTTTCTGTATTTCCTGTTTCCTATAATAAACACTAAAATAAACACTAACCATATTTTATAATTTTATAATTGAAAAGTGTAACAATTTTATGTTTAAAAAAGTTTCTCCCCATGTTTATCTTTCTTTGACTATATACTAAAGGTAAGTTATTTGTATATTTATGTTTTAAATCCTTTATCATTTACTTGAGACTATCAATATGCCATTAAAAATCCATTTGATGGGAGGCGGATGTGGCTCAAATGGTTGGGCGTCTGTCTCCCATATGGAGGGACCTGGGTTCAATCCCCGGGACCTCCCAGTCAAAAAAAAAAATCCATTTGAAACTTCATGTGATGGTTAAGTTCATGTGTCAACTTGGCTAGGTTATGTTGTCCAGTTGTTTGTCAAGCAAGCACTGGCCTGATTGTTACTGAAGATATTTTGTAGATTTAAACCATTAGCCAGTTTATTATATCTCTCTGCAATCAACAAAGGAGACTATCTGCAGCAATAAGAGAAGTCTCATCCAATTAGTTGAAGGCTTTAAAAAAAGAGAACTGGGAATTTCAGCAGTCAAAAGAAGAATTTCTATCTCTACTTCAGTTAGCCAGCTTCTACTGGGGAATTTAGTGAAAACTTCACTGGAGTTCCCCACTTGCAGTCTGCCCTATGGAATTCGGACTTGCCAATACACAAGTTACGCAAGCCAAATCCTATAATAAATCTCATAATATTTACATACATATAAACACATATCTATACATATACACATATATACACACATCTACACACACACATATCCTTCCAGTTCTGTTTCTCTGGAGAACCCTAATACACCTCATATTTAGATAAGTATGTTAAACAGATCCATTAGTTTCACATTCTTTGATGACTGCTAGGCTTACTAGCATATATTGATGCATTTTCTAATATACTAATTACTGTATTTAAGGGAATAAAATGGATTTACAAAGGATTTACTCAAAAAGATAGGTGGTAGAAGAAATCTTTTTTTTATATTATGTTCATCCCCCCATCCAAATGGATGAAATATTTATAGCCTAAACTTACCTCAAAGGTATGGTCTAGTCTGTATACTGACACTGAATTTACTGCACTGACTATCTCCAATACTCCATTGAAATTATTCAAATCTTGAAAAACTTGCAAAATTTCTATAATTCTACTTAATACTGCCACCCGTTCTTCAAAATTTTCTGCTTCCACAATGCACCTAATCAAAAAAAAAAAAAAAAAAAAAAAATTCATAGTTTAGAAACCAAAATCTTCACCTCACTTAGAAAACACAAGAAATCTATTTACAGCCAGAATTTTAGCTTCAATATGACTTAACAATATGATTATTAATAATAATGAGATAGAGTAAGTAAAAGCTTACTTTTCAAACCACAGGGTGAGATTTGTGGTATGGCGAATCATTTTTAATAAATTTGGGGAATTGATTTCTTTATCTTCTTTGGTCCATACACTCCCCACAAGTTCAGAAGGTTGGACTTTCCTGTAGAACCAAAAATCAATGCAACTTAACCTATAAAGAATTAGTATCAAAATTATTTAAGATCTTCTAAAACTTAATATGAAAAAATATAATAACCTAATGATAAGTGGACAAAGATATGAACAGACAATCCGGAGAATAACAGAATAATTCACCCAACAGCTGCAAACATGAAAATAATACTCTATCTCACTCAAGAAAAAAAAAAATTAAACCATAATGAGAATCCCTTTTACCCATCAGACTAGCTAAAGTCTGATAATACTAAGGGAGGACGATGTGAAAAAAACAGTAACTCTCCAATACTAATGTGGTAGTAAAAATTGATAGAACCACCTTTGTAAAATCATTTTGCGATATATACTCATACTAAAGTTACTCATATTAGATTACTCATAATTCTAGTCCTAGATATACATCTCAGATAAACTCTCACACAAGGTTAGAAGGAAATATTTACAAAAATGTTCAACAAAAAACTCTTTGCAAGAGTGAAAAATCTCAAACAACCTATAGGTTCATATCAAAAGACTGCATAAACTGTACAATATTCATACAATAGAATACCATACAGCAATTAAAATAAGCAAACCAGAGTTTTTTTGCATCAATTGAAACAAATGTCAGAAACAACTTAAGCAAAAAACAAGTTGCAAAACAATACATTAGTAAACGGTTTTAAATTTTGCAAAGCAATGCTATATAGTTTATTAATATGTGGGTATACATGTCTTTGTAATTGATATATAAATCGTTATATATATGTCTTTATATATATGTGTATGTGTGTGTGTATACATACACACACACACACATATAAAAGTTATAAAGGTATATATAGTTATAGTAAGCATCAATTCAGATAGTGGGTATTCCTTGGGGAAAGAAGAGGAATAAGACTCAGGAAATTACACAAAGGTCTTCCATTTTACTTGTAATGTTTTTATTGTTCATGAGCACTCATTATATTATTTTCCATTATTTTTGGAGTGCCTGAAATATTTAATTAAAAAAAAAATCACTGAAACAGAAGAGCAGATTAAGTCATTGTACAGAGGAGCAGATTAAGTCATTGTACAGAATGAGTCAGGATCATATAATTTAAAAATTAAGTAGCGGAATTGCCATCAATGACTCACAGTCTTAGCTGTTCATAAAAAATAATAAAACTTTTAATCAGTAGATTGAGTACAAATGGGTACTGGCTAAAAGTTTTGTGTTTTTTTTTTTTTGAGGTACTGGGGCCAAGGATTGAACCCAGGACCTCGTATGTGGGAAGCTGGCACTCAACCACTGAGCCATATTGGCTCCCCTGAGTTGGGTTTTTTTGTTTGTTTGCTTGTTGTTTGTTTTGTTTTTTTGTTTTGTTTTTAGGAGGCACTGGGAACTGAACCTAGGACATCCCATGTGGGAAGCAGGCACTCAGTCACTTGAGCCACATCTGCTACCTAAAAGTTTTTGAAGGAAGTTTTCCTAAGGGGCTATTGTTTCATTAGAAATTTAGTTTATCAAACATTACCCTAAGTCAAATGTTATCAGTGTTTTATGTGTTATCCTTTTTCCATAATATAGATATCACCTAACAAAGGCACTTTTATGTCTTGAAAGCATGTCCAAAAGAGCTAAGTGCTTTTTTTTTCCTGATGTCCATTCACGTTATAGTCACTTTATGAGGAAAATCTTGACTCAGACTATTTGCTTCATTACTCAAATAACAAGTCTCTTCATCCCTACTCATCACAAATTTTACAATATAAACAAAAACAGCCTAAAGTGCAAGTTACTTAAAATATAACATGAAACTCTGAATCAGATGTTGACAGCCTCTGACATGTGTTAAATATCTGATTTTGCAAGGGACAGCCAGGGTCAACAAGAGGCCCAATTCTAAAGAAAACAAAATTTATCTCTGATGTCTTCCTATGTTCTCCATTAACACTAAGATGAATATATATTACTTTTCCCTGTAAAAAAAATTGGTTGCTAATTAAGCTAACCTCTTCAGGGTATTTGTATTTTAAAATGAGCTCCTGAAGGCAGCAAAGGTTTGGATGGAATGATAATGGTGAGAGTTCATTTTTCGACAGAGGACTGTTACCTGAAAGGCTTGTATTCTTTACAGGGCATGGTGTATAAATGATAAGTGATAGCATGTCTCATTCAATACTCTATTCACTTACTTCCAGGAAAGAGCTTAGCATCCACACTGACTGACCTGGCTGGACCACCTCAAACTAAAGTAATCTGAGAAAGTATAAGGAGTAAGAATGGGGTGATTAACTTGAAAGTGGTTGTTAATTCTATTCTATTAGTCTTCTCTCTGCCACTCCTCTTGCTAATCCCTAATCTAGGCCTGAATGGTGATATGTTACAAAATTTTTACCTGCAGGACAAACTATCAAACACTCTGCTTTGAGCTTTCTTCCAAGTCCATAAGAATAGATGAGGTATTTTTTTTAGATGTGGTTTTTTGTGTTTATTTTGCATGCAACAATGTCTTTTATTATGAGTTTTTAAAAAATTATTTCAATCTCTCCATACACAGGCAAAATGAAGTACACCAAGTTTAACATATTGGAACTTTGTCCAGAGAAGGGAAAACTATCTAAAGCATGCTTAACCAGGAGGCCAACCCATCTGCCGACCTCCAAGAACATGGAGATGAACATGACAGACGGCCCTCCATCTGAACCTTCATTCAACATCATTCAATAGGGAAGCGGCTGTGGCTCAATCGCTGGGGCTCCCGTTTACCATATGGGAGGCCCCGGTTTGGTTCCCGGGGCCTCCTGGTGAGGGCAGGCCCGCCGGCTCGGCGTGGTTGGCTGACCCAGCGAGCATGGGCAGCAGGGGGGGGATAAATGAATAAATAAAATCTTTAAAAAAAAAAAAAACATCATTCAATAACCCTTCTTTAGGCCAACAATCATTAAATGCCCAAGTAGCCTTTCATCATCATCTTCTGCTACAGAAATCTGAGAAATATGTTTCTTAGGAATACCAGAAAATATGCTGGTGCTTGAGGGGAAATGTCATGGAAAGCAAGACATTGGTCATCTTCAAAAATGATTTTGGTGGGGATTTCCTTGTGGATAATATTCCCGAAGATCGTGTCACCACCAGGCCAAGTGGCCTGAGCCTTGGTGAGATCATCTGCCCTAGATGTGGTATTTTTAAGAATCCATGAATTACAAATTTTTTTTTCGTTGTTGTTTTTTTGAAGTACCAGGGGCCAGGGATTGAACTTGGGACCTCGTATGTGGGGAGCCAGAGCTAAACCATTGAGCCACACTGGCTCTCCTGAGTTGGCTTTATTGTTTGTTTTGCTTGTTGTTTGTTTTTGCTTTTTTTAGGAGGCATTGGGAACCAAACCCAGGACCTCCCATGTGGGAATCAGGCGCTCAACCACTTGAGCCACATCCGCTCCCCATGCAAATGTTTTTGAAAATATGTAGAGCATGTATGTTCAAGGTTCTTAAAAAGAGAGCAGCAAATTAACTTTGTCTACCTGTAGAGATCAGACTCCAAAAGTGTTAGCTGACGTGCAATTTCTATTGGGTGTAGAGTCATGAGATCAAATGTTTCAAACTGTCCTGGTCTGCTGATATGCCATTCAATTGGTGGAGGAGGACTTTCAAAGGTAATATTATGGCTTACTCCATTTGCCTGAGCTTGTTTCTTCCTCTTTATGATCTTAGCAATTGATTCTACCCATTTCTTCATAGCTTTCCCTGGAAAAAGAACACATACAGAAAAGCCTATTACTTGACAGACATAAATTGCAAATCTTTGTATTGCAAATATTTTTATTATGGAAAATTACAAATACATACAGAAGTAAACCGAACATTGTAATGTTCCCCCACCCCCATCCTACCAAGTACTATCACCCAGCTTCAACAGTTATCAACTGGGTCAATTTTGGTTTCAACCAACCCAACTCATGTCCTATCCTTCCACTTCCCAGGTTATTTTGAAACAAATCCAAGATATTATATTCACACATTGCCTTTAGTCAATACGTTTCAATTCTGCTTTAAGCTATAGGTTTCCCCTTTATCTCTCATTTTTACTTCCAATTTATTTGTTGAAGAAATTGAACCATCTGTCCTACAGAGTTTCCCAAGTCTGCATTTTGTCAATTCCATCCCTGTGGTATCATTTCCTATGTTTCTCTGTACCCTGTATTTTCTATAAACCTGAGACAGAGACTTGATCTGTTTCAGGATCAATTTTTTTGGCACAAAAACTTGCTAAGAATACTTGTAATAGGAGGCACAGAAAATTCAGTTATCTCAGCAAACTAGTTTGGCTAACAATATTTTTGAAAATTTGGAATTTGGGGCCTTCTGCTGGGTTCACTGTCCCCGAGTTTACCACAGGCCCCACTGGTACCTGTTGCCTCACATCCTGGCCTATATTCTCCTGTGTGTTACCTGCCTGGCCTCTGGAGGAGGAGACAACCCCTGCAGGTCCTGTTACCGTCCTGCAAAGATCACCCTCAGAGAGGCTTGGTTCCAGGAAAGAGCTGGAGGTCTGTGTCTATCTCTGTTGGTCCCTACCCCACCAAGTTTTGAGTGAGTGAAGAACAGAGATCAGTGAAATATGGTTTGGGTTCAGGCTCAGCTCCATGACCATGATGCCATTCTGGAGCCCAAACTTTAGAGGACAGATAGGGCTTATGCCAGGACCCACTAATTCACTGGAGTGGTGGCTGAATTGAGTTTATTATTCTAAATAATTTCTTTCTATTTGACATTCAATCCAAAGTGATCATGTTTTAAATCAGGGTTTATCAAATAAAGGCCATTTGTTTGAAAAAAAAAAAAAAATTTTCAGTTACCTCTCCTTTCGTGATTTTAGAAGTCTCTCATGATAATTGCCTAGATCTACTATTCTACTTGGAGTTGAGAAATGGTGATATTCTAACATTTCTTCTTTGTTTATTAGTTGAAATATATCTATAAAAAGAAACTTTCCCTTATCAACTATTTGGTTATCCTGAGGTACACTCATACAGGAAAGGAAGAATAAATTATTCTTTCCCTTTATTTACACTGTCAAAATAATGAGCTGATTCTCTGGCATCCTTAAAAGATGACCAAAGGCTTTTGTTGTTATTTTTGTTTAATTCTCATTTTAGTTTTGCTTGTTTTGTGTTTTTTGTTTTTTTTTTTTAACCGGGAGGTCCCGGGGATCGAACCCAGGTCCCTCTATATGGGAGACGGACGCCCAACCAGTTGAGCTACATCCAACCCCCTAATTCTCATTTTAAACTCATGATTTTTAAAAACTTAATTGAGGGAAGCGGCTGTGGCTCAATCAGTAGGGCTCCCGTTTACCATATTTAGCTGACCCAGCGAGCACAAGCAGCAAGGGGGGGATAAATGAATAAATAAATAAAATCTTTAAAAAAAAAAAAAAAAAAACCTAATTGATTTGTTTCAACCCACTGCAGTTATTATTCTTATTGATACTCAAATTGCCCCATCTTTGGTCATGGAAATCTCTCCTGAAAGCTTTTGTCATGATACTTTTAACAGCTTCTTCTTCTTTTTTTTTTGGAGGTACCAGGGGCCAGGGATTGAATACGGGACCTCATATGTGGGAAGCCAGTGCTCAACCACTAAGCCACAATGGCTTCCTTGAGTTGGTTTTCTCATTTGTTTTGCTTGTTGTTTGTTCTTGTTTTTTCAGGAGGCACGGGAAATTGAACCCAGGACCTCCCATGTGGGAGGTGGGCACTCAACTGCTTGAGCTACATCCACTCTCCCCTTAACAGCTTCTTTAAGTTCTAGTATGACAAGATGTTCCAGGCTCATTTTGTGCATATCCTGCCTCTGACTTGTAATCAGTCATTTACCCAATGAGCTCTGGTTCCTTTTAGTAGGAAATAGCATTTAGAGACAATAATCTGGGCACTAAGAGTGCTCATTAGAATGAATTGATTATTAATTCAGAACAAATGGGGAGTGGATGTGGCTTAAGTGGTTGAGTGCTGGCTTCCCACATATGAGGTCCTGGGTTCAATCTCCAGTCCCAGTACCCAAAACAAAGCAAAAAAAAAAAAAAAAAAAAGGAAATACTATTTTTTATTTATTTAAGAGAAAATATAACTTGATTCTAATATTTCCAATTCAAATTTAGGATTACAGGATTTTTACTTAACTTCTTTGGTTTTATATCCTAATTTCTTTTTTCTTATGCTGAGAATCTTAGTTCTATAAACATTATCATAACTATTTATTACTTGCTTTATTCTAATATAATGTGTGTTTCTAGCAACTTTTTAGAATACATATTATCTAGTGTTTTCTTTAAGAATATAATTAGAAAGCTAATTTAGTATTATGAACAAATTTAAGGCACATAAGATAAAAATATATCTTTAACTACGCAAAGTTGAAACAAATGAACCATTTGATTCTCTATATTAAAATTCTCCTTAAAAAATGAGTAGGGGACGAATAAGCTAGGCTTAGTTATGGAATTTTTTTTTTTTTTTTTAAGATTTTATTTATTTATTCATTTATCCCCCCCTTGCTGCTTGTGCTCGCTGGGTCAGCCAACCACGCCGTGCAGGCGGGCTTGCCCTCACCAGGAGGCCCCGGGAACCGAACCCAGGGCCTCCCATATGGTAAACGGGAGCCCTACTGATTGAGCCACAGCCGCTTCCCTGGAATTCTTAATTAATGCCTCACACTGTCATGTAAAACAAATGTTCCTTGATTCAAAAATAAACAATTCATCAATTTAAAACATTTAACACAAATGAAACATACATTTGTGTTATATGTTCATGGCTTAGAGTTTTATTTCATGGCCTAAGTTCTGAAACGTCAAGTAGGAAACCACTGAAAATTCATAACTCCTATTTTTGGAGTGCCAAAAATATACTAAAAACTTTTATAGGGGAAATAAATGTTATAAAAAGAGAATAAAAAAGCAGATAAAAATCTCACATAGTTTTACTCAGTTGAAGGATGGGCAACCTGAGATGAGATAAAATTTAAAGGTTTGTATTTATTAAAGAGGACTTTTGACTTAAAAAAAAAAAAAAAAAATTCTCCTGAAAAATCTGAAAAGGCAAGGTTCTAAGACTTCAGATGGTTCTAAACATGTAAGCTCCTTAGAGTCTGTAAAATCAAGTGTTACTAAAAGCTTTTTTAAAAAAATGAAATATAGTTTAGCTTCATAAGTAAAAGTCACACAAATTTGAAAATAACTCAAGTGTGACATAACAGTCAAGTGTGACATAACAGTCAAACCTTTAAATAATATACCTCTTACACTTGAAATGAAGGATTCTAGTCTTTCAAGCAATTCCAAATCTCTTTCAAAGTCATAAAAATGGTGCTCAACCCAGTGCCGAAACACATTTAAGATCCTGATAAAATGGAAAGAAACACATTTTAGTAAAATCTAAGCATTTTAATTACACTTCTTTTATTTCTCTATGCCATGGTGGTAGCTTTATATATAAGGGTCAATATAACACTCAGAGAGCCATTAATTTGTATTTAATTAATATCTTAAGTGCTTGAATAATATGAAGACAGTAGGTCTCCAGACTGTCCATTATTTAAAAATTAGATTTCAAAAATATTTATAAGAATATTGTGGCTTCTGTGCTAAATTACCCACTTATCTTCAAGAAAAGTGCCCTTTCTTTATTCATAAGAAAAAAATTCAATCTATTATAGAGTACAAAAGTTATTTTTAAGGCCTTAAATTAAAAAAGGATAGTTTTTAAGATTCAAATTTTGATATACTTTTCACATAAAATGTGAAGCCAACTAAGACTTGGTGTATTTGGTTCTAAATTCAATTGCCATCTACAAATTTCTATGTAATCTACATATATGCCTACATTCTCATTTTATTTTAAAAAGACACATATTTTTTGGACAGAAGAGCTATTTTGTTTTGTACATAATAATGATTAATTATAAACTTGCAAATAGATAGATAAAGATTTAATCAACCTATAGGAATATAACAATCCACCCTCCAACGCAGAGACATATAGGTAGTACACATTGATTACATTAATATTTTCACCTTCATTACTTCAACAAGTGACAATTAATAGGAAAGCCTCCCCACCCTCATCCCCAACAGAAAGACAATGACTCTTCCTCCAGGCTAAGAAAATACTTTGATGTATCTGTAATGAAACAATCTTAAGTCATTGTGCACCTGGTAAGATTCGAGAGTATTTCAAGAGATCACAAAATTGTTACCTTTCAGTTTACGCTTAGATCAATGCAAATAGCTCTGCTTTCATTTCTCTACTTCTTAGATTTCACAGCATACAAAGGTAATTTAAAAATTACTATCTCTCTTGGGAAGCAGCTGTGGCTCAATCAGTAGGGCTCCTGTTTACCATATGGGAGGCCCCGGGTTCGGTTCCCGGGGCCTCCTGGTGAAGGCAAGCCCGCCCGCATGGCGTGGTTAGCTGACCCAGCGAGCACAAGCAGCAAGGGGGGGGATAAATGAATAAATAAATAAAATCTTAAAAACAAACAAACAACAAAAAAAAATTACTATCTCGTAAAAGAAAAAAACAACTGATAAATTAGACTTCATTGAAATTAAAAACTTTTGCCCATCAAAAGATATCATTAGGCAGTGGATGTGGCTCAAGTAGTAGAGTGCCTCCTTCCTATATGGGAGGTCCTGGGTTCAGTCCCCGGTGCCTCCTAAAAACAAAAACAAAAAACAAACAACAAAGAAAACAAATGAAAAAACCAACTCAGGGAGCTAATGTGGCTCAGTGGTTAAGTACTGGCTTCCCGGGAAAAAAAAGACACCATTAAGAAAATTAATAGGCAAATCAAAAGGTAGGAGAAAATATTTGCAGATAGCTCAATAAAAAGAAACAGCCAAATTAAAAACGGGTAGAAGATTTGAACAGATTTTTCACAAAATTAGTATAAATAAGCACGAGTAGCTTACACTAAAAAGTTCTCAATATCATTAATCAGGGAAGTACAAATTAATACAACAATGAAATACCACTATACATTCAGCAGTATGGCTAAGGTATAAAGACTTATAACACTAAATGATAGTGAAGTTATAGAGCAGCCAGAAACTCTCTTATTGGTGGGAATGTAAAATAGTACTTTGGAAAAAGGTTTGGCAGTTTCTTGTAAAAGAAACATTACACCTATGTTTAACTCCTATGACCTAGTCATTCTACTCTGAGTTATTTACCCAAAATAAATTAAAACATATATTCACAAAAAGACATATAAAAGAATGTTCATAGTAGCTTTATTCATAATAGCAAAAACTTAGAGACAGACCAGATGTCCTGCAGTGAGGAAATGGATAATAAATTGTGGTATATTCCTATAAAGGAATACTACTCAGAACAAAATTTAACAAACCATTGATATATACAACAAATGAAGAATAACAAAAGTATGTTAGAGACAAAGTCGTCAGACATAAAAGAGTACATAATATAAAATTCCATTCACATGAAATTCTAAATAAAATAAAACTGATGGTGGAAAAAACAGAACCTAACCTTTGGGTAGTGGGAGCAAAAATTGATTAGAAGTAGCATGAGAGAACTTTCTGGGGTGACGGTAACATTCTATATCTTCAAAGGAGCGTGGATTAAAGAGATACATGCATTTGTTAAAATTCAGCCATAATATACTTAAGATATATGTATTTCATTGCATGCAAATTTTACAACAAAAGAAAAAAAACTAAAAGTAAATACTGAACTGTTAATGATATATAAGCTGAAGTATTTAAGGAGAAGTGTACTTTGAAATGCATCTAAAAATCAGAGGATTACTAGATCAATAGAAGATGAAGAGATATGTGATAATATAAGTATAGTGAAATGTAAACAATAGTGTCTAGGTGGGGGGTTCGTGGTTGTTCACTGTAAAATTCTTTCAACTTTACTGTATATGTTAAAAATTCATAACAAAATATTGGAAAAAATACTATCATGTATCTTTGCTAAAAATCCTTCAATGCAGACAGATTTCACAACTTGCCTTGGATTTCAAGGCCATCTTCAATTTGACCCTATTCTATATAGTTAATCTCATTTACTACTACTTGAAACATAATGTCTTCATTCCTCTCAGTCAATTTCCTTACCTATTCCCTCTGCATACTATTCTTATTTCTACCTTCTGGCCTTTGTTCATACTATTTTCCATGACCCTAAATACCTATATTCACCATTCTGCTGATCTGAATCCCATGCATCCCTTAGGGACAATCTTAGATTTTACCTCTTCCATGATGTCTTCTTAATTACTATGGCCTAATTTCAGCTATTCCTGACATTTTATAGAGCTGTATTTTCTAAGCCACTGATTTTGACACTTAATTATTTAAATTAGAGTAATATATAACTGTTTCATGTAGTCTTTTTCCCAAATGTAGTCATAATATCATGGTGTCAAAGATGACATTCTGTGTTAATTTTGTACTCACTCCAGTTATAAGCACAGGAATGAGAACACAGAAAATGCTTAATATAAACACTTAAAAGAATTTATGTGACTGACAGTCTCACATTATACTTTTGCCCTTATATAGCAGACTACTAAATGTATGCTTCATGTCAGAGTTATATTTGAGTGTGGATTACAGCTACTAATACTAAAAAAAAATTAATCATTTATTCTTTTTTGCTGATGGGTAATCTCTTTTTCTTAGGCAAAGAATGACATGTTAAAAGTTGTGGTGAGGGAGTGGATATGGCTCAAATGGTTGAGCGCCTGCTTCCCACATGGGAGGTCCTGGGTTCAGTTCCCAGTACCTCCTAAAAACAAAAACAAACAACAAGCAAACAAACAAAAAAAAGTAACTCAGGGGAGCCAATGTGGCCCAGTGGTTGAGCACTGGTTTCCCACTTATGAGGTCCTGGGTTCAATCACCAGCCCTGGTACCTCAAAAAAAAAAAAAAAAAAAAAAAAAGTGGTTGAAAGAAATGCAGCTGGAAGCATTATCATTCCTCTAAAATTGCATTTATTTGTGGCAATTATCCTTAAAATAAGTAACTTTACTCAGCTCCAAATATCAAGTTATTTGTCAATAGCAATCAAGGAGTCATTTTAACATTTAGAAAGAAAAAAAAAATTAAATAATATGCAATTACAAAGATAACTCAGTTTTCTTGTGGAGAGAAAGGGGCAGATGATACTTTGTCTTTCACTTGATCTGTAAAGAAGGCTAATCAAAGGTGCTTTCAATTTTCAATGCTTAATGGCAAGGAAAAAAAAAAAAAGTCCACACTGCTTTGGAAGTCAGCCATACAGGGATTTGAATTCTTGTTCTGCCACTCTCTCTATATTATCTAGCTCAAGTTATTTAACCTTGCTAAATTTAAATTTCCTGAACTATAAAGTGGGAATGGTAATTGTGTTGTGAGGATGAGTTAAAAAAGATAAAGCACTTAGTATAATGCCTGTCACACAGTAGCCACCTATCAAGTAGCAGCTGATATAATCAAATACATTTTTAGAAATTATTGAAATTATTTCTTAGATATAATAACAAATGTCTATATATTTGGGGAAAGGATGGGGAAGGAGCTAGGACTTCCATAAATATAAATTGTAAAAAAGTCTAGCATGACTAGAAGACTACAATGAGACATGGAGAGAAAAAAAGGAGGAGTAAAGGCTAGCAGGAGGCAAACTCATATGAAATTTTACAATTTTTACTTACAATGACAAAGAGGTATCCTGGTCTTTAAGTGTAACATATTGCATGCCAGAGATATCTGATGCAAATGACACAGTATATTTTAATAACCAAATTTCTTTGGGGTATTTAAGAGTAGTTTCACAAAGAAAGAGCTAACATTAACTGTTCTGAAGTTAACAATACCTATAACTTGAATTAAGAGGTGAGAATTTTTGTGCTAATTATAAATAGAAAATTGAATGGCACATAGAAATATAATCAGGCCAAACCTAAGTTGTACTGGTTGGACATATTCCTTGCGAAACCTTTTAAGGTCTGCACTGATGGGCTGCTCGCCTTTCTCTATTGCCAATTTATCTGCTTCAGTAGGTTCTGGCTCCGGAATTTCAAACCTAAGAAGAAAACCAAAATGATTTTAAAAATTTTGTTGTTCATACATAAGTGAAATGATTTCAAATACAGCAGGAAAAATACTTGAAGCAATCTTCTTTCCTACCACTTACATGAAAAGCGCAATTACTGTTAAGCTTTCCTTAAAGTATAACTTCTCAAGAAATTGTCCTTTGCCTATGTAGTACTAAGATTTTATACTTATTTTTTATCAGAAAATGTTTTATGGCTAATACTGATGAATATAGAAAAGCGTCAATGGAAAAGATCCAAGAAAAGAAGCCATAAGGACTATGACCTCTTTAAAGAACATGACAGAAGCTTATCTAATAAACTGTCCTTAATATTTATAATATTAAAATTAAAGTAGGCTAATAAATTTCCTTAAATAAATGAGTATAAATTCAAAGAAAAGGTCCAAATGGAACTTTTGAAATATTTTAAAAATATGTCTAAGTGAGTAAAGTAAAAATCAAAGTAAAAAAAAAAACAACAAAAAAAAACTTGCCTAACCATAGAGAATACAGCTAAAATATAAGTCTAACAAGTATGCTTGTTTTGGACATGGAAACACAACTAAATAGATTTTCATAGCACATTACAATGACTCAATCTGGTAAGTTTAGGTTCACAGAAGGACATAGGGACAAAAATCATAATACAATTTGGGTATAATGTTTTCCTTTTTCTTTTTTTAGGCGGTACCAGGGATTGAACCCAGGACCTCGTACATGAGATCCAGGAGTTCAAACCACTGAGCTACATCCACTCCCTAGTACAAAGTTTTTAATATGTGAAACAAAAATCAGTTTTGGAGTCCAGGCACTATATTTTAATCTATAAAACATTTTTAAATGCCACTAAAATACTAAGTAAAAAAGAAAAATTCAATCCAAAACTTCATTTTTAAAAATTAGTCCATAATAAAGGAATTGTGGATTTTTCGGGTCTAAGAATTATACTAGGATTGTGTTTTTAATAAGTCATCTTTATACAATATATAAGGAAATATTTGCAGATTAAATGAAATATGCTGTCTGGGATTTACTTCAAAATAAGTAAATCCAGGGATAGGATGTTGAAGTGAGTGGGGAAAAGACTGTCATTAAGTTGATAATTATTGAAGCTGGGTGATGGATAAATGGAGTTTATTATTCTCTCTACTCTTGTATATGTTTTGAAATTTTCCATAATAAAATTTTTTAAAAGAAGTGAAAAATAGAAAAATCTTTTAAGGAAGTATTTTTTTTTGCACAGATCAAATTCTATTAAAATACATAATATTTTAATCCTCTAAAATTGGGTCAGATTACCAATTGAAATATTGCTAAGATTTGAAAAGACCTCTGTGATAAATAAGGATTTCAGTGAGTGCTCTATTTGAAGATATCAGGAACACTGCTAATTTAATGTCAAATAAATTATGTTCAAGTACTACTTGAGTACTAATAGGTGCTAGGCACTTTGAAATTTACAAAACAGCTAACTTTTCACAAAATAGTTAATATAAAGAAATATATTTCTTCTTACCGTTCAATCAGTAAGCTTAGCAATTCCTGTGGTTTACAAAATGAACGATATGTTGTAAGAAAAGTACGAACAAAATTGGGATCTGAAAAGGTAGAGCATAAAACAGGTTACATGTTCAGTTTATTCAGTTTAATTAACTCCAAGTATCATATTTTGGATGCCTTTCTTCCTTTTTCTTTTTACTCTGGCATTTCCCACTGTGGTTCTTTCTGCCAACTGTATTTCTTGATAAATGAAGACTGTTTTCAAATTCAAAATAAAAAATTTACAAATAGATAATTTTTTTTTCAAATAGATCATTTTTATGAATACTAATTTAATAATTAGTGAAGTTGATAATTTTATACTTTAGAGACATTTTAATAGTATTTATTCCTTTTGATTTTTTTTTTTTTTTTTACCGGGAGGTCCCAGGGATCGAACCCAGGTCCCTCTATATGGGAGACCGACGCCCAACCATTTGAGCCACATCTGTCCCCCTCCTTCTGATTTTGAAGTATTCTTTTTATATTTTGGAGGCAACCTATTTCTCCCCCCAGGGTTCAAATATTTTTGAACATCCTTAAAAAGCTTTTACATCTTAGGCCCTAGGTAAATAAATGCCTGCAATGATTTTCACATACCTGCATACATATGATATGTTAACCTTTCAATTAATTTCACCACAGTTCCTCCTTTAATAATAGGGATTCCACTTCTACTTTGCAAGTTGTTTTCAAAAACAATGTTTTCCTCAGAGTCTTTTACCACAAAACGATACACTTCTGGACTTGGTAATCTTAGCGGTTGCTCATTTTCTTCCTTCAATAATACTGAATCTAGCATTCGATCTAGAGTACTACGATACTGAAGAGAAATAAGGGCTGCCATCCAATTATTTTTTTCTTCAGCAGATTTAGTAGCAAATATTATGCTGTTTTCATCTTTGGATATCAATTCAAAAGTATGTTTGAACTCACAAGTATCTTCTTTATCACATATTTGTATCTTCCTCATGATAAATTTTTCCTTTAATCTGTATTCTGCACTACTATAACCTGGAAGCCGGGACTGGCCATGATTAGGCTTACAGCTGATCATTAAACCATCAAAGAGAAAAATATGACGTTCATGTTTAGCACCAATTCTTGTCAATGGACCTTCCATAATGAATTCATTACAACACTCTCCAATATCTTTGCCTTCCCATCCATCTATGTTTTTCTGAATTTCATTCATTTTTTTGATAGCCAGGTGCTTGCTTCTTAGTTGACGGTTATAAAATGGGCAAACAGGATCCCTAGAAAACATACCAAGATAAATTTAGCTTATTTGATGACTAGGCAACACTAATTGCCTTAAGTGTAAATTACCTCAAATCAAGCGACAAAAATATTAAATAACCAAATGATAGATTTTACACACATTATTTACTTTTTTCTACTAACTTTGTCACTAAATAACTTTGGACACATCCCTATACATGCCTCAATTTCGTTATTGTGAAAGAGAAGTACTACAGGTTCATATTTAATTCCTAATGCCACAAAAACTGAAATTACCAAGAATCCTAAATTTCTTATACAGATTGCACAAAAAATTAAATATATCTTTTTAAAATTTATTAAATATATCTTATTTCTTTTTTTTTTTATTTTTTATTTTTTATTTTTTTTTACCGGGAGGTCCCGGGGATCAAACCCAGTCCCTCCATATGGGAGACGGACGCCCAACCAGTTGAGCCACATCCACCCCCCTTAAATATATCTTAACAATATGACAATGCCAATCTTAAAAGACTAAAAGAAAAATGTGAAATAGAAGTGTAACTTTCAAGAATGCAACGACCACTATAATTTATATATTTCTTTAGAAAACCAGGCATCAGATATAAGTGAAGTATGCAGAACATTCATATTTTCAACAGTTTGGAATTACCCAGGTCGGCGTCTAGGTGAATACTGCTTGTAAATTCGGTCCATACTACCTTGGAGATTCATGAGAGCAGTAATAGCTTGGTTCAAACATTCTCTGTCTTCTTGCTCTTCACTACATGCTTTCAATTGCTAAGAAAAAAACAGAAAAATTAAATTTGCACTGATTTCTCTTCCTCCAACTTTCTCATAATTAGATGAAACAGCAACAAATATAAACTCTAAATTAATTTTAAATATACTTTATAAGAATAGCATAAAATTTTATATAATTAAGTATATGTGTAACTTCTGATCCCACAAACCCACCCTCTTTCTACATACATAAATACAATATAGATGTAAAGTATTGTTAGCATAGCAATCAGAAAATAAAAACAAAAATGACCATGAAAACCATTTTGAATATTTTCCAGACATAAAATACCTAAAACATGAAGCTTATAATTTATTTTTATTAGCTAGCAAATTTGAATAGACAAAATAGTAAGAAAATAAATTCACACAAATTATTTCATATTCCTAATACTTAAGTTTGTAGAGATCAAAAAGATTGGATATGTTTGTTATGTAACATAATCAATTACACTAACTTTAACCTTTTAATAGATCATAAACTTTTCTGCAAATAGCATCTCACACTCAAAGAAATCAACTGATATATATTTTTTGAGGTAACAGGGGCTAGAGATTGAACCCGGGACACCTCTATGTGGGAAGCCAGCGCTCAACCACTGAGCCACATCAACTCCCCTGAGTTGGTTTTTTCATTTGTTTGTTGTTTTTTGTTTGTGTGTTTTGTTTGTTTTTAGGAGGCACCAGGGACTGAACTCAGGACCTTCCATGTGGGAAACAGGCACTCAACTGCCTGAGCCACATCCACTCCCCCTAACTGATATTTTTTATAACATAAAATTCAGCCATTCTAGTAAATATCAAATATAACCCTGTTTTATTTCATTTATCCAAAAATTTCTCTTGCATCTCACTCTCAAAATGGAAGAAAATTTGCCTTTTGTAATAAATCATCTAGACAATATGATGGTCCATTTCAATTTTTTTGACAGAAGAGTTCAAAGCAGAAGATTAAATCAATATTATACAGAAATTATAGATATATATATATATATCTATCCAAGAACAAATTATGGGAAAATTATGATCACTTCTTTAATAAGTTTTTAAAAATTATCTTTTGTATAATTTTAAACTAAATTACTGGAAATTTTATGATGAATTTGAATTTTCCTTATATTCCAAAAAACAATGTCAGAATATTCAGCAGTGGTTCCCCTTCCTCAGCAAGGAAATGAATGCATAGCATTTAAGAACTAAGTCCATTACCTGTCTATGGTCTAAAAAGTTACTCTCTGTATGGAGCATAAAGTTACTCTCTATATGGAGCATATTTTTTTCAGGATACATGTAGAGGTCGTGACATCAAAAGATTAGCAATGTAAATTAATTTACATGACTATCATTAGAAAAGAGGCTTTAATCTCCAGATCAAGAAATAAAAAACAGAAGGTTAAAAAGGAAAAAGCCAAATACCATAAGAAGTTTGAAAAAGGATCTTTACTTGGTTATTCTGACTTCTAAAGGTAAAAATTACTAGCAAAATCACTTATTTTGCTGCTTTAAAGATTTCTTACAGAAATATTTTTCTCAGCTCTACTCTGAAATAATTATTTTCTTCAATAAATATGTATATTGATGATATAAGGAGTTTAATTACAGTTTTTATTCTTGTTTTTATTGTTGTTCCAAGTTATCATTAATAAATGAGATTCTACTAAAATAAGAAGTACTTTTCAATTCAGGTTATGAAGATACTAAATTTCTACTGTCCATTTGATTTCTTTTTTTTTTAGAGTTATTTTATTTATTTCTCCCCACCCCCTCATTGTTTGCACTTGCTGTGTCTGTTCATCTTCCTTGTTTCTTTAGGAGGCACTGGGAACTGAACGCAGGACCTCTGATGTGGGAGGGATGCACCTAATTGCTTGAGCCACCTCCATGTCCTGTTTTGTTGTGTCTCTCAGTATGTTTTTCGTCTTTTGTTTCTTGTTGTGTCATCTTGTTGCATCAGCTTACTGTGCCTGCCCGTCACATCAGCTTGCTGTCTTACTCGTCTTCTTTAGGAGGCACTGGAAACCTCTGCTCCCTGCTTTGTTGTATCTCCCATTATGTTTTTCTTCTTGTGCCTCTTGTTGCATCATCTTGTTGCATCAGCTTGCCATACCTGCCCATCGTGCCATCTTGTTGTCTTTTTTAGGAGGCACCAGGAACCAAACCAGGGATTTCCCATGTGGTAGGCGGAAGCTCAATCGCTTGAGCCACATGCACTTCCCTATCCATTTGGTTTTAAAGCTGGTCCAAATCTTCAATATAAATGGCTCTATCATTTCTAAATGGCCATATAATAATTACAAGCTGTCAAGCAGGAAATAAATTCATGCTATTTAGAGCATGGGGTTTTCTGGTAATAGATGCATGTAAAACAGTGGCTCTGTTTGACATAACCTTGACCGAATAATATGCTAAATATTGATTGAATTTTTAGCAGTGAAATTTAGTAACTATCAAGTTAATGAATATTACCCTTCAAATAACCAAGCTAATTCTCTATAGACAACTAAAATAATATACTCTCAATTTCTTACACTGACAGAAATTACCCTATTAAATTAGTTGCAAATAAGTACGGCTCTTTCATGGCTCCATGCTTGTCTACATATTGGCCTCTGCCCCTCCTATCTGCTTGGTGAATTTAGCTCCTTTCTGTGCATCTCTTTCCTATGTTCCCTCTTAAATGCTTTCTTTTGAAATAAGTTCAAATTTATAGAAAATGTGCAAAAATAATACAAATAACTCCTGTATACCAATTCACCAGTTTTTAACATTTACCACATATGCTTCATCATTCTGTGTGGGTGTTCATACATACGTTTTTCTCCCTGAACTATTTGAGAGTAGTTTGTGATACTGTGTGTTCAGCTCCTTGTTGAGGAAGGAGAACCATTGGTGAATAGTTTTGAGATTGTTCTTGGAATATAAGGAAAATTTAAATTTATCACAAATTACTGTCAAATACTATCATGTCCCTTTACTCCTTAATATTTCAGTGGTACGTCTTAAGAACAAAGATATTCTTCTACTGAATCACAGTTAGTAATCAAATTCAGGTTTTATCTGATCTACAAGTGCCTATTCCATTTTTGTCAATTATTCCAATAATGTCCTTTAAGGTAATTTCACCCCAGTACAGGATCCAGTCAGTGTTGCATTTAGCTGCCATGTTTCTATTGTCTTTGTTTTTTATACCTGAAACAGTTCCAGATTTAAGTCTTTGTCTTTCATGACTCTCTCAGCTAAATAACTTAATCACACACAGAGAGTACGGTAGGATAAACTCCTATGTATCCAATGCCCCCTAAAAGTTTTATATTACTTCCCTAGGCAGAGTTAGTTACTCCTGCCTCAGTGGTCCCATAGCACTACTTCTTTTAGGCACTTTTGTTTGATGTCCTTCTTCTTCATTAAACAGTGAACTCCTTAAAGTCTGGGGCTATATTTATTAGTATTTAGCATAATACCTGCACACAGTAGGTACCCAGTAATTGTCAGAAGCAATCAAAATGAGAATGACTGCCGTATAAATACTTATAATTTTGTTCATTGTTTGGCCAAATAACAAGAATGAACATTTATTAAGCTTTTAGTTTATTCATGCTCTTCTTATGCATTAGGTAATTTAATCTTTATTACAATTCTGGGAGACAGGTACTATTATTATATGCATATTACAGATAAAGAAACCGAGGCATAAAGAGGTTAAGTAATTCATCCAAGATGAGTAGCAGAGTCTATATCCAACTAGGAGCCCTGGATCCGGAGTTGTTCATGCTTTTCACTACACTATAACACTGCCTCTCTGCAATGATACCAAACATAACTAAGTAAAATACTACTAATGCCTAAATCTGATGACCACGTGTTGAAGGACATTCTATGTTAAAAGGTAACTGGATAATTATCCTGTTTAGAAAGAAACAGAAGTTTGAATGTGTTTTAGAAAGGAGATCAAAGAAAATACCCTTGTAATATATGCTTAAACTAAATAATAAAGTGGAAGCAATCTTTTTTTATTAATGTGTAGCTTCTTATGAACTTGACTGGAGAATATATCCCTTGCTTACTTGATAATCACACTCTTCAGTGGTTTAGAAGTCTATTTTATCCATGATTTTATATACTTCATGTAAGTTTTTTGTTAACTTCATAAGACTTCACTGAAATATATACCATACTTCTCTTGAATTCCTATCCATCTTCTATAGATATCTGTGTGCCTAAAGCAAGGGAAATTATGATAAATTATGAAATTGTCTCTAATTCATTATATTGAGAGTTCAGTCTAGATGTTAAATAATATATGTGATCTATTATTTTTTTTGGTAGTAATAAATTTCTCTCTAGATTTTCAAAAAAGTAGAGTTTTAGTAATTTGGTAGGAAACTCAATTCATTAAAACCTATGACCTTTCTTTTATGGCTTCATTTTTCAAAAATGCATTATCTTCTTTGAGTATGTCTTTAAATGACTTGCCAGTATTAAAAGAGTAAATATTGTGTAGCGAAATACACTTGAAAGTCTTTTTCAAGGGTTGGAATATTTCTTTCAATAGAGATTATCTCAAACTCTTGTTATGAAAACACATAAAAACATGTATGCATACAGAGAGGGACAAAGCAAATATTGCATAATGTTGATAATTGGTGAATCCAGGTGAAAGGAGTTCACTGTACTATTCCTGCAACTTTCCTCTATGTTTTTCAAAGTAATAGGTAAATATGTATTAAGTAAAGAAACTCAACTGTCTAATACTGAAATACTGGTTTATCTTTCCCAATTAATTTCATTAAAGTTATTAATAACAGGCCTTTCCATTAAGCTTTAAACTTAAGTAAGACAGATTAAGGCCTCTTGAAAGAGAGAAGTTTTACTCTTTCCATTAATAAATTTCCAGGGATTGACTAGAGAGTTAGTAAGAAGAACGTTACTTGGCTTTGAATAAATCGATTCTGAAATGAGAGGGTAGATATGACCTTTTTAATAGAAGGACAGACACAGATATTAGAATTTTATATTTTTTCTTAGAATATAAGATGTTATTATATAAGAATTACATTATAAAGTTGCTTATATGTCAGGAAACAAATTGTTTTTCTTTTGCATGAAGATTGACATGTATGTTCAGAAAAAAAATCTAAACTTTATCTGAGAAAAAAAAGAAAATGAAGATATTTTATGATCACCCCCAGGACTTAAATTTTAAAAGAAAAGAAAAAATGGTATCTATAAAATGAATGTTAAAATGTCTCTATGAGTCACAATAATCCAACAATGTACTTTAAAAGAATTTAAAATAATCTTGTAATTTCTCATTTTGTAGTTATTTTTCCATCCTATTTATAATAAATCTGATTCTGGGAAATAAAACTTGAATAATATTTAAATCCTAAGTCCACAAATCACTCTTGGTATATCACTGAAGCAGACATTTCAAATTAAAACAGTGGCTTCAGGTGAACTGGGGGAAAAATCCACCAAATATAAGATATGGGCTATAGTTAGTAGTAATATTTTGATGATGCTATTTCATAGTTTGTGAAAAAAATTTTCTAGCAACGCAAGATGTTGGTATGGTGATGTATGGCAGCCTTTATGATGATAGGCATGTTTGTTAAGTTCACAACTTTTACTATACATTTATTGTTTATGTATGTACATGTATGACTGTATACTTCAATAAAAGTTTATTTTAAAAAATTCCAAAGCAAACAACGAACAGTGGCTTAAAACTGTTCAAGGATTGTGTTTTCTATTCCAAAAGGAATGTGATAGCCTTGAGTCATATTGGTCCGAAATACTTTATGGTCCTCATTCCAAAGTAAGTTTAACATGAAATAGAATTTCTTTTGAATGAATACATGAGCCAAAATAGTTTCAGAGTCAATACATATATAGTGCAAAAAGTACTCCTGTTCAGAAGGACAGTTTCCATCCACGTGATAATCCATTTAGCTTATGTCTAGAATTAGTACTTTTATACGGTTTTTCAAACTGCATGTCATAAGGTATGAATAGATGACAATCAACACATTTTTAAAGAAAGAAAGCAAATAGTATATATTGGATACACTATGGGAATAAACTAAGTAGCATTTCATGAAACTTCCATTTACTGTTTATATGTGGAAGTGTGTGTATACAGAGTCATGATGTTAAATGTATTTCTTACTATGGATCATTCCTATCATATAACTGGTTCCCACAGGTCAATGAATGCTCATGAATAAGTGGGCCACTTAGTAGACTATCCAGGCCCTTCTGGTAACACTAACTGAGTCATATGCTTAGAATCAGTTTATGTTCATTCCTAAGTCTGTTCATGCCAGTTGTGCTTAAATTTAATAACACAGGATGTAAGTCAAAGAAATATGAGTATAAAAGAAAGATATTTATATGAAACCGCACTTGAAAATTTTAAAGCCCCTTTAAAAAGGAATGGAGAAAACTGTAAAATATTCGGAAAAATTATAAAAATCTACATTTTTGCACTCAAATTTACCAGCATCTTCAAGTACATTCACCTTTTTAAAAAATAGGAGATAGAAATCACAGAAGATAACTTTTGTACTTTAAGCAAGAAAGATCCATACTAAAAAAAAAAAAAAAAAGGTTTTACCCTAGGTCAACAGATGAGCAGATAAGTGCATATAAATATTCAATTGCAGAGGTTTTGTGTGTGTGCTTTTGTTAAAATAAAATACATATAACACTTTTTTATCATTCCTTGTTTTATTTTAATTAACTGACTACTGGTCCCTATCCATTCGATAAGTGGATTACCTGGTGGCAAAAGTAGCTGCTACCTCAGAACGAATCAGGCCACCATAGTCAATATTCTGATTGTAGATGCAGACAACAGTAGCTGTAAGACCAACCTCAGGGATTAAAACACAAAATAAAAAAAATAAAAAAACAGTCATCCATATCGGAGGGGGGGAAGCTTCAATTATGGAGTCAAACCAGGATTTTTAAATGTTGGAAAACATTAGACAGCAACTATAAGTCTAAAATAATAGAACTTCCAATTTGCATGAACATTACTTGAAAAATTGTAGGAATCCAAATATATATCTAGGGCTACCTATGTATTATTTATGTGATGTCTGAAACTCTTTTTATGATTCTTTTATGGATCCATTAGTCTCCACTGTGATATACGCAGTCAAGTTGTTCACCTAGCTGTGGGTGGAAAGCTGGTAAGCTCCGGCATCACACACTATAGGTAATAACACTCTGTAAAAGAGAATTTTGAACTAGGTATTCATTAGAAATCACTGAATGAGTTCCTTGTTTAGAGTACATGAGGTTTACACAAGGTTATTCTGGCTTATATTTTAATATTTTATTATTATTTTATTACAAATTGGTTTAATGGTAAAAGTCTGAACAGTCTGTCTAGGCCAACAACTTGATATCCTAAATGAGGTACAAACTGCTCAAGCAAAAAGATGCCTTGCTTCTAAAAAGCAATAAAAAAGTTGGGGAAGCTAATTTTACTGAACGAGATATGTTGGAATCAGTTTAGAAAAAGGGAAATAATCTGAAAGTAGGCAAAAGATCCTCAAGAGTTAGCTGGAGTTAATAAGGGTCAGTAGCAATAATGTACAGACATGATGGATGCTTCCCAGAAAATCTCCATCTCTCTCTACATGCCCACGTTGGTAACCACTCTTACCTTTTAAAGATCTAGGGAGAGTGCTAACGGAACATGAAATGAAAAAACAAAACAAAAACAAAAACATGCAGTGATGAGCTCTGATGCTTGTTCAAGGGTGGATTTTTTTTTTATTTCTAGGTATGGCAGTTTGGCACTGTTTATGAATTCCAAAAATAGATATTGGATTGTGTTTGTAAACTGGTCTGTTCCTCTGGACATATTAGATTGTATTAAATTCAGAGGTTTCACTTTTACTTGATTAAATTATGATTAAGGCTTTGATTCAGCGATGTCAGCAGGACACAGAAAATGACATGACAGAGGGGAGAGTTTTAGTTTTGGTGCTGGAGCCCTGGTTAGTAAACACACAGAGAAGAACACCACAGAGGGAGAGAGACAGCTTATTAGACAGGATCCTGTAGCTTTGGGAAGAGCCTGATAGTCTACAGCTGACCTTGTGGAGACCACAGCAGCTAAGTCTAGAAAGAAACAAGCCCTGGGGAGAGACACAAGCATTATGCTAACCTACAGCTGAGAACAGAAGGAGCTGGGACCACCGAGCCTTAGGAGGAAGAGAAAGGCTGAACCCTTACAGACACTGGCAGCCATCTTGCTCCAACATGTGGCAAGAGACTTTGGTGGGGGAAGTAACTTACACTTTATGTCCTTGTGACTGTAAGCTTCTACCCCAAACAAATATCCTTTATAAAAGCCAACAGAGTTCTGGTACTTTGCATCAGCACCCCCTTGGCTGACTAATACACTAGGCAGTAGTGCTTTTTAGCTTCAGAGAATGAATAATAAACTCCTTATCTTTGATCAGTGAAACTATATCCTTGGAATAAATAAATTTATTGTGCTTTGCAGATATTGTGATTTTTACAAATTGAAGGTTTGTTAAAACCTTGCATAAAGCAAGTCTATTGCCACCATTTTTCCAACAGCATTTGCTCACTTCATGTCTGTGAAACATTTTGGTAATTCTCACAATATTTCAAACTGTTTCATTATTATTATATATGTTATGGTGATCGGTCATCAGTGATTTTTTTTTTTTTAAGATTTGGTTTATTTATTCCCCCCACCCTCATTGTTTTGTATTTGCTGCCTGCTCTTTTGTGTGCTCATCTTTTTTTTTTTTTTTTTTTTTAGGAGGCACTGGGAATTGAACCTGGGACCTCTCATGTGGGAGGCAAGCATCCAATCACTTAAGCCACCTCCACAACCTGCTTGTTGTGCCTCTCGCTGTTTCCTCATTGTATCTTTGTTGCATCATTTCATTGTGTCATCTCGTTGTGTCAGCTTGCCACACCAGCCCATCACGTCAGCTTGCTGTCTTGCTCGTCTTTAGGAGGTACCAGGAACTGAACCTGGGACATCCCATGTGGTAGGCGGGCGCCCAACTGCTGGAGCCACATCTGCTTCCCTGATCAGTGATCTTTGATGTTACCATTTGTGGCAGTTTGAGGTAATTATGAATTCCAAAAATATAATTGAGTCATGCTTGTAAACTGATCTGTTAATCTGGACATGATTACGTTAGGATTAGGGTGTTGAGCCCCACCCCTTGGTGGGTGGGGAATTGAATATAAAAGGCAAGGCAAAGGACAGTTGAAGCAGTCTTTTGAGAAGCAGTTTTGATGTTGGAAAGAAGCCCCTGATCGTCTACAGCTAACCTCGTGGAGGAAACAGGAGCTAAGCTGGGAGGGAAACGCAGCCCCGGGAAGAGAGGAACCCAGGAAGCCTGAGCCCTGGCAAACGCCGGCAACTGTCTTGCTCTAACACGTGGCAACGGACTGTGGTGAGAGAAGAAACTTAATGCTTTATGGCCTGGTATCTGTGGACTTCTACCCCAAATAAATACCCTTTATAAAGACCAACCCATTTTTGGTATTTCACATTAGCACCCCTTTGGCTGACTAATACACCATTGTAATTGTTTGGGAGTGCTACAAACCTAGTCCCGTATAAGACAGCAAACAATTGATAAATGTGTGTGTTCTGACTGATCCACCCATCAGCCATTCCCCTGTCTCCCTCCCTCCTCATAGGCCTACCTCTTCCTTGAGACACAACAATATTGAAACTCAGCCATGAGCATGGATACATAGTCCATGCCAGATCAGCTGATCCCACACAGCCAGATGTCCATTATCCAGAATATCACGATGGTCCCTGTGCTATGGGGCCGATGACAGTTGGTCCAGGTTTGGTATCCCTCAGGTTTTTTTGTGACTTCAGCCTCATCAGCTCAGACCTTCCCCATTTCAATTCCCAAGATTGTCTCAGCTCTTCCCCCTGGCTCACAACCCTGCAGGTGGTCTCTAACCTCTTCAAGAAGGTAGCATCAACCCTGACAGAGGAAGGAGGTGGAGGTGGTGGTAGAGGTGGCACCGTAGCTTCTAAGTACCCCCAGGACCAGAAGCAGCAGCAGATGCTAGAATCAGGGCTACCTGAGATGAGTGACCCTTATGTCCTCTCCCCTGAGAATGATGAAGACCATCAGAAAGATGGCAAGATCTATAGGTGCCAGATGTGCTAACATTCTATTCAAAGTCAGAGATGTGGATCCACTCCAAGTCCCACATCTAGAACAAGCCTCACAAGTGCCCATACTGCTCCAAGACCTTCACCTATAGCTCATAACTAGCCCAGCACATCCGTATCCACTCAGGGGCCAAACCCTACAGTTGCAACTTTTGTGAGATACCCTACCCTTCTGCCAGCTCTCCTATTTTCAGCAGTACACCCAAAACCACACTGGTGATAGACCATACAAATGTGTACACCCAGGCTGTGAGAAAGCCTTTACACAACTCTCCAATCTGCAGTCCCACAGATGGCAGCACAACAGAGATAAACCCTTCAAGTGCCATAAATGTCATCAGACGTACATAGATGTAGCCTTACTCGAGGTGCACCTATGTATGCCTACCATGAAGCATGCCAAGTTGTGTACCTGCACTAACTGTAGTCAGGCATACATATTGGAAATATATCTTATGAAACATATGTGCAAACACAACCCTCCTGATCTCTAGCAACAAGTACAGGAAGCAGAGGCAGAAGTAGCAATGGCCCAGGCCTAGGCTCAGGCTCAGACTCAGGTGCAAACTCAAGCCCAAGCCCAGGTCCAGGCCTCTCAAGCATTGCAGAAAAAGCATCAGCAGCAGCCACAGCTACCACACTTCCAGTTCCCAGAGACAACCCCACAGGGTGGGGGTGGTAGGGACAGCAACCCCAACCTCTACCCCAGTGTTCCTTTGAGCTGACCCCCTAAAAGATGGCAGAGCATCGTAAGGACATCTGCCTCACTGCCCCCACCAGCATCATCCAGGTGGATCACCTCGCCAACTCTGAGGAACCTATGCTGCCACCCACTGGGGAGAGGGGAAAGAAGCTCTGGTCCCTTCTTTCTCCATTTCCTCTTGGTGGGAAAAGTCCTCTTCTTCCTTGACAGGGGACTCTATCTCCTGGGACCTCAGGCATGGCCTTCTTTCACAAAATACCATCCTTACTCCCAACTCCTATTCAAAAGGAACATCAGCCCTCCTGATTCGCAGAGGAATACTGAGCTGGCAGTGTTATCCAGCAGCCTACCCTCCCAAGCATAGCTACTGAAATTTGGGGGTAGTGCTCAAGGCAAGGATTTGCTATGACCTCAAAGAAACTTGTACAGTGTGGGCACTTATCCTCTCCTTACCCTCCTCATCCTCAAAGCTTGGGCTGAATGAAGACTAGAGGCTGGCCCTCCCAGATATCAGAGAGAAGGGAGCCCTACATGCAATCTGTTCTGTTCTTGCCTGCAAAAGAACAGAGGTTGTCACATGCCTCAACCCCATGAACCATTTTCTTCCTCTAAATGGTCTCATTTTACTTCCTACCTAGTTCTGGAAGAAAGAGATTTGGTTGGGGATCAGACCTCACTTTATTTGTAAAGGCGCAAGAGCTGAAATGTGGTCCCCAAGGGGCCAGAGATTCCTGAGGTGGTCAAGAGTGGCTCAAAAGTGTGGGTCAGGTTTTCACTGGAGCCACTCTCTCTCTTCTCTGTCAACCAAGGTCTTGTACTCTCAGTCTTTCCATCCCAAACCCCATGGAGATGTTGGAACTTTGTGTTTTCTATGAAACCCAAAACAAGGGGTGTTGCAGAGAAGGGAGAGTTCAGGGCAAATGAAAGGACTGAACTTAGCTCCCTAGGTGTCACAGTCAGTTGCCAGACATGGATTTATATGTGTATGTGTGTGTGTATATACACACACACACACACCCATCATGACCACCTTTGTTGTAACCATTTTTGTGTTTATAAATACATCATCTTTAAGAATTTTCATATTTGATGTTTTGTTTCCTTTTTTTCCTTCTCCCCTCCTGTCCTCTGGCCATGGCATTTTAACCTCCTTTTGTCTTTTTCTTTTCTAAATCATGGTAGATTTTAGAGAAAAGAGAAAATGGAAAAAAAAAATCAGGAAACCGGCTGTTATAAAGTGATTTAAAAAATAAAAAAACTTATGTACAAAACAAAGAGTGTTTTAATAGTAATAGGAAAACACTGTTAATCAAGCAGCAAAGGATGAATTAATTATGGTATATTCAGTCAATGGCAGAAAATAAGCTTGAACTGCACTCAACAATATCAATGAATCTTACAAATGTAACTTTGAGAGAGCAGTTGGGCAAAAAATCAATTAAAAGAAAGAAAAGTCGTTCAGATTAGAAAGGAAGAAATACAATTTCCTTTATTTGCAGATGACATGATCCTATACATAGAGAATCCTGAAAAATCCACAAGAAAGCTATTAGAACTAAAAAAAAACAAACATTCAGCTAAGTAGCAGGTTAGAAGGTCAACACACAAAAACCAGTGTTTTTATTCACTAGTAATGAACAATCTGAAGCGGAAACCAAGAAAAAAATTTCCATTTACAATAGCAACTAAAAAAATTAAGTATCTAGGTATAAATCTAACCAAGGATATAAAGGACTGGAACATGGAAAACAATAAAATAGTCCTAAAAGAAATCAAAGAAGACCTAAATATATGGAAAGACATTCCATGGTCATGTACTGGAAGACTAAATACTGTTAAAATGTCAATCTTACCCAAAGCAATGTACAGATTCAACACAATTCCAATCAAAATTCCAATCAAAAGACCTTCTTTGCAGAAATGGAAAAGCCAATCATCAAATTTATATGGAAGGGTGAGGGACCCTAAATAGCCAAAACCATTAGAAAAAGAAGAACAAAGTTGGAAGACTCACACATCCCAATTATAAATTTTATTACAAAGCTACAGCAATAAAAAAAGCCTGGCACTGGCATAAGGACAGATATATAGACCAATGGAATTGAATTGAGGGTTCAGAAATAAACCTTCACATCTATGGCCAATTGATTTTTGACAAGGGTGCCAAAGTCCACTCCATGGGGAAAGAATAGTATCCAACAAATGGTGCTGGAAAAACTGGATTATCCATGTCCAAAAGAATTAAGGTAGTCCCCCACCTCACACCATATACAAAATTTAACTCAAAATGGATCAAAGAATTAAACTAAGAACCAAAACTATCAAACTCCTTTAAGAAAACTTAGGGAATCATCTTCAGGATCTTGTGTTAGGCAATGGTTTCTTACACTTCACTCCAAAAGCATGAGCAACAAAAGAAAAAATAGTTAAGTGGGACTTCATTAAATTTAAAAGCTTCTGTGGATCAAAGGAGCTCATCATGAAAGTAAAAAGACAACTTACAGAATGGGAGAAAATATTTGGAAAACAACCCGATAAGGGTTTTTTGTTTTTTGTTTTTTTAAGATTTATTTATTTATTTCCCCCTCCTCCCCTCGTTGTTTTGCGCTCACTGTCTGCTCTCTGTGTGTTCTTCTGTGCTTATCTTCTCTTTAGGCGGCACTGGGAACCAGTCCTGGGACCTTCCGAAGTGGAGAGAGGCTGCTCAATCTCTTGCACCACGTCAGCTCCCTGGTCTGCTGCATCTCTTATAGTCCCTCCTCTGTGTTGCACCATCCTGCTGCACCAGCTGTCCACGCGGGCCAGCACTCCTGAGTGGGCCAGCACTTCACGTGGGCCAATTTGCCTTTCATCAGGAGGCCCTGGAAATCGAATCCTGGACCTCCTATATGGTAGACAGGAGCCCAACTGCTTGAGCAACATCCATTTCCCATGATAAGGGTTTAATATTCAGAATATATAAAGAAATTCTACAACTCAACAACAGCAAAAAAGACGAACAACCCAATTAAAAAAATGGGCAAAAGACTTAAACATACATTTCTCCAAAAAAGATATACAAATGACAAATAAGCAAATGAAAAGATATTCATCATCATTAGCTATAAGGGAAAGGCAAATCAAAACCATGAGATAGTATTTCACACCAACTAGAATGGCTACTATTTAAAAATGGAAAATAGGTGTTGAGAGGATATGGAAAAATAAGAACTCTTGTTCATTGTTGGTGGGACTACAAAATGGTGCAAGTGCTATGGAAAATAGTTTGGCAGTTCCTTAGAAAGTCAAGTATAGAATAACCATATGACCTAGCAATCCCACTTCTAAGTATATACACAAAAGGCTTGAAAGCACGAACTCAAACAGTATATTTGCACACCAATGTTCATGGTGGCATTATTCACAAATGCCAAAAGGTGGAAGCAACCCATATGTCCATCAACATATGAATAGGTGGCATATACATACAATGGAATATTATTCAGACACAAAAGGAATGAAGTTCTGATACATAGGACAACATAGATGAATCTTAAAGACATCATGTTGAGTGAAATAAGCCACACACAAAAGGACAAACATTGCATGTTATCACTGATATGAAATAATTAAAATAAGCAAATTCATAGAGTCAGAAACTAGAATACAGGATACCAGGGGCTGAAGTGGGGGTATGGAGTAGGGAATGAGAAGTTAATGTTTAATTGGTACAGAATTTCTGTTTTGGGAGATGGAAAAGTTTGGTAATTGATGGTGGTGATGGTAGCATAACATTGTGAATATAATTAACACCAATGAACTGTATATTTGAATGTGGTTAAAATTTGAAGTCGTATATATGGTACTAGAAAAAAAACGTAGGACTGTTCAACACAAAGAGTGAACCCTAATGTAAACTATGGACTATAGTTAATAGCATAATTATAATAATATTGTTTCATCAATTGTAACAAAGTTACCCCATTAATTCAACATGCTAATAGAAGGGAAAACTGTGGTGGGGGGGATAATATGGGAACTCTGTACTTTTTCATGATTTTTCTGTAAATCTAAAATTTCTCCAATTAAAAAAAAAGAAGAAATACAAGACGTTCTCCAAGGTCCCTTGAAAGAAGTTATATGTTTCAAGATACTTTATTTTTATGAGTAAAAGTATTTAAAAATAATATGATCAGGTCAAAACCAGTTTTTAGGCCTCACAAATGCAAGTACTTTTGGCCAAAGAAGCTTTTATCTTACCTTTAATAATTCAAAATAGTGCCAACAATGGTACACTGGCACCAGCATAAGGCGTGGAAAGACATAACGAACTGCCTCTTTAAAACCATCAGCAATGGACTGCAAAGCAAAAAGATATAATAGTATATCTCTGATATCAAGGATATATAACAGCAGTACTTAACAGAAATAGCTTCAAGAAAAACAAGATACAGACTTATTAAAACTATAATGGAAAGTAAATTTTATATTGAAATTGAAGTGCTATAAATCAAGTTTGTTTTCTCTTTTCTCCTTTAAGTTATTAAGTAGAAAAATATATACCTTTCTTTTCTCTTATAGGGCTAAAATAACTTTTACCATAGTTCTTTACGATAGTTTTCTCCAAATGTTTGGCTTCCATATCCCCTATACAAATTTTGAAAAACTATGTACCCTCCATACAATTTTACACTGTCATCTGAAATGTTTTAAGTTTAAATAGTTACAAAATTGTAAGGGAATGCTGTACATTATAGAGGTAATTTAAATATACTTCATCACAGCACTGATGAAATAAATTGCAAATTTTGCTCATTTAATGTATGAAAAATGTGTCATATTACTTAATTGACAAAGCCAATCCTCACTGTCAAAACAAACAGCCAAGTCAGACTTGATTTCTGTCAGTAAGTCTGACTTCACTTATAAATTTAAATAATCATGTTAATGTCACTATCTCAAGGACTTTAAACATCTGGAAGGACCTCCAAGTGCTTCGAATTCAGTTCATCCAGGTATGACAACGTTACAAGTCTCTCCTCTCCTTCATCCCAATGTCCAATGAATGATGGAGTACTTAAAAGCAAAAGTTATTATCTGTCCCTGTGACAACCATCTTACTTCTTCATTCTCAGATAGATAGGACATGTCATAACATGACATGACATGACATTTAGGCTAGCCACGAGTTTTTATAATTCCCTACCTCCTCCTTTTGCAAACGCTGTTTGCTTTGTACCCAATGGACTCTTCCTAAGGAGCAATAATTTTTTTTCCCTTGGTTGGTACCTTAGGGGCTTTTAAACCTTGGAGCAATGCATAATGGGAAATTTAATATAGTAAGAGATAATGTATAAGAGAAGTTAGAAAAGAGAATACAAAGAACACAAAGTTCTCAGGCAGACTGAAAACTGATTCCCTTAAAGCTATCTGTTGTCTTTATATCCCCTGAAAAATCTTAGTGTGTACCTAGGGATAGGCATAGCCCGGTTAGAAAACTACTACTCTAGAATAAATGATTCTCTAAAATTTATAAATTTTTAAAATTCATATCACTCATGTAGATTTTAAATGTTTTTAATGTAAATTAATTTGAACTGGTATTTCTCTCCATAGGATATTTATGGGCTAAAGCAATACATAACGTGAGGAAAGAATCTGATATGCTGCTTTTAAAAAATATCCTTTTAGGGTGCAGATGTAGCTCAGTGGTTGAGCACCTGTCTCCCATGTACAAGGTACCTCCAACAACAAAAAACCCTGGAAAAAAAAATATCCTTTTAGCTAAATACTCCCTTAATTCTCTTACTTTAACTGAAGTTAAATTATAATTTGTTCAACAGATTTTTTACCAGGAACGCACAAATTATTTTTGCACTTAATTATTAATTTCTTTTAGCATTTAACCAATAAATACAGTGATTTTAATTGTTCCTCTGATTTTTTTATATATAGTGCTTTAACTGGAACCAAGACAAAACTCTAAAAATAGTCTTCAAAGAGAGTATATTTTTGAGTTTGAGATGGGTGGAGAAAACTATAGACCCTCAACAAACACTGAAGGGGTTCTGCTTAAATATGAAATCATTATCATCATGGAGCCTATTCAATTAGAAGAGTCATTGGAAGATTGTTCACCTATGAAGACTTTTATGTCATATCATTTATATGTACTTTTTACATTATCTATTAGTGAGGCTTTATATTTAGCTTAATAAAGTTACAATATTTGGTTAAATTCATTCTGACATATTGTATATTTTATTAATTCTAATTCATATTAAAGTTAATCTTACTTTAACATTTTTATTAATTGTTGCTGTATTATTTTTAAAAAGTAATCTTCAAAGATCATTTGCGTTGTTAATTAGCAACGAAATAGCTACTAAAGTACATGCTAAAAACTTTAATGCCATTTATTTATAAAGATTCCTCTAATAACATGAGCTAACATTTATTGAGTATTTAATACATGCCAAACATTGTGCTTAGTGCTTTACATGTATTCCCTACTTAATTTTCATAAAAACTATAAGAAGTATATATTACTATCATGATTTTACAAATGAATAAACTGAATCCCAGAGATAAGGTGACTTAAAATAGCACAACTATTGGCCCAAAGTCAAAAGTTCTGACTCCAATGCTCATGCTCTTAAAGTATGCTATACAGTGTCTAAAGAAGTTTTTTTTTTTGAATGAAGCATTACTCTTAAACTGAATGAATTTTTAAAATAAAAGGTAATATAGGGGACAGATGTGGCTCAAATGGTTGGGTGTCCGTCACCCATATGGAGAGACCCAGATTCAATCCCTGGGACCTCCCAATAAAAAATAAATAAATAAATAAAGTTTGCCAAACCTTATTTAAAAAAAAAAAAAAAGGTAATATATTATAAATGAGTTTTGCCTGAAAAGGGCCTTTGCCTAATTCTTTCAATTTCATTGAATATTTGGGGCAATAGTTTAATCAGGCCCTAAACATTCAAATCCCACAGCAAAAATTCCTAATAAAATAGAATGAAACAAGAAATGAGTTATGAGTGTTTTTAAAGTGTAGGCAAAGATCTTACAAGAGACTGTCCCATTTAATTAATGTTTACTTTATGGTATATATGAATATATTAAGATCTTTCTTTAAAAACATATTTATTTCCTTGAGGTAAATATTGAAAATTAGGTGCAATATTTATTCCACGTTGATACGTTTCTGAGAGTAGTGTGGAAGAGGATAATGAGAATACCTATTAAAGAAGGCAGAGAGAAGATGTTACATTCAGTTTTGAATATATTACATTTGAAGTATCTATGGGACATGCAAGTGAATTAGTCCAATAGGCAATGGGTTATATGGAAGTGTGTACATACATACACACAGATCCAGTGCTCAAACGAGAATCATGGCCTGGAGATATAAATAGGAGCCATCAGTATAAAGGCTGCAGCTAGGTATGGATGAAGTCCTTCAGGAGAGCACAGAGGGACAGAAAAGCAGGGGCTTTTCACACAAGTTGGATAATATCTACAATTAAGGAGGCTGAGAAGAAGAAATCAGAGAAATAGAAGGAAAATTAGGAGAAAGTAGGATAATGGAATCCAAGGGACAAGATGAGGAATAATAAATGCTACAAACATAAATATGAAATAAAAAAATATCCACTGGATTTGGCAAGTAGCTTAATTGTTAAGGGCAGTTTTTAGTGCTATATCCTGGAAGAATACAGATAGTAGTGCTTTGATGAAGAATGGTAAAAGAGAATTAAAGATGATTGACTACAAAGGGAAAAAATGAAAGGGAAAAGTAGCTAGAGAGGACCAGTGAAGCAAGGTTTGTTTGTTTCATTGACTGATTATTTTAGGACAGTAAAGATTTGGGCATATTCATATGCTGATGGGGAAGAGCCAGTATAGATGCATGAAGTTTCCACAGCTAAGTGATCAAGCATCACCTATACAATGTAACCGCTGCTGTACAGTTCAGAGAATGAAAATGTAATTTGCTTTGTCTCTCTCTACTTATTTTCATTTTATTTGCTTTACTGAATCAATTAACTTGCACACAAGCCCTTACATGAGCATTTATTTCCTTTAAATCACAGGCCTCATAGAGGTTATTCTCTATTCCTTATGATTTCTCCAGCTCTTTTTCCTTTAGGGAATAAGATCCTGAAATAGCTCTCCAGATACAACTCTATATCCTAGATCTAGAATGTACCAGATTATCACGGTCAATCACTATTTGTAATGTTGTACTATGAAAGATTTCTACGTTAATGACAGATTGAAACAACGCAAGACAGAAAACAGAAGGCAATCTAAAATAGGCTTAGAATTAACAAAATGTGTGGATTAGATGCTGAATTATTTCTTCAACTACTCTGAAAAGAATTCTAGAAATACAAATATTTTAAGGATAAGATGGTGAAATATTTCTTTACCTACTTTATAAAAAAATAACATTCAATTTAAGTTTACCTGAAAGTGCAGAGCAACTGCAGGTCTGGCCATCAGTTTACTGAAATATTCATTAAACTTTGGTGAAAGAATGTCCTGTGATAATGTTTCATAAGGATCAAATGCTTGCTCCTATTTTTTTAAAAAGGAAAATGTGTTAAATATATAAGAATATATTTTATACTAATATGGTACAGATTATCTAATAGCAAATATTTATCCAAGTCCTCAACTAGTTTTCCAAATTTTTGTTCTCTACTTTTCAGGAACAAGCAATAATTACGGGAGCAACTGGAAAAAAAATTTAAATGTAAGTAATGTCTGTGAGCAAGAGATGACAAGGGGCTACTGATGTTGAAATAAAATAGGTCACTGACTTTGTGGTCACAAGAATCAAACTGTTAAAATGGTTAGGTATATTTATTCCCATAAATGAAAAATATATTTATTAATAAAAGAAGACTGGGTTTTGAAATTTTATTAGGCTCAAGTGGAAATGAGTTTACACTTGGATTCTTTCAAAGGAAGCAAAAAGTGATATCCCTATTTTGGCCACTCTGCACTTTTTCAAAATTAGAAAAAGAAAACAGAGCAAAAGACTAATATACAGTAAAATAACAAAGCAGAAACAGGCCACATTTTGTCCAATTTTTATGTTAAAATAAATTCCTATTACTTGATAATAACCAATATCCCCAATTTTCAGTTAGAACTAAGAGATTCATTTCATTTTTGCATCTTAAACATACAGTATGTTTTTGAACCATGATATCTTTAAGAGTACAGCCAGATAGTAACTAAAAGAGAGCTGAGGTAGCTATACTAATATCAGACAAAAGAAACTTTAAGTTAAAAACTGTTAGAAGAGAAAAAAGAAGGAAACCATATATTAATAAAACGGTCAATCCATCAAGAAGAAATAACAATCATAAATACCTGCATACCTAGCCACATACTGCAAACTATATGAGGTAAACACTGACACAACTGAAGGGAGAAATAGGTATCTCTACAATAATAGTTGGATAATTCAATATATCATTTTTATAAATGGAGGGACCATCTAGGACAGAAGATCAATAAGGAAACAGAACACTTGAACAATAGTATAAGTGAATTAGACCTACAAGACAAAATACAGAATACTGCACCCAAAAACATCAGAATATACTTCTTCTCAAATGCACATGGATTATTTTCCGGAACAGACCATATATTAGTTTACAAAGTAAGTCTCAATAAATTTTAAAAGACTGAAATTATACTAAGCATTTTTTCTGACCACAATGACTGAAGTAGAAATCAATAACAGAGGGAGAACTGCAAATTCCACAACTATACACTCAAAGAATCAATGGATCAAAGGAGTCATCACAAGGGAAATAAGGAAATACCTTGAGACAAATGAAAATATATATATATATCAAAATTTATGGGGCTCAAATGAAAGCAGTGCTCAGAGGGATATTTATAGCTCTAAATGCTTGCATTAAAAACGAAGAAAGAGGGGGCGGATGTGGCTCAAATGGTTGGGCGTCCATCTGCCATATGGAGGGACCTGGGTTTGATCCCCGGGACCTCCCGGTAAAATAAAAAATATATATATAGAAGGCGCATGGGCTGCCAGACTCTGTGTGCCGCCTAGCTGTCGGGCCCCGGGGAGCCATGCAGCAGGATGATGACGTAACAGAGGAGAGACAAGACGACATGCTCCGAAAGCTCCAGAAGCCAGGAGCTGAGGTGGCGAAGGCGGCAGAATACCTCTCTCCTACATCGGAGGTCTCCAGGATCGAATCCTGATGAAGACTAGAGGAGGAGGATGAGAAGAGATGGCAGGAAACACACACAGAGAATTGCCCAGCAAATGGACACAAAAACAGCAAATGGGGAAGGGGGGGTTTAAAATGGATAAAGTAAAAAAAAAAAAAAAAAACGAAGAAAGAAGAAAGAGCTCAACATCATATTCAATAGTGAAAGACAAAGAGCTTTCTCTCTAATATCAAGAACAAGACAAGGATGCCCACTGTCACCACTGTTATTCAACATTGAGAACTGGAAGTTCTAGCCAGAGCAATAAGGCAGAGCAATCCAGATTGGAAGGGAAGAAGTAAAACTTTCCCTATTTGCAGATGACATGACCCTATACATAGAGAATAATGTAAAAATTCACAACAAAGCTACTAGGGCTAATAAACAAATTCAGCCCAAAGTGGCAATGCGCAAAAATCAGTGGTGTTTCTCTTCACTAATAACGAACAATCTGAAGAGGAAATCAAGAAAAAATTCCATTTACAACAGCAACTAAAAGAATCAAATATCTAGGAATAACTCTAACCAAGAATATAAAGGACTTCTATGTGAAAGGACATTCCATGTTCATGGATTAGAAGACTAAACATTGTAAATATGTCCATTCTATCCAAAAGTTGTATACAGATTTCAATGCAATTCCAATAAAAATTTCAACAGACTTATTCACAGAAATGGAAAAGCCAATCATCAAATTTATATGGAAGACTACATGACATTACAGTGATGGAAACAGGCCATTGTATATTTTATCATAACTTACAAAATAGTGTGGGACAAAGTGTAAACTATAATGCAAACTGTAGTCCATGGTTAGCAATGCTTCAATATGGGTTCATCAATTGTAGCAAATGTACCACACTAATGAAGGATGTTAATGTGGGGAAGTGTGGGAGGGGGAGGGAGTGGAGCATATGGGAATCCCTTATATTTTTTATATAATATTTATATAATCTAAAGCTTCTTTAAAAATAAAAAAAAAATATTAAAAAGAAATTTATATGGAAGAGTAAGCAGTCCAGAATAGCCAAAACCATTTGAAAAAGAACAAAGTTGGAAGGCTCACACTTTGTGATTTCAAAACTTATTACAAAGCCACCATAATCAAAACAGTGTGGTACTGGCACAAGAACAGAACTATAGACCAGTGGAATTGAACTGAGAGTTCAAAAATAAATCCTCACACCTTTGGCCAACAGATCTTTGAAAAGAGTGCCAAGTTCACTCAGTAGGGAAAGAACAGCCTCTTCAACAAATGGTGCTGTGAAACTGGTGAGCCATAGCAAATGAATAAAGGTGGACCTCTGTCTCACACCATATACAAATATTAACTCAAAATGGATCAAAGATCTAAAAATATGAACTAAATCTATATAACTACTAGAAGAAAACATAGGGATACAAACAGGACCTTGTGTTAGGCAGTAGTTTCTTAGACTTTAAATTAAATGCACAAGGAACAAAATTTAAAGCTTTTCTACATCAAAGGATTTTACCAAGAAAGTAAAAAGACAACCTACAGAATGGGAGAAAAATATCTCCCAATTAAAAAATAGGCAAAAGACTTGAATAGACATTTCTCCAAAGAAGATACACAAATGGCCAATAAATGCATGAAAAGATGCTTGCTGTCATTAGCCATCAGGGAAATGCAAATCTAAACCACAGTGAGATACCATTTCAGAAACACTAGAATGGTTACTCTTTTAAAAATGGAAAATAAGTGTTAGAGAGGATGTAGGGAAATAGGAACCCTTGTTCATTGTTGGTGGGTATGTAAAATGGTACACCCACTGTGGAAAACAGTTTGGTGGTTTCTCAGAAAGTTAAATATGAATTACCATATCACATAGCAACCTCACTTCTAAGTATATGCCCAAAAGAATTGAAAGCAAGGGCTTGAACAGATGTTTGCACACCAACATTCATAGTGGCATTATTCACCATTGCCAAAAGATGGAAGCAAACCATGTGTCCACAGACTGATTAATGGATAAACAAAATGTGGCAAATATATACAATGGAATACTATTCAGCATTAAAAGGAATGAAGTCCTTATATATTCAACAGCATGGATGAACCTTGAAGACATCAGGTTGTATAAAATAATCCAGACACAAAAGAACAGATATTGCCTGATTTCATTTACATGAAATAAGTAGAATATGTGAATTCATAGAGACAGAAAGCAGATTACCAGGGGCAGGGGAGAGGGAATGGGGAGTTAATGCATAATGAGTACAGAGTTTCTGTTTGGGGTGAAGGAAAAGATTTTTAAATGTATGGTGGTGATGGCAGCACAACATTGTAAATATAAGTAATTACCACTGCATCGTATAATTCAAAGTGGTTTAAATGGGTATGCTGCTGTCTTCACATAACATGGTATTATTTAGACATTAAAAATTGTGCTGAAGTGTATTTACTGATATGGAAAAATATTCGTGACATATTAAGTGAACAAAAGCAGGTTATAAAATGATAGGATCCTATTTTTGTTAATATACATAGGTTTATATATATGCATAGAAAAACATCTGTAAGGATAAATAACAAGTGTTATAAGGATAAATTATCTCTGGGAGTTGCAAATTAGAGTGATTTTCATTTTATTTATACTTTTTCTATTTTTTGGAATATTTTTACAATGAGCTACAGTAATTTTATAATCCTTTAAAAACAGTATAATGATTTTCATTTGGGGAATAAAACTAAAATAAATCTCCTTTTAATGTTTAAAAATTAAGTCTAAAATCCACAAAAGTTATTTCACTCACCTTAAATGTAGTTAACATTACTACTCCAGGATACAAACTTTCACTATAAATATTACTATAAATACATTATAAAGTATCACTATAACTACAGACATTGCCATTTTAATTTGCTATTAGTTAAATGTGAAGTATTTTTTTAATAGTAGCCATCAGTGTCTTCTAATTTTCACATGGAATATCTTACTAAATATCATAATATAATACAGCATTTAGGACCTTAATGAGACTATAAAGCATTTTTGTAAACTTACTTCTGCCAAATCTTCAAAACAGCTGCCAGCTAAGGGATGAGGACTGCTTTCATCAGTCATTTCAACCGTGTCTTCAATCAAACCTAAAAGTTTCACGGTCAATTCATGGATATCTGAAATGTTACTGAAAATCTTTTCGATATCCTGAAAGAAAAATAAAAAGAAAGCTTAAGGAATCCAATGTTGAGAAGCTTGCTTAAAAATTATTAAATATAAACAGTTAATATTGGTGTTAAGGGTTTATTTCCACCCAATCTCTTTCCAATATATTCCAAGACATAGCCAAAGTCAATCATGAATAAGGAAGGGAAATTTTTTAAAAATCCCTTGGCTTACAAACAGTAAAAATACTTAGAAAATATATATTCTAGATAGTTTTGTCTATACTTCTAAAATCTCACACTTGTGGAAAATTCTGAGCAATTCTTTATATAAAGAATTCTGGCATTTCAGTGTTTTAGAACTGGCTCAGATGCTAAAAGACTTGATCAAGTCTTATAAAAGGTAGTTAATGACCAAGCCGGGATCAGAATGAAGATCTGACTTCTAATCCAGATACGATAAATTAGATATCACAATTTGAGGTCTGTGGCTTGGATTTGAGGAGGGAGTAAATATTTCAATCAAACTCCCATGTGTGAATTTTATCTAGGTTAATGCAGGTTCAAGTCCCCTGGATGCAAGCAGCTCATATGACTATCCAAGTTATGGTCAACTATTATTCACTCTGGCATCTTCTAATGGAAACATCATTGGCTTTGAAGCCTGACCGATCTGAGCCTGAGTCCTGACTTCTCCACTTGCTAAATGAGGACAATGATCTCTATAACACCAGCTAACATTTGTTGAGCACTTCATGTGTAATCTCATAACAGCCTTTAAAGATAGGCATTATCATCATCTTCAATTTACAAATGAATAAATAAGGCACAGAGAAGTTAAATAATTTGTCCAAGGAACATGGATGGTATACCAGTTCCTACCTGACAGTGTTTTTATGAGGATTAAATGAGATATTTCTACAAAATGCTCCTGGCACATATTAGTTCCTCTACAAATGTAAGCTGTTTGAAGACATAGGAGTAGGGCACAAGAGAATAAATTAAGATCAATCTTAAGTCATTCATTTCTTCATCCAATATTTGCTGCGGACTGTGCTCTGATCTCAGGTGATCTTTACCTCAAAAAGTTTACAGTCTAGTCTATGACAAAATATACAGACAGGGGGAAAAAGTACTTTTTCTCTCCCTCATCCTTTCAGTATTATAAAAGAAATTTTCTGGGAAGCGGCTGTGGCTCAATCAGTGGGGCTCCCGTTTACCATATGGGAGGCCCCGGGTTCGGTTCCCGGGGCCTCCTGGTGGGGGCGGGCCCGCCCGCACGGCGTGGTTGGCTGGCCCAGCGAGCACAAGCAGCAAGGGGGGGATAAATGAATAAATAAATAAATAAAAAATCTTAAAAAAAAAATAAATAAATAAAAGAAATTTTCTGTCAAATCAGCACTAATTCAGTGAAAATGGACCCACAAAAATTAACTCCTGAGGAACAAAAATTGATGGGACACAGACTTCCTGGAGCTGCTGGCCAAGGCCACTCGCTACACTCAGCACCAGATCCCGGATCCCACAGCCACTGCCATGTTTCACCAGTCTAGCATTCAATCTAGTGAAGATGCTAAAGATATCTTTGCCAAAGCAAGAAATGGAAAATGAGGACTTCTGAAAATATCTACTGAAAATGAGCAACTTGTGATTAGGTCATGTAGTCAGCCTTCAGATTCCTGGGATAAGGATTATGATTCCTTTGTTCTACCCCTGCTGGAGGACAAACAACCATGCTACATATTATTCAGATTAAATTCTCAGAATACCAGAGATATGAATGGATATCCACTGATGGTCTCCATATCACTCTCATGTTCATCAAAAAAAAAAAAAAAAATGGTGTATGCAGCAAGAAGAGCAACTCTTAAAAACGGCTTTGGGGAGTGGATGTGACTCAAGAGGTTGAGTGCCTGCTTCCCACATGAGAGGTCCCGGGTTCGGTTCCCAGTGCCTCCTGAAAAAAACAAAAACAAACAACAAGCAAAATACACACAAAAAAAAACAACTCAGGGAAGCCAATGTGGCTCAGTGGTTGAGTGCCACCTTCCCACATGCAAGGTCCCGGGTTCGATTCCTGACTCCCGGTACCTCAAAAAAAAAATTTAATGGTGGTGTAGCTGTTGGGCAGTTTGATGTAATTATGAATTCCAAAAATAGATATTGGATTATGCTTGTAAACTGGTCTGTTAATCTGTGCATGATTAAGTTATGATTAAGGGCACTGACTAGGCATTGAGTCCCACCCATTGGTGGGTGGGGAAATCAAATATAAAAGGCATGGTAAAGGACAGAGGGAGCAGTTCTGAGTTGGAGTTTTGATGCTAGAGCCCAGGGAGGCGAGCAGACAGAGGAGCTTGATCGTGAGGAAGCAGAGAAGCCCCCGGGATAGAGATGAGCCATTCGCCTGAGAGTTCACAGGTGGCCTTATGGAGAGAAGCAAAACCTAGAGAGCCTCATAGTCTACAGCTGCCCTTGTGGAGGAAACAGGAGCTAAGCCTGGAGAAAAACGCAACCCCGGTAAGAGAGGAACCCAAGAAGCCTGAACCCTGGCAAATGTCAGCAGCTGTCTTGCTCCAACACGTGGCAATGGACTTTGGTGAGGGAAGAAACTTACGCTTTGTGGCCCAGTAACTGTGAACTTCTACCCCAAAATAAATATCCTTTATAAAGACCAACCAATTTCTGGTATTTTGCATCAGCACCCCTTTTGGCTGACTAACACAGGTGGTCACATTAAAGATGAAGTATTTTGAACAGTAAAGGAAGATTTATCATTACATGGCTATAAAAAAAAAAAATATGCTATCACAATCTTCTCCTGCCCCATTGACTGCAGCTGAGGAAGAATTACAACAGATTAAAATTAATGAGGTATGTTGAGTGAAGCAAGCCAGACACAAAAGGACAAATACTGTATGATTGTGCTATTATGAACTAAATATATTGTGTAAACTCATGGAATAATTAGAATATATTTTTAAAAAGATAAAAACTAAAAAGAGAATAAAAATAATTAGACTATAGGTCACCAGAAAATAGAAGGAGGGTAGAGAATGGAAAGCTGTGGATTGAGCTATGCAAAATTGGTAAAAAGGTTGTTTGTAAAACTTTGGAAATAAATAGAAATGGTTAAAGCATAACATGGTGTTTGTAACTAGCAGTGCTTTTGTATGGTTATAATAGTGGTTGAAAGGGAAAGTCTAAGGTCATGTATATTACTAGATGGAAAACTAAAAACTGTAACATGGGACTATATAAGATAGTAAAACCTCACGTAAAACATGAATATGGAGGATATTGCATATATAAGACTTTTTACAAAATATAAATACAAATATTCTAGAGAGAACGAAAAAGAATAGCAGCTATATATGGCAGGCGAGGCACAGAGAGATTGAGAGGTGATGAAGTTTGTTTGTATTTGTGTTTATTATTATTATTGGAATAATGAAAGTGCTCTGGGAATGACTGGGGTGATGAATGCACAAATATGTGACTATACTGAATACCACTGATTGTACTCTTTGGATGGATTTATGCTTTAGTAATATGTAAGAATAATATTGATTTGTTTAAAAAAATTAATGAGGTAATTGTGGCTGAAAAGGTACTCTAAGGATGTAAATATTATTTAAAGAAAGCTAGAGAATAATCTAGGGACTGAATAACACAGTGAACCCAGAGGTGGATGAGAACTGTGGTTAATAGTACAAATGCAGTAATGTCCCTCTGTGAACTAGAACAGATATACATCACTATTGCAAGGGTGGTGGGAATGTGGAGAAGCATGGAAAAAATACAATTAATGTAACCTATGAACTATAGCTAACAGCAATACTGTAATATTCCTGCATTGATGCCAAAAATGTACTGTGTTAATAATGGGAGGAGGTATGGAAAAAATATGCCAAATGTTCGCTATGGACCATAGATAGTGGTAGTCTGATGCTATTATCTCGTAATCTGTAACAAATGTTCCACAACATTGTGGTGTGTTGGTGAAGGGTTCTTGTATGAGAAATCTACACATGTGCATGATTATTTTGTACTCTGCACAGAAAAACTTAATGAGGTAAAAACTGATGTGAGTGTGAACACTAAGCATCAAACTATACAAGGAGTAGTATTTCCTATATCTTGAGAAGCTTTTCAGGCTTTGAAAAATTGAATGACAGCTCAACTATGTGCAGATGGAAATAGTTTAAAAAAATGAAATTATAACTTTGACTAACACAGCTAATACAGAACTAAACGATTTGCCAAAGAGGATTCCCAAGGATTTAGCACATTACCATTTCTTTCTGTATAAACATTCCCATGAAGGAGACTGTTTGGAATCTATAGTTTTTATTTATTCAATGCCTGGATATACATGTAGTATAAGAGAACAGATGCTGTATTCTAGATGCAAAAGCACTCTGCTAGAAATTGTAGAAAGACAACTACAAATGGATGTAATTAGAAAGACTGAGATAGCTAATGGGGATGAACTGACTGCAGACTTCCTTTATGAAGCAAAGTTTTGTAAAACCAAAAGGTCCTGTGGGAAAAAGAGGGATTCAAAGACTAATTGGGGGTCCAGCTGAAATGGAAGCCACTAATGACTGAAACCATTATATTAATCATTACAATACTAGTTTTTTTTTAAAAGTCCAGCTTTTAGTATAGAAGACCTGAAATCATTTCATGTTGGTATAAAATAGGGGGAAAATTATAATTTTTAAAAATTAGCACTTTTCTCTTCTGTGTGTTTTTAAAATTAATGCTATAGATGATTCATGATTTCTATTTTTGTGTTAAAGCTAGAAAAGGGTTCAACATAGAAATATTTAATTTTGGCACACTGCTTTCACAGAGTGATGATTCCACACTTTCACATAATACTTAAAACTTTCATATAGTAAGACCAATTCCAGAAAGTCAATGTCTCAAAGTACAATATGCTTCTTATCACTCTTTAGTGAGACATCTGAATGGTTTTTTTTAGAGCGAGAGAAATACCTTAACATATTCATTTTACTTAATGAATATGTTAAGGACCAGGTTAATTATTTTCTAAGCTCAAAACTTCTTGTGCCTAGGAAAAGGTAGAAAGCTGTTTATTCTGAGAAGCAGCCCTGTCAGACTGAGGATCCTGTTTGCAACTTTTAAAAACATAGTGCTTTAGTGCAACAGTCATTTCTATTTGACTCTCTGTTTTTTTAATGACAATTTCAGATCAGCTCACATGAAATCTTTAGGGTACCAGATATTTTCTATATTGCAGATTTCCTAATGACATTGAAAGATATGTTTAAATTGTCTTAGTAAATTCTCTTTCTAGTACATTAAAATTAAAATTTCCATTTCTAAATTAAGTCATTTCATTTTACGTACCATGAGACCAAATATTTATGTTCAAATTGAAATTTAATATTTAAAGCAAACAAAACTCAAGTCCAAAATGTTGAAAATGTTTTCAACATCAAGATTGAGTTTTTACGAATATTCTTGCTGTCTTGATTTTGTGATAATCAGAGTAGGCTAAACATTCGCTATATTAGAAACCATGCACATGTCCCCAGATCTAGTTTTTCTCCCTAGGTCTGGTTTTTGGAATGCTGGTGATAAACTAAGCCTGATTTATTATATGATGATCCTGTATGGGAAAAGACTGTAACTTTGGATACCTTTGGTCAACCTTAAGAGATATAGCAGGGGGACGGATGAGGCTCAGGTGGTTGGGCGTCCGTCTCCTATATGGAGGGACCTGGGTTTGATCTCTGGGACCTCCTGGTAAAAATTTAAAAAAAAGAAAACTATAGAAGGTGCATGGCCACCACACCCTGCACACAGATGAGGCGCCAGGCCCCACGAGCCATGCAGCAAGATGATGCCATAACAGGAGAGTGACACAAGGAAGAGCCAAGATGAGACGCACCGAAAAACCAGGAACCAAAGTGGTGCAGGTGACAGGACGTCCCTCTCCCACATTGGAAGTTCCGAGGATCGAATCCCAGTGAAGACAGGAGGAGAAGGATGAGAAAAGAGAGCAGGAAACAGACAGAGTCGCCCAGCGAATGGACACAGAAACAGCAAAAACGGGGGGGGGGTTAAAAATGGATAAAAGTAAAATAAATAAATTCTTAAAAAAAAAATGTATAGGGGAGGAAGATACAGACTATAGTTGGTAGTAATACTTGTGACGATGCTCTTTCATGATTTGTTAACACATGTTTCACAACAATGCAGGGTGTTTGTCGAGGGAGCCCTGTATGATGTTATGCATGTTTGTTTTGTAAGTTCACGATATTTACTGAACACTTACAGTTTATGTATGTTCATGTATGAATAATATACTTCAAAAAATTGTTTAAAAAAAAGTTTGAGTTTTTCCTCTGAAATCATATTTACAGATATATTTATACCACTTTTCAACAAATAAGTCATTTTAAAGTCATAGTACTTATCAGCCTGACACAGATTATAAATTTAGCTTAAGAATTTTTCTTCAATTTAGATCTTTTTTCAAAACACATAACTGTTTTCTATACTATTGCATTTTCAGTTATAATCTAGAAACATTTCGAGCCTCATTTTTCTTTGATACTTGAAATACAGGGAGCTAGAACAGTTTATCATATTTAATCTGTAAAACCTGCCTCAAGAGCCATATAATTTTAAGGTGTTGTTTTCTAAATGAACTGAGGGATCTAGAATTTGGAATTTGTTGATCTAAACCTTATGCTGCATAAAATGAATATTATAAATGTACATTTCAAAATATAAAATATGAAAAATTCATTTCTAAACCTTATTATGGTACATGCACCTTTCTGACATTCAATGTGTGTTCAAGTTGTTGCAGACCACAGCTGCAGCTGTTTTTAGTCAGGACTAATGTTACCTGTCATGAAGATATAAAATAATTCAATAGTGAATGCTTTGCACCATCCATGTGCAATTATACTTTTAAATTCCAGGATACTACATGAAGGTGGATGTTACACAGTCAAACTAATTATTATTAAACCAATGACTGCTGAAAATCAGTGAAGCATTTATTATAGAGTAAAACTCATTGTTTACAGTATGTTTTAGGTGGCATCCTCTTAACAGTAGATGGTGAATAAAGGATTCCCAATAAATTTAGATAGCAGTAAAGAATTACATGCCTTCTGTGGACATTTTATATCACAATAAATATTTTTCTCTTTAAGTTTTATTTATTTATTTATTTTTTTTTAAAGATTTTATTTATTTATTCATTTATCCCCCCCTTGCTGCCTGTGCTCACCGGGCCAGCCAACCACGCCCTGCGGGCAGGCCTGCCCCCACCAGGAGGCCCCGGGAACCGAACCCGGGGCCCCCCACATGGCAAACGGGAGCCCTACTGATTGAGCCACAGCCGCTTCCCTCTCTTTAAGTTTTAAAAAAAAAACGATGGAACACAGAAAAGGCAAAGAAGATAATATTAGGAACCAGCATTTGTTAGGTTTTAATTCTTCATACCACTTTAGACAAAACTCAATTATACTGTAGTGGAAATGAACCCAAATTCAAGCTCAAGCTCTATAAACTAACTTGATCAAGTCATAACCATTTGCGTCAATTTCCTCAACAGTAAGATTGGCATGATAATACCTGCCTTACCTATCTCACAGGATTGTTGTAAGGGTGAAATAAAATAGGACATACTTTGAAAAACATAAAATGCCTATTACTTTAGTGTGTCCAGTGGGAGTTTTGTTAAGCTAAACATATGTACAGAAGAAAAAACAAAATTAAAACACCTTAAATTATCACTTACTCATTCTTTAAGAATGAGTAAAACTCTATCAGTTCCTAATCTTAAAATTGAGCCAGCTGTGCTTGAGAATCACTCCTATTCACTCATGTACCAGTTATTTGGGGAAAGGAAGTCATGAGGAAGAAAATCAAATAAGCTAAAGGCTGAGTATTAAAAAAAAAAAAAGTGAAGGATAGACACACAGGTATCTAAGGAAAGCAAATCATGCAATAAAGGAAAGAAAAGAAAAAGAAAATCTTTGTTTTCAAGACAGAATTGTCTAGCTGAAGTCCATAATATTTACTTTAGAAGCTACGGAGGTATGAGGCTACCTCTCACAGGGCTGTTTGGATCGCCATTCTACTCACCCCACTCCTGGGTACCCCCTCTTCAAACAGAGTGGTTCTGTGTTCCTTTGTTTATGTGTCATTCTGCATAAACTTTTAAAAGTTCCACTGTTAAAACTTTAAACTACTGCCTTAAAGTCTTACCAAAAGTCAAGAAAAGGTAAAAGTATTTTCTTCTCTAGACCATATATCTTCTTCACTACCTCCAAATGAATGACTATAAATCTCAAGTACTGCATAGTAAAGAGACATTTCATGCCAGTGTTATCCCCCTTTCCAATTTTGTGTCTAATTTTCTTTTCTCCACACTTATTACATTAGAATAACAATTCACATATTTTAAAAACCTACAAATACTACATAAAGGAATATTTTTGTTCTACATCAATGTAGAGTATATGAAGTTACTATTTATGATTTTAAGCTGCTGTATGACTTTTTGGGGTACATAGACTTTCACAATCAAAAAGATACTTACAGAAGGTTTAAACAGCTTTCTGTCAGAAAGGAAAGCTTCTCGAAATACTTTTATAATCATATTTAATTCCCGAAGATACTGTCTTTCTTCTGCAATTTCAGTTCTGATGAGGTCATAGTAGTTTAATTCACCTGAAGAACTAGGTTCATCTTCACAGAGAGAAACCAAACCTATGTCATCTTGATCAAACATGTCCATCAAAACCTGGGAAATATAAATCGGTGATGTATAAACTTATTTTCCTTACTTTTATAAAGCTGCTTCAAAATATTTGGAATTAATACATTATTAAACAGTAAAAGCAGCATGTAATAACGTTAATTTATATGAGAAAATTCAGAATAAGATAAAAATGAGGAGTTGAAAATGTTCAAAGAGAGAAATGTTCAAATAAAACTGTAATATATATATATTTACACAAATACACACATAGCAAAAAAGAGAATGCCTTTGAAGAACAACAATCTGAACCCAAATCCCAGCTCAGTCACTTACTTGCTTGTGATTATGGACAAGTTATTTATCCTTTTTGAAACTGAGATTCCTTTCTTCTGATCGAAGAATTCAATACATAAAGCACATTCTACTATGTCTGTCAATGCCTAGTAGGCATTCAACATGGTAGTTCCTTGCCCTATTGTAAGGATTGTAGTTTACACTTGGGTAGAATTAAAAGGAGAAAAAAGAAGTGATTCTATTGTAGAGGCACATGATAGTTAGTGTGATGCTTTTCTGATACATATTTACTATACCAACAACAGCTATTATGCTCATTTGCTAAAACCAGTCATCACATAGATGCTTAAATTACTATAGTGATAATTTCCCCTTTCAGAAAATAGTAAAGACTGATACTCTGGACTCAAGTCAACCAACAGACAAGAACTTGTTAATCAAAAGCAATAGGAGAGGGGTTGGATGTAGCTCAACTGGTTGGGCATCCGTCTCCCATATGGAGGGACCCGGGTTCGATCCCCGGGACCTCCCGGTAAAAAAAAAAAAAAAAAAGCAATAGGAGAGGGAAGGGGATGTGGCTCAAGTGATTGAGCTCATGCCTACCACATGGGAAGTTCTGGGTTCGGTTCCCTGTGTCTCCTAAAGAAGATGAGCATGACAGTGAGCAGATGCAATGGGCTGGCATGGTGAGCTGCTGCAATAAGATGATGCAACAAGACACACAAGGAGGAAAACATAATGAGAGATAAAACAAAGCAAGAAGCAGAGGTGGCTCAAGTGATTAAGGTGCCTCCCTCCCACATGGGAGGTTCCAGGTTCGGTTCCTGGTGCCTCCTAAAAAGGAAGATGAGCCCACAACAAACAGACACAGCAAGTACAAACCGGAGGAGGTGGGGGATGAGGGGAGATTTAAATAAATAAAATAATAAATCTTAAAAAAAAAAAAAAAAAAAAGCAATAGGAGAAAGGTGATGATACATTTTAGAATAATAATTAAAAAAAAAAAAAAAGAAGAGAAAAATTGGGTCTGATTAATTATATACTCAAAACTTACTGAAAACTACTTTCTTAGAATGAGAGTCCAAGAAATAAGAGGTATAATAATCCTGAAAAGTAAGGCCCCAAAAATAAAGCAATTTCAGAGAGAGGAACAGAAATTCTGACAATACAATAAGAGGTAATATTCATTCATTCTGAAAAACATTTCTTGATCACCAGAAATGCTGCCAGATGTTGGCAAAATATAGAAATGAACAAAATAGATAGACTCTACCCTCTTGATCTTGTAAATGAGCAAGAAAATAAGAAGGGATGTAAAGAAACCAATTTGGCTGCACAGGAAATTCACTTATGATATCTGATTTTAAACAGATATGAAATAATGGAAGGCATGGTACATAAAAACACACAGAAGAGCTACAACCCTCTCTTCTTTTCCCTACCAGAGATATTTTAGGGTACTCTTTACTTGCTATCTCTTACTTCTTACTCCCATTCACTTCTCAAGCTCATTACTGTTCTCACTAATGAGCTCCTAGTGCCAAATCTAATGGTTTGCTTTAGTCTCCTTTTTTTCTCTAGTTTTTGACACAGCTGACCATTCTCTACTATTTAAAACTTTCTCTTCTCTTGGCTTCTGATAAACCATTCTGTCAATGGTGCCTCCTACTCTATAGGGGTTCCATCTTTAGGCTTCTTTGTTCACGTGATACCAAAAGCTTTTTTTTTTAGGTACTGAGGGCTGGGAATTAAACCCAGGACCTTGTATGTTGGAAGCTGGCACTCAATCACTGAGCCACATCGGCTCCCCTGAGTTGGTTTTTCCATTTGTATCTTTTAAAGAAAATAAGAAATATATTAAAAAAGAAAGAATGAAAGAAAGAAAGGTAGAGACTCTATTCACTAGGGGGCCAGCAGTTTGAAACATCTGCTACACTTACCTGCTGGAGTGACCTCATTCACTTAGACAAGTTCCAACTATTATCTATATGATAATGACGACTAAATGTCTCTAGTTTCAACATTTCCCTGAACTTTAATCAAGTTTTATGAAAGGCTTGGTAGAAGATCTCTTTTTGATTAACCAAACCTACATATCTATGCCCTGCCTCAAAAATCACTAGTAACAGTAACACCTACTCAGTTTCTGTAATTTGTCATTACCCTAGACTTATCACTTCTCTATCTTCTCTTTTCTATCAAATCAAGTCATTAAATCATGCTGACTCTAACTCAGAAAAACCTCTCAAATCTGATCAGTTTTCTCCACCCTTCTCCACGCTTTAGATTATTAAGCAATCAACATATTTTACATGGAGGCAGAATTCTTATAATTTTATCTTCCTGCCACCAGTCTTCCCAACCCTATCATCAAAATTATGTGCCTAAAAACAGATTTGTTTGTGCCACACCCTACATAAAAATTGATGCTGGATTTTGACTGCCATCAGAATAAAATCCTAATTTCCTCAGGATCAAAGCCATTTACAATCTGACCCCAATCTACTTTCCTAACCTCATTTCTTTTTTTTTTTTTTTTTTTTCTTGTTTAACTCTTTATTAAGGAAATTTTCAAACATATACAATAACAGTGGAAAGAATAATGTAATGAACCCTCACCTTCCCACCACCATTCCATTGGTTCCCCTCATTATCCACATGTGGCTTATTGTTTCAACCACACCCCTATCCCGTCTCCCTGTCCCCCCACTCTCAGATTATCCAAAAGCAGAGCCCAGACCAAAATCCCATCAGTCTAAGACTTCTTTAACAAAAGGTTCCAGCAGGTGCTTCATCCAGGGTGGGCCTCAAATGGGCAAGAGATCTGCTGAAATCTCAATCCTGGGGGCAGCTGGGTGGGGCCTGGCAGCCAGAAGCCCCTGACCAGTGGCCTCCCATGGTAGGAGGCCTTGTTCATTGACTCCAGCACTATGGACAAGTAATATTTTTTACTTGTGCTCTGATGCAAGAAGCAACATCAAAAACGGTTTTATTGAATTCAGAGCTTCTAAAGTATGTCAACCAGTCCTGGCCCTAGTGTTTCTCATAGGTTTCAAAGAGATCCATGTCTAGTGGAGCAGGTGTAGCTCAGTGGTTGAGCATGTGTTTCACATGAACGAGGTCCCAGGTTCAAATCCCTGGTACCTCCTAAAAAAAAAAAAAAAAAAATCCATGTCTATGACCTTGATTATCTCCTTAGAGAATCAACTCTAAAAAAAATAAGCTCAAGAAATAACAGCTCAAACACTTATTCCTCATTAATGAAAATCAACAATGGAAAGAAAATAAGGTAAAAAAGATAACGTTCCAGCATCAGGTATGGGTAACAGATACATTTCTGAGTAACTAAAATAGGGGAAATGGTCGACCAGTCTTGAAAAATACAAAATCTTGACGCTTGGATTTCAAAATCTTGAAATACAAAATCTTCACCAGAGGGACTGAGACAGTCCCTGATACCCGGGTCTAGGATACTCCTAACCTCATTTCTTATCACACTCTCAAAACCCTTTCCTTACTATCCACTCCATGCAACCCACCCTCTTGCCATTGAACACCATTACCTTCCATTCCTAGCCATTTTAGACCTCTGAAGGCCATGGCATATGCCTTGATTAAAGATGCCCCCTCTATCTAGAATATCTTCTCTTACCTTCCCCTTCCCTTCCAACTTACCTCACAAATTCTTACCCATTTTTTTAATCAAAAATATTTTTTTAAAAGCTCAAATTTGATTTTCTTTGTATAGCTTTCCCAATTCTCCCTTACTCATCTACCAGAGACTTTTCCACTGCCTAGAGTCCTTTCTTTGCAATCTCTTTGCAATTGTCTCTCTTTCCTATAAAGCACATAACTTCTTGTATTGAAATTTCTGTTTATATCTGTTTTCTCCCACTAGGCAGTAACCTTCTAAGGATAAAAACCATGTTTCCATCTCAAAAATCATAGCATCTGACACACAGTAGATGCCCAAAAGATACTTGTTTAAAAAACATGCATTTATTGTATACATTTGTAAAGCATTAGACTTATAAAGAATGCTAAAAGCCAAATGAGTTAAGGATTATAAAAGATGTTAGGACAATAAAAAAGATTTTTTAGTCAATAAAAACAATAAAGAAGTAGGACCAAGTATAGTAGGAGTTGAGCTCTATGGCTCTTTCCTATGATCACCTAACTATTCTCAGCAACCTTTGAGGAAATGTGCCAGAACACCTGCTAGCCAAATGAAATTTGATTCTCAAATTTCTTGTCTAGCAAATTACACAAATTCCTAGAAATCATTCATTTGAATTGTTTATTAAAAAGATGGTTTGAGATCTCTTGAAATAGTGATCACTAGAAATCAGTTTGGATTTACTAAGATCACACCAATGTCACACTACTTTCATCACCAGAGTCACATTAACTAGACTCAAAAATAGTCATCTGGATTTTAGCTAAGCATATGAAAGTCTCTTGTGACAAACTTGAGATCATGGTAGGGAAATATGAAAAAAGGACAGGCAAATTATGGCCACAGGCCAAATCAGCCTACTGTCTATTTTTATAAATAAAGTTTTACTGGAATACAGCCATACTCATCTGCTTATGGCAGCTTTCACTCTACAAAGGCAAAGTTGAGTAGTTGTTAAAAAGACTGGATGGCCTGCAAGTCTAAAATATTTACTCTTTGGCCCTTTACAGATAAAGTTTGCTGAGCCTGAATTAAACAAGAGGTAGAATAGTAGATAAGTGAGATGCCAGAATGAAGAAAAGTGGTAACTTATCAACCTAGAAGGATGCCTCTAATAGCATGTCAGAAACCTCATTTTTTATATTATTTTTTTCAGTATTTTGAATAAATAATTTCAACTAAGACAAACTAAGTTCCTCAGATTTGGATACATTGCTGGATAGGATGTCTAAAATACTGAATAACAGAATTTGGTTTCAAAAATATTTAGATAGGCTGGAATGTAGACTCAATAACAGGATGAAATTTTCTAGGGTGAGTTTGAACGTACATAAAAAAATTAACAGCACAAGTTGAAGAAATCAAAGACTAACATAACATCAGGTGAAAAAGTCTTAGGGAGTTTAGACATCTACAAAACTCAATATGTAAAAAGAGTGACACTGGTGTCAAGAAAGTTAATGATGAAATTATAGAAGAGCAGCATATGGAATAAAGGAGATAGGCATTTCATTGTACTCTATGTTGGGCAGACCAAATCGGGATGGTGTTTTTAGTTTTTAGAAATCATAGTCTAAAAGTAATATTGTATAATATATAGCTTTCCATTTTTCCCACAACTCTTCCAGTTCTTTCCCCTTTTAGTCAGCATTTCATTTCTTAATAGTTACACAGCAAGCCTTGAAAAATAACTGTTTGTGAGCTTGTGATTGATAAAGTATGCTTAGACTCCTCTCTCAGGAAACTCCAAAAATAATCTATTCTGTGAGCTCTTTAAACTACCTTCATATCGATAGAAAGACATAACTTCAGCCTTACTGATAAAACAATGTAAATGCTCGTTTTACATAGTTACTATGAAAGTGTAAATTCTGCTGTGCTGGGAAACACTACAAATGTCTGGTCCTTGATTATCTGTCCTGAGCACTGCACTTTTTAATCATGGTCCCTCCTCATACGCCCTCCTCATTCGCACGTAGACATGTGGTATAAAAGAATCCTCTTGCTTTGTCGCAAGTGCTGCTCCGAAACTCGAAGTGCCATGCTCTTAGACCTGCAGCCATGGAGAGGATTTAGGCCACAACCAGGTTCAGACTCTCGGAGAGGGAGCAGCTCAAGCCTTGGAAGCGCCACTCTCTGCCTGTTGCCACAGAGAGGATTTAGGCCACTACCAGGCTTGGATCCACCACTGTGTGAAGAGCTTCCTCACATAAGGCTTCTATTAAATGCTATTTTGCTCACCAAGCCAGACTTGTCCAAGTCTTTCTTTGGTCTGCATATCCCTCTCAGTTTAGTGAGAAGGTGTCATTTTACACAGCTCCCTGCTATACTTGAAACAAATATAAAAAGGGATCTGAAAATCATGTCATATGAAGATTGGTAAAGATTTAGGATGTGGAAATATGCTTCAAATAACTGAATGATTTATTCTGACAAAAAAGTCTTGGTCTTATTTCATGTAGTCTAGAATTAGTGAATGAAAGCTAATAGATTTGTATGAGAAAGAAATTTCAACTAATCAGAATTTTACAGAAATAGAATTAACTGTCTTGTGAGAAATGAGTTCTCCAGTACCCAAATATGATCACCTGTCAGTCTATTGTCTTTTCTAATTCAGTCTTTTCTAATTCTGAAACTGTGTAACTGTTTAAAATTTAATTGCTTTTGCCTTTAAAAAGTCATGGAAAAGGTACATCTCAAACACATTATAAAGTCTCCCCTACCTACTTCCCCAATAATTCTGTCCAAAGGCCACTGGGAAGGGGGGTAAGGGTTGGGGGAGATAAGACAGGATTTCCTGCAGGGTGAGATGGGGAAAAGCTGTGGTGGCCCATCTCAGGGTATTGGAATAAGGAGGGTGTTGTACAAGGGAGTATATTCTGGTATAGGATGTTAGAAACCAACCGGGGTAAAGAGGCTAGCCATATGAGAGGGCAGCTTGGTGCAGGGTTTTGGAGCACCAATGGGGTAAGGAGCACATTTGCATGGGAAGGTGACCCAGTATGGTGTATAAGAACCTCAAAAGGTGAGGAGGGCATCCACATTGGGGGAATAAGGGTGGCAGTAGCAGAAGTCCAAAAGTGGATTGTCAGAGCTTGAGTAGGTTAAGGAGGGTGCATTCAAAGGGGACATTTCGAAGCTAAAATATTTATGGAGGGTGCCTACACCAGTGGGGGAAAAGGGGTCTGCCAGTAGTAGTGATGGGAAATGGGTTACATACAGTAGGATTGATTGAATAAGAAAATATGTTAAGAAAAATAGGAGCCAGATTTCTCACTGTCAGAAAAGGGAGTTATAATATGAAAAGGGGAGGCTAAAATGAACCTTGTGGCACTGAATTTGGATTAGGGATATAAGTGAACTCATATAAAGATAGACATATAGATGTATGTTATGTGTGGGTGTCTATATATTATATAATGCACACACCAAGTACACAAATATGCATATATATATATATATATATATATTCCGTAACTATGGCCTCAAGAGGCCAAAGCAGTTGACACCCCAATGGTTATAAGCTCATCTAGCACCCATATGCTGGTTTCTAAATACTATTCTCCACTAAAAGGAACCAGGATTTTGTAGAGAAATGGCTAATTCAAGGATTTGAGCAACAGCTAAAAAAATAAGTTGAATCTGGAATATCTTGTATCAAAAAAAGAAAATGGGGAATCCCAGTGGGTTCCGTGTAATATTTTGGGTAATCTAAGCACCTCTTAAAATATATGTATATATATATATATAAATAACATTTTTGTAAGCAAATACACATATATGCATATATATTTATAAAAAAAAAAAGAAAATGCTCAAAGAATAATAGGGATAGAAAAGTCGATCTGAAGAAGCTCTCACTAGCCAAATCTAGGATAATTTGAGCATCAAAATAAATAATGAATTATGGCCCACTGAATAAAATAAGAATCCATGAGTCCACATGAAAGTAAACAAGTGAGTAAATTGAAAATGTGATAAGGAACAGGATATTACACAGTCTCAAAATATTACACAAACCATTTATTAATTACAAAAGGGAAAAGAGTTTAACACCACTGAACTGTATATTTGGAAGTGAATAAAATGGGAAATTTTAGGTTGTATATATGTTACCCCCCTCCAAAAAAAACCCATAGAAATGTACAATACAAAGAATGAACTCTAAAGTAAACCATGGACTATGGTTAATAATGTAATTATAATAATATTGTTCCACCAATTGTAACAAAGGTACCATGCTAATACAAAATGTTAACAATAAGGAAAACTGCAAGTATGTGGGGTGGGGGAGGGGAACTCTGTTCTTCCTGCCTGATTTTTCTGTAAACCTACAACTGTTGTATAAAAAAAGAAAAAACAAAGTGAAGAAGAGAGTAACTTCCAGTAGAGAAACCTGGTGGATACTCCAGTGACCATTTTACAGTGGTCACCAGTAAAGGGACAAACAGAATGTACTATGTGAGAGATGTAAGCAATAAGGAAAACACAGCATCATGCCTCTAACCCATAACTTGAATCTAATCAAGAGAAAATATAAGAAAAACCCAAATTGAGGGATCTTCTAAACAATAACTGGCTTGTAATCCTCTAAAGAGTCAAGGTCATAAACGTTAAGGAAAGGGAGCAGATGTGGCTCAAGCAGTTGAGCGCCCGCCTCCCATATGGTAGGTCCCAGGTTCAGTTCCCAGTGCCTCCTGAAAAATCAAAAACAAAAAACAAACAATAGGCAAAACAAACGGAAAAACCAACTCAGGGAAGCCAATATGGCTCAGTAGTTGAGTGCCAGCTTCCCACATATGCGGTCCCAGGTTCAATCCCCGGCCCCAGTACCTCAAAAAAAATAAAAAAGGAAAGACTGAGGAACTGTTACAGATTGAAGGAGATAAAAGATACAAGAAAACTAAATACAAGACATGATTCTGGACCAGTTCATTTTGCTACAAAGGACATCAATGGACAACTGGCAAAACTTGAGTGGGGTCTTTCCTAGGTTTTGATTGTTATACCATGATTATGTAGGAGAAAGTTCTTGTTGGTAGGATACACTAAACTATGTTGACTACTTACTCTTAAATATAGCGGACAGGAGAGTACTTTATATTGTACTTATAACTTTTCTATAAGTCTGAGACCGTTCCAAAGTAAAAATATTAATTTGTAATTATAATTTTAGAAGTCAACATAAAAATAACAAGGGATTCCTACTATGAAATGTAAGTGAAAAATCATTTTTGAAACTATGGCATAGTACAAAGGATCTCAATCTTAACTGCACATCAGAATCTTTTGGGATGCTTTCCAGAAATACTGAGACTTGGAGGCCCAACCCAGGCCAATTAAATCAGAATTTCTGGGGGTAGGATGCAGGCATTAGTATTCCTTAAAAGCTTTCCTGGTAATTCTGATATGCAGTCAAGGCTGAGAACCAGTGGCATGTGCCAGGTTCGACCCCTTAGAGGCCCAGTTCCTATGAAATCTTCCTGGCCTCCCCCATGCCAGAGTTCATCACTTTGTCCACTGAACCTTGAACTTATTTCTATAGTAGTTTTTATTACATTGTGTTGCAATTATGTGTTAATAATATATTTTTTCCCACTAAAATAAATTCCTTCTAATACAGGGATTGCTGTCTTATTCAGTGTTGTATCTTCAGTGCCCAGTGCAATGACTGGCACATAACAAATACCCAAAACTGTTGATTAAAAATGTAAGGGAAAAAAGGAGTAAAGGTAGGAAGAGAGGAAAGAGAGAAGAAAATTTTAAAATGGCTCACTTCCTTCTCTTAAGGAGCTCACAGCCAAGAAGACAGACAGACAAGTAAACAAAAATTTGTCAGAAGGGAGTAACTTTGGCATTTCAGCCTCTTTTTCTCTCTACTTGTACCCCACTAAACTATTGTGAAACCAAAGAATGTTTTTCAAAATTACTTGTGATACTTCAAAGTTCCTGAGTAGAACTTTGCATAATCTCTTTCTATAAATAAAAAAAGCCCTTTATAAATTCTTTAATAAATTATTTTCTTAACTGGATTGAGGTTTTGGATTTAATTCCTGTAGATAAAAGATTCCTGATGGGAAAAAAAAGCATTCCCATCCTGCTGCCATGTGTTTTAAAAAAAAAAAAAAAAAAAAAAAAAGCCCTCTGGAAATATCATGGTTACTTTATAAAGCCAGCATTTTTCTATCTTCCAATTCCAGAAATTATAAATATTACTAATATAATCATGTAGAGAAAAGATGGCAGCTTTTTTCAAGCAGCTTTAAATATCTTTTAACACTTACCTTATCTGCACACATTGACACTTTAATGTCCTGCTGAGATATTTCATAATGTCGGATATTAAAAACATAATTACCAGCCAATTTTAAAATATCAGCTGAGATATACTCTAGTACAGCCACAATATATAAGGAGACATGGTAGTCCACTTTGTACCCTAAAACTTCCTGTGGAAAAAAAATATAACATTTAATTCCAAAAATGGCAGTGTAAAATATCAGTAAAACACTTTAAAATCCCTATTTGACATGTTTGCTTATAAAAAAAACTTTCTATAAATCAAAGGATCAAATATATAAACCTATGGTTACCATAGCATTCAAAATGAGCCTTTGTTCTCAGTATCAAGGGCTTTTTTTTTTTTTTTGAAAGAGATATCTAATCTACCAAGTCTGCTTTTGTTATCAAACCAGAATAGATAGTTGATTCTAATATAGAAATCTTGGGCTGGACTTCACTGAAAGCCTTGACATATTATCCAAAACTCATCTGACAAGTATCTGCTCTCTTCAAGGACCATCTTTTAACCAGACTTATCTAATTAAAGTGGTTTCTATTAAAGATGTATGTATGGTGGTGGTGTGGGGGTGTGTTTGAAATTCATTCGAGGGGGTCTGCAAAACCATGTATATCAAGTATTTTTTATAGACTAAATAATATTACCCAGCCTACTTTTCAAATGTACAGAATGGAATCTATAATAAATACAGACTAATTTTAAAACAGTTCTGAATTTAAATAGGTTTTCACATTATATATTTCCTTAATCAATAAAAAAGTTAAGAGTCATTGCCTACTACAATCCACCAGGGGTAGCAATCATTGGAAGATTCTACAAAGATGCATTATTACTATCATTAACTCATAATATTATTTTAAAGCAATCTGATTTTATCAGAGTATATTTTTCTTTATTTTATGCACGCATTAAGAAATATATAAACATATATGCATGCATATGTATGTATATACACATATGCATGCACACACAAACATAGACCATGCTATTAGTGTATTTATATAGTATTTTTATATTTTATTCATAATATTTAAATAAAAATATTAAACACTAGGGGAGTTCTTTATAACAAATAATATAAATAATAGAAACAAATAATATTTTTTATTACCTTCAATGAAGGATGGATTTTGTCCACAGGCAGTAAGAGAGGATTTCTTCGTTTTCGTTTTTCTATGGCAGATTGTGCGTCAGCAATAGCCCATTTATCAATTGGATGAGGAAAGGTCTTTTGAACTCGTTCCTGTTCAAATCACAGCAGTACTGTTGTAGTATTAATTTTCATAAAAGTGTTCATAAATAGAAAATTCATACAAAATTCAATTCTATCACTAATTAGTGGCATAATGTGCCCTGATTCTTACAGTAAATGAATTTTTTTTGGCTTAAAAAAAGATCAATGGGACTATCATGGTTTTTGGATATAATTTCTATGGGTAAAGAGAAGGTAAAAGTTAAAAAAGAAAGCTTAAAGAGTAAGCATAGGGAAACAGATGTAGCTCAAGCAATTTGGCTCCTCCTACCATATAGGAGGGTCCAGGGTTCAATTCCGGGGGCCTCCCAGTGAAAGGCATGCTGGCCTGTGTGGCAAGAGTGGAGAGCTGGCCTGCGCAGGAGTGCTGGCCTGCGCAGGAGTGCTGGTGCAGCAAGGTGACGTAACAAAAAGAGACACAGAGGAGAGACAATAAGAGACACAGCAGACCAGAGAGCTGAGGTGGCACAAGAGATTGAACACCTCTCTCCCACTCTGGAAGGTCCCAGGATCGGTTCCCAGTGCCCGCCTAAGAAGACAAGCAGACACAGAAGAACACACAGAGAGCAGACAGCGAGCGCAATGCAATGGGTGGGAGGGCGGATAAATAAATAAATCTTCGGAAAAAAAAAAAAGAGTATAAACATAATTAAGATGGAACTGGAAAAAGCAAATGTAATAATATATAGGAGAGACTAAAGCTAATATGAAATAATATATCAGTGATTTTAAAATAAGTTTCTAAGGTTAAAGTTACTTACCTAGCAAAACTTGTTAACTCATTATTAGTAATTATTACACAGTCATTCTCCTTTTGCTAATCTTAGATCTTCAAATATAGAGAACAGTTTAGAAGAACATATATCATGTAGCTCTTGGAAGACCAAGTAGGTGGAGGAGTTCAGAATGGCTTAAGGAAATACAGCTCTTGGCAAAAATAATCTAAGCCTTGTAGGTTACTGCTGTGGTTCATCTACTTTTAAATTTAACCAGTATTGGCACGAATAATGAGAACCACTGGTAACAGAATCAAACTCCAGTTTAGCAGGATCTCCTATTTTTAAAATTATATTTTCATCTTTAAGTAAATATAAATAAATCCTTAAAAAAAAGTATAGGGGAGGAAGATATGGACTATAGTTAGTAGTAATACTTTGACAATGCTCTTTCATGATTTGTTAACAAATGTTTCACAACAATGCAAAGTATTTGTGGTGGGGTAATGTGTGGGAGCCCTGTATGATGTTATGCATGTTTGGTTTGTAAGTTCACAATGTTCACTGAACACTTATAGTTTATATATGTTCATGTATGAATGATATACTTCAATAAATTGTTAAAAAAATATAAAAAATAAAAAAGTATGTTTTATATTTATTTAATGTCCAAGTCTTACAGCACAGAATAGGAAAACAAATGTTTTGATTCAAAGAGTCCCTGAATGGGAAGCGGCTGTGGCTCAATCAGTGGGGCTCCCGTTTACCATATGGGAGGCCCCGGGTTCGGTTCCCGGGGCCTCCTGGTGAAGGCAAGCCCGCCCGCACGGTGTGGTTGGCTGACCCAGCGGGCACGGGCAGCAAGGGGGGGATAAATGAATAAATAAATAAAATCTTAAAAAAAAAAATAAAAAATAAAAAAAATAAATTAAAAAAAAAAAAAACAAAGAGTCCCTGAAAACTTTAATAGCTCAACTACTCCAAATTAAGATTTTCCTTTACATTGGAAGTTGTTTCCTTATTAAAGAAACAATCCTCAAAAGAAAGGTGATGTAAACATTATATCTGAAATGTAATTTTTTGAAAGCTGAATGAACAGATATTTCTAAAAACCTAAAAACACTCCCATGTAACATAATCAAAACAAAAAATTGAGCACTAATTCACACATAATCATTAAAGGTATATGTTTTCTTAATTAATAAGCAAATTCCTTAGGACTTACACTAATTTTTAAATTGAAGTACTATTTATATGCAGTGAAACCCACAGATCTAAAGTGCACAATACAATAGTTTTGATAAATGCCTCTTACACCCGTATAACCACCAACCCATTCAAGATATAGAATATTAAGATCACCTCAGAAAGTTTTCTGTGTCCCCTTCGAGTAGATGTCCCCCTCATAGGTAACCACCGTCCTGCTTTCTATCACCATTGGTGTTAGCTGTTTCTGAACTTCATATAAATGGAATCATACAATGTGTACTCTTTCATGTCTGGTTTATTTTGTTCTATACATTCTTTTTATTTTTGAGTATCCCATTTTATGTATCTACTACAATATTTTACTTATTCCTTTGTTGATGGAAATTTGGGTTGTTTCTAATTTTTGGCTATTACGAATAAAACCGCGATGAACATTCATGTATAAGTCTCTTTATGTATGTATCTTTTCATTTCTCTTCAGTTAAACGAAGAGTAGACTTGCTGGGGTATAGATTAGATATATATTTAACTTTTTAAGAAACTGCCAAACAATTTCCAAAGTGGTTATAGTATTTTATACTCCCACTAGCAGTGTATTCAACATTCTGGTTGCTCTGCATCCTCACCAAAATTTGGTGTGGTCAGTCTTTTAAATTTTAGTCCTTTTAGTGGGTGTGAAATGATATCTCATTGTGGTTTTATTTTCCATTTCCCTGATGATTTATGAGCTTGAATACCTTTTCAGGTACTTATGTGCCATTAATATTTTTTGTGAAGTTTCTGTTCAAGACTTCTGTCTATTTGGGGGAGAAGGGTGTATTTTGTTACTGATTTGTATGTGATATTAATATGTTCTGGATAGAAGTCCTTTGTCAGGAGTAACTACTGCAAACATCTTCTCCTAGTGTATAATTTACACTTTTGATATTCTCATCAATTTTATTCTTTAACAGCTATTGTGTTTTGAGATCTTTCTAAAAAAATTTTTGCCTGCCCCAGGTCATGAAGACATCCTCTTACATTTTCTTCTAGAAACTACAGTTTCAGCTTTTACTTTTAAGGCTATATCTCAAATTAATTTTTGTGCGTGGTGTGAGATAGATTTCAAGGTTTATTTTTCTCCATAAGCTTATCCAGTCCTACCACCTTTTTTTTGCTGAAAAACTTTCCTTTCCCCATTGGCATCTTTGTTAAAAATGAACTGACCATATGTATCACACATAATTTTGACGGTTTTTGTTCACATAATAATATTAGACTGCTATATATTTAGATACAAATATTAATTTGTATAGTGGTTCAGTGATTTTGAAATAACAAAATGTTTTTTACCTCCACATCTTGGACAGTCCTTGGTTGAGCCATGCATAATTTATTAAGCAGCTGAAAAATCAGCTCTTCAATATAATAGAGAGATTCTTCATTAGCTGAGAGATTGGGATGTACTTGCTCCTGAACCTTTAAAAAAAAGTTCTCAGTTAAAGTACTGGCAAAATAAAATGTTCTGGACAAAAGTCAAAAAGAATTTTATATATAATTAATAATAATTTACCAGTCTGGTTACTACTATGCAGACAAAAGAACAAAAAATGAAACACACACAAACCCTGAATTTGATAGAAAACTTTTCTTAACCCATAGAGCAGCAGTTCTTAATGTTTTTTTAGACACCCCAACCTTTTGAATATCTATTGAAAGCCATTGAACCTCTTCTTCCCTACCACCAAAAAGCATATGGACACAAAATTTTCTATACAATTTTATGGGAATCATGGATGTTCTGAAGTCAACTAGTAGATCCAACAGGAGTCTATGAATACTAGGTCATGAATCCCAGCAGTCTCTGAATTACCACTTTACAAACTGTATTCTTTACAAAATTATAGAGCTGCTCTGTGAGTAGGTGCTAGTCAACTTTCTTTTACAATGGCACAATGCTCCTTATTGTCACCACATGGCCATGCTGAGCCTTTGGTCACTGTTAAATTTCTTAAAGTTGGAACATAGTAATCCATCCCAAAAAATAATCCAGTCTGACTGGATATCAGAAATAAGGTGAACAATAGTGCCTGGCATATAATATAGGTGTCCTGTAAATATATGTTGAAAGGATGATAAGAGAAGTTATGTTTTTATGCTATAGTTAGATGTCAATGCCACTGACACAGAAAGTAATAGAAAACTTGAATAGTTCCCATAATTAGTTTGAAAAAATTGGAACAGTAATTAAAAATCTCACAAAGAAAACAGCAGGGAAGCAGATGTGGCTCAAGTGACTGAGCTCCCACCTACCACATGGGAGGTCCAGGGTTAGGTTCCAAGGGCCTCCTAGAGAAGGTAAGCTGGCATAACGGGCAGGTGCAGTGAGCTGATGCAACAAGATGATACAACAAAGAAACATAAACAGGAAAGACAACAAGAGACACAACAAACCCGGAAGCTGAGGTGGCTCAAGAGATTGAGTGCCTCTCTCCTACATGGGAGGTCCCAGATTCCCGGTACCCCGAGAAGAAAAGCAGACACAGAGAACAGACAGTGAGTGCAAACAATGAGGGGGGAAAAAAAAAAAAAAGTGGGACGTTTACCATTGCATCTAAATTCTCAAAATTTAGCAAAAATTGTTCATTGTAGTCTCTTTTATTTTATAAGCTTACAGAATATATAGGGAAGACCTACTTTTCATTCCTAATATTAGTAATCTTTGCATTCATTTTTTTTTTTTAGCTGGTATCAGGGATTGAACCCAGGACTTCATACATGCAAAGCAGGGACTCAAGCACTGAGCTACACCTGCTCTGCTGTGCATTCATTCATTTTCTTGACCAGTCTCTCAAAGGTTTAACAATTTTATTAATCTTTTCAAAGACCAACTTTTGGTTTTGTTTATCTTATTTTTTATTTCTATTATATTTTATTTATTTCTGCTTCATCCTATTCCTTCCATTTTTACTATTCTTTTTTTAACGTCTTAAGATAGCTAAATACCTCATTATTTTTCAATCTTTCTTCTTTTCTAATATATACATTTTCTCTAAGATTACTTTTGTAAAAAAAACATGGATTTTGATATAAGATATTTTTCTAATCATCTAGTTCAAAATAGTTTCTAATTCCATTATGGTTGCTTCTTTGTCCTTTAGAATTTAGATGTATATTTCTTTTAAAATATATATTTTATTGTGTTAAAAACATATAATAGGAAATTTGCTATTTTAACACTTTTAAACATACAATTCAGTGGCACTAATTACACTCACAATGTTGTGCCACCATCATCATCAATTTCCAAAACTTTTTCATTACCCCAAACAGAAACTCTATGCCCCAAAGTAAAAACTCTCCACTTTCCCTGCCCCTAGCTGCTAGTAATTTCTAATTCATTTTCTGTCTCTAATAATTTGCCTATCTAGATATTTCATATAAGTAGAATCATCCAGTATTTGTCCTTTTGTGTCTGGTTTATTTCACTTAGCATAAATGTTGTACATTGTCTAAGAATTTCATTCCTATTTACTGCTGAATAATATTCAATTGTACATATATACCACATTTCATTTATTCCTTTATCTGTTGATGGACACTTGGGTTGTTTCCACATTTTGGCTATAGTGAATAATGCTACTATAAACATTGGTATACAAGTATCTGTTTGAGTTCATGTTATCAATTCTTTGGGGTATATATCTAGGAGTGGAATTGCTGGGTCACATTGTAATTAATTCTATGTTTAACTTTTTGAGGAACCACCAATTGTTTTCCACAGTCGGTGAACCACTTTACATCCTACCAGCAATGCATGAGGGTTCGTTTCTCCACATTCTTACCAATACTTTCTTTCTGTTTTGTTTTTGTTTTTTTTAATAAAATAGCCATCCAGGTGGATATGAAGTGGTACCTCATTGTGGTTCTGATTGCATTTAGAAGTAAATTTCTGAATTTCTAAACATGGAATTTAAAGAGTTATCTTTTAAATTTATTCTAGAGTAATCACATTGTGGTCAGAAAAATACTTCCTATGATTTCAATTTTTTAAAACTTCTTGAGACTTGTGTTATAGCCCATTATATGGACCTAGATGGACTCACTAACAAGCTCATCAAACATTTAGAGATGAAATGACCCATTTTAAGCAAACTCTCCAAAAAGAATAAAACAGCCTCCCCAATTTGTTTTAAGGCTAGCCTTGATATAAAAGCCCAAAAAGAAAAATGAAAATTAGAGGCGAATTTTGCTTACAAACCTAGAAGCAGAAGCAAAAGCAAAAGCAAAAAAAAAAAAAAATCAGCTAATTGAGTTCCATAATATATAATATAATATAAAAAACATTATGCAACATGACCAACTTGGGTTTATTCCAGGAACGTGAAGTTCGCTAAATGTTGGAAATCAAGAAACATAATTCATCATGTTAGGAGATAAAAGAAACATTAATGTGGAGCCAGTGGCCACTAGATGCTCTGGGGGCAGGGAGGGGGCAAAGCAGTTGTAATACAGGGGCTTTTTTGGGACTTGGGAATTATCCTGAGTGACATTGCAACAACAGATATAGGCCTTTTTTTTTTTTTTTTTTTTTTTTTGATATAGGCCATTTTACATCAGCATATAACATGCAGAACTCTGGGGGAGAGAGAGTGGTCTACAATGTGAACTATGGTCCATGCTTAATGGCAAAGCCCCAGGATGTGTATATCCATTGCAGGTGATGTGCCACACTAATGAAGGATGTTTATGTGGGAGGTTGTGGGAGGTGTGGGAGGTGGGGCATAAGGGAATCCTTATAATTTTTGTGTCACATTTATGTAATCTAAGTATCTTTAAAAATTTTTTTTAATTATTTAAAAATAATAATTTAAAAAAAAGATATAAAAGGAAAAAAAATCATATGATCGATCATCTTAGTAGATGCAAGAAAAGCATCTGAAAAATTCAATATTCAGACAACCAGCAAGATGGTGGCAGAGTAAAGAGCTCCTAGAATCAGCTCCTGCTACGGGGCAGTTGGTGATTACCCAGAACTATCTAGAGCAGTTGTTGAGGGGCTCTAGAAGACAAGAAGTGCATCTTGCAACATCCTTGAAAGAATGGAAGGAGGAGACTGCCCATCTGCAGAGAAGATTCGTAAATAGAGCACTCCACACTATGGAGGCACAAGCCGCCTCGGGAGCTGTTCTGCGGCTAGAGTTGGAAGCTCCACTTTCCAAAAACCCAGGAGGAAGAGACGGTTGGGCACCAACTTCAGCTACTGATTAGTAAATTCAGCGGACTAAAGTATAATCCAAAGAACAGCTAAAGTTTGAACCTGTCCAAGTCAGAAGGAGGCCAGTAGCCACCATCTTAACTCCGTGCCTGACAGGAAGGGAAGCGGGCTGACTGAAAATCACAGTGCTGGCAGGGACCGGCTTCTTTACATCTAGATCACATTGCTGCTCTAGCCTAAGCTCCAGGCCCACCTCAGGCGGGGAGAAAGCTGGGGGGAGCTGCGCCTGCCTCTCCGGGAAATTACAGGACATGCCCAGGAGACCGGTGATCATCCTACTTTGGCGGCGCAAGCCACCACCAGGGGCTATTCTGTGGCAGGAATTGGAAGCTCCATTTCCCAAAAACTGGGGAGAAAGAGACAGTTGGCCACTGATTTCAGCTATTGATTAGTAAATGCCGCTGGCTAAAGTATAAACCTAAGAACAGCTAAAGTTTGAGCCTGTCCAAGTCAGGAGGAGACTGGTAACCGCCATTTTGACTCCACCCCCAGCATGAGGGGAAGCCTGGCCTAGGCTTCAGCCCCACCTCTAGCAGGGAGGAAACTGACGGGTCTTGCACCAGCCTATCCAGGTAACTGCAGGTACATTTAGCTGGAACAGACTGAATAATCGGAAGTCTACTGGGGCAACTGAGGTCATCTAGGACCTGAACTGCGTAGATTGCTGCCCACACCTGCAGCTCCATACCCGCCCCAGGCAGGGGAGAAAGGGGCATGAAGCATCATCAGTCTCTCTGGGCAACTACAGTCTAGGCCTGCATGACCTTGATTATTCCACACAGCTGTGTCTCTGTCCCTACCCCTGGCAAAGGAAAAATTTAGGAGAAGCTTCATTGGTCCTTGGGGCACTGAGGGCAGCTTGAGCCTCCGCAGCTTACAGCACCAACTACATCCTTGGCTCCTACTACACAACCAGCAAGGGAGAAATGGCAGGAAGTCCTAAACTAAAGAGAAAAACTGTACCCAGAATAAATACTCTAGTAAGCCAGATGCCAAGACACCAACAAAAAATTACTATTCACACCAAGAAACAGGAAGATATGGCCCAGTTCAAGGAACAAGATAAGCCTCCAAGATTACATAAAGGAGTTGAGACAACTAAACATAGATGTTCAAAAAAATCTCCTTAATAAGTTCAATGAGATGGCTAAAGAAATTAAGGATATTAAGAAGACATTGGATGAACACAAAGAAGAATTTGAAAGCACACATAGAAAAATAGCAGATCTTATGGGAATGAAAAAAATTAAAAATGCAATGGAATCATATAATAGCAGATTTGAGGAGGCAGAAGAAAGAATTGGTGAGCTTGAAGAAATGGCCTCTGAAAGTGAACATACAAAAGAACAGATGAAGAAAAGGTTGGAAAAACTTGAACAAGATCTCAGGGAACTAAACGACAGCAAGAGACGTGCAAACATACATGTCATGGGTGTCCCAGAAGGAGAAGAGAAGGGAAAAGGGGCAGAAGGAATATTTGAAGAAATAATGGTAGTAAATTTCCCAACCTTTATCCATGTCCAAGAAGCATGATGTACTACCATCCAAAAAACCCTGAAGAGACCAAGTCCAAGACACATACTAATCAGAATGCCAAATGCCAAAGACAAAGAATTCTGAGAGCAGAAAAAGAAAAGCAATGCTTAACATATAAGAGATACCCAAAAAGATTAAGTGCTGATTTCTCACCAGAAATCATGGAGGCAAGAAGACAGTGGCATGATATATTTAAGATACTGCAAGAGAAAAACGTCCAGCCAAGAATTTTATATCCGGCAAGACTGTCTTTCAAAAATGAGGGTGAGTTTAGAATATTCAGAGATAAACAGAAACTGAGAGTTTGTAACCAAGAGACCCGCTTTGCAGGAATACTAAAGGATGTGCTACAGCCTGAAAAGAAAAGACAGGAGAGAGAGGCCTGGAAGAGAGTCTAGAAATGAAGATTTTATCAATAAAAGTAATTTAAAAAGTGTCAAGAGTGGGGAAAATAAAATATGACAGATAAAACCCAAAAATTCAGGAATAAACTTAACCAATGATGTAAAGCACTTGTATTCAGAAAACTACAACTCACTGTTAAATTTTTTTAGAGTCCTAAATATTGGAAGAACATTCCATGCTCACAGATTGCAAGACTAAATATCATTAAGATGTCAATTCTACTCAAACTGATATACAGATTCAATGCAATCCCGAAAAAAATTCCACCAGCATTTTTTAAATAAATGGAAAACATAATTATCAAATCTATTTGGAAGGGTAAGGGGGCCTTAACAGCCAGAAACATCTCAAAAAGGAAAAGCAAAGTTGGAGGCTCTCATTTTGGACTTTAAATCATATTACCAAGCTACAGTGGTAAAAACAGCATGGTACTGGCATAAAGACAGACATATGGACCAATAGAACCGAATTGATGGTTCAGAAACAGATCCTCACATCTATGGTCAAGTGATTTTTGACTAGCCTGTCAAACCCACCCAGCTCGGGCAGAACAGTCCATTCAACAAATGGTGCTGAGAAAACTGGATATCCACAGCTAAAGAAGGAAAAAGGACCCCTATCTCACACCTTATACAAAAATTAACTCAAAATGAATCAAAAACCTAAATATAAAAGCAAGAACCATAAGCTTCTAGAAGAAAATGTAGGAAAATATCTTTAAGACCTAGTGGTAGGTGGTGGATTCTTTTTTTTTTTTTTTAAAGATTTTTATTTATTTATTCATTTATCCCCCCCTTGCTGCTTGTGCTCACTGGGTCAGCCAACCACACCACGTGGGCGGGCCCGCCCTCACCAGGAGGCCCCGGGAACCGAACCCGGGGCCTCCCATATGGTAAACAGGAGCCCTACTGATTGAGCCACAGCCGCTTCCCGGTGGTGGATTCTTAAAAGAGTTAAGAGGAGAACTGAGATGGACTACTGATATTGTATGAAGAAGTTTTAATTAGCTTTACTGCAAAAGTGTGGAAATGTATAGAGTTGATGGTAACACATTATAGTGAGTAATAGCTGGTTTATAAATGGGGATGTGGCTGGAAATGGTAATATAGGATGTAAATGCCAATTGACAGAAAGTTAGAGACTAACCTAGGGACTGAATAGCACAGTAAACCTAGAGGTAGAGAGTGGTGTTGTTTGGGAATTCTGCACATGTGCACGATTGTTTTTTAAGTTTACAACTTCGGTCATAAAAATTTATTTAAAAAATAATAATAGGGTGGGTTAGGGAAAAAATACACCAAATGTAAGATAAGGACTACAATCAGCAGTAAAATTTTGACAATATTCTTTCATAACTTGTAACAAATGTCTCACGACAATGCAAGGTGTTGGTGGACGCTTGATGTATGGGACCCTTGTATGATGTTATGAATGTTTGCTATGTAAGTTCACAACTTTTACTATATACTTATTGTTTATGTATGTTCATGTATAAATGATATAAAAATAATTATAATAGGGTGGGTTGGGGGAAAATACTTTGGTTAGTAGTAATATTTTGAGGATGCTTTTTAATCATTAGTTAAATATGTTTAACAACAATGCAAGGTACTTGTGGTAGGGTGAAGTATGAGAGTGCTGTATGATGTTACGTATGTTTGTTTTGTAAGGTCACAACTATTGCTATGCACTTATTGTTTACGTATGGTTCATGTGAGTGATATAATTCAATAAATTTTAAAAAATGGAAAAAAAAAAATTACAGCTGGATTTTAGAGCTAATGAAAAGATCCAATAAAGTGTACTAAAGATAATGCAAAACAGGCTAGTATCTTCATGACTTCAGGATAGGGAAGGATTTCTTAAACAGGACAGAAAAATTAGTACCCATAACGAGAAGAACTGATAGACCGATAAACTTAACTACATTAAAATTTAAAAATTACGTTCATCGAAAGTGGATGTGGCTCAAGTGATTGGGCTCCCATCTACCATATAGGAAGTTCAGGGTTCAATTCCCCGGGCCTCCTGGTGAAAAGCAAGCTAGCCCGCTCAGTGAGCTGGCCAACATGCAGTGCTGGCCCACACAGAATGCTAGCCCATGCAGGAGTGTTGGCCCATGCAGAGTGCTGGACCGCATGGGGTGCTGCCCACGCAGAGAGCTGGCGCAGCAAGATGACACAACAAAAGGAGACACAGAGGAGAGACAATGAAAGATGCAGCAAATAAGGGAGCTGAGGTGGCACAAGAGATTGAGCAGCCTCTTTCCACTCTGGAAGGTCCCAGGATCAGTTCCCGGTGTCGCCTAAAGAGAAGACAAACAGACACAAAAGAACACACAGAGAGCAGACAACAAGCGCAAAACAACAGGGGGTGGGGGGGAGAAATAAATAAATCTTTTAAAAAAACCAAAAACTTATGTTCATCAAAAAAAGGGCAAGTTACAGAGTTGGTGAAGATATATAAACAAAAGGGCTTTTATATATATCCAGAATATATAAAGAACTAAAATGATTAAAATCCTAAGAGGAAAATGGACAAAAATATTTGAACCATCACTTTACAAAAGAAATGTATTTAAATGGACAATAGGCATGAGAAGGGACTCTAGTTTTTGGTAATCATGGAAATGCTGGTTACAGTCATAATGAAAACTACTATCCCTTCACAGATAGCAGAACTAAAAAGTCTGATAATACCAAGGGATGGTGAGTATGTAGAGCAATGGGAACTCTCACCCACTACTATTGGGGTGTAAAATGGCTCAATCACTTTAGAAACTTTGGTCTTATTCTACTAAAGTTCAAGATATGCATACTCTATGGCCCGGCAATTTTATATATAAATATATAAAATATGTATATCCTTAGAATTGTGGGATCTATCCTTATGTTGCTATAAGCCCTTGAACTGTACCTTGACCGAATAGAGATGGACTATAAATGCAAAATGTACACCAGATTTTGAAGATTTAGTATAAAAAAGGGTGTCAAATAGCTCAACAATTTTATATTGATTACATGCTAAAGTGATAATATATTGAATTTCTTGGGTTAAATAAAATATATTGTTAAAATCAATTTCACCTGTTTCATTTTTTGCTCTTTTTTTAATGTGGCTATGAAAAAAATTTTAATTGCATATATGGCTCACTTTACATTGGACAGTGCTGCTCCAGAAACTTGTTTACCAGAAGACATGTACAAGAAGGCTCATAAGTAGCATTATTTAATAATATCCCCAAACTAGAAAAAACCCAAATACTCATCTAGAGTGGCATAGATTAATTATGGTATTTTCATGCAATGAAATATATACAAGCAACAAAAATTAATGAACTACAGCTACATAAAACACAGATATGTCTTATAAATAATGTTGCCAGAAAGAAGCCAGATAAAAAGAATACATACAACAGGATTACATTCACATGAGTTCAAGATCACACAACTAAACTACAGTGTTCAGGGACACATGCTTAGGTGGTAAAACTATTATTTTACCACCTAGAAACTTTATTTTCGATAAAGAACAGGAAGGCAGTGATTACCATAAAAGTAATAACTTTTTAGAGAGGAGTGCTTGAGAAAAGTGCTGACAATGTGCTGTTATCTGACATGGATGATGGCTAAATAGGTGTTCTTTAAACTGCATATTCATGTTTTATGTATTTTCCTGACTGTGTATTATACTTTACCATAAATAAGTTTCAAAAAGTTAGAGAGAGAACACATGTGGCTCAAGCACCTGCTTCCCACATGGGAGGCCCCAGGTTCAGTTCCCGGTGCCTCCTGAAAAAAAAAAAACAAACAACAAACAAAACAAAGGATAAAACCAACTCAGGGAAGCCAATGTGGCTCAGTGGTTGAGTGCCAGCTTCCCACATATGAGGTCCTGGGTTCAATCCCAGGCCCCCAGCACCTCAAAAAAAAAAAAAAAGATAAAACTGACATCGTGCTTCTAAATTACAAAGTTAAAAAATCTAGCAAACAGAAAATTGACAGTGAAATTATTGGTAAAATAAGTCAAAAGGGCCATCCTAGGGTCCAGCTCGATGAACAAAATTAAAGTTAGAACACTGGGGACAAAGAGAATATTCTATAGGCTTTTAGTGAAGGGGATGTGGGGGGGTAAGAACAGGTCATATACAAAGAAGCATACCTTAGACTAGTTTCAGACTTTGACAGTAACACCAGAAGTTAGAAGACAATTATTCATAACCTCCAATTTAATATCCCAACATACTGTCATCAAATGTCATGGTAAATTTAAGACATTCTTAGACCTAACAAGACAAAAAAAAAATTTATCTCCCCTATACTCTTCTCATTAAGCTTCTGTAGGAAGCTAAAGGAATGCTCATGAAGAAGTAAAGCAATATTGTAAGAGGAAAGCTGTGCAACAAACATAAAGTTCACTAATCCAGATAAAAGCAGGTCAAAATGCTCTGGGGGAAAGAGGCTCAAAAAGATGAACTGATAGAGTATCAGATAGATCTGAAATCATGAGAGGGCATCTAGGCACCTGGTGGAAATTAAATGACCTGAGCTTCAATTAATAAATACATAGAAAACTGCAAAAACAAGAAAATAAGAGAATTATTAACTCTAGTAAAAGACAAAGTAAGGTAGGCAAGGAAAAGTGTTAACTATGAATAGCATTTACAGAGTCATAATAATATAAACTTTGAATATTAATCTAACCAAAATTAAGATATAACCATGGTGGGGGGAGGTGAGAAGAAAGGAGGAAGTTAACATACGTGTGGTAAGGTATGTGTGGTTGGAGGGGGGATGAATGTGTATTAAAGAATGTTAATCTTTATAATGTCCAAAATGGGAAATAAAAAAGTAGCAATATAAGCAATTTTCTCCTTAAAAATACAGAGTTAATACTGACATGAATAAGTTTAACAGGTTAAAAGTGGTTGTCTCTAAGAAACAGAAAATTGTGTGTATGGGGGGGAGGTACTGATATTTTTATAACAAGTCTAACAAAGCTAATTACCTTTATATTTGCATGAGTAATTTTGATAAAATACAAACTCATTTATTAAAAAAAATAATTTGTAGTGGGTAAGAGGAAGAAGGACACATGAAAGTAGAAAGATTATTATTTGAAGAAGTTTGGATAACGGTCTAAAAAAGGAGGTCTATAGCAACAACATACTAAAAGCTAGGATTTACAGTATATTTTCTTTATAAGTTCATAATAGATCTTTCGGGAAATATTTTCTCTTACATCCTGTACTTCTTTAACATAAAAGAGGAAAAAGGTATATCTTACTATACTTTTCTATTACATCAATGTTCCTAAAACAAACATTTACACTGGAAGTGTAACAGTGGATTTCATAAGGCCATTTCTTGTGATATATTTCCATAAAAGCCAAGAACAGAGTAAGTGAAAATGATTATGCATGAGAATTAAGATAATGTCTAACTGGGACAGATATTTTCCTGTGATTATGATTTTGGTAAATTATCCGAAAAGCAACTTTAACATTGAGCATCAAAGTTTCTTATACCAAACTTTGTAAATTAATTTCAAATATGAAAAGTCATGGGAAACAGATGTGGCTCAAGTGGTTGGGCATCCGTTTACCATCCTTGGGACCTCCTGGTAATATTAAAAAAAAAAAAGAAGGCGATAGTTTTTAATTGCTTATGTTTTCAATTATTAAATGTACAAAATAAAGTTAAAAAAAAAAAAAAGAAGGCGAGCAGGCAAGCCGGACCTGCACACGGTGAGCCACAGGCCCGCATGTGACAAGCTGAGCCACGCAGCAAGATGATGATGCAACAAAAAGAGAGATGCACGGTAGAGTCAAGGTGAGACGCGCCAGAAACCAGGAACTGAGGTGGCGCAAGTAATAGGGTGCCTCTCTCCCACATTGGAGGTCCCTGGGTTGGAATCCCAGTGAAGCCTGGAGGAGAAAAATGAGAAGAGAAGGCAATAAACAGACACAGATGATCACCCAGCAAATAGACACAGACAGCAAGCGGGGAGGTGGAGGGGACTCAGAACTGTACACTAAAAAGAAGAAATAAAGTCAATTAAAAAAAGAAAAGTCATAAAATAAATATGCAATGTTTAAATCCCACCTATGAATACTCTAATAGGACACCAAGGTGAGAAAGATAACCATACTATGCACTTCACAGTATATACTATCTCAGCACCCTAAGAGACAATAAACATAAAATTACAACATCAGAACAAACTCACCCATTATATTTTTCTGAGAGACTGTCAAAAAAAAAAGCAATTAAAATAATTTTCAGTCTTTAACAGTAGATTAACAAGTCAGACCTGATTTTAGTTGCACCATATTTTCAAACTGCCAGAAAGTATTTCCCTGTATATACACTGCAAATAAAATGGTCATTAAATTATAATTATAAATCCATGTACAGATAAACATAAAAACATTTTAATTTTAAATTATTGTTTACCCTGATAAATACTAGATTTGGCAAGTTATAGAAATGTTACTTCCTAATTTATATTTTTCTCTTCTCCATATTCACAATCAAACAAAAATTCTTGCTAGTTCATTTGTTCAATCAACTAACATTTGTGTTTCTGGCTGTACTGGTTTGAACAGTGTTCTCCCCAAAATGCTCATCACCTGGAACCTCAGAATGTGACCTTATTTGGAAGTAGGGTCTTTGCAGATATAAGTAGTTAAAATGAGAGCCCTAAATCTAATGACTGGTATCCTTACAATGTGAAGACACAGAGACGTACACAGGGAATATATCATGTAAGGGCAGACAGAGGAATGTCCACTGCCAAGGAGCACTAAGAATTGCCCGTAACGACGAGAAGCTAGGAGGAAGGCATGGAATAGATTGTCCCTCAGAGCCTCCAAAAGGAATCAACCTTGCAAATACCTTGATTTCAGATTTCTAGCCTCTGGAACTGTGAAACTATAAATTTCTGTTGTTTTAAACCACCAAGTTTGTGGTATTTTGTTATAGCAAACCAAGGAAACTAATATACTGGTACAACTAAGAAATACATTCCTTTGGCAACACAGTCTGACATATTTATGCCAAATTCTTCAATCCATTGCCAAGGATTTTTGCAAGAATGCAAAGGTCTAAGATATCAATTAAGAATAATAGAAAAATTTCATTATGAAAGAGTTAAAATTCAATTTAAAAAAGAAAAAACAATAAAGTTCATTCTAAAGATATACACTAACAACTACAAAATATTGTTGAGAAAAATTAAAGACCTAAATAAATGAAAAGAGACCATATTCATGGGTCAAAAGACTTAATATTGTCGAGATGTCACTTTTTCTCAAATTTTTCTATAGGTTCTACTCAATCCCAGTCAAAATTCCAGCAGGCTCTTTGTAGAAATTAATAAGCTGATTCTACAATTTTTATGGAAATGCAAATGTCCTAAAATAACTAAACCAACTCTGAAAAAGAATGAGGTTGTAGAGCTAATAACACCTGATTTCAAAAATTTTTATCAAGCTACAGTAATCAAAACAGCGTAGTATTGATGTAAAGATAGGCAAAAAAGATTAACACAACAGAAATAAATCCACACATACATGAAAAGTGATTTTTGATAAAGACACAAAGTAATGTAAAAGAGAAAGTCTTTTCAACATTGCCTTTGCAACAATGGTGGAAGAACAACTCTACAGCCATAATATGCAAAAAAATGAATATACAGGGAAGCAGATGTGGCTCAAGCAGCAGGGTACCCACCTACCACATGGGAGGTCCTGGGTTCAGTTCCCTGTGCTTCCTAATGAAGATAAGCAGGACAGCAAGCTGATGGGATGGGCTGGTGCAGCGAATTGATGCAACAAGATGATGCAGCAAGATGACACAACAAAAAGATACAGCGAGTAAACACAATGATAGACACCACAAGCAGGGAGTGGAGGTGGCTCAAGTGATTGGGTGCCTCCTCCCCCCACATATGAGGTCCCAGGTTCGGTTCCCAGTGCCTCCTAAAAAGAAGACAAACAGAGAGCAGACAGCAAGTGCAAACAATGAAGGGGTGGGGAGAAATAAATAAAATAAATTAAAAAAAAAAAAAAAAAGAATATATGAAATTATACAAAAAAATTATACAAATTTTTTCACCATATGAAAAAATTAACTCAAATGAATCATAGATCTTAATGTAAAACCTAAAACTATAAAACTTCTAGACAAAAAAAAAAGAATATCTTTGTAACCCTGGGTTAAGCAAAGATTTCTTAGATACTAAAACTAAAGACAGTGTCCATAAAAGAAGAGATGGATAAGCTGGACTTCATCTAAATTTAAAATTTCTGTTCTTCAAAAGATACTATTAAGAAAATGAATAGACAAGCTACAGACTGGAAGAAAATCTCTGCAGTGCATATAGCTAGCTAAGGCCTATATCCAGATATATAAAGAACTCTCAAACTCAACAGTAAGAAATACAACTCAATAAAAAAATGGGCTAAAGATCTGAACAGGCAATTCACCAAAGAAGAAATACAGATGGCAAATAAGAACATAAAGGATACTCGATATCATTATTCATTAGGGAAATGCAAATTAAAACTACAGGATACCATTCACATCTATTAGAATGGATAAAATTCAATTAAATACCAAATGTTGGCAAGAGGAACTGAAACTCATATACAATGTTGGTACAAATGTGAAACTGTACAAGCACTTTGGAAAACTGTTTGACAGTTTCTTAAAAAGTTTAACATATACCTACTATCTGATCTAGCCATTGTGCTCCAAGGTATTATCCCCAAGGGAAAAGGAATTATATGTCCATACAAAGAATTTTACACAAATTTTCACAGCAGCTTTATTTGCAATACCCAAGAATTAAAAACCCAAATGAATACAGGTTACCAGGGGATGGTGTGGGGACCAGGATTGGGAAGTTAAGGCTTAAAATGTACAGGGTTGTGCTCGCTTCGGCAGCACATATACTAAAATTGGAACGAAACAGAGAAGATTAGCATGGCCCCTGCGCAAGGATGACACGCAAATTCGTGAAGCTTTCCATATTTTTAAGTTCATTGAGGGTGGTGGGCCACACTGTGGGAGATGTTTGTGTGGGATGTGATGGGAGGTGTGGGAGGTGGGCAACATGGGAATCCCAGTGGGTTCTATGTAATATTTTGGGTAATCTAAGCACCTCTTAAAATATATGTATATATATATATAAACAACATTTTTGTAAGCAAATACACATATATACATATATATTTATATATCATTTTGCAAATGTTTGTATGTATTGTGAGAATTTTGATTTTTATCCATAATAAAAAAATAAAAAAAAAATGTACAGGGTTTCTATTTGTAATAATGGAAATGTTTTGGTAATGGATGGTGGTGATGGTAGCATAACATTGTGAATATAATTAACAGCACTGAAATATATATATATATATATATATATAAATGTCATTAAAAGGGGAAATGTTAGATTGTATATAAGGTAGCAAGAATAAATTTTTTTTTTTTTTTTAATTCCATGGAACTTTTTTTCTATACTACACAAACAGTGAACCCTAAGTTAAATCATGGACTTTAGTTAATAGTACACTTACAGGAAGTGGATAAGGCTCAAGCAGTTGGGTGCCTGCCTACCACACAGGAGGTCCCAGGTTCGATTCCCGGTGCCTCCTAGAGAAGACGAGCAAGACAGCGAGCTGATGCAATGCAGCGAGCTGACGCAATGAGATGACACAACAAACAGACAAAACGAGGAAATGCAATGAAACACAACAAGCAGGGAGAGGAGGTGGCTCAAATGATCGGGCTCCTCCCTGCCACATGAGAGGTTCTGGGTTTGGTTCCCAGTGCCTCTTAAAAAGAAGACAAACACACAACAAACAGATGCAGAGAGCAGAGAGCATGCACAAACAATGGAGGGGGGAATAAATATATAAAATAAATCTTAAAAAAAAAAAAGTACCATTATAAAAATGTGATATCATCAATTTTAACAAACATTCCATACCAAAGCAAGGTGTTAATAATAGGGTGGTATATTGAAATTCTGTATTTTACACGATTGTTCTGTAAACCCAGCAAACTTCTCCAATAAAGAAAAAAAAAATCCAAATGTACATCAATAGGTGAATGGATAAACAAATTGTGGTGTACCTACACAATGGACTACTATGGAGCAGAAAAACGAATGAACTACTGATATATAAAGCAATATGGATGAAAGTCAAAACAATTATGCTGAGTGAAAGAAGCCAGATTAAAAGAGTACATGCTGTATGATTCTATTAATATAAAATTCTAGAAAATGCATTCTACAGTGATGAAAAGCAGATCAGTGATTGCTTTGGGATGTGAGGTGAGGAGGGATAGGAGGGAAGGATTACAAGCAACAAGAAGAAACTTAAGGGGGTGAAGGACATGACTACTACATTTATTGTGATGGTTTCACTGGTATATATATATATATATATACACACACATACATCAAAACTTGCACAATTTTTAAATGTGCAGTTCATTATACATCAATTATGCTTCACTGAAGATGTTAAAAATATAATATTCTAAGGTAACATTTTTCTGATCAGTGTGTATAATCAAGAATTGAAACCATGAATGTACCAAATTAACTCATTAAGGTCAGCAACCATTTATCATGTTTTTGGTTTCCACCTCCTGCTTACCTCTTCCTTTATTCCTAACACACAGGTAACCTAGTACCATGCCTTACATAAAGAAAGCACTCAAAAATACTCGTTATAGAAATAGATTCATGGTAGCAAATAGATTTCCTGGCCTCACTGAAATTATCCAAAGATTGGGAAAAATTAAGAACTCTGGACACGTATCACTAGGTATGTTCCTGGAGACTCAGTTATCCCATATAACATTATAAATGAGGGACTCTCACTCTGCTCCTCCACGCCTACTGTCTATTAATATTCACTTCTCACTTATTCAGTACTCTCTGGTTTTCAGTGTAGGTTTATTTAAAATGTAAATAAGTATAGGCCAGGAATCTCATCCTATTTAGCTTAATATTTGGTGAGGGCTTACTATAAAATAATCAAAATATATAAAACTATTAGCTGCAGTTAAAATTTTTGTCACCAAAATTGTCCTTGAATAGAATGGAATGATGTGTGATGCACCTTCCCATACAGGTGGGTCATTAGCCTATAAAGCCAATAAAGTACAGGATGGATCAATGATTCCTCTTTGCAGAACATGAAATACTAAGATATCTGTATATTTCATCATAGTACATAGGGACAATATTAGTAAAAATAGAAATATAAAACTTAAAATCACAACCAAGGTACACGTTTGCAAGTGAAAACAAAAATTATGATAAGCAGAGTTTTCTCCTAAAAACCTCTACATCCTTTGTTCATCTATTTTACAATCTTCCAATACTCACTAGCAAGAGAACTGCAGCAAGCATCAAAATTTTAAGAAAAACTTATGGGAAAAAAATAAAATTGAAAGAATTACTATTGGCTTTTGGGAATAAGATCACTGAACTGGGATAAGATCACTTTACTAAACTTGCCTTATTCACTGAAAGTTTAAGAATCCTTGGGCCAAATATACTTATATCTTTTAGCATATTACCAAAAAAAAAAAAAAAAAGATCTGCCTGAAAATGTAGCTGCACTCCAGGAGTGCAGGTTCTCCTTTCCACTTCCCTTTCAGAAGGGCTCTCTTTCCACTTTGCTGAAGAAAGGCCAATCTCTCACTCATCCTGAATCTAACTATGGTATGTTGCCCTGAGATGCAAAAATAAAAAATAAAAAACAAATCCTAGGACACTAAAAAAAGGACAATTATAAATATTTTTCATTTAAGTACCCTGCCTCTTCCATCCCCTACTCTTCAGTCAAAGAAATACAAAGAAAAAAGAGCATCTTTAAGAAATACTAATTCTTAAAAGTGGCATTACCTTATCTCATTCAGGAGAGAAAATTCAAAGCAAGCTTCTATACTTTATCTTTCTATATTATAATTTGAATTCAGAAGTGAGATGGCTTTCCTGTGACATGAATTTACACATTTAATTTAATTGAAAAGTTAAGTCAGACTTTTCAAGCTGGCTGGCTTAATAATGAAAATTAACCTCACCAATTAGGTTATATGGTAGATATTCTCATAAAATGACTGAGTGTGGTAGGCAGAATTTTAAGATAGCTCCCAAGATTACCATACCCTGATATATATACCACATATAGTCCTCCCCCTCAGTGTAGGTGGGACCTGTGAATATGATGGCTATCATTCCTATGATTACATTGCCCTATATGTCAAAGGTAATTTAGGTCCCTAATCAGTTGACTCTGAGTTGATCAAACGGGTGATTATCCTGGGTAGGCCTGACCTTTAAAAGACGGTCTAGGGAAGCGGCTGTGACTCAATCAGTAGGGCTCCCGTTTACCATATGGGAGGCCCCGGGTTCGGTTCCTGGGGCCTCCTGGTGAAGGCAAGCCCGCCCGCGCGGCGTGGTTAGCTGACCCAGCGAGCACAAGCAGCAAGGGGGGGATAAATGAATAAATAAATAAAATCTTTAAAAAAAAAAAAAAAAGACGGTCTAGAAATATGAGGGGAATCAAAGGCTTTTAATTATAAAAATATATTAGAATAAAATTAGGTGGGGGGAGTAGAATAAAAATTTGAGTTCACAGAGGAAAAAGGAAAATGTGAAATTTTAACTGTTAAAGAAGCACTTGCCATATCTATTTTAAAAGGATGATAGCGGGTATCAAATTATTATATTTAGATTCTACTGGATACATTTACAAAACTGATGGAACTGTTTTACTATTAAAAGGCAGTATTTATAACACATACAAAATTATATCCTCCGCAACTATTTGAACTTAAGATGAAAATTTTCACATAAAATTTTATGTTCACATAAAAATGTGCAAGTTTTTCCAAATCTTTTGGGGCTACACCAGGTGAAAAAGTTATAAAACTCCTAATTTGGGAGAAAGACTTGAGAAGACTCAATGTTGATTACATATGAGTCTAATAGGACGGGAGAAGATTATACCTAGGTTTCTGGCTTGAGAACTGGGTATACCATCTATACTAGAGATATAGGTTTATGGTAGAAGATAATATTCTTGGTTTGGGTTATGCTGAGTTTTAGACATCTGTGAACACCTACGTGAAAATGTTCAGGAAGCAGGAGTTGTGGCAGGTTTAGAAAGGCTGCAAGGGAAGGTCTCTCTAAAAAGATTATCTGAAGGAAGGATGTATCAGGCAGAAGAAACAGCAAGTGCAAAAGTCCTGAGAGAACATATCTATGTGTTGTAGGAACAAGGAAGCCAATGTGAGGCTGGAGTAGAGCAAACAAGAGATGGTAGTAAATGAGTTCATAAAGGTAAAGGGTGTAAGGGAATAATACCAGACTGTAGAAGCCTAGCAAGCATTGAGAAGACTTTGGCTTTTATGCTGAGAAGCACTGGGTGGGTGGGGTTGGCAAAGGAGTGATACGATCTCACTTATTTCTACTATTTTTAGAAAAGACTGAATGGGGCAAGGGTAGAAGAGAAAACCCGTTTAGAGGATATTTCAATATTCCAGGAGATTGGTAATGATGACATGGTCTAAGGTGGTAGTAGTGGAAGAGTAAGAAATGGTAACTGAATATAATTATAGTTTGAAGTAGAGTTAAAAAGATTTGCTGACAGGAAAGCAGCTGTGGCTCAAGCAACTGGGCTCCCATCTACCATATGGAGGGTCCCAGGGCTTCCTGGTGAAAGTGAGCTGGCCCGCACAGTGCAGAGAGCTGTGCAACAAGATGATGCAACAAAAAAGAGACACGGAGGAGAGACAGTGAGTGATACAACAAGCCAGGGAGCTAAGGTGCCTCAAGTGATTGAGTGCCTCTCTCCCACAACAGGAGGTCCCACTCCCACATCTGAAGGTCCTGGGATCAGTTCCCAGTCCCTCCTAAAAAGAAGACCAGAAGTCAAGCAGACACAGAAGAACGCGCAGCAAGTGGACACAGAGAGCAGACAGTGAGCCCAAACGGACAGATCAGAAGATATGGGTTATGAGAGAAAGCCAGAATTCAAAAATAACCTAAGATATTTAGTTTGAGCAGCTAGAAGAATGGTAAACAGTACAAAAAGAGCATGTTTGGGGTGAGGGGAGAAGGAGCTCAGTTTTGGTTGAGATGTCTTTCTCAAATCTAGGCAGAAATATCAAGAAAGAAGTTAGATATTCATGTTCAGGAGAGGTCTGAACCAGAGATATAAATTGGGAAATCAGCAGATATAGATGATATGTGAAACATGAGGCTGAATGGGATCTCCAACCGAGTGAGTATAAATAGAAACTGACGTCCAAAGTCTAAGCTATCGGGGTCAGAATGATGTGGGCAGGGAAATGAAGAGGAATCAATAAAGAAGACTTAGAAGGAATAGCCAGAGAGAGAGAAAACCAGGAGAGTATAGTGTCCTGGAAGCCAAATGAGGAAAAGATTTCAAGAAAGAGGAAGAAATCAACTGTCAAATGCTGCTAATGGGTCAGTTAAGAAAGCAATACAATGTGCTGTATAAGTAAGAGGTAGTATTTGAGTTTACAAAGTGATTTAATGAAGAAAACTGGGGTACAGAAAACTGTTACTTGGCAGATTCAAGACTAATGCTCTTATCTAGATCTTTACATTATTTTAATTGTGTTGCTGCATCTTTACACAATAAAATATGAAGAATATAACACCTCACACATATCAAAAAGCTTTCTACTTACTATATGTTCTTTAAAAGAAGAAAAGAATTTTAGGTTGTTAATTTTTAACATGACTACATAAGATAATGCTAAGTCCATTAGTTCCATTAAAATTCCTTCCTGATTCAAATATGCAGGCTAACAGAGGATATAATCAAACTACTGCTCCCTTGGAAGAGAAGGCATGGTTAATATAAAAGACATATACTTGATTTATGTCAAGTAGTAATATAGGTAATGCTTTGCATACTCAGCATAAAACACATTAATGGAATATTATTACTCCAAATATAGCATACCAAAATTAAACTGAAAATAGAAGAAGGCTACTAAGTCATGGCTGACATGAAGCCAAACACAGCAAGTTATAATGCATTCCCAATTCTCATCAGTTCTGGCTGAACCCCTTGGGTGAGTTTGGGTCATTAATAGTTTGGAGTAATTCCAAATGACTCCCTGGTGTTCCACTGTTATAATCAGTGGCATTAGGAAATCCAGAATAGGCCTTAATCATTTCATGCCATTAAAATCAGTGAATCTATTATTAGTTTCTGGCTTTCACTTGGAATGGTCTTTTCAAAAAACAATTCTGATCAAGTTCATCTAGTTACTTTGCTACATAAATAAACCCTGGATGGCTTCTCATTGTTCTTGGATAGAGACCTTAATCTGGTCTACCTATAGTCTACCACACTAGCCTTATCTACTTTCCTCTTGGTTCTTTAAAACAAGTCATGTTCCTACCTTTCCTAGGGCCTCAAATCCTTTCTTTTCCTTTCTTTGTTTTGTTAATTCCTACTAACCCTTCATAGAATAGTTTGCTTTTTATTGACTGTCTCTCCCAGGCCTCCTCCACATTCCTGTTTAGGAGAACAGGGGCCTTGCTATATCTTCAGCATCAAGAATAGTGCCTCAGACATAGGACGCACTCAATAAATATTTGAATATATTCTCCAGAACCCAGCATAAATGTTACTTCCTTAAAGACGCCGTCCTGACTCTCCAATACGTCAGTAACAGAAATTTTCTCAAAGCACACTATGCTTTTCTTGTGTGTTCCAGGAAAGATGCAGTGCAATCTTCTAAAAAAAAAAAGGTCCCAAGAGATGTTGACACAAGAAGACAAACACTAGAATCTTTCAGAATTCACAAAAACATTTCTGAATCAAAACCCCTACCCTCTTTTTCCTGCCATAGTTTGCTATAAATTAACCCAGGCATTATCCTTCACCATTTGCATTTTAGACAGATTATCTACGAGTAAATTGTGATGGTCAGGGTGGGGGTGGAGTGGATATTTAAACTGAATCAAATTAGAGTAAGGAACAAGTGACTCAACTTCTTTCTAGCTTGGCTCTCTATGACATTTGTTAACTACAGGTGGTAAGACAACACAGACATTTTCTTTTTCACAGCTAGCCTCATGAAAAAAGAAAAGTCATTTCCAAGAGAAATATGAGGAACTAAAAAAACTGATAAAATGACTTTAAGGCATGTTTTCCAAATGTAAAATACTTACAATGATTCAGCACGTGCACTAAGTACCAAAGACATTTCAAATACACAAGTAAAAGATGCATTTACAAATATATTACATGCTCTGGTTTCTCCCAAGAAATATGACAGCTTCAATGACCTTTGGGAGTAGTGGTGAAGGCATTTATGTTTCTGGCTCTTTTAAGAAGATATATAATTTAGCATAATGTTAACAATCCATGTATTATCTGTTAGTAGTGTTATTTCACTCTGCTTTACTCTTTGTTGTTCCGTATGTACTTAAGTGCCCTGGGGAAGTCCTATTTAAAAAGTTAAAAAACACATTTCTATTTCCAAAATTATTTTTCTACAAATCTAATTTTCAACATTTGTGTTTCTCCATAGTGAAATTAATATTTAATGTTGGTTTAAAAAGTACCTTGCATTTTCAAAGTCAACAATGGTGACCTTGCCAAATACATACATATATATTTTTCATTTTTCATAAAAATTAGCCAAAACTTGAAAATAAGCAAAAGAAAGTATTAGGTGTTCTTCTCTGCAGTGCTGTGCTTGCATCTTTGAGTACCTTCTATTAACTGGGCTATTTTACAAATCTATAAGATTAACTGATAGATTTCTGTATGGTAGAGATGCAAATAATTTCTGTACAGTGGAAAAGATAACCCCCCCAAAGTTACTGTTCATGTCCTATAGGTTATTAACTTTTAATTTTGTATCTAACCCAACAATTTTATCTTAATATTCCTTTATTAAATTGCCTATAAATACCTAGTTTCTCAAATATTTATTTGAAGTGGTTTTAACATTTTATTACTAGCTCCCTCATTAAGTAATGAGTTGAATAAAAATCAATATATAAGCATATTTATATAGGCATTAGAGTCATGATTTTACCTTTCTGAAAATTATATTTTAATAGTTTTGGAGGTTCCACCAAGAAGCCCAAGTAGTCTAACCTGATAGAGCCAATGAAACTACATCATTACTTTCACAACGCGTATAGATATCCCTTACAGAATTCTGAGCTCAGAATTGCAATCTCATTTTTACATAAACTAAAACCTCAAAATTTAGAAAATTTTTCAATCTAGGTGGTAAACCCTTTCAGAGCAGAGCCTTTGTTTTTATTTATCTCTGTATTCCTAGGATTCAGCACCATACCAGATACCTAAAATGTGTTCAATAAATGTTAAATTAATGAATGAGCCTAGAGGACGCCACATGTTTAGTGGCAACACCAAATGGAGAAGGGAAATAGTATATTCTAGTTCTAGCAGCCTTTGTAATGGAAGGAAGGAAGCTAAGTTATATTTGCTTTGAATGTAAAGACAGAGCCCCCCCAGAAATGGCAGAAATTCTCATTATACAAAGACACGAGTGATAGATATCAGAAGTGAACACATACTGTAAAGAAACAGTGAACCTTGAGCTGCTTAAGAGCTACATCTTTTAGTGGGTGGCTATAAACCTACATGTTACCACGTCCCACATAGCACAGAACTGGAGATAATCTGAATTACTTTCACCAAAAATTTTCCAAAAAGTGTGAAAAATGTTTTTCATGGGAATGTATATCTATATATAACAGCAGTAAATTAATAACTGCTTTCTAAATTAGAATAGAAATTGCTTTCTAAAATTCACTTCTCTCAGAGACCAAAGTTTCTTAAATGCATTTATTTCGTAAGAAAGGATATAACAGAATTGTGCAATAAGACAATACATTATCTACAAGGCACCTAAATTCCCCCAAAAGAAGCACAACACAAAAATGCAAAGAAATAAATCCCAACACAATGGACTAGGATTGGATGCTAGCCCTGGCTTTGTTTCCAGTTTAATCTGAAGAAATAAATATCTGTGCATGAAAGATTATTAGAGTCAAATTTCCAACAGAATAAGTTATCAACACACACTCAAATACTATTTGCTACCAGAGCTTTACAATACAGGTCTACCTGATAACTGCACTCATGCTTCTGTGTAGTGGAAGGGTCAACGACTGTCTAAGAATTTCCACCCTTTGCTTTTAATTCAGCAGAGTTCATTCTCACCACACAACACTTTCCATTTCTTTCCCTCTTTTTACACAGAAGCGGTACGTGGAAGGAAGTTCAATTTAATTTAATACTTCAGCAACTATCAGACCAGTGAAATAGTAACTGCTCCTAATCACCTCCACCAAGGTCTTTAAAAAGCCGTGACTTGTGCTTGTCCCAAGGTTGGCAATAACTCCTTAGAAGAATCATGAAAATAATGGAAAATCTGAAACTCTGAATGCACGAAGACAATGTTTGTACCTTTAAAATTTATTTTTTTACTAATAGAAATTTAATATGTGGTGATTTATTTTCCAAGTGCACTCTTTTAAATTAATGTTTATTTTTCTTCATTATTTTAAAACTTATTTTTTTTATTCTGAAGAAAAGGTGGAAGGGACTAAGTTTGCATCAATGATAAGGGAAGCCCATGTTTAGCAGACATGATAGCTAATTCTGCACCCACTTACAGTCTTTAAATTTGTCTTCATCTCACAAAAGTGTTTATTATGGAAATGATAGCATGATTATCACCTTAATTCACCGATGAAGACTAACATGGTCTACAGAAGAGATGTACCTTAGCGATGCACCCTAACTTGAAAGACTGTTTTTTATGAACTATCCTTTTTCCTCCTTTAAAATGATTCCAAGTTCTAAATCTCACACAGTGAAGAAATCTCTTGTTAACAAGTAAGACACCTTTGGCAGGAAGTGAAGAGGTGCTTTAAACTTACCTTAAGAATTGTAAAATGAATAAGAATACTACGACTCACTGACATTGCACACATGTGAAACACATCCATATTACAAAAAGCACCACCTCCTAAGTGAGTGGATACCCTTGACAAGCAATTGCCTATGGGGAACATCCCTAAAGAACTTATTTAAAAGTAATTACCCGGCTTGGAAATGTATTACTGTTTTAGAAATTGTCTAAATACCAGCGGGACTTTCTCTTGCCCAAATCCAGCTGGGGACAACAAATTGGTCAACGGCGGAAGTTGCCTGACGAAATGACTGCAAGAAATCCAGTTCTATGATCATAACAAAACCTTCCTTCCGGGGCCAGGCAAAAAAACTTGAGAAAACGTCCTTCTGGATGCAACAGGCAATTATGAGCCCCTCGTCGCCAACCAAAGAAACAGATCGGCCCTCGGCCCTGGAGACCCGTACCCCAGAAGGACTTGCAGCCAGCTCCCCGTTAGCCCTCGGAGGGGCCGCGACCCCGCACCCGGCCCGCCTCCCAGTCCCGGTATCAGCACTGACCTTCCGCAGGGCCGAAACCAACAGTCCCCGCCATTTCGGGCTGTTCTCTTCGCTGAAGAATTCGTATGGCTGCGGCGCCTGCTGCATGGCCCCGGCGGCAGCGCCTCCGCATCGGGGGCGGCCCGCGGGCGGGGCTGGGCCGGCGGCCTGACAGGCAGGGCACGGGTCGCCCCGCCTCGCCTCGCCCGCGGCCGCCGCCTCCCGCCCGGGCCGCGGTTACAGCCGAGGCAGCTTGGAGGCGGCGCCGGGCGGGCGGGCAGAGGTCCGGGGCGGCTTCCTTGGTCCCAGAGGCCCTCGCCTCGCACAGCGCCCGCAGAGGAAGCGCGGCGGCCCGCAAGCCCGGGCAGTCCCCGGCGGTGGCCGAGGCGGCGGCCTCCTCTCCCAGCGGCGTTAGTCCCCTTCTGAGGAAGCTCCTCCTCCTTTGTCTGGGTTCGCAGCCCGGCGGGGGTACAGCTCGCTTCGACCCCGCCCGGTCTCCCACTACGGCTGCGGCGGGCGTAGAGCGGTGCTGGTGGCAGCTCGTCTCCTCATCGCCTCATCTTCGCCCTCCCAACCCGCAGCGCCGCCCGGCCCGCCCGAGTCACCTCCAGAGGGCCCTGGGGGACCCACCGGGCGTGCGCGTCGGGCGAGCTAGTCACACTCCCGCGCGCACACTGCTAGCGCTGCCGCCGACTCTTCGGCTGCAGCACAGTGCGCCGGGGACAGACGCCGAGCTCCGTGTCCCCGCAATCGCCGCTCGGCCCGCCCCCTGGCCAGGGCGCTCAATAACCCGGCTCGCCGGAGATGCCCCACACGGAGCATGCGCGCCGCGGAGAGGGCAGAGGCGCCGGCTTGACGCTGGGGTGTCGGGATCCTGGGGCTGGGTAGCCGGCATACACCCGACCTAGGGACGTGCGGGGGGCGGGGGCTATTCCAAATAGACTCCCCTGCTTATTGTCTGCGTTTTACACATGGCCTCCTTACTCTCGACCTTCCCAATACAATCCTGACTTGTCCCACTCGTAGAAGATGAGCACCAGGACTGCAGTCATCCGAGGCAGTACAAGGATGTGGAGAGAAAAAGACATTCGGGTTTAACACATTTTTTTAAGCTCTCGGTGGCTCTTCTGTATATAAGAAATAATAATTATTTAATAGGATGATGTTTGAAGGGGACCCATGGAGATGAACTGCAGAAAGCCTTTAGCACATAGGGTCAGCAAAGGCAGATGACAATGAGGTTAATCAAGCTTAAATTTGAAGGTCTTTCATCAGTTTTGTAAAAATTTCAAGAGATAGTTCTGAACTTTTTTTCAGTGGTGTCCTCCAAACTGTGTAAGCTTCAGATCCACAAAACCTGAATCTGCCCCTGGAGTCCAGTAATATTCATTAGCAACCCAGATGAGATCCCGACCTTACGCTTTCCTGAGTTGAGGCCCAGGCTCTGGTACCTTTATCAGCATAAATTTCATCCCACTAACTTTACTGAGTACGTGAACTGTAACAAAGGTTATAAAGAAGACTGGCATTTATTTGCTATCCCAGTCACAAGCAATGAGGATGAGAAGGGAACGGAAAGAACGAATGCGAAAAATAAGTCTGCCACAGCTTCAGCTCCAGAATTAAGTAGCTGAGGAATTCTTTCCCCCAAAACATGCATCATTTGTCATATTGGTAGAATCAGAATGGCAGAGTTGAAAAGATTAAGAGCTCATTTTTCTGTTCTATGTATCCACTGAGACAAAAATATCCTCTAATGAATGGCCACATACACATTCCCGTGTGCTTGGGGTAAAAGTAGGATAATGAGATGCTTATATTTCTCCAAATACCCTTTAAATCTATGAGGACAAAGACTTTGGTTTATGTAGAGGGTCCTTACTTCTCTTTCCTGTCCTGGAATCACAGCTATAAACTAGTAGACTGTCAAACTACTAAACTGTATTGTATTTCTCATAGGAGAGTAAAGTTGCAATTTGGCAGTTGCATTCTGGGACAAAGATACTGGCAGCCTTTTCTGGGCCAAATCTGGCCTGAAGACATATTTTGTTTAGCCAAGGTTGTATTAAATGTTTTAATTGTTGTCAACATCTTAAAATCAAGAAATTTCATATAAAAATGTGGCTTCCCAGCTTCTCTTGACAAAGATGGGGCAACATTGAGTCCTGCTATACTTCTGCAACCAAACAATCACCAGGCACCACCAAGCAGTGACTGCCCTCTTTAGAAAAAGTATGCCGTCCCATTTCCATTTAGCTATACTCCCCCCTGGCACTCTTCACCCTGTTATGTAACTTGCCTAGTCTCTACAAGCATATGAATTGTGATCTTTGGGATAGGCAAACAGAAATGTGATCCATGTGTGTGCAGAGGATAATCCAAGAATGACACCAATAAAAATTTTCCCAATATGACTAATGGGCCATCTAGAAAAAAAGGTTAGATCCATATCCTACACTCGATACTAGGTAAGATTTAAATGTAAAAAATAAAGCCATAAAAATAATTGGTTTATAATCTCAGAGTACGAAAGACCTACTATGAAACAAAATCTAGAAGAATGACAAATTTGACAAAATAATTGTAACACACACACAAAAAAACACCCCACAGGCTAAGTCAAAAGGCAAATGACAAACTGGAAAAATATTTGTGACTCATTTTTTTTAAGTTAATTTCCCTAATATATATAAGAGCTTCTACAAAGTAATAAAAGATAACTCAATAAGGGGGATAAAGGGTAAAGGATATGAAAAGACAATTATCAGAAAAGTAAATATAAATATCTCTTAACATATTTTAAAATGCTCAATTCTACTCAAATTAAGAAAATCCAAATTTAAATTGTGAGTTGTTTTTCACCTATTAGAATAGCAAAGATAAAAAAGTTTGATTACACACTTTGCTGGTGAAGATTTGGAGAAACAGGCACTCAAATATGGTGGGAACATAAATTGGTTCAACCTCTGTCAAGGATAAGTTGACAATATCAAAGTTGCAAAGCCAATTTGCAATTGTGACCCAGCAATTCTACTTCTAGGAATTTGTCCTATAGGTATACTTGCTTATATGTGAATTGATCTAAAACAAAGTTATTTACTGCAGTATTGTTCTATAGCAAAAAGCAAAAACACTCTTGAAACAAACAACTTAAATAGCCATCAGTAGGAGTAGAGGACTGGTTCAATACATTGTAAATTCATAGAGTAGAACCTATAAAATAATTAAAAATGAACAAGGCCACTGTAGAATATTCTCCAAGATATACTACAAAGTCAAAAAAGCAAGATGTATCATATAGTATTCCAAGCATGCTACTGCTTGTGTGAAAAAAAAAAAAAGAGGCAGTATTTTATTATATATGTAAAATAGTCTCTACAAGGCTATACTAGACACTAACAAATGTTGCCTCTGGGGATAAGAAATGGGTGGCTAGAAGACTTTATACTGTGTACTTTTGAATTTTCAACCTTATGAAATGGCATTCTTATTCAAAACATTAAAGTATTTTAATGAAAAATTTTCAACCTAATTATAAACACTTGATTATATCAAGTGTTATGAAATAGAAGTATTAAACACACTGATTATCCATGGGCATTAAATTTTTAATTTTTTAATTTTTTAAATTAGAGAAGTTCTAGGTTTAGGGAAAAAAACATGTAAATAATAGTGTTCCTATATACACCCATATTATTGATACTTTGCATTAATGTGGTACCTTTGGTATAATTGATGAAAGACTATTAAAACTATACTATTATCTATATAGTCCATAGTTTACATTAGTGTGTATTTTTTCTGATATCCCACCCTATTATTAACACCTTGCATTAGAGTGGTACATTTGTTATAATTCATGAAAGAAAAATTTTATACTTGTACTATTAACTATAGTACCTCATTTACAATAGTTATTCAGTCCCATATTTTATATTTTAATTTTTATACTTGTACTATTAACTATAGTACATCATTTACAATAGTTATTCAGTCCCATGTTTTATATTTTAATTTTTATTCTAGTAACATGTGACCTAAAATTTCTCCTTTTAACAAAATTCACATATATAATTCAGTGCTGTTAATTACACTCACAATATTGTGATACCATCACCACTATCCATGTCCAAAAGTTTACAATCAAACTAAACAGAAATTATGTACAAATGAAGCATTAACACCCCATTCTCTACCCCCAACCCAGCCCCTGGAAACCTATATTCCAGATTCCAACTCTATGAGTTTGCTTATTCTAATGATTTTATATCAGTAAGATCATACAATATTTATCCTTTTGTGTCTGGCTTATTTCACTCAGCATAATGTCTTCAAGGTTTCATCCATATTATCGCATGTATCAGGACATCATTCTTTTTAGTATTGAGTAACATTCCATTGTATGTATATAACACATTTTGTTTATACATTCATAGATTGATGGACACTTGGGTTGCTTCCATCTTTTGGCAATTGTGAATAATGCTGCTATGAACACTGGTGTGCAAATATCTGTTCAAGTCCCTGCTTTCAATTCTTTTTGCGTATATACCTAGTAGAAGGATTGACGGGACATATGTTAGTTCTATACTTAGCATTCTGAGGAACTGCCAAACTGTCTTCCACAGCGGCTACACCATTTTACATCCCCACCAACAATGAATGAGTGTTCCTACTTCTCCACATCCTCTCCAACACTTGTAATTTTCTGAGATTTTTTTAAAAATAGCCATTTTAGTGGGTGTGAAATGATATCTCATTGGGGGTTTTATTTGAATTACCATAATAGTTAGTGATGTTGAGCATCTTTTCATGTGCTTTTTGGTCGTCTGTATATTCTCTTTGGAGAAATGTCTATTCAAGTCTTTTGCCCCTTTTTAAATTGGGTTGTTTGTTTTTGTATTATTGAGTCGTAGGATTTTCTTTATAGATTCTGGATATTAAACCCTTTTGGATATGTGGCTTCCAAATATTTTCTCCCATTGAGAACGGTTTCTTTTTTTTTTTTTTTTTTTTTTAATTTATTTTTATTGTGGGTAAAAATCAAAATTCTCACAATACATACAAACATTTGCAAAATGATATATAAATATATATGCATATATGTGTATTTGCTAGGAGAACGGTTTCTTTTAACTTTTGTGATAAAGCCCTTGGATGCACAAAAGTTTTTAATTTTGATGAGGTTATGTTTATCTATTTTTTCTTTTGTTGCTTGTGCTTTGGGTGTGAAGACTGAGACCACTGCCTAACACAAGATCCTGAAGATGCTTCCCTACATTTTCTTCTAGGAGTTTTATAGTCCTGGTTCTTATATTTAGGTCTTTGACCCATTTTGAGTTAATTTTTCTATATGGGGTGAAATAGGAGTCCTCTCTCATTCTTGTGCATATCGATATCCAGTTCTCCCTGGACCATTTGTTGAAGAGAATATTCTTTCCCAATTGAGTGGATTTGGCAACCTTGTTGAAAATCAGTTGGCCAGGGGAGCAGATGTGGCTCAAACGGTTGAGCACCTGCTTCCCACATGGGAGATCCTGGGTTCAGCCCCAGTGCCTCCTAAAAAAAAAAAACAGAAAAAACAAACAACAAGTAAACAAATGAAAAAAACACCAACTCACAGAAGCTAATGTGGCTCAGTGGTTGAGCACTGGCTTCCCATATGAGATCCCAGTTCAATCCCCATGCCCCGTACCTCAAAAAAAAAAAAAAAAAAAAAAAAATTCAATTGGCCATACATGTCAGGAACTTTTTCTGAACTCTCAATCTGTTTCCATTGGTCTATGTATCTATCCTTGTGCAAGTACCCTGCTGTTGTGTCCACAGTAGCTTCACAATAACTTTTAAAGTCAGGAAGTGTGAGTCCTCCAACTTTTTTCTTCTTTTTTAACATGGTTTTGGCTATTCAGGGCCCCTTACCTTTTCAAATAAATTTGATAATTGGCTTTCCCATTTCTTCAAAGTAGGCTGTTGGAATTTTGATTGGGATTGCCTTGAATCTGTAAATCAATCTGGGTAGAATTGTCATCTTAACAATATTTAGTCTTCCAATACAATAGTAGGGAATGTTTTTCCATATATTAATATCTTCTTTGATTTCTTTTAGCAAAGTTTTGTATTTTTCATAAGTCCTTTACTTCCCTGGTTAAACTTATTCCTAAATATTTTTATTCTTTTCACAGCTATTGTAAATGGATTTTTTTTCTCATTTTGCTCATTTTTAGTGTATAGAAACTCTACTGATTTTTGCGTGTTGATCTTCTACCCTGATACTTTGCTAAATTCATTTATTAGCTGTAGTAGCTTTGTTGTAGACTTTTTAGGACTTTCTGTATATAGGACCGTGTCATCTGCAAATAGGAAATGTTTTACTTCTTCCTTCCCAATTTGGATGTCTTTTATTTCTTTTATTTGCCTAGCTGCTCTTGCTAGAACTTCCAGCACAGTGTTGAATAACAGTGGTGACAGTGAGCATCCTTATCTTCTTTCAGATCTTAGAGGGAAAGCTTTCAGCTTTCATCATTGAGTATGATGCTAGCTGTGGTTTTTCACATGTCTTTTTTTAATATTGAGGAAGTTCCTTCTATTCCTAGTTTTCTAAGTGTTTTTATCAAGAAAGGATGCTGGATTTCATCAAATGCCTTTTCTGCACCAATTAGAAGATCATGCTTTTTTCCTTCTTTTATTGGGGGGGGGGCTTTGTTTTGTTAATGTGGTGTATTACATTAATTCATTTTCTTATGTTGAACCACCCTTCACACCTGGGATAAAACCCACTTAATCATGGTGTATTCTTTTAGTGTGCTGTTGGATTCAATTTGGAGGTAGTTTGTTGAGGATTTGTGTATCTACATTTATTAGAGAAATTGGTCTGTAATTTTCTTTTCTTGTAGTGCCTTTTGCTGGCTTTGGTTTTAGGTTGATGTTGGCTTTACTGAATGATTTCAGTCGTGTTCCCTCCTGTTCAGTTTTTTGGAAGAGTTTGAGAAGGACTGGTACTAATTCCTCTTGGAATAATTGGTGGAATTCAGTTTTGATGCCATCTGGTCTTTGGCTTTACTTTTTTGGGAAATTTTTGATGACTGATTCAAACTCATTACTTATAATTGATTTGTTGAGATCTTGTATTTCCTCTGGAATCAGTGTAGGTTGTTTGTGTGTTTCTAGGAATTAGTCCATTTCAGCTAGATTGTTCCATTTGTTGGTATGCAGTTTTTCATAATATCCTCTTATGATCCCTCTTATATCTGTGCTGTCAGTAGTAATGTCCCCCCTCTCATTTCTGATTTTATTTGTGTCTTCTTTCCTTTTTTCTTTGTTAGTCTAGTTAAGGGTTTGTCAATTTTCTTGATATTTTTAAAGAACCCATTTTGCTTTTGTTAATGCTCTGGGGTTTTTTTTGTTTTTTTTTTTCCTCTCTATTTCATTTATTTCTGCTCTAATTTTTCTTTCTTTCCTTCTGCTTGCTTTAGGTAGTTTCTTCTTTTTCTAATTCTTCTAGGTGTGCAGTGGGTTTTTTTTTTACTTTAACTCTTTCTTCTTTAATGTAACCATTTAGGGCTACAAATTTCCCTCTCAGCACTGTCTTCACTGCATCCGATAAATTTTGCTATTTTGTGTTCTCGTTTTCATTCATCTCAAGACATTTACTGATTTCCCTTGCAATTTCTTCTTTGACCTATTGATTGTTAAAGAGTATGTTATTTAACTTCCATATATTTGTGCATTTTCCAGTTCTCTGCCTGTTATTAATTTCCAGCTTCATTCCACTATGGTCAGAAAAGATGCTTTGTATAATTTTAATCTTTTAAAAATAATTGACATTTGTTTTGTGACTCAACATGTGGTCTATTCTAGAGAATGTGTATCCTGCTGTTATGGGGTGCAATGTTCTATATATGTCTCTTAGGTCTAGTTCACTGTAACTGTCTCTTTAGTTTCTCTTTTTTTCTTTTCTTTTTTTGTTATGGGAACATATACAACATAAACTTTCCCATCATGACCCCTCCCAAGCATACTGTTCAGTGGGATTAATTCAGTGTCACAATACCCTCACCACCCTACACCACCAAAACTTCCCATCTCCCCAAACAGAAACCCTACACCCATTGTGTATTAACACCATGCCCCCTGCAGTCCACTCCTGACAACATGTACTCCAATCTCTGTATATCAGAGAAGCTTGCAACTTCTGATATTTTCTTTGGAGTTACCATGAGGCTTAAATTTAACATCCCATGGTTAGTAGCAATGCTTCAATATTTGTTCACCAATTGTCTAACAAATGGTAAACAAAATTTAACATCCTAAATCTATAGCAATCTCATTTCCTTTGATGTCAACTTAACTTCAATAGTAGACACAAACTATGTTCCTGTACTCCTCTGTCCCCCACCATTATGTAGTTCTTTTCACAGATTCCATATTTATACATAAGTCCAAAACCACTGATTTATCATAACATTTTATGCATTTGATTTCTTTTTTTAAATCATCTCCAGATAATGTACTTCTTTTTAAATTTTTATTATTATTATATTATTATTATTTTAGACAGTACCGGGGGTTGAACCCAGGACCTTGTACAAGGGAGGCAGGTGCTCAACCACTGAGCTACATCTGCACCCGCATTTGACTTTTAGATCCTGTAGGAAGAAAAGAGTGTAGTTACAAAATGAAAACACACATCTCTTGTCCTTTCCTTTCAATCTGAAGAATGTTCTTTAGCATCTCTTGTAGGGCTGGTCTAATGGTGACAAACTCCCTCAGCTTTTTATTTTTTTATTTTTTATTTTTAATCTGGGAATATCTTAATCTCTCCCTCATTTTTGAAAGACAGTTTTGCTGAATATAGAATTTTTGGTTGGCAAATTTTTTGCTTTAAGCACTTTAAATATGTCATCCCTCTTCCTCCTTCATTGTTACCAATGAAAAATCAGCACTTAATCTTATCAAGGCTCCCTTGTATGTGACACATTGCTTCTCTATGGCTTTCAAAATTCTCTCTTATATTTGGCATTCCATAGTTTGGGACTATTTAGGTTTATCCTGTTTGGAGTATGCTGAGCATCTTGGATGTGTATTCTCATCTTTTGTTAAATTTAGGAAATTTTCAGCCATTTTTCTGATTATTCTTTCTGCCCCTTTCTCTCTCTTTCTTCTTCTTGTATATTGGTCTGCTTGTTGGTCTCCCACAGGTTCCTCAGGATCTGTTCACTTTTCTTCATTCTTTCTTCTTTCTGCAACTCAGACTGAATGATATTATCTTATCTTCAGGTTCTCTAATTCTTTCTTCTGCCAGCTTTAATCTGCTATTTAATCCCTCTAGGGAATTTTTAATTTCTCCTTCTGCAGTCTTCAGCTCTGTTTGGTTCCTTTTCATCATTTCCATCTCTCTATTGATATTCTCTTTGTGTCCATCCATTTTTCTGATATTCTTTAGTTCTTTGTCCATGTTTTCCTTTAGCTCTTTGGACATATTTAGGACCATTTTTTAGAAGTCTTTGTCTGGACTGTCCCAGGTCTGGTCCGCCTTGTCAATGGTTTCTAATGCTTTAATTTCCTTCACCTGGGCCATTGCTTCCTGTCTCTTTGTTGGTTTTGTAATCTTTTGTTGAAACCTGGACATTTCGATACTTTAGTGCATTATTGCTGGAATTTAGACTCCGAGATGACTGTTCCTTAAGCTTGTATGCAGCTAGTGTTATCACAGAGCTTCCCTTGAATGCCAGGAGCTTAAAAAAAAAAAAAAGGAAAACAAAACAAAAACCCTTTCCCCGTCTTTCCAGATTGACCTGTGTGAGGGCTCCTTTCAAGCTTATCCATACAGTGAGTTTGGAGAATAGCTGCAGGTCAAAGCATAGAGGCCTTCTTATGTGTCTTGTCTAGGACATGCATATGTACATATGTAGCCCTAGCAATTCCACCGTTTACACAGACATGAATGTCCCCTCTTCACTAGGAAGCAGTTTCCTCACAGTCCCAGGTACAGCACCATGTGTCCTATAGCCAACAATCTCTTTCCCCCGGCAGCCATTTGATTACCTTCCCACAGCTCTGTAGGAGAGTTCTGTGAACTACCTTCTACAAACAGGGCAAGTTCTGGGGAAGGCGAGTCCCTCAGACCATGGCCAGACAAACATGCTCCCAGTATGTGTTTGAGGGTTACTCTGCTCCCTACCAAACTGGGACCAGGGATCCAGGCTGGAAGCGAGGACTGGCTCCAGACTGAATCGGTAGGGGGATGGGGGGCCACCAGGGTGCCACGGAAATCCTATTGCTCTTAAGTCGCCTTTTTCTTGATTTGGTGGTGGCCCTGTTTCTGTAAGCCTTTAACCATTTTCTGGAGCTTTGAGAAAGTTGTTTCTGCCAGGTTTGCTGCTTGTTCAAAGCTTCTGTGGGGGGACAGAGCCTTGATGCATCTTGCTCCACCATCTTGATTGGGGCCTGTTATATTTCTTTTTATACTTTCAAAAATTTTATACTCACATTGACTTAATATCCTTTAGCTCTATATCCATATATTCCTTCATCTCCTTGAATTGATTTAGATTTGTTTGAAATCTTTGATTAGTTGTTCCAAATTCTACGTTTCCTCTTAAGTTTTAATTTGTTCCCTTGACTGAGCCATATTTTCCTGTTACTTAGTATGGCTTGTAATTTTTTGCTGATGTCTGAGTATCTGATTGCTTTGATGCCTTAACTCACAAGATCAGTTTCTCCCACTTGTCTAGGGTTTTACTCTTGATTGGTTTTGTGTTAAGGCTCTTCTTTGACATTTGGTCCAACTTATTCTGGGTCTTTAGAGTAGCCCATGTGTAACTTTTCAGATTTTCTCAGCTCTTCTTTATCTGTTTCTTGTCTTGGATATGTGGTCTAATTTTTAAGATTGTACTTTCTATGCAGTTGTTTCACCTCCAGGAGAAAACTTCCTCTATTCCTTTTCTGGAAATTTTGATCTGTTGTTTCTTTTTGTGCAGAATTTCCTCCCCAGCTCCTATGATTTGTTTAAATTCTCTCTCTCACTCAGACCCCTTTTCCATACTTTCCAGTTCTGGGACCCATCCTGTTTTACAGCAGTTAAATTCTCCTCCCTTTTTTTTTTTTCTGTTTTTTCTGCCTCTGATTTCTTCCCCTTTGGAGTGTCCCCCAGATGGAGTCAGTGCAGAAAGGTGGGTCAATCCAGAAAAGTCCATTTTGCATTTAGGTGGTCTGGCCAACAGAAACTGGATTGAGTGCATGCACCTCTTGCTAACAGTTCTAGGCTCCTCTGTGTGTGTTGTGTGTCTTGTCTCTTCCCCTTGGGGGCCCTTTTATTTGTAGCCTAACTCAGCAGCTTGTGTTCCACTCTGGGACTGTGTACTTGTTTTCCTGTGCCTGGATATGCATGGGGTTCTAACTCACTACTGTGAGTGGACCTATAAGTCTGAATCCACGGTGGTAGGGACCCAGACTGTGCTGCCTTTACGTGACTCCCAAGCTGTGTGTGACCGAGGGAGGGGAGTGGAAGTTTCCTACCTGATCTTAGAAATTATTTTTCTTTTTCTTCAATTCAGCATTTGTGGAGTCCTTCTCCAGAGTTCTAAACAAATATTTTTCCTTTTATTAGCTGATTCTGAGGGGAAACTTTCCAGGCTATGTCTTACGATGCCATGTTGATGATGTCACTCCCCATTTTAACCATTTTTAAGTGTATAATATAGTGGCATTAATTACATTTACAATATCATTCTACCATCACCACCATCCATTTCCAAAACTTTTTTACCACCTAACACAGAAACTCTGAACCCATTAAACAATGACTTCCCCCAGTTTCCTCCTCTCAGCTCCTGGAAACTTTTCTGTTTCTATGAATTTGCTTATTCCACGTATTTCATATAAGTGGAATCATGCAATATTTGTCCTTTTGTATCTGATTTATTTCACCTACCATAGTGTTTTGAAGGTTCATCCTTGTTATAGCATGTATCATCACTTCATTCCCTTTTATGGCTGAATAATAGTCTATTGTATGTATATATCACATTTTGTTTATCCATTCATCTATTGATGGACCCTTGAGCTGTTTCCTTTTGGCTATTGTGAGTATTGCCACTATGAACATTGGTGTACAAATATCTGTTAGAGTCCCTTTTCAATTCTTTGGGGTATATTCCTAGGAATAAAATTGGCAAGTGACATGGCTCATCTCAAATTTTAAAAGGCAGTTTAAAAAAATAACTTTCAAAGACTATTGAACTGTTAACTCTTTTCTCTCAATAATCATTCTTCTGATGACTAAACTAATTAAAATTTTCATTAGCTTTCAAAGCTGCATTCAAGTAGGTGCTTTAGAAAAATTTACCACTAATATTCTCCCACTGAAACATTTTCAAGAAGGACCTACTCAACATTTCTTCCATTTACTTTTTCCTACTTCCTCAGTTTATACACGCCAACAAAAGCTGCCAGTCAGTAGCAAACCAAAGCAATGCCTCAGGAAACAATAAATGTCATTGCCACTCACTTTCATGGTTTGCTGCCATGGCTGGCTCTGCTTGCTTAACAGTCTATCTGCCTGAAAAAAGTTTGCAGTCACTCGGAGGGACAATCCTTTGCCTTATGACTCTGATGGGCAGCCCATGCACAGAAGCTTGACCCTCCTGAAAAAGACAGCATACCAAAAATGTCAGCAAAAGAGGAACTAAAAATTTTATGAAATTCCAAAAGATTTACTTATAACTTTCTCCAAATTGAGTGTTTATGTGCTATGTACCCTCTGCCATGGAAGAGAAATAATGTTCCCTGGTGATCTGGGGTATGAAAATGACACTGAAGCCATCCAAATATTGCTACCATTACCTGATGAAAAGACATTTTTGTAAATGGAGAAGTGACTATCTCAGACACCAACTCCTGTAATACACATGAAGAGGAAAGACACCATTCGAGTTATTACTTGTTATTGCAGTGAAATCCTTCCAAGTCCAGTTATAAAGTTGAGCTGTCAACAATGAATGTATTCATAATCTGTTCAATACAGCTCCCAGCCAGGGAGTAATTATACAAGTATATGATTCTGATTACAGAATAGAGAACTTAATAAGGAGAAAACAAAACAAACGTTGATTTGTTTGCCTAAAAATGTTGACAAGTATAATAATTTACCTAAACTGCTTACTATTTGCACCTGATGACCAGGTATGATGGGTAGATACAATATACTGTATATGAATAGGATACTTTTCTTCTAGTATCGCAGATGTCGAACAGCTAAAAGCAGTATCTCTTAGATTTCCTTGCAGCCAGAGCTCTGGAAATAATTTAGGTCAGGCTTGGCAGATGCACTGGAGTGAGATCTTAAAGGTGGATATGTGTGGGAGGTGGCAATTCTGCTATTTCTGATGGCAAGAAGTTATCAGTTATGTTTTGTGCATCAGTAGCAATGAATAGACTCACTGCACGGTAGTCCCCTGTTTGTGGATCACAGAAGTTTTGAAATGGCTCTTTTGGTTCTGTGGTGTGGCTTTGGGACTTGCTTCTGAGAGCTCAACCTAAAGTCTACTTGCTTTAACCTTCCAATGATTTTGAACACCTTAGCATAGATTTCTTCTTATTTAACTAGCAATAATAGATTCCATTCTCTGCAACTGAATATGACAAGTAACCCAAACCTCCTCCTTCAAGGGTAGAAAATGTGGCATATGTTAGTTTATATTCCTAACCCACAACAAAGTACTCTTTTGGTCGTTATTTAGTTTGAATATAGTATTTCATGATTACAGTATTATACTCTATTCACAGATACTCAAACTCCAGTTTGTTGTGGCTTTTTTTTTCTTTTTTTTTACCAAATAGTATGGTCATTTACTCTCTATGTATGAAAAATGAATGCAGTCCTTTGGTATGATCCATTGGTATGATTCTCTTGAAAAATTATGTTGCTATTCCTGGAGGCTGAAATGTATGAGAATAATCCCTTCACTCCACTTCATGTTTTAGTTTGCTTAAGCCTGCCAATGCAAAATACCAGAAATGGGTTGGCTTTTATAATGGGAATTTATTTGGGGTAAAATCTTACAGTTCTGAGGCTGTGAAAATGTCCAAATCAAAGGCAGCATCAGAGATGCTGTCTTACCAAAGGTTGGCTGCTGGATCCTGGACTCCTGCCACGTGTCAAGAGAAAATGGTAGGTCTGCCAGTCTCTCTCTGCGTTATCCTCCAAGCTTACCTTCTCTTTCAACTTTGAGCTGCTCTATGGGCCTAGCCTCTTGGGGGCCTCCTTGCTTCAGCTTTTCTGCTGATTCCAGCCTTCAGCTTCTCTCTCAGCCTCTTGGAGTTTCTCTGTCTTTCTGCAGGTGTAGGTGATCCTGAAGTCTTTGCTCACATGGCAGGGTAAATGGCAGCTGTCTTTCTCTGTGTATTTCTGCTTTCAGTTCTCCACTTACAGAAGTCCAGCTAGAGGGCTGAACCCAACCTGGGTCATGCCTCACTGACTTAGTCCAATCAAAGGCCCTACAATGATCTAATCAAAAGTTCCCTTAACTGAATCAAATACAATCAAAGGGTCCCACACCCACAGGTATGATTAGTTCCAAGAACATGATCTTTTCTAGGATTCACAAAAGCTTCAAACTGCCATACTTACCATATTCGTTCTTAGAATAAATGTCATCACTATGTGACTATTTTATAGAAAACTACCATCTTCTCAATTGGAAATGTTGGTAGGGCCTTGATATCCTCATTGTCATGTCAATCTTTTAAAAATAATATTTAATAACAGGGTTTTTTTCCTCTTTAATCCCAGAAAACTTACCAAGTAATTTTGGAGAGAAGTTTAAATTGAAATCACTTAAAAAAATTAACTACTGGGAAGTGAATGTGGCTCAAGTGATTGGGCTCCCGTCTACCACATGGGAGGCCCCGGGTTTGATTCCGGGCGCCTGCGGAGAGCTGATGGCCCATGTCCGCGGATAGCTAGCTCAGCAAGATGATGCAACAAAAGAAGACAAGCAGACACAGGAAAACACACAGCAAATGGACACAGAGAGCCGACAGTGAGTACAAGTGGCAAGGGGGCCAGGAATAAATAAATAAAATAAATCTTAAAAAAAAATTTACAACAAAAGTCCAATGTACAAAGTAAAAGCAAAAAGCATTTTTATATTAATACCAAAACAAAAGCTTGGATATCAGTAGACAAACTTTTATTGTCCTGTGTCTTAGTTTGCCAGGGCTTCTGTAACAAAGTACCAAAGACCGATTGACTTAAACAACAGGAATTTATTGTCTCACAGATTTGGAGCCACAAGTCTAAAATCAAGGTGTTGGCAGGCCATGCCTTTCTGAAGTCTGTAGCATTCTGATGTTGGCTTCCAGACAATCCATAATTCAATTTCTGCTTCTGTCACATGACCATCTCTCTCCTTTTCTGTCTTCTACTATGCCCAAATTTCCTCTGCTATAAGGACTCCAGTCATACTGGATTAAGGCCTATCCTGCTTCAGTTTGGCTCCACATTAACTAATAACATTTTCAAAAATCCTATTTACTAATGGGTTCACATCCTCAGGACTGAGGGTGAGTAACTGAATATATCTTTGTGAGGGACATTAATCAATCCATTATACCTGTAACATAAGCAACTTGTTTGGTTCTATGTATCTAGAAGGGTCCAGGCAATCAGGACTTTGTACATGACCGAGCTGGGATGACTTATCAGAAGTCTAAGAAAAAGATACTTAATCAAGGGTTGGAAGATCTGGGCATTCTGGGAAATAGCAATGGGTATGTGGTCAGTGTGGTTTGGGATATCCTGTGTCCAATTCAACTCAGATATCCAAATAATACCCTTTCCATAAGTTGAAATCCCTAAGAGATATCTCATATTCCCAGTGGAAAATTTTAAGTTAAATTACTACTATAGCTTCCCTCATCTCCTCTATCACTGTTTCACGCCAACAAAGTTCAAAGAGGTTATCTGAAGAGAGAGTATTAAGAATGTGGCTGAAATTCAAGGTTTTCTAGTGAGAGAGCACTTCTTGTTATCATTATCCCATAGGTCTTTCCTTAAAATTCAGTCTGACTTTCGGTGACTCAGGGCATGTGTAATAGTTTGAAAGTCTGATGTAATTATGAATTCCAAAAATAGATATTGGATCATACTTGTAAACTGGTCTGTTAATCTGGGCATGATTAAGTTATGATTAGGGCATTAACTGGGCCACGTCAGGAGGGCATTGAACCCCACCCCTTGGTGGGTAGGAAAATCAAATATAAAAGGCACGGCAAAGAGCAGTTTTTTGATGTTGGAGTTCTGGTGAGGAAGGAGAGAAGGTCCCGGGATAGAAATAGAGACGAGCCAGGGAAGCGGCTGTGGCTCAATCAGTAGGGCTCCCGTTTACCATATGGGAGGCCCCGGGTTCGGTTCCCAGGGCCTCCTGGTGAAGGCAAGCCCGCCCACACGGCGTGGTTGGCTGACCCGGTGAGCACAAGCAGCAAGGGGGGGATAAATGAATAAATAAATTAAAAAAATTAAAATTAAAAAAAAAAAAGAAATAAGAGACGAGCCATTCACCTGAGAGTTCACAGCTGGCCTTGTGGAAAGAAGCAAAGCCTAGAGAGCCTTATAGTCTACCGCTGACCTTGTGGAGGAAACAGAGAAGCTAAGCCCGGAGAGAAACGCAGCCCCGGGAAAAGAAGAACCCAAGAAGCCTGAACCCTGGTAGCTGTCTTGCTCTAACATGTGGCAAATGGACTTTGGTGAGGGAAGAAACTTATGCTTTATGGCCTGGTAACTGTGGACTTCTACCCCAAATAAATACCCTTTTTAAAGACCAACCAATTTCTGGTATTTTGCATTAGCACCCCTTTGGCTGACTAATATAGCATGTTATCACATAACCCTCCTGCCTCATTGAAAAGTTACATTTTTCCTATTTTATCTACAGGCAAAAGAAACTTAAAACGAGATTATTCTGATGTGAGATTATTCTGATAATCACACTTAACAAAATAAAAGGAACACAATCTTTTCCAGGATTTGAGGCTAGAAAAGCAGTCAGTTGGCATTGCCATTGTTCTTTCCTTCAGGGCTTCAGGGCTTTATTCCCATTCTTAAACTCTTTAGTGGGTAGAAATGATTTAAAAAACATTTCTAGGCTTCTTTCTCCCCCCTCAAACCACGTTTTCTTGGCCTTGCATCCACCATTTCACATTAAATTCTGATGAAAGATTTAAAAAGCTCCTCTGAGTGTATTAAAAAAACTTCTTAACTGACCTCACATTTGCTCCTCAAAAATTTTTACAAGATCTTTATATAATAAACAGTGTATGCCCAGACAGATGAAGAAACATCTGACCAAAGAGCCTGGACCTGATCACCAGCCCAGGAGGGCAGAGTCAGCCTTGAAACAACAGACACCATCTCTTCTTCATACACAGGGATGGCTCTCAGGCACAGCCATCAGGGTTGGGCCGTCTCCAAAAGAAGGCCCCACAAACTCCCATATGCCACAGCCTGGCCATATTCACTCCCACCACCATACTTGAAGAAATTTCTAAGAGCTAAGGTTATTCTTCAGGCTAGCAGGCAAATTCCCAACTGGCCTCAGTGGAAGTGAGGTGGAACTCTGCCAACAGTAAAGACAACTCCCCAAATGGTGCAAAACTCTGTGAGTAGCAAGGGAGGAGCTTTGTATTATATATATTGCTAAGTTACATAATATGAGGCATCCAGGAATGTACTTGCTGGTGCGCTAACTAAATACTTTGAAGCTTAAACCTAAGGTGCTCCACTTTTTACCCAAAATGTAAACCACTCTATATCATTTTTATATTCTACACAAATACAGAAGAATACAGAAGGTGTGTTTCTTTTTTTTTTTCTTTAATAAAGGGCTACTTTCTAATGCTATGACAATTAATGTTTTAAACATTTATTCGAGTAAAAGTTTTTATGAAACTAAATTACATTCTCCACACCACCACAGCTCATTAAAATGTTTTCAATATTAATATACATATTTTCCTCTCAGAAATACACAAAACTTAACAGTAGTAACAAAAGCCCCTTGACATAAATATAAAATGTTTTACAAACAGAATAGACTATACATTTAAACCACTTTCAACAAATTTTTTACTTGTATTTTTTTGCAGTACACTAGACTCAAATGGAATGAGGGTACCTCATTTAGATAGTTGTTTTTGCAGTTTCACTCTTTCACAGCTCAGCGTGTATGTAATCTTATTGTAGATGAAATAGCGAATTACAGTATTTTCCATCTCTTAATAGTCTTATAATGGAACAGAAAAATAACCTGTATCTTTTTTTTTTTTTTTTAAAGAAATCAGTTGTTATGAAGAACCATAAGGGCTTGTTTTTTCTGTGAATAGTTTTTGAGTACTTTCAATATGCTCATCCCAAGAATTAAATAATTGCCTACTCTACCTGGGAGCTACTTCTTGAACATGAACTGATGATGTGTGGTCTTTCACATTAATGGATGAGGTAGCTCAATCAATGCAATCACCAAGACTTGAAGTGGAGGGAAAAAGAAGAAAACAGAAAAGTTCTTCTCATCAACCAAAATGCACATCCTTCCCACTCATTCATCACACAGCTTTGGAGAGATAAGAGGAAAGAAAAAATGAAGAGTGGAAGTAGGGAGATTAGTTCTCCGAGAGCACCTATGAGGAAATGGATGAAAATGTCTCACCTAAATAGTGGCCCTGTAATAAAAGTCCCCCCCAGTCAGTAGTGCCAAATTTTCATTTCTATTTCTATTTTCTAACTTTCTGAGTTGTTAGAATCATTTCAACAGATACCACAGACATATGTACAGTAGACAGTATGGCAACAACTTCAAATACTCATGAAGTACACATGAATGTAAGGCACATCTGCGGTTACAAAAGCGAATGCCTCAAATTTATGTATTTATCAAAAATGGAGAAATATCCTCATAAAAGCTTAGAGGATCCCTGAAAAACCAAGTGGGTATGAATCATTAGCAATCTTTGCCAATGTTTTGAGAACTTTCGAGTGACTGAAGAACAGAGATACAAGAGGTAAACAATTTTTTAAATTACAAGTTCTATATATCAGTGCTAAGATTGTGAAACTGCTCTCTTAAAAACCTCTTGCTTTTGTAGTTTCTCAACCATAGAAGAATGAAGTGTAGACACCAACGATTTATAGTGTACTGCTGTTTAGATTTAGTGATAACATCACACCAAGTCTGTGATAAAGAAACTGGGGTTAATAAAGGCTTTAAGGTGGCTGTTTGTTTGGTTGGGTTTTTTTAGTTATTTCAGACAAATTTCATAGCTAAGATAAAATCCTATTAAAACTACTTAAAAATGTGAAATTTCATGCAGTTTCCTCAAATACAGACTTTTAAACCATCAAATACAAATATTTTTACTCTAAATAATGGTTTTATATGACTTTTCAAAATTAAAAGGTTCACAACCTATAATATACTATATTTTCTTGTCTGGGAAAGACAAAATTGCTTAGATATTATAAAGCCAAAAATTTAAGAGAATCATCAAATTTTATGCCATCTTTCCCAGAAACTCTGAAAAGGTCAAATCTTCTAGAGCTCATGGTTGGTGAAGATATGTCATTAACAAGAAGACAGATGTAACTGTACCTTCTCAGGCATGGGAAACTTCTTTATTCACAAAGTAAAATTATGATTTCTGTTACATAATTTTACAACTCAGTGGTTATCTGTGACCTAAAACTGAAATCTTCAAATTGTTTTCTTGAATAAAAAATTAAAGAATGTAATTAGCACATTCTTGTTGCACAATTTAGAGATTAAAATGTTAAAATGCATACCTAGTTTCTTTCATTAATTACAGTTCAAATCTTTGTTGCACTTCATCTACAATCATTTCAGAAATTGCAAGGGAAGAAGTAGCAGCAGGAGAAGGTGCATTTCTCACATGCAGAATCCGATTTCCAATATCCCCCACTCCTCCATCAAATACAAAATCGTCTACCAGATTTCCATCTCTATTCAGGGCTTGGGCTCTTACTCCAGCTGGACCTCTGCAAAAGCAAGAGTTGTGGTCAAAAAGAGACAGGGCATATGAGTCAGTGGTTTTCAAACCTATTCTTAATGCAATAAAGTCTTTATTCTTCTAAATACAAATTATGTGGAAATCCAACAGGTTTGTGTTGTAGCCTGTCAAACCTATATGCTCAGCCTAGGACATAATGCCCACCATTGACAATAGTGCAATAAAAGTTTGTCAAATGAATAAATATATAGATAAGTAAGTTACAAATATTTGTCCTGTCCAAAAGATAAATCCATATTTGATTAGATACCAATGGGAACAATAAAGTTCTTTTCATTAATACCAAGCTATGAAAGCAGGGGTTATGGATTTCAGTTCAAATGTTGTACCAGCTATAGTATTCTATTTATTTTTGTATTTTGTTTTGATTTCACAATATTAAAATTTTTGCAAATGGTAATATTTTACTCCACTATCAGGATAACCTTCAATTAAACAGAGATGAAGGCAAAGCAAAGAAATGAATCAATTTGGCAACAAGTTAATATAGTCTTCTCTATTTAAATCTCTGTTTTATAACACTTGGGCTCACATTAAGATTTTCTTTAGTTTTTAAAATTGTTAAAATGTACTTTACAGATGAAATTTGATATAATGTTTGGAATCCAAGAGCACTTCCATTGAAACTTTTGAAGGAATTCCAGTTTGACTACAGTTGCCTTTACACCACCAAGACCCAAGAAACCAGGAACAATATTAAACATTTTGAATGATTCTGGGCCAACTAGATAGGTACTTGAAGAAGATACAAAGGACAATATGAGGTCAATGCCTGCTAAGACGTCAGCTTGGCTGAGAAGAGATAATGATGACAGTTACTATTTATCAAGTGCTTATCCTCTGCTATGAATTATCTCGTTTAATCCTTATAAAATACTAAGAGGCTGATACAGTTTATATTGAACAGCAAAGAGGAACAGAGAGATTAAATAACCTGCCTGAAGTCACACACTTTGTACTGTTCATTTGTAAAGAGGTAAATAAGAATTGTGGCTAATGTGAAAGGCTCTATGATAAAGTTTGCAGTGAATCTGGGGATGAAATATTTGAACTGCAATGATTTCCAAGTAAGAATCAGATAACATCACTTAGAACACAAAAAGGCAGAACGGAATTGAAAGTTAAAAATTCCTAGGGTAGAGATGAATATCAGCATATCAGCCAGAGTGTGGTCCACTTGTGTATTTCATATTTGTAGTTTATCTCATCTCATCAAAGCAGCATTTCTCCCATCTTTTCTTGGATATGCTGTTGTTGCTGTTGAGAGAGAGAAGCTGCATGTTTGAGTTCTCTTGTCTCTCTTATTTTATTTGACAGGAGACCAAATTGTTGCTGGGGACACACAGTGGTATGCCCAGCCACTGATGTTCAGCATTCAATATAAACCCTTCCTCTGTACAGAGGTTCAGTTAGGACATTCTCCTTGCTCCTTCTAAGTATACAGAAGTTAATACCGGTCAACTACAGTTAAAAATATGTATGTACATTTATTTATTTCTCTTATAAACACCAATTATGTTCTCAATGTTCCCTACACTATTGCCCAAGTATTCAAAACCTACAATCCAAACTGTCAAAATAAAATAAAATATTAAGTTTTTCTTAGGATATCACTTTATTCCAAACCAAAGTAACTATTTAACATGGAATGTTTAAACTATCAAATTCCTCATGCTCCCTATTCAGCACTTAAAGCACATTCAGGATTTTTCTTTCGTCAATTAGATATAGGCATTCCCTTCACAGCACTTCAGTTTGATATCAGTATGACAACTTGAAATTTCAGGTAAGATAAATATTCACCATAAATTGAGGGTAAGGACAGTGCCTTATACAATACCCCATCTTACCCCCACAATCACACGATCATTTCAATTGATGCAGAAAAGGCATTTGACAAAATACTACACCCTTTCTTGATAAAAACACTTTGAAAGATAGGAATAGAAGGAAACTTTCTCAATATGATAAAGTGTATGTATGAAAAACCCATAGCTAACATACTCAATGGAGAAAGACTGAAAGCTTTCAAGACACTCTCCCCACTGTTATTCAATATGGTGCAAGAAGATAAAAGTGCCTGGACATAATTTTTTAGGAGTAATGTTTCCATAACTTGTTGAGCTGCCTTTTTCTGTTTTTTTTTTTTTTTTTTTAATTTGAAATAAAGTTATTTTTTAAAAAGCTCATAATGGGATCTACTACTAATCTGAAAATAGTAATTCACATGAGCACATTTAAATTCCTAATGGTTGTATGAGGAGAATAAACCATTACATCTTAATTTCTAAACACAGGGGAGGGTATTTTTGTTATTGGTCATCAACCTGGATTGTGACAAGGGAACATGGGTTTCCTATGCCCAATATTTGCATTTTGTTTAGAACTTGGTTTAGAGCTTAGAACATGATCAGTTTTTGCAAATATTCTGTGTGGGCTTGAATAATACAAGAAATGTCTTAAAATCACCCACCAGAATTGTTGATTTCCTTATTTCTGCTTGCCATATCAATTTTTGTTTTCTGTGTTTCATAACTATATTATTATATGCATACAAGTTTACAGTGATCCTCTTTATCTCTAATAATATTTTTTGCCTTTAAGTATTTTTTTATTTTAAATGAATTCAGAACTTATCTTTCTTCTGATAAGTGTTTACCTAGCATATAGCTGGATTTTTTTTTTTAATCTGAAAATCTCTATCTTTTAACTATTTAGTTATGTACATTTATATTTATTGTCATTACTGTTATGTTTGGATTTATTTCTACCATATTATTGTATGTTATTTATCCTGGTTTTTCCTGTTTTTTCTCCACCCTTTCCTTACTTAAATTTTCTTTATTCCTCTTTCCGCTCTACTAATTTGGAAGTTATATAATCTATTCATTCTTCTCTTTAGTTTTATTTATTCAGATGGGACTGTATATCTTGAATTTGAAATCTCTTGTAAATTCTAGAAAATTCCCAACTATTATCTCTTTAAATATTCCCTCTTTTCAATTTCTCTGGAACTCCTATGACATACAGGTTGGATCTTCTCATTTTCTCCTTCACTTTAGTCTCTTAACTTCTACACATTTCATGTTGATCTTGTAGTGTTGCATTTTTTAAGTTCTTCAGATTTACCTTCAAATCCACTAAATTTCTCTTAAGGTGGGCCTAACCAGCTGCTTAACCTAGCCAATTGAGTTTTAAAATTTAAGAACTATATTTTTCATTTTCAGAAATTCTAATTAGATGGTTGTCAAATTTGCTTTTTTTTTTTTTTTCCTGGATGATATTCTTTTCCCCCTTCTTTTCCTTGTTTTCAATTTCTTCTTTTTAATTCCATTGACAAATGTTTACTTTATACCTTTTAACATTACTAATACTCAAAGTTGTTAGGGGTCTAATTCTGCTGTTCTTTTATCTGCTGACTCTTACTTATGATAGTTTGTAAGTTTTGATTGTGAGTTCAGATTCAGCAGGACTTTACCATGGGGATGCCGAAGGGCTTGGGTTTATGGTATAACCCCCCACAGAGGTTTTGCATTTCCTCATCCTTTTTTTTTTTCAGATTTGTTTTTACTTATTTATTCCCGCCCCCCCCCCTTGTTGTTTGTGCTTACTGTCTGCTCTCTGTGTTCATTTGCTGTGTTCTCTCTGTGTCTGCTCGTCTTCTCTTCAGGAGGCACCAGGAACTGAACCTGGGACCTCCAATGTTGGAGGGGAGCGCTCAATCACTTGAGCCACCTCCACTCCCTGTTTTGTTGTGTCTCTCATTGTGTTTCCTCTTTGTGTCTCCTTGCTGCATCATCTTGTGTCAGCTCACCGTGCCAGCCCATCACGCCAGCTCGCTGTGTTGCTCGTCTTCTCCAGGAGGCACCAGGAACCGAACCCAGGACTTCCCATGTGGTAGGCGGGAAGTTCAATTGCTTGAGCCACATCCGCTTCCCTGCATTTCCTTCTATCAAGTGCTTCAGGGGTATTACCAGCCTGAGAGACTTTTTCCTTTTTATTATGCAAATTTTCAAACATGGACAAAAGTAAAAAGAACAGTATACTGAACTCCCATGTATGTACTACCCATCTATATCCTTACTCACTGTCCACCTCTCTCAAATGGGTAACTTCAAAGCAATCCCCAGATGGCATATCATTTTGCTTCAATGTGTATTTCTTTTAAAAGGATTCTTAAAAACAAAAAAAGGAATGTCATCAACATGGCAATGTAAGACAAACCCTAGAAAAGTCTTTTAGACTTTTAAAATTTAAGAACTATATTTTTCATTTTCAACTAATAAAAGGAAAAAGCCCACTTGCTTAGAACTCTGGAGGATGATAGAACTGGAGAAGGACTTCAGAAATGCTGAACTGAAGAAAAAGAGGAATAATCTCCAAGATCAGGCAGGAGATTTTCTTCCTGGACCCACCAGTCTGGACCCCTCCTCTTCACTTGGCCTGGGCAGCTTGTGTGTCATGAAGAGCAGCACAGCCCCGGATCTTCCTGCCACAGATGCAGATTATAGACCCAATCACAGCAGCGAGTTAGAACCCCACACATATCAAAAGGCACAGGGACCCAAGTCCACAGAAGCCCAAGGCAGAGCACACGCTATTGAGAAGTGCCACATAAAAAAGGGTCCACAGGTGATTGAGAGAGAGAGAGAGAGAGAGAGAGAGAGAGAGAGGGACAGCTCAGCAGAACTATTGCCAAGAGATACGCTTATTTTATCTAGTCTCTGTTCACTGGACCATGTAAACACAAAACAGACCTTTTTGGATTGATCCATCTTTCTGGACTGACTCTATCTAGGTCCCTGGGGCAGGATACCCTAACAGGTAAGAAACCAGAGGCAGAAAAACCTCACAGGAAAAAAAAAGGTGTGTGTGGGGGGTGAGAACCAAGCTGCTGTAAGACAGGACATGTCCTAAAACCAAAAAGTGTAAGGAAGAGGAGCCACTGAGGAAGGGACAGAATTCAAACAAATCTAGAAGCTAGGGAGAAAATTCTGCACAAAAACAAAGAGATCAAGATTCCCAGAGAGGAACAGAGGAAAGGAAGCTCTGTGTTCAATACAATTTGGTTACTGCCTCTGCCTCTGACTCAGGCTTGGATCTTCCAGTTACAGAGCCTCATTAATATGTGTGAAAAGTCTGTCTTGCCTTGAAGTATTTAGAGAGAATCAAATAAAATAAACACTCAGGACATGTTGGGGGGGGGGGGGAAGCATTAAAATAATCAGCTGTCTAGACATCAGCAAAAAAATTACAAGTCATACTGAGTAACAGAAAAATATGGCTCAGTCAATGAACAAATTAAAACTTCAGAGGAGACACAGAATTTGAAACAACTAATCAAAGAAGTTCAAACAAATCTCCTAAATCAACTTAAGGAGATGAAGGAAAATACAGATATAGAGCTAAAGGTTATTAAGAAGACAATGTGTGAGCATGAAGAAGAACTTGAAAGTTTAAAAAGAAACATAACAGAAATTATGGGGATGAAAGGCAAAATCATGGAAATTAAAAATATGCTAGAGATTGAAGTGATGAATGCACAACTATGTGATTATACCAAATACCACCTGATTGTACACTTTGGATGGATTTATGCTTTATTAATATGTATCAATAAAATTGATTTGTTAAATAAAATATGCTGGAAGCATACAACAGCAGATGTGAAAATGCTTAAGAAATAATTCTCAAACTACAAGAGAGGACAAACTCATACAGTTAAAAGAAGAGAGAGAAAGGATTAGAAAAAATTGAGAAGTGTCTCAGGGATTTAAGTGACAGTATGAAGTGTGCAATCTAATGTATCATGGTTGTTCCAGAAGAAGAAGAGAGAGGAAAAGGGGCAGAAAAAAATATTTGCAGAAATAATGGCTGAAAATTAACCAACTCTCATGAAAGACATAAATTTACATGTCGAAGAAGTGCAAAGTACTCCAAATAGAATAAATCCTAATGGGCATACTCCAAGACACATACTAAACAGAATGTCCAATGTCACAGATAAAGAGAGAATTCTGAAAGCAGCAAGAGAAAAACAATTCATCATATACAAGGGATCCTCAATAAAACTAAGTGCTGATTTCTCATCAGAAACGATGGAGGTGAGAAGGCAGTGTGGTATGATATATTTAAGGTATTTTAAGAGAAAAACTGCCAGTCCCAAATTCTTTATCTAGCAAAACTGTCCTTCAAAAATGAGGAAGAATTTAAAAGTTTCACAGATAAATAGAAACTAAGAGTTTCCCAACAAATGACCTGCCCTATAAATTACTAACGGGATTTCTACAGGTTGAAGGGAAGAGACGGAGAGAGTGGCTTAGAGTAGTGTGAAGAAATGAAGATTATCAGTAAGGGTAACTAAATGGGTCAATCTCCAAGAAGAAACAACAATCACAAATACTTATGCACCTAACTACAATGCCCCAAAATACATGAGGCAAACACTGGCAAAACTGAAGGGAGACGGGGGCGGATGTGGCTCAAATGGTTGGGCATCCGTCTCCCATATGGAGGGACCTGGGATCAATCTCCAGGACCTCCCGGTAAAGAAATAAAGAAAAATATAGAAGGTGCGTGGGCCACCAGGTCCCATGAGTGGGCGAGACCCCAGGCCCCGCGCATGGGCACACCGCCAGGCCCTGCATGTGGGCGAGCCAGGCCCTGCCGAGCCTCGCAGCAAGATGATGACGTAACAGGAGAGTGACACAAGGGAGAGCTAAGACGAGACGTGCCAAAAAATGAGGAACTAAGGTGGCACAGGTGGCAGAATGCCTCTCTCCCCCATCAGAGGTTCTCAGGATAGAATCCCGGTGAAGACAGGAGGAGAAGGATGAGAAGAGATGGCAAGAAACAGACAGAGAGAATTGCCCAGCAAATGGACACAAAACAGCAAATATGGGGGGTGGGGTGGGGGAGGGGGTAAAAATGGAAAAAAGTAAGTAAATTTTAAAAATCTTTAAAAAAAAAAAACACTGAAAGGAGAAATAGACACCCCTCTAGAACAATGTGTGGAGACTACAATCCACTCTCATCAATAGAAAGAATATTTAGACAGAAGATCAATAAGGAAACAGAGAACTTGAATAATATGATAAATGATCTAGATCTAACAGACATATACAGAACATTGTAACTGAAAACAGCAGGATACATTCTTCTCAAGTGCACATGTATCATTCTCTAGGATAGACCACATGCTGGGTCACAGAACAAATGTCAATAAATTTTAAAAGATTGAAATTATACAAAGCATCTTCTCTGATCATAATGGAATGAAGCTGGAAATCAATAACAGGCAGAGAACTGGAAAACTGACAAATATATGGAAGTTAAATTACACACTCAATCAATCAGTAGGTCAAAGAAGAAACTGCAAGGGAAATCAGTAAATATCTAGAGATGAATGAAAATGAAAACACAACATATCAAAACTTATGGGATGCAATGAAGACAGTGCTGAGAGGGAAATTTATAGCCCTAAATGCTTACAATACAAAAGAAGAAAGAGTTAAAATCAAAGACACACTGCACACGTGGAAGGACTAGAAAGAAAACAGCAAACTAAACTAAAAGCTAGCAGAAGGAAAGAAATAACAAAAATTAGAGCAGAAATAAATGAAATAGGGAATAAAAAACAATAGAAAGTATTAAGAAACCCAAATGCTGGTTCTTGGAAAAAAGGTCAATAAAATTGATAAACCCTTAGCCTGACAATGAAAAAAGGAGAGGTGATGCAAATAAACAAAATCAGAAATGAGAGGGAGGACATTACTACTGACCCCACAGAAATAAAAAGGATCATAAGAGGATATTATGAAATACAGTATGCCAACATATCTGGACAACCTAGCTGAAATGGATAAATTCCTAGAAACACACAATCTATGCTGACTCCAGAAGAAATACAGGATCTCAACAGATTAATTACAAGTAAAGAGATTTAATCAATCAATAAACATCTCCTAACGAAGAAAGGCCCAGGACCAGATGGCTTCAACAGGTGCATTCTACCCATCATTCCAAGAGGAATTAATACCAATTCTGCTTAAACTCTTCCAAAAAATTGAACAGGGGGGAACACTACCTAACTCATTCAGTAAAGTCAACATCACCCTAATACCTAAGCCAGAGAAAGACACTACAAGAAAAGAAAATTATAGATCAATTTCTCTTATGAATATAGATGGAACTCTCCTCAACAGAATACTTATAAATCAAATCCAACAACACATTAAAAGAATTATATATCATGATAAAGTGGGTTTTATCCCAGGTATGCAAAGGTAGTTCAATATAAGATACTAATTAATTAATTAATGTGATACACCACATTAATAAAACGAAGGAAAACTACATGATCATTTCAATCGACATAGAAAAAGCATTTGACAAGATCCAGCATCCTTTCTTGAAAAAAACACTTAGGAAACAAAGAATAGAAGGAAACTTCCTCAATATAACAAAAGGCACATGTGGAAACCCACAGACAACATCATACTCATGGTGAAAGACTGAAGGCTTTCCCTCTAAGATCTGAACAAGATAAGGATGCCCACTGTCACCACTGTTATTCAACACTGTGCTGGAAGTTCTTGCCAAAGCAGTTAGGCAAGAAAAAAAAAATAACAGGTATTCAAACTGGAAAGGAAGAAGTAGAACTTTTCTTCTTTACAGATGATACAATCCTATATATAGAAAGTCCTGAAAAGTCTACAACAAGACTACTAGAGCTAATAAATGAATTCAGCAAAGCGTCAGGGTACAAGATCAATACACAAATATCAGTAATGTTTCTATACACTAAAAATGAGCAATCTGAGGAGACAATCAAGAAAAAACTTCCATTTACAATAGCAACTAAATGTGTCAAATATCTAGGAATAAATTTAACCAAGGAGAAAAAGGACTTACACATGTAAAATACAAAACTTTGCTAAAAGAAATCAAAGAAGAACTAATAAATGGAAGGAAATTTCCTTCTCATGGATTGGAAGACTAAATATTGTTAAGATAACAATTCTAAGCAAAATGACTTACAGATTCAAAGCAATTCCAATCAAAATTCCAACAACCTACTTTGAAGAAATGGAAAAGCCAATTATCAAATTTATTTGAAAGAGTAAGGGGACCCAAATAGCCAAAACTATATTAAAAAAGAACAGAGGGAAGCGGCTGTGGCTCAATCAGTAGGGCTCCCGTTTACCATATGGGAGGCCCTGGGTTCAGTTCCCGGGGCCTCCTGGTGGAGGCAAGCCTGCCCGTGCGGCATGGTTGGCTGACCCAGCGAGCACAAGCAGCAAGGGGGGGATAAATGAATAAATAAATAAAAATAAAATAAAATAAAAAATAAATAAAAATAAAATTAAATTTAAAAAAAAGAACAGAGTTGGAGGACTCACACTTCATGACTTTAAAGCAGGGGTTTTTAACCTTTTTTGTTCCATGGATCCCTTTGCCAGTCAGGTGAAATCACAGACCCCTACTAAGTCTATACTATACTGTGTATTATTTAATAAATATATTATACCCACACCAACATGTCCCCACAAGAATCATGTTTTGTTTTTTTTTAAATTTCAATTCAAACTCACCCCTTGTTAAGAACCCCTGCTTTAAAGGTTATTATGAGGGAAGCGGCTGTGGCTCAATCAGTAGGGCTCCTGTTTACCATATGGGAGGCCCCGGGTTCGGTTCCCGGGGCCTCCTGGTGAGGGCAAGCCCGCCCGCGCGGCATGGTTAGCTGACCCAGCGAGCACAAGCAGCAAGGGGGGGATAAATGAATAAATAAATAAAATCTTTAAAAAAAAAAAAAAAGGTTATTATGAGGCTACTGTGGTCACAAGAGCAGGGTACTTGTACAATGATATATACATAGACCAATGGAAACAGATTGAGAGTTCAGAAAAAGATCCTGAAATCTTTGATTTTTTTTTTTTTTTTGAAATGGAGTCTTTTTAAAGAGATTTTTATTATTTATTTATTTATTTATTCACTCCCCCCACAACGCCCATTGTTTTCCCTCACTATCTGCTCTCTGTGTCTGTTCTTTGTGTGCTTGTCTTCTTTTTTTTTTTAGGAGGCACCAAGAACCAAACCCAGGACCTCCCATGTGGTAGGTGGGCACCCAACTGCTTGAGCCACATCCACTTCCCGCCAATTGATTTTTTTTTTTTTTTTTTTTTTTTACCGGGAGGTACTGGGGATCGAACCGCGGTCTCTCCATATGGTAGACGGACGCCGAACCTCTTGAGCCACATCCGTTTCCCGCCGCCAATTGATTTTTGACAAGGTTGCCATGTCCATTCAATTGAAAAGAACAGTCTCTTCAACAAATGGTCCTGGGAGAACTGGATATTGATATGCACAAGAATGACAGAGGACTCCTATTTCACCCCATATAGAAAAATTAAATGGGTCAAAAACCCAAATATAAGAACCAGGACTATAAAGCTCCTAGAAGAAAATGTAGGGAAGCATCTTCAGGATCTTGTGTTAGGCAGTGGTCTTAGACTTTACACCCAAAGCAAAGCAACAAAAGAAAAAAATAGATAAACAGAACCTCATTAAAATTAAAAACTTCTGTGTATCCAAGAGCTTTATCACGAAAGTTAAAAGACAACCTACTTAATGGGAGAAAAAATTTGGAAACCACATATCTGAAAAGGGTTTAATATCCAGAATCTATAAAGAAAATCCTATAACTCAATAGTAAAAAGACAAACCAATTAAAAAAAAATGGGCAAAAGACTTGAACAGACATTTTCCCAGAGGATACACAAATGATTAAAAAGCACACGAAAAGATGCTCAACATCACTAGCAATTATGGTAATTCAAATAAAAACCTCAATGAGATATCATTTCACACCTACTAGAATGGCTATTTACACTTGATCTTAGCCAAAAGGCCGAGAAGCTGGAATGGCTATTTAAAAAAAAAAAAAAAAAAACTACAAATGTTGGAGAGGGTGTGGAGAAGTAGGAACACTCATTCATTGTTTATGTGGATGTAAAATGATGTAGCTGCTGTGGAAAACAGTTTGGCAGTTCCTCAGAATGCTCACTATAGAACTACCATATGATCTGTCAATCCTTTTACTAAGTATATACCCAAAAAAATTGAAAGCAGGGACTTGAACAGATATTTGCACATCAATGTTCATAGTAGCATTCTTCACAATTGCCAAAAGATGGAAGCAATCCAAGTGTCCATCAATCTATGAATTGATAAATAAAATGTGGTATATACATACAATGGAATGTTATTTAGTATTAAAAAGAATGATGTCCTGATACATGTGGCAATATGGATGAAACCTTGAAGACATTATGCTGAGTGAAATAAGCCAGACACGAAAGGATAAATATTGTATGATCTTACTGATATGAAGTAATTAGAATAAGCAAACTCATAGAATTAGAATCTAGAATATAGGTTACCAAGGGTGGGGTTGTGGGTAGAGAATGGGGAGTTAAGACTTAATTTGTACATAATCTCTGTTTAGATTAACAAGTTTTGGACATGGTGACAGTATCATAATATTCTGAGTATAGTTAACAGCACTGAATTATATAGGTGAATTTTGTTAAAAGGGGAAATTTTAGGTCACATATGTTACCAGAATAAAAATTAAAAGATAAAACATAGGACTGAGTAACTATTGTAAATTATGTACTATAGTTAATAGTTATGTACAAGTATAAAAATTTTCTTTCATGAATTATAACAACTACACTACACTAATGCAAAGTGTTAATAATAGGGTAGTATACTGGAAAAAATACAGCCTAATGTAAACTATGGATTATAGTTAAAATTACAATTATAATATTCTTTCATCAACTGTAACAAAGGTACCACACTATTGCAAAGCATCAATTTAGCAGGGGTGATATATTTTTTAACGATGTTTCTCATGATTTTTCTGTAAACCTACAACTTCCCTAATTAAAAACAAATACAAACAATGAGCAGATGAGCAAAAACAACGAGCAAAAACAAACGAGCAGGGAGTGGATGCTTTCCACATGAGAGGTCCTGGGTTCGGTCCTGGCAGCCTCCTGAAGAAGAAAAACAAACAGACAAGGAGCAGACAACCTGCAGATAATGAGCACAAACAACAAGCAAAAGCAATGAACAAACAGATGAGGGAGACATCTTGCGGGGGCGGGGGGGGGGGCGACAAATACATAAATAAATAGAAGTGAGTGACTAGGTAAAAATTATACATGCTTCATATCATCTAAAATTCCATCTGTAGTCAAATTACCCTGATTTTCTCTCTCAATCTCTCTCTCTCTCATTTGTTTAAAATGAGAGAGGGAGGGAGAGAGGCAGAGAGGGGAATTATTTGGGTTTTTTAAAGTAGGATCCAAACAAGTCGGCATCTACTTTTTAAGTCCATTTCTCAGCTTAACGTTCCTAAACCAAGCAAGCGGTATAAATTCAAACTCCAAACACCTGTGAAGGCAGGCCAATGTTTTAAATTTTCAGATTTCTCCCATCCCCTATACCAGAGACCAAGGCAGATAAAATTCCTAATACTTCCTGCCACCAAGGGGAATAATTTTTCTACACTACCTTTTCACTTAGGGTATAGGCCTTCAAGAGTCCTTGGCTTTTCACAGGAGACATAGATCCAGTTTTTTACTTTGTGTAACCCTAAGACCTCCTTTCCAGCCCTTAAATGGCAATTAAGACAACTTTCTAATGTTCTAACAAAATCTTGTTTTGTGTCGTGAGTTTATGAATTTATAAAATTGTCAAAATTTACTAAGCACTTAAGATCTATTCATTATACTGTAGGTAAATCATATATCAATTTTAAAAAACAACAAAAATCCTCAATTATCAAAATCATCAAATCCTCCCCACCCATCCAGGACAGCATCAGCACCAACTCCACTTAGTACCTCAGTTTTCAGTTTCCTCTTTGTTTTTGTTCCAGCTTTCTTACACTCTCAGCTATATGGATTTCAAAGAGTGTTTATTATATTTTCTCCAGACTCTCTTGGTGTTTTGCAATGTGAGGGTTACCAAGTTCTCTAGACAAGCAGTTCTCAACCAAGGGAGATTTTGCCCCCTAGAGGACATCTGGCAACTTCTGAACCCATTTTTCCTTGTCATAACTGGGGGAGTATGATTGACATCTGGTGGGTAAAGCTATGGATGCTTCTCAACATCCTATAATGAACTGTCAGGTCCCCACATCAAAGAATTATTTGGATCAAAATATTAATAGTGTCAAAATAAGGAAACCCTGAGCCAGACCCTCTCAAACTGAAGTCTCCATTACAATTTTATTGCAGTAACGTTTGACCTTCGTGTTTGGGTTTCACAATGACATTATATATAGCCTTTAGCTATTACTCTGAAAAAAACATCTTGCCTGAAAATTTACTCTAGAATTCCTCAAATAAGACATTTTCCAAAACGATGTGTGGGGGAAAAGGCTGACACTGGTATTTATGTCTTCAGCTTTTATATCTGTACCGTGTTAACAGATACAAACTGCTCTTAGATTAGTGGGTCAAAATTAATCATAGAACAAATTAAAGGAGTTTAGAGCTAGAAAAAGGAGTTTAAGGTTAAGTACTTAGGGACCATCATATAACAATGAGAAATCTCAGTATACTAATGCATATATTGGACAGATAACTTTACATTCCAATCTAATGTCCACCACAAGTTTGCAAACATGACTGAATAAAATGATCTGCTCAAATGAATACTGCCCAAAATGCTCTGGTTAGGCAATGAGAAATCTAGCTGGAGACCTTTTGGTGGTTACTACAATTTAAGAATACCATCCTGGGCAACATGTCCCACTGAAAATGCTACTTTGGTTTTCTTTTACTCTCTAGAATTGCATGATAAGCTTCTGTCTCAATAAAGACAGCAACAGTCTCCCTGATAACGATAGCAGAATGAGAAGCTTCAGGGCTCCACTCACCATGAGAAGTTTTGAGCAACCAGAAAGAACTGGCAGAAACATCTTTCTTAAAGCTCTAGAAAAGAGCTAAAGGACTGCAATAATAGGGCAAGTGCTGAAGAAATAAAAAGGTTCCTTAAAAGCAATCGGATTTCATGGCACCCTGGCTGGACCTTCCCATTTCTCCTCACCTGCTCGGTACAGAACCAGTCCTCATTCCCAGTGCAGACCCTTAGTCCCAGTTCCAGAGAGAGCAGAGTAACCGTGCACAAACTGAGAGCATGTATGTCTGGCTAGTGGTGGCCTGAAGGACTTGCTGTCCCAGAATTTGCTCTGCGTGTAGAAGATATCTCACAGAACTCTCCTACACCAGGGGATTGCTGATTGTAGGACATACAGTACAGTGCCCAGGATTGTGGGGATACTGCTTCCTAGGGAAAAGAAGACCTCTGTATCTATGTAAATGGGGGAATTCCTAGGGCCAAACTCACATGCCCAAGACCAGACACATGCATAGAAAGAATGAGGGGGGCCCCCTATGCCTTGGCCTAGAGATATTCTCTAAACTGACTAACAGTGAAGCTCTAAAGGAGAGCACTTGCATAGGTCAATGTGCAAAGGCTGGGAAAGGTGTTTTCTTTTCTTTTTTCCTTTTTTTTTTTTTTTAACTCCTTTCATTCAAGGAAAGCTCTGCTATAACACAACACTAGCTGGATACAAGTTTAAGGAACAGACACCTCAGAGTCTAAATTCCATTGACAATACACTAACAAAAGGCCCAGGTTTCAACAAAAGATGACAAAACATACAAAGAAACAGGAAGTAAGGTCCCAGGTAAAGGAGAAGATTAAAGCATTAGAAACCAACAATGAGGAGAAAGAACTAGAGACATTCCAGACAAAGACTTTTAAAAAATGATCCTGAGGATTGTGGGAAGATGGCAATGGACTAATAGGCAAAGCTGAATGCTCTCACAGAAACAAAGGAGAAAGAGCCAAAAGCTGTCTGAGGGACCTGCTTTGGGGGTCAATAGATGAGGACAGTGCTGTACAATTCCCAGGAGGGTAAGGGACAGAGAGACGAAGAAGCTGAAACGACAAACATGAGTTACCAAGCCCCTGTGGTAGCTGGGAAGGGCTCCTCTCCCCTCCCCCCAAGATATTAAGCTGGGGTAAAACCCCTGGCTCACTGTAGCTGACAGGGGAACACACATCTTCCTCCCTGTAAGCTGTTTCAAGGGAAAAGGAAGGTGAGGTCAGGGTGCTTGTCTTCAGTGAATTCGGCCAGCAGAGCCTGTTTTGATTCTCTGTTCTGGAGATTCAACACAGGAACGCAGGAAAGCCCAGACTGATACACCTCTGGGAAAGGTGCACTGACAAGTGTCATCTGCTGGCCGATCTGGAAATTGCACAGACAAAAACTTCATGCTTTCTGTATCAAACCCCTGGGAGAAAATCTGTGCCACACTAGTCAGGACCTGTTCCCAATTTTGAAAACTTAAGCTGGGCAATTATAAACTTAGAATAAGTTGAACCAAATATCAAAGAAGAACTGTGGGGAAAAAAACAATAGGCAAGAGAGGGAAAATAGCCATCAGAATAAATCCACCAACATATTCAGATGCCTAGACATCAGTAAAAAATTACAAGCCATTATAAGAAACAGGAAGAGATGGCCCAGGCAAAAGAACAAACCAAATATCCTGAAGAGATACAGGATTTAATATAATTAATCAGTGACAATCACACAACTCTCCTAAATCACTTCAAAGAACGTAAAGAAAATATGACTAAAGAAATAAAGGACATTAAGAAGACACTGGGAGAGCATAAAGAACAATTTGAAAGCCTGCAAGAAAAGTAACAGACCTTACGGGAATGAAAGACACGATGGATGAGATTAAAAATATGTTAGAGGCACATAAGAGCAGATTTGAATTGCTTGTAGACAGAATTTGTGATTTCAAAGACAGAACATCTAAACTGGAAAAGACAGGAGAACAGAAAGGGAAGAGAATGGGAAAAATGGAACAGAGTCTCAGGGAATTGAATGACAACACCAAACATACAAACATTGGTATTACAGTGTCCCAGAAGGAGAAGAGAATGGAAAAGGGGCAGAAAGAATATTTGAGGAAATAATGAATGAAAACTTCCCAACCATTATGAAGTACATATATATCAATATCCAAGGACAACACACACCAAACAGAATAAATCCGAATAGACCTACCCCAAGACACCTACTATTCAGAATGACAAATATCAGAGATAATGAGAGGATTCTGAAAGCAGCAAGAGAAAAGCAGAGTATCACATACAAGGGAACCTCAATAAGATTAAGTGCCAAACTCTCATCAGAAACCATGGAGGAGAGAAGAAAGTGGTGTGATATATTTAAGGTACTAAAAGAGAAAAACTGCCAGCCAAGAATTCTATATCTGGCAAAGCTATCCTTCAAAAATGAGGGTGGAGTTCAAAGTCTTCAAGGACAAATAAAAACTGACAGAATATGTTACCAAAAGACCAGATTTGCAAGAGATACTAAACGGGATGCTGCAGCCTGAAAGGAAAGAACAAGGGCAAGAGAATTGGAGAAGAGTTTAGAAATGAAGATAATTAGGAAGGGTAAACTAAAGGATAAGAAGACAGACAAGAGAACAATATCAATAGAGAGTTGAAGGACAAAATGGATGAAGTAATACTTTTACAGTAATAACACTTAATGTTAATGGCTTGAACTCCCCAATCAAAAGACAAAGACTGATAGTATGGATAAAAAAATATGAACCATCTATATGCTGTCTACAAAAGACCCACCTCAGACGTAAGGATACAACCAAGTTAAAAGTGAAAGGTTTGAAAGAGGTATTCCATGCAAATAGTAACCAAAAAAGAGCTGGAGTAGACCAGATAAATGTAAAATAACATTATAGTATATGAACATTAATTACTCAGCGCAACTGGTAAATTGTTCCTGTGATCAGTATTCTGTAATTTTTTTTCATACAAAATAAACACTTGCTTTTAATTGAGGAGGACTGGAGAAGAGATATATTTTTGGGAACTTCATTTTTCTTTAAACCTTTCTTATTCATACTCTTTAATTAAAAATAATCTGTCTGGATCAATAATGATTTAGCATGATTACTGTTGAACGATATTTTTGAGTTTTTCTGCCTCATAAAATTATGAGTTGGTAAATTGTTATCTGCTGTAATTCATTCCAATAAGATGTGGAGAATTATCAAATAAGAATTTGATTACCTAGAAAGAATTATGCCCTAAATGGAAATTAAATACCTAAACCAATAATTTATTTCATTCTTGGAGATTATCATGTCCAACAGTTAGAGCTGCAATATAAAAATGAGAATTATAATTATTTTCTATTATATTTGAATTATTATTTACATTAATAAAGGTTTGTTGCTATGCTATTTTTTTTTTTTTTTTTTTAACCAGGAGGTCCCGGGGATCAAACCCAGGTCCCTCCATATGGGAGACGGACGCCCAACCAGTTGAGCCACATCTGCCCCCTGCTATCTATTTTTTATAATTGATTATATTAAATCTAACCTGGCCTCCCACTCTCATTTAAAATTTGTAATTTCTTTCAATCTACTTTTCTATTTATTTTATAATTTTACAATAAAGGACTTTTTAACAGCTAAAAAAAAAAATCATTTATTACACACTTTGGATAGATTGTATGGTACGTGAATATATCTCAATAAAACTGTTTAATAAACAAATAAATAATTGTGCAATTATAGCCAGAAACAGCAGCTATGTACAGCAGGGGAAACAGATTGAGAGGTGAGGAAAGGCACAGGGGAGAGCCAAGACGAGATGCACCAGAAACTGGGAACTAAGGTGGCGCAAGTGACAGGGTGCCTCCCTTCCACATTGGAGGTCCCCAGGATCGAATCCCAGTGAAGACTGGAGGAAAAAAGCGAGAAGAGAAGGCAAGAAACAGACACAGAAGATCACCTAGCAAATGGACACAGACAGCAAGCGGGGCGGGGGCGGGGAGGGGGGGGGGACGACAACTCACAGAACTGTACACCAAAATACTAATAACAACTTTTTTTAAATGCTAGAGGAAAACACAGACAAAGAATGAAAGGAAACCAGCAATACAGTAGATGAGTATAAAGAGACTATCAACAGAGACAAGGAAATTATGAAAAGGAACCAAACAAAGCTGAAAACCACAGTAACAGAAATGAAAAGTTCCCTAGAGGCATTCCTGCACACTTCTGGAATCGGTGAAGTCTGCAATGCTACCGCTGAGGCTGCGGAGATCACAGGCCCTGGACATGGTGAACCAACGTTGAGGCAGGCCAAGTCTATAGCAGACCTCCACCTCACCACTACAGCTTTTCCATCCAACACCAGACACAGATTCGTCTTTGGGTGAGTCTCAGAACCTCTCTGGAGGATCCTGTTCATTTTTCCTCTGCCTGGAAATTCTAGCACTAGGTCAGGGATCCTCCCCAAAATCAGGGAACTGTCCTCACCACCTGACCTTCTCAGCTCTAGGGACGCCTGGCCCCGAGATCGGTCTCCGGCCATTACTGGCCTTCACCTGACCCTCCTGGCTCCAGGGATGCCTGGCTCTGGGGCCATCACCGGTCCTTTGGCCCCTACCTGGTCTAGAACAAAAGATTCAAGGATGCTTGCTTCTTTCCTTTCACACACCCTTACCTGAAGATCTCTGAACTCACCCACACCCCACAAACCATGGGCAACTCCCAAACACTTCCTCCAAAAGAAACCACTTTGGGGGGTCTCCTCTGCAACCTTAAAACCCTCTATCCTGGAGGAGAAATCAAACCAAATCAGCTTATTCTTTACTACTATTTGGCCTCAATATAAATTAGACAACAAAAGCAAGTGGCCTAAACACGGCACCTTTGACATCCAAGTTCCCCAAGACCTTGAGAACTTTCCAACACAGTGGCAAATGGTCAGAGGTTCCCTATATTTAGGTTTTCCTTTTCCCTTATAACTGTCCCTCCCTCGGCCAATCCTATATCACCTACAAATCCTCCTTCTCTGCAATATACTCCCCCTTCCACACATAGAAAACCCTTCTTCTGACTTCTATCCCTCTGATCACGCCCCTCTCCCATTGCCGTATGCCTCATCAGTGCCCCCTGTACCTACTCCCATCCTCTTCCCATTCTCCCACACCTACCTCTGGACCCGCTCCCTTCTCCCCACCCACCACCCGCTCTTGAGCCTCCTTCCCCAGCTCCTGTCCTCCCTTTCCAGGAAGTGGCCGAGGTAGAAAGCATCATGTGTGTTCACGTCCCCTTCTTCCTCTTTGATCTCTCCCAAATCAAGCACTGTCTTGGGTCCTTTTCCTCTGATGCTTCTCATTTTATCAAAAATTTCAATACCCAGCTGTCCCTAATAACCTTACTTGACAAATCTACAATTGTTTGTCTCTTACAAGTTAGCTTTTAGCTGACTCCTAAATCTGTCTAAGTGTACTCTGAAAAAGCAATAATCCAAAATTTATGTGTTAAATACCTGTCTGTCTAAACTTATAAATTAAAGCTTAACTGCATTTATAGTGCTCAAATATTACTAACTGGTTGCTGGTTACTAGGTAAAAGTGTTTCCAAAAAACAAGCTTGCATATTACAAGCAACACTGATTCCAGAAAAAAAAAAAAAAAAAAAAAAAAAAATCTTAAAAGCAGTAAAATCAAAGATATAAAATAATGAAAAGCCTAAAACTAGCCATACCAAAGGAGTAAGAATTATTAGTCAAGTTAATGAGCTTTATGTTTCTGTTGATGTGTCGTAACTCTTTTTGTGTTTGTCTGTTTGTTCAGTGTATATTTTGATACCTCCAGATGGTAATATTATATTGATAAATGAAAATTCTTAAAAAAGCTCTATTCAAATGGCCAAAAAATTAAACAAGCACTTATATTAATAAATAAGTATGGATGCTAATAAGACAAATTATCATTATGAGTGTTAAATCTTTAAAATGATGAAAATTGTAAGTTTTGACTAATGAAATTACAAACCTCTTTTTGAAAAAAATTTTTTGCCTAAATTGAAATGAATAGTTTATTTTTCATCACAGAACAAAATAAAGGATGTGAGACTTAAATGGATATTAAAAGAAGTAAAAAGTTTGTGGAAGTGCTGACTAAAATTTGACAAGTTTGTTGAAGGAAGTGTGTTTTGTCCTAAGATAAGATGGCTGGTTTTCATAAAATCAGAATGGAAGTATGTAGGACAAACTTTGAATGCATATGGCAAATTGTAGAAGGTATTGTGGTAGCATTAAGTAAGGGAATGTGTTCTGTGAAGGCAGAATTTGTCTTAAGATGAAGTCTATGTGAGTATGGATAGTTACAAGAAGTTTATACAAACATTGTTTCAACTGAAATCTTTAAATAGCTAATTACAGGAAGTCATTATTAAACAGAAACTGAATTGATGCTAATAACAAAAAGAAACTTCATAACAGAAAAGCCTGTCAGTGGGAAGCGGCTGTGACTCAATCAGTAGGG
>JAKSZT010053843.1:6494781-6597320 GCA_026826555.1 Tolypeutes matacus | reverse complement strand
AAAAAATAAAGAAAAGACTGTCAGAAACCACCTCAATCTGCAGTGGTAGGGAGAAGATAATTTTGATTCCATTGGGAATCTGAAATTTTCATAAAATAACGAAAAAAGTAATTTTTCCTGTACTGCTAAAATAAAATACCTGTTAATTAATGTAATCATGGTTAATTGTATGTTGCAAGAAATTTGCTTTGAGACAGTTCCCAAAATTATTTTAGTAGCTTATGTATGTAGGGTACATAGAATGTGTTTTTATTATTAAGGAAAAAGACAGTAATTTTGTCCTAAGATAAAATGACTGGTTATTAAGAAAAGTTAAAATAGAAAAGAAAACCTGAATGAATACAGAAAGTGCAGAAGGTTTGTAAAAAAGAAATTTTTTTAGTTAAAGTTGAGTAAAATTTACTGGGTCTATCTGTAAAGTTTTAAAAGATGTAATATCAAATAGTATACTGATGCAAAGTTAAAATTTTGTTCTCTCTCTGTCAAAATAACAAAATTCCCCAAATCAGTGGTCTGTTTCAGCAAAAGTTTACAAAAAGTTTTTCTCCTGACTAATCAGTATACAAAAGAAAAATTATCTTTACCTAAATAGCTTCTCATACTTTAACCTTATCATTTCCTTGGCTGTTTAAGAAAAATCTATCTTATCACTTTTAAAAGAACATATTGTTCAAACCTGTCTTCTCAAAGTCAAGTCCTGAAAAATATCTTTCACCTTGGGAAAAAAGTGAAATAATAGACTATTTGAGGGAAGCGGCTGTGGCTCAATCAGTAGGGCTCCCGTTTACCATATGGGAGGCCCCGGGTTCAGTTCCCGGGGCCTCCTGGTGAAGGCAAGCCCGCCCGCACAGCGTGGTTGGCTGACCCAGCGAGCACAAGCAGCAAGGGGGGGATAAATGAATAAATAAATAAAATCTTAAAAAAAAAAAATAGACTATTTGAGGTCATTTGATATATTATAAGTAGAATGGAAAGTGTTTAAGAGTGTTTTGAAATTAAGAGATTCTTTAACCCTCTGTTTCAAAGTATGAACAGTAAAATGTTCATACAAATACTTAGAGTGCATAAAATTCCTAAAAATCTAAAAGTGTTTCGGCACAATATTAGATAAAGTATAGTGTTGTTAATCATGATTTAAATTTTTATTTTTAATGGTATGTGTCACAGAAACAACCTTTCCACCTGAAAATCAAAGGCAGACGCTTTAACTCAGATTCGTCTGATTCACATTGAAGGCTGCCATGGAGTGCTATAATACCACTGCTGTATGCAGGAATCATAAATATTATTGGTTTACTAGAAAAAATTAATATCCACTTATATCTCTATCACTTTGTTTAAAAGACAAAGAACTTGCTAAGGCTTTCTTTAGTATCTCTTCAGGCATGTCAGGCCAGCCTGCATTCACCTTCATGTGAGAAGGCCAATGGTGAATTTTATAGCACTTCCCCAAGGCTGTGTGCAGAGCCCAACCATCCGTCCTGGCCTGGTGATGGAAGATCTGGCTGTCTGGAAAAAACCTGTGGCTGTGACCCTATTTTGTTATACTGATGATAATATGTTAACCAGTAATTCTTTGTTGTTGTTGTTTTTTTTTCAGAATTAAAAGAAGCAACAGAGACAATGGTATCTTATCTTAAGAGCCTGCAGTGGGCAAACAATTGGGACAAGCTGCAAGGTCCTTAGAGTTATTAAAGTATAATGGTTTTATAATTTTTCTACATTTACATAAAAATTTTCCATTATTGTTAATTAATGCAATATTCACAAGAAAACATTTCACCTGGTTTTAATCATTGAATTAATTATAAAAAATTAAAAAAAAACAACCAAAAAAACTGAAATGGTTTCCCACACCACAAACTCCAAATCAATAAATGGCCTTTCTGGGGTTGTGGGGGTACTGAAAACCCTTCATTCCTCATTTAGCTCAGATATTAAAGTCATTGTATGTGTTAATCAGGAAAGGTTGTACATGGAAATGAGAAAAAAAACCCAGCAGGCTGCTTTTAAAAAGTAAAGAGGGCAATAACACAGGCTCAAGCGGTAAAGGGGGATGATCCTAACTTAACCTGTAAATTGGATGTAGCCAGTGCCAATATTGGCTTTGGGTGGAGTTTGTGGCAGAGGCAACATTCTAAACGAATGTCCCTTGCATCTCTAGTCACGATTGTAGGAAGGGGCCAAAGTACAATATAGCCCCTTAGGAAAGCAACTATGTGTAGAATACCACACCCTGTTACAAATAAAAGGCTTAACCCATTAGTGTACGGTCACTCTGAAAACTGTCAGCCCTATCCAGAAGTGGATTGCAGATACTAGAAACAAGGCAAGAACAATGAACTTTCATGAACCACCCTCTGCAAGAAAGAGATCTGTGGAAAAGCATCTGAAATGCCTGCCAGCAGCAACAGGTAACTGTCATGTCCCTGCCTGCTCCTCTAAAACCCTTCTCAGAACTGAAAAAGCAGATATCCTCCTGAAGATCCAGAGCCATACCACTGAAACCTGGGAAGCAGCAGAGTAGCTCTACAGGAAAAATGAACATCATGACAACTGAACTCTGTGGCAGCACTCCCAGCTGCCTGTTGCTTGGCAGCAGCTCATGAATATCACCCGTGAGTGCCCATCAGGCTTACTCCGACGACTGCAACAAGAGTCCCCTTCTGCTCTCAGAAGGGGCAAGGTATGCTATCACTGCTGCAAACACTGCAGTGAAACTCTTAAAACCAAGGAACTCTATTTACCAGTCACCTCATGCAGTCTTAAACTATGAACCAGAATATTGTTTGAACTTTTTATTTAAAAACATGAATGGCCTCTTAATGAAATAGATAAAAGGCAATAAGGGATCCTTACAACAATGGACTAAGTTTAATTCAGCACTATAAAACACAGCCACAGCTCCAGTTAAAATGTCAACAGCCAGACGAAGACAGACACTGAAGTTATGGTTAAAGTGCCAGCCGCCCCACAGCCCAAAAAGTGGAAGTAATAATAATTTGTTGTTGCCTTTGCCTCAAACTATACAAACTGGGAGAAAATAAATCATTTTAACCATAGGCCTATGCAGCCCTACTGGCTGGGAAACTTAAATCCATGAAAAATAAAAAATCACTCAAAAACACTGTTATGAAACCATAGTTAATCATCTAAAGTCTCCTATTCCCACTAAAACTCTATGTGTGTACATAAATTATATGTAATTTAACTGTCAACCATTAATGTTCAATGTTGAGTATATAATCTTATTATTCTTTCTCCTCAGACTCCTGGAGATGATAACCTCACAGCCCACCCTGAATTTCATGGTTAATTCCTACCCTTACCACAATTATAACTCTCATTCTCCTCATATCAGCAGGACCATACATCTTCCGCACAATAACTCAGTTTATGCAAACAACTGTCCAAAATGTCACCCATGATCACGTAGATGATCTTCTCCTGCTGCAAAAAATACAGTGACAGCTGCCGAGCCAGAGGCCACATATCTCAAGGCCAAAAGGGGGACAATAACTGAATCCCACAATGCCCCATAACAGCAAGAAACAGCCAGACGATCGACATCCACCTTCCCACTCTCCCTCTTCACCCAACCATATTAAAAAGAGTTGAAAATGTTAGTTCCATTTGGCAAAATAACCCCCTGCAACCCCGGTTGGCACTGACAGGTCTCCCCTCCCCCAATAACAGATGGCCCAAAACCCCCAGCTCCATACCTAATCCAACAGGATATACTAATCTCAAAACCAAGCATGAGAATATCACAAGATAATCAAACGTCCTGTTTGACATTCCAACATGTTCATCTTCCCTTCCCCAAGCCTTCCTCCCCAAAGGGCAAAAGTCAGTAATCTTCCACCCCATATCTGCGTGCCACATCTACGTGCCCCTTCTGTAAACCCACCCAGTTACACCAGCTCAAAAGCAGCAATCCCAAACCTGGGCAGGCGGGCTGAAGTCTCACTTCAGGTCCCCACCATGCCAGGGATCTAATAAACTTCTCTGCTTGAATTTTGGTCTGTCTCCAAGCCTCAATGGACTGAGACTAACACATACAGATAACAGTCTTAAGAACCAAAGGTAAGAAAGATATACCTTTTGCCCAATACAAAAGTAACTCTAAAAACAGACTTCAGCCACTTACCAAGTATCTGAAGAGATGAATTCATACTATGATTTAGAAAACAGTCCATTCCTCTGTTGGCAGATGACATCTGATTATTTCTACCTAAAATCAAACAGCTTTTCTAGGCTCTCTTTAGGGTTTTCTTTGGAGCCAATCTTCTCTTAAAACCCTAAGAAGTCAGTACATTAGGGCCTTTTTCATCTATTCAAGATGCTCATGCTCCCTTTTCTATCTCCTTATCACAGTCGTCTATATGGGTGCATCATCATCTGGCAGAGGTGAACCTCTGGCTCTCACTCTTTCTTGTTGTCAGTGGTCCAGAATCTTGGGCCCTTTTAATTGCATAGAGTATGTAGCAGGATCTTTCAGGTCCTTGATCCCACATAAGGATTGCTCTAGTTTCCCTTTGGAGGAGAGCTGTTTAAGAAAGTGAATATCAGAAGAATCCTATCCAGGTTCATACTGTTGCTGTATAATGGAGTAAACTACTCTCAACAGATTTCATACCATGTTCTGATAATTTAGAAGAACTGTCTGTCGCTAGCAGGTTGTCTTAGAGCCAAACAAATAGGGTACTTGGGATTGGGCCTTTCTGACCAAGTGATTCACAGACTAGACCTTTCTTGTCCTCCTCCTAGTTTTTTTTGCTCACTAATAAGTGATGAGTCCATGCATCAGGTCCTTTGGTGGAAGTCTCCAGGCAAGGATTTCTATATGAAATAGTGGAATCATGTTTCCAGTAATACAATTTAATGACCCCATACTTTTTTTTTTAGTTTCTCATCTTCTATTTATATGTTGTAGATAGGTTTCAGCTGCATGAATGTGGCTAATGGGATTCTCAGAAATTGGTCAATATGGCCAGATACAGCTTCTATGCTGTCTTACTGACTCAGGACCTTATCAATTGGTATCAGAGCTTGATGCTAATGTTAATGGTGATGTCACCACTACTAACTTGGGAGATAATGAAACCCATCATGGAGACTGTTTTTACTGGGCATGTCATCTAAGACAGGAAAAATAGTCTGGATCTTGGGTCCAAAATGAAAGACTGATTCAAAGATAACCAGTTTGTGGTAGGCAAATTCTGAAATTTCACATCAAACTGTAACACTGTCATTTTTTTTTTAAGGAGGTACCAAGGGCTGAAGCCGGGACCTTGTACATGGGAAGCAGGCGCTCAAATCACTGAGCTACACCCGCTCCCATCATTGTCATTTTAAATGTCATTTAGATCCAGCTGGAATTCACAGCAAACCGGCTACCTCAGGGTCCCCATCCATGCACTGGACTTAGTTGAGTTTGATGGACCTATCTTTAGCTGACCTCACACATATAAATAGCATGATGGCATTGAGCTTAATTAAGCTCTGCTTGTTCTGAGGTTTCTCCTCCATTTGTTTCACTGGTACAGCAGTAGGTCTCTTAGCTGGCCACTTAATTCTTTACTTTTCACAAAGATATTATGTTCACTGGTGTTTCTGCTCACTGTAGAACCTTCCTTCACATTGTTCTGTGATGGAATCTATGACCAATTAGCCTCCCTTTTCTATTGTGGAAGGAATTAAGAGTGAAAAAGACTATTATGGTAAATAAATAGTTCAAGCAAAACATGGGACCAAAAACCACTGTTGTGTACAGAAAAGGACAAACTCAATAAACTTAATAAATTTGGACCATTATGGTAATAGAAAGTTCAAACAAAACTTGGGACTCAAAAACAACAGTGATAGAAAAGGGCAAACTCAGTAAATTTAAAATAATTTTTTATTAATAGCTCTGGTAAATTTGGTTTGTTTTATTTCAAACAAATACATTGTTTAGAATGGTTCTTAAGAATTATAAGGGAAATGTACTCAAGGCACAAAAATTGTATAACTGCTACTTTTAAATTAATGTTCTATTTGGGCAGTGGGAAATATATTTTTTAATTGTTTATAGCCAATCATTTTGCATTTGTCAATTTAAATCCTGTGGGTTTTTTTTTTTTTTAATCCCTTTCAAATTTTGAAATCTTTGAATTTCAAAGATTTCAAATTTTGTAATCTTTTTAAATAAATCCATTTTATTTTTTTTTAAAAATCAGTGAAATTGAAGATAAGACCATTGAAATCATCCAGTCTAAGAAGAAGAAAGAAGAAAGAATGAAGAAAAGTGAGCTTGAATAACTTGTGTGACATCAAGCATACCAATATACACACTATGGGAGTCCCAGAAAGAGAAGCAAGAAAAAGAGGCAGAGAGAATATTCAAAGAATGGCTGAAAACTTCCCAAATTTAACAAAAGTTGTGAATATATACAACTAAGATGTTCAACAAATTCCAAAGAGGATAAACCCAAAGAGACCCAAACTGTGCCATATCACAATCAAACTGTCAATTGCCAAAAAACAAAAAGAATTCTGAAAAACACAAGAGAGAGGCAACATGTCACATCCAAGGAAGCATCAATAAGATTTAGTGCCAATTTCTCATTGGAAACCATGGAGGCAAAAAGGCAGTGGGAGAACATATTTAAAGTGCTGAAAACAAAAAATTGCCTACCAAGAATTCTATATATGGTAAAATTGTCTTTCAAAAATGAGGGAGGGATTAAGACATTCCAGATAAACAAAAACTGAGGGACTTCATCACCACTAAACAGGTCCTACAAGAAACGCTAAAGGGAGTTTTTCAAGTTGAAAGGAAAGGAAACTACACAAATGACAGAAGCCACATGAAAAAATAAAGATTGCTGGCAAAGATAATAACATGGGTAAATATAAATACCAGTACTACTGTATTTTTGATTTGTAACTCCACTTTTTACTTCCTATAGGATCTAAAAGGCAAATTCATAAAATGCATAATTTATCATTATAAATCAATGGTTTTGGACTCATAATGTATAAATATGTAATTTGTGATAACTACATAAAGGTAGGGGACAGAGGGGTATAGGGACATAGTTTATGTAAGTTATTGGAGAAAAAGCTCAAAAGGACAATATTAGGACATAAGAAAAAAATGAAATATAGAATGTAAGCTTTATATCAATGCTAAATATCTTGAACTTGATAACTGCACTTAAAGTGATTACATAAGTGAATATTCCTGTTCACAGGAAATGTACATGGAAGTATTACGTGTTCAAAGAGAATGATGTATGCAACCTGCTCTCAAATATTCACAAAATAGACTGATGATAGATAGATAGAATAATACGCAAAGGTGGCAAAATGTTAAAATTGGTGGTACTGAGTATCTGGGGGATTGGGGATATGTTGGAGTTCTCTGTTTGGAGTTTGTGTTATTTTTGCAAGTGTCCTGTAAGTTTGAAATTATTTCAAAATAAAAAGTAAAAAAAAAAAAAAAAAAAAATGATAGAGCATTCATGGTTTTGTTACATTGGTTGCAAGACAAATGTGTCAGGGCAAGAACTGGGCTTCAAACTGTGGGGAAGTCTATTGATCTTATTTTTTATTATTAATATTTCAGGCATATAAAAAGATACAAATTGCAAAATGAACACTCATTTTCTTATGAAACAGTCTAAGAAATAAAGCATTACAGATATGATCAAAGCCTTCTGGAAAGCTCTTAGAATACCATTCCCTTCCCTCAGCAGAAGTAACCAGTCTCCTGAATTAGGTATTTATTATTCCCATGTTTGTGTTATTTTCATGTTACATATATGACCAATTTATAGTATTGTTATGCTTGTTTAGGTACCAGGGACTGGATATTGAACCCAGGACCTTGTATTTTGGAAGCTGGTGCTCAACCACTGAGCCACATCAGCTCCCCTGAGTTGGTTTTTTTGTTTGTTTTGCTTGTTGTTTGTTTGTTTTTAGGAGGCACCGAGAACCTAACCTGGGACCTCCCATGTGGGAAGCAGGCACTCAACTGCTTGAGCCACATCGACTATGCTTGTTTTTAAACTTTATACTAATGGCATCAAAAAACACATATCTTCTACAACTTCCTTTTTGTTATTGATAATTTCCCACATTTAACAGCTACAGGAAACAAGAGAAGGGATAAATGGAATTGCTGAAAGTATTCAGCTTCTTTAAAGAGAAACTCTGCTGTGATCAGATTAAATTTATCCCCAATGCACCTGTCTACAGTGTCGTCTGTCCTTTTCTACTGCAGGCCAATGAAACCAGTAATGGAGCTTCACACCCTTAAACTTAGAGACAGGAGTGGCCACCAATACTCTCAAGTCCCAGCTCTACTTCTACCCCTTAAGAAATCTTTCACTGTCTAAAGAGTTTTCTTCAAGCTTCTAAGAAAGGATGGTAATCAAATATCAGTAATGAATTCACTGCAACTATTTATATATAGAATTCACTATGCCCATTTTGCATGTTTTCCAAGAAATAAGTAACAACAATAACAGAAACCAGATTTGACCAGTCTATTTTCAGATATAAAATATCACAAGTGTGCTAAAGCAGACCACTGGAAACATAAAAGGCTTTAATTATAGGTAAGTGAAAGAAAATAAAGCTTGGATATTTTTATGCCTTCTATTTCAGAGTGCAAGTAGAGAGGATCGAGGGAGAGAAAGAAGAGTAAAAACATTAACTGGGTTTTAAGAGTTCTAAGGATTAAGGAAGCTAGTCTCTGAATGATACATTAAAGGCAGAATTAGACCAGGACACAATTCTAAGCGAGACAGCTGACATTGCTATTGCTCTCTTCCCAGATACAGAGTTAAACCTGCTGACATGTGACACCAGGCAAATTCAGCAACTGTTAAAAGAAGTGACAGACATTTAGTGCTCTAGAGATTAAGGGGGTAATGGACTCTAAATGCAGGGAGAGTACCTCAAAATACACTGCTGATTAGGCATTCTAACAAATGGCTTGTTCAGGGGAAAAGGTGAACACCCTAAAAATATTACCAAAGAAGAAAGCAAATGGAGTTGAGTAGTATTTAGGAAATCTACAGGTCATGTCCAGAAGGGCTTTTATCTTTAAAAGAAAAAAATATTTAACCCACCCTTCTTTTGCCCACTCACATAACAAGGGCTTAGCTTGATTGTTACTACACTATATCCCACATCTATCCTGCAAGTAGAGTTCCTGAGTTGAGTAGAGCCAGAAAAACAGAGAGGAAGCAAGGTAAGATGCCAGGTTTAGGAGTGTGTTTCTAAGAGGTCTGAAGAATCAATCAAATATAATGTTTTAAAGTGCTTATTACAGGAAGCGGATTTGGCTCAGTGGACTGGGCTTCTGCCTACCACATGGGAAGTTGCTGGTTATGATCCCGGTGCCTTCTAAAGAAGACAGCGAGCTGGCTCAAAAGGTGGGCACAGTGAGCTGACAAAACAAGAGACACAAGAAAAAAAAGCACCCTTTTTCTTTGTTAGTCTGGCTAAGGGTGCTTTTTTTTCTTGTGTCTCTTGTTTTGGGAGGTGTGGGAGGTGGGCAATTTGGGAATCCCAGTGGGTTCCGTGTAATATTTTGGGTAATCTAAGCACCTCTTAAAATATATGTGTATATATATATATATAAACAACATTTTTGTAAGCAAATACACATATATGCATATATATTTATATATCATTTTGCAAATGTTTGTATGTATTGTGAGAATTTTGATTTTTACCCATAATAAAAAAAAAAAAAAAAAAAAAAGCATGGTGAAAGACACAAAAAAGCAGGGAGCAGAGGTTCCTCGTGCCTCCCAAAGACGACAGTGAGGGAAGCAGCTGTGGCTCAAGTGGTTGGGCTCTCATTTACCATATGGGAGGCCCCGGGTTAAGGCAAACTGGCCAGCACGACACAGCAAGATGACGCAGCAAGATGATGCAACAAAGGGAGACCAGCAGACACAGAAAAACGCACAGCAAATAGACACAGCAAGCACAAGCAGCAAGGGGGGGGTACGGAATAAATAAAAAAAATAAAATAAATCTTAAAAAAAAAAAAAAAAGCGAGCTGATGTGAGAGGCAGGCACGGTGAGCTGACGCAACAAGATGATGCAACAAGAGATGTGGGGAGGAAAAACAGAACGAGAGCCACAACAATGCAGGGAGCAGAGGTAGCTCTACCGATTAGGCACCTCCCTCCCACATCAGAGGTCCCAGGTTGGGCTCCCAGTGCCTCCTAAAGAACTAAAGAAGATGAACAGAAACAGCAAGTGAAAAACAAGGGGGTGGGAAGAAATAAATAAATAAAATAAATCTTTTAAATAAATAAAGTGCTTATTACTTAATTAGTTAAGATGGTGATTCCAAAGCCTTTACAAGGGTTAATAGTCAGAAAGATTTTTTAAAATTCAGGCAATATATATTTACCATAAGTGATGGCTAAAAACTACACTACATCACTGCGAGACACAAAGGTATAGGCCAAATATTACTGCAATAAGTTGCAATGGAGATTTCAGTGTAAAGCTGTAAGGTGGCCTAGCTAATTATATGAATGGAACTAATTCAAGCACTAAGAGCCACAATGCAGCAATTCCTAATACACACTCTGCAAAGAGAACGCAATAATTTGTTGGGAAAAAAGAGAAGCAAGCAGGTTCAGTAGACATGCGGACTCTGAAAATGTGCTTACTAATCACCAAGTCAGACTCACCTCCCAAGTTCATCTAGGTCAGGGCTGTATTTACAATCCTTAAATTGCTTCTCCTTACCTAATTATATCACTGATAGTTATTTCAGGGATGAATTTTTGAAGGTGCTTCACTGTTGCACTGAGAAAACAGGCTTTATACATTTCACTAACTCCATAGGAGAAATTCTGGAACACCAGTTTAACCAAGCCACTGAAAACAAAGGGAAAAAAAATCTTTATGAGAGAAAGGAATTCTTTACCATTGTAAAATACCTTTACAATTATTTGGTTTTTTGTTTTCTAGTTGTTGTTTTTTTGTTTGTTTGTTTTGTTTTGTTTGTGGCAACACAGAAATGTAGACAAAGTTAGAAATACTACTTATAAAAAGAAAATAAATTTGTAGTCAATAAAACAAAGAAATCTCATGACTCAAGAGGTAAACTCCACCTTCCAAACTCAAATTTGAAAATACAAGGGGGGCTGGTTTCAGAAAGGGGGGCTGGTTTCAGAATGGGATTCTCTAAACCTGCCAACATTAAGGCTTTCTAATGCAAATGTTAATGCCAAAAGGCATTAACAGATCTTTAAACCAGAGCTTTAAACAAGTGAGGACATCCACCTTACTTTTCTTTCACCAACCAATGGTAAAATACCCTAATAGTGATTCTCAAGTGAGAATGTATAGAGTATGTATGTTTGTTTGTTTATATGTATGCAAGTTTGTGGGTATTTTTACAAGCACACATGCTGGGAAGCTCCCTCCTCGATCTTTTGTTTCAGAATCTTTGGAGAGTGAAGCCCAAGTATAGCTCAAAAAGTGTTCCAGTGATTTCGATGAGAAACACTTGGGAGAGAAACACTGCTAGAAGAACCAAACAAAATACCTCATTAAGTTATTTGTTACAATAGTAAAGAATCTGTATCCCAGGTCAAAACAAAGTATTATTAGTTTTCCACAAAACAAAACAACTCTGGTCATTAGGACTTTCTCCAGTGGTTCACAAAATTATGGTGACTGGCTTGAAATGACCTTATCAAAGTAAGCCATCTATTTTTTTCAAACTCAAGTAGAAGGTTAGCAATATAAGATTTAGATCATCAGATGTGAGATTGGCTCTTGTTTTTTTTAAATCAAGACATCATCTTTGATGCATCAGGATTTTTAGGAAGTAGTTAAAAATATTATTGGGGGTCGGATGTGGCTCAACTGGTTGGGCGTCCGTCTCCCATATGGAGGGACCCGGGTTCGATCCCCGGGACCTCCCGGTAAAAAAAAAAAAACCTAAAAAAATAAATAAATAAAATTAAAAAAATAAAATAAAAATATTATGGGGAAGCGGATGTGGCTCAAGCAACTGAGCTCCTGCCTACCACATGGGAGGTCCCAGGTTCAGTTCCCTGTGCCTCCTAAAGAGGAGCACAGGTAAGCACAGCAAGCTGATGCAACAAGATGACGCAGCAAGAGACACAAGAAAAAAAAACATAATGAAAGACACAGCAAAAGCAGGGAATGGAGATGGCTCAAGTGATTAGGTGCCTCACTTCCTTCCCAGTGCCTCTTAAAGAAAAAACAAAGAAGACGAACACACAGCAAGTGCAAACAATGAGGGGGTGGGGATAAATAAATAAATCTATCTTTAAAAAAGCAAACCAAAAAAATCATGCTTATTCCACAAAGTTCTTATTTAGCATTAATGAAGAAATTCATATACTAATAACAAATAAAAGCACTTACCCAAAAAGAAAAAAAGTTCCATATTAAAAATATAGACAGGTAAAATCATTTTTAAGTAAACAAAGTTGTTACCTATTGATAATTATATCCATAACATCTGTGGCACTGAAGTCAAAGGGTTTGTAACCCTCCCGTTTAAGGGCAAGAATTGCATTAGGCCCTAGCCAAATATTGCCATCCATCCTTGGTGTGAAATGAACTCCTAGGAAAGGAAATCGGCTATCTGGAACCTATAGATTTAACATAGCAAAAAACTATTAGTTCCATTTCATATTCTAGTTTATTATAGATGCAATCATTCCCCACACATCGAATTTGCATTATTTGTGACCTGTATTCAGATATAGTTTTTTTAGAAATGCTATACAAGAAACACTGATGCTATTGTCAATATGAACTGTCGTAGTTCAGGTTATTCTCCAAAACCAGGGATATACATGACTGGCAAGTAAAATCAGAACTGCCAGAAAAAACACATTCATAGCACAGCCTTTTCCAATGTGGAATTAGGTTGAACCAGATGAGACTGATGTTTTGGCAAGATCAAAAACATAAAACATCAAATAGCAGAATATTGGCAATTTCACCTGGTTCAGTCTTAACATATATTAAGAGATTCATTTCCAGGTAATTCCAGACAGAAAAATGAACTCCTCATTTAAATGGCTCTGTCTTCTACCCACTGAAACTATAGAGTGGTCACATCCCCTTTTCTGTATCTATAGATAATTGCCTGAGAGACAGAATTGGGTATCTGCGACTGCCATAAGGGAAAGCTCTCTTATGAGTGTTCCCTTCCCCAGAGAGAAGGAAGAACCAAATTCCTTCTTGGTAGCACTTCCATAGAATATTGATGCTTCCTGAAAACATGCATTTATGGGGAATTAATTACAATTTAATGACTACATAAAAATAAAAATGTAGGGATTTAACCGCAAGAGAAGATGAAATGTATGTACAAACAGCCCTTCAAAATCTCTCTTACTTCTGACCCAGGTAAAATTTTTTTCAATTCCTTTATGCCCACAACCATCTACAGAAAAGTAAGGCAGCATAAATTTCAGTACCTACCGGATAAATATTTCCTTTTACAAGATAACATTTTTCTGGCTTCAAGAGCAGGTAATCTCCCCGGAATGGTACAATTCGAGGATCAGGACTGCAGCCACTCAACTCTGAAATACGGTCTGAGTAAAGTCCTGCACATGTCAGTACATACTGACATCGAACCTCCTCTCCCTAGCGCAAAATAAAATGAAGAGGAGTAGAATAGATCAAGGGGAGAAGAGCAGAGGGAAGAAAAGACAATGGGTGTACAGAAATACTTTTTTTTTCTTTGTATTCCTTTTAAAAATATGAAATTAAATACAGGTACCAGCAGAATAAATTATTCAGCATTTAGGTGGAACTAAAAACTTTGGGTAGTGTCACAGAAGGGGAAGTCACCGTAATTTCTGTACTCTGAGTTGAACTAGAGATACAATGCTTGTCCTAGCAAGGATACTCAATAAGCCACCCAATAGTGACCTTATTTTCCTTGAATCTGGCATGGAACTACTTAATTATTTGTTGCATGAAGAAGTAAACTCATTTAAATGGTCTCCATCAATTTGGCCTCCATGGTATTTCTGGCGGCTTCTCCTGCCTTATCTATGAATAATTGCCCCATTACACTTATATTGCTTCATACTCAATAAACCTGCTCAATTCCAATTGTCAACCACTCATGAACCAATTTCTCCTTCCAGATCAATATGTACTCTGCAAATTGAGGCTACTTTAGAAACCACATTTACTTTACTTAAAGCACACACTACAGTCAAGGGTTGATTTAATGACTAGGAGATTGCTAATCTGAGGCTGTTCTGATCTCCCACAAACTTTATTTTGTGATTATAACCCACATATTTTTAGTTTCACCCTGGCAGGTTTAGCCATTTTGCCCCCTATTTCCTAAATGACTTCATTTAACCCCCATTTGCCACCACCCTCTAATTCCCATCTCTTTTTACAGAGTAAAGAGATGGCAACTCCCTGTTACTGGCAGCTTCCTGCTCCTAGATTTCCATCCCAGCCATGTTTCTGAAGCCTCAACATTCTCATCATTCTCAACGTTTTTCTTTCCAGCCCTTCATGATTCAATCTTATTATACTGAATTAGATTTTCATCTCTGTATGCATCCTATTTTTGACAAAAAAAACAGATGAAACATTTCCACAGTGAATCCAAATTAGCTAGACTAAACCATGTCCCTTGAAGTAAAAAAGCCCACATCAACAACAAATTGCCTTCTTCTAAGTAGGTTAATATCTTTCCTATTCATCTAGATTATATACCAGAAGTACAAGAAATACTTTTATGTTATATAAATCTACTCGTTCCAAAAAGGCTGCAATTTTTTTGTTCCTGGAACATAAAACGTAGATAAGCCTTACGATAAACAATGTAAAGATAACAGAATTTATAGAATGGCACCAGCATGCAATAACCTACTAGCTTTCTTTCTTTCTTTTTTTTTTTCTTTCCTTTACCGGGAGGTCCGAGGGATCGAACCCGGGTCCTCCATATGGGAGACAGCTGCCCAACCATTTGAGCCACATCCATCCCCCTACTAGTTTTCTTTTAAAAAACATAAGCCAAGCAGTAGCTACAAAGAAGAAAATTATTAAAAACTATCAAGAGGTCTCTGAAATAATTTTACTCTCTACATCGAAGAATAATTAAGTCCAGTAAGACATTAATTTCACTTCCAAGAATGATATTTAGGTAAACATTGAATGATACATTTGCTCAAACATAAGTTTCTTTTAAAAAATTAACTATGCATCTCTACTGTTATTTCATAAGTGAAACAGACTTTTTTCACCCATATCCAATCCATAAATCTGTTTATAAATCCTCTCCCTAAAGTTTATTTTCAAAATACCTTCTTTTAACCTCTCATAAAAGTATGGATGTTTAGCCTGATAAGTAGACTCCAAAATTTGAATTTAACAAAAATTATACGAAGAGTGGATATAGTTCAGTGGTTGAGCGCCTAATTCCCATATGAGGTCCCAGGTTTTGATCCCTGGTACCTTCTTAAAAAACAAAACAGATGAAAAAAACAACTCTCATTGGGGAGCGGATGTAGCTCAGGAGTTGAGGACCTGCTTCCCATGTATAAGGTCCTGGGTTCAATCCCTTGTACTCTTAAAAAATAAAATTAAATAAATAAAATAAAAAGCAACAACTATAGCAACTTTGGGTGAAACATGTATCTACTGGTATCTCATAGGCCCTTGCATATGCTCCCTCCATGATGCCATACTCTAGTGAAAATGTTCCTCAGATGAAGACAGGAGCAGAAACATACTTTATATACACATATATATTTTTTAAATTAGAGAAGTTGTAGGTTTACAGAAAAACCATGGAGGAAGTACAAAGTTCCTATATACCCCCCCCCCCCACACACACACACAGTTTTCCCTATTAATAACACTCTGCATTAGTGTGGTACCTTTGTTACAATTAATGAAACAATATTTTACTTATACTATTAACTATAGTCCATAGTTTACATTAGGGTTCACTGTTTGTGTTATACAGTTCTATGGGGTTTATTTTATTTTTTTAGGAGGTACCAGAGATTGAACCCAGGCACTCAACGACTGAGCAACATCCGCTCCCCTGTTCTATGGTTTTTAAGATTTTTTTCCTAGTAACATATACAAACTAAGATGTCCCCTTTAACCACATTCAAATATAAAGTTCAGTGGTGTTAATTATATTCACAATGTTGTACCACCATCCATCACCAAAACTTGTTCATCACCCCATACAGAAACTCTGTGCCACTTATGTATTAATTCCCCATTACCTACTCCTACCTGAACCCTTATAACCTGTATTTTAATTTCTTACTCTACGGGTTTATTCTAATTATTTCATATAAATGAGATCATATAGTATTTTTTCTATTGTATCTGGCTTATTTTAGTCAACAAGAAACATACTTTTAATCATTCTTTAAATGGAAACGGTAACTAACACTGCTGATTTATAAATGTGATTGTGGTTAAAAGAGGATGGGAAGCGGATGTGGCTCAAGTGATTGGGCTTCTGCCTACCACATGGGAGGTCCCAAGTTCAGTTCTTGGTGTCTCCTAAAGAGAAGACAAGCAGACAGCAACCACAAAGAACGAGGGGGAATAAATTTAAAAAAAAAAAAAAAAAAGACAGAGGATATTCTAAGGCAGGGGTTCTTAACCTTTTTGTTCTACAGACCCCTTTGCCAGTCAGGTGAAATGAATACTACTGTAATTTATTTATTGCATACATTCGTAAGTGAAGGAAATGCTAGATCTTAGAAGTCAGAGAAAATAAAGATAATAAGTTGATTTTTTTCAATTCAACCTCATGGACCCCCTGAAATCTTCCACAGACTCCTTTGGGGTCCATGGACCTCTGATTAAGAACTACTGATCTAGGGACTGTATAACATGGTGATTTCAGTAGTATATGAGGATTGTGGTTAATAATACAAATACAAGAATGTTCTTCTATAACAAGGTGGTAAGAATATGGTGATACATGGGAAAACTACAACCAATGTAACTTATAGACTATAGTTAACAGTAATATTTTAATATTTTTGTAGCAAAGACAAAGAAGGTGCTATTTCAACACTAACTGTAAAAAAAGAATATGGGATTTAGTTTTATGAGATGTGAATATGATCAAGCATTTTTTTTTTTTTTTTTTCCATTTTCTTCATTAACAAGGAGACCTTGGTCATATCATTTAACCAATCTGTGCTCATTTATGTACCTTTCTGAACACTGGAGAAACAATTTTGTTTATAGGATTAAATATGATAAATGTGCTAGGACCGGATTTTTAAAAATAATGCTTTCATAATTTGTTAATCTGCCTTTTGTGTTATTTTTTGAAGTTGAAATAAAGTTTACTAATTTTGAAAAGAAAAAAAAAAAAAAGGAAACCATGGTTGCTCTGCCACTTGGGCCACCTGACCCAGCAGAGCTAATGGTAACTGAAGTGTCTGTAGCATACAGGGAGGTTTTTTTTTTTTTTTTAAAGATTTATTTATTTATTTATTCATTTATCCCCCCCTTGTTGCTTGTGCTCGCTGGGTCAGCTAACCACGCCGTGCGGGCGGGCTTGCCTTCACCAGGAGGCCCCGGGAACCGAACCCGGGGCCTCCCATATGGTAAACGGGAGCCCTACTGATTAAGCCACAGCCGCTTCCCGACAGGGAGGTTTTATGGAGCTTTTGGCAGCTCCTTACAGGTGAATCACGGTGCAGAACTTCAGAATTTTGGAGGAAAATTATGCCATCCTCTGCAAATAACTATCCTATTTTTGAGAAAGAGCTTCAAGCTTTGACTGAACCCTTACCACAGATCACCAAAGTAACATATGAGGTCAGCTAACTGTGAGTTTTCTGACCCCAAAAGCCACAAAAGTGGGTATATATAGCAGCACTCCATCACCAAGAGGAAGTAAAAAGAAATACATTAGGGTCCTGCAGTCACAAGTTGCAGAGGCAAGTAGCTCAGGGTTCCATGACCCTACTCCTACTAAATTGTCTCTTACATCTCAACCTGCCTATGTGGTCCAATGAGGAGTTCCCTATGACCAGTAGGCCAAGGAAGAAAAAATACAATCCTGGTTTACAAATGGCTGTGCACAACATTCTCAAAATTAAACAGCTACAGCACCTGAGCACCACTCAGGAGTGGCCCTAAAGCAGGGGTTCTTAACCTTTTTTGTTCCATGGACCCTTTTGCCAGTCAGGTAAAAACCACAGACCCCTTACTAAGTCCACACTATACTGTGTATTATTTAATAAATATATTACATCTATACCAAAACACCCCCACAAGAATGTTTTTGAATTTCAATTCAAGCTCACGGACCCCTTGCTAAGAACCCCTGCCCTGTGGGGCATATGGGAATCCCTAAAAAATTTTTATATAGCATTTTACGTTATCTAAGTATCTTCCCAGGGAGCAGAAGTTTGAGTACCATATTTGGTTGTTCATCTTGCCTAGGAGAGATGGCCAGAGGTATGGATCTACACTGCTTCATGGGCAATGACTAATGGTTTGGCTCGATGGTCAGGAAAACTGTTGACAAGAACTCTGGCGAAGAACTTGGGCTCAAAGGGTAAAAATAGCTGAGTCCCATATGATTGCTCACTGAAGAATAATCTCAGCAGAGGAAGATTTTAATAATCAGTAGATAAGATTACCTGTTCTGTGAATGTCAGTAGCCTTTTTCCCAGCACCCTTACCCTTGCCCAATGTGTTCATGAACTAAGTGGCATGGCAATATGGATGGAGGCAATTCTTGGGCTCAGCAACATGGACTTGCTCACCAAGGCCAATCAGTTTACAGCCACTGAGGAGTGTCCAATCTACAAACAGCAGAGACTAACTGAGCCACTGATATGGTCCCTGGACCATTTCAGTCATGGAAGGAGCAGTGCTTAGGTATCACAGGAATAGACACTTGTTCTGGATATAGATTTGTCTTCCCTGCCCACACAGTTTCTGCCAAAACTACCATCTGTGAACTTCCAGTATGTTATTCACAATCATGGTATTTCACACAGAAGCATTATTTCTGATCAGTGAATTTATTTTACAGTAAATGAAATAGAGCAATAGGTTCATGCTCATGAAATTCACTGGTTTTACTCTTTTCCCCATCACCCTGAAGTAGCTTTTGAAAATTCAGTTACTGCAATAGCGGCAATATATAGCATGCTGGGGCAATGTGCTCCAGGACCCAGTATATGCTGTAAGTTAATGACCAATGTATGGTGCTATTTCTCCCTCAGCCAGGATTCACAGGTCTGGGAATCAAGAGGTAGAAATGGGAGTGGCTCCTTACTGTTACCCCAATGATCCATTAGTGAAATTTCTGCTTTCAGTTCTCACAATTTTGGGTTCTGATGATCTAGAGGTTTTAGCTCCCGAAGAAGTAATGTTTCCATTAGAGAAAAAGCAATGGAAGCTGAGATTGCCACCCAGCCACTTTGGGTTCCTCATACCAAGAGAGAATTACTGTACTTAATGGGGGACCTTTGACTGTTTATGAAAGGGGGGGAGAAAGCAGACAACCATTTTGCTTAAGAATCTTTAATCTTTACCTTTGTATTTCTAATAACAATTGGGTATTTCAACCCTAAAAAAAAAAGAGAGAGAGAGAGAAAGAGAGAATTAGCAAAAGGTTTATTTTTTGCAAAAAAAAAGGCCTACATTATTTGAAATATTATACTATTAAATTTAGATGATTTTCTTCTCTCATAACAATAATTGCACCCCACTTTTCATCCTGAAACTTACCAGTAACATAATCAAACTAATTAACATTTGGCAATTTATAAAATTACAGCACACTTTTTAGCTTATTCTATTTTAATTAATTTGACCCATGCTTATAAAACCATTCCCCTCCTCAACTTTATTTTTTATTTATTTATTTATTTTTTACCGGGAGGTACCGGGGATCGAACCCCAGTCTCTCCATATGGTAGACGGACGCTGAACCTCTTGAGCCACATCCGTTTCCCCCCTCCTCAACTTTAATATAGGCAGTCCCAGCTTTTTTCTGAAGTATGATACTGGAAACCATGCTGTCAAATGGATCATCATAAATTAGTATATATTTTCCAAGAACTAATGCTATGATATGAGAAACCTTGCTGTTCAAGGGTTGGTAACTTGAGTCCATATAGATTTTAGGTGTAAAGCAAGAGTCATTATCACAACACAAAATTCTCAATAGTAAACTGATCATTTATAAAATTAGTTCTCACTCAAACATATGGGATCTCAAAATCTTATAAAGCTCGGGGGTCGGATGTGGCTCAACTGGTTGGGCATCCGTCTCCCATATGGAGGGACCCGGGTTCGATCCCCGGGACCTCCCGGTAAAAAAAAAAAAAAAAAAAATCTTATAAAGCATATGTACACCAAGTAAAGAATACATACATCATAAATGTGATTTACTATGCTGCCTATAATAACTTTAACTATTTAACTAACAATTTTGTTCATCCTCTAAGAATTTAGGAGGACACTGGGCAAATGATTCAGATGGCCCAGATCTCCTTAAAAAACTGTCCAGGGAGACTAAACCAAACTCTTACTTTTTACCTCCAACAAAATTTCCCAACAGTATATATAAAGCTTACACATCTTTCATTTGATTAAAAAAAAATTATATGCCCCCAAAACAAAACAAAACAAACTCTAAGAGCAGTCTAGTGGAGAGATTAAGAATAGCTGAGTCATTTATGACCTTCGGCTCTCATTCTAAACCTCTGGTACGTCTAAGAATCGCTAAGAGATGATCCCTACCCCCTGACAGTCTAATTCAGTAAGTATGCTTGATGCTATCTGCATTTTAAGCAAGCATCCAAAGGGATTCTGACTCTAGCCTGAAGGGTAATGCAAGAGTTTGGGGGCTAATTTTCCATAAACAGGCTTGGAGGTTCAGATTTTAACACGAGTCAGAAGCATCTGATCAGTGCTCAGTTCTCACATTACAAGCAGCTCCAGAAGTTTTGGTTCTCCAGTATCCAATCTCACCCCTACCCTTTCTGTACCTTCCTCCAGCTCTGGGTCCTACTCTAGCCCAACTCCTGGTGGTTCTCCCACCAGTACTATCCCAGCCAAAAACTGTCCCCAATTTTTTTAAAGGTCAATACAAGTATTCAACAAAAAAGAGGGAGGCAGCTGTGGCTCAATCAGTGGGGCTCCCGTTTGCCATATGGGGGGCCCCGGGTTCGGTTCCCGGGGCCTCCTGGTGAGGGCGGGCCCGCCCGCACGGCGTGGTTGGCTGACCCGGCGAGCGCGAGCAGCAAGGGGGGGATAAATGAATAAATAAATAAAATCTTTAAAAAAATAATCAAAAAAACAAAACAAAACAAAAAAACAAAAAACAAAAAAGACAAGGATGGCTTACCATCTTTACTTCCTGAAGGGCTTTCTTTAGCCACTTCTATATCTTTTACCTCAAATTTGGTCAAGATAGAGCCACCTGCATCTTGGAAATCCTGGGCAAATGACAAAGCCACCTGCCGATAATTCACAATCCCAGTATACGGGCAATCAACAGCCATTAGACCCTGGAACAAGATTTTGAAAAAATACAGTTAAGAATCACTTAGCATAAAACATAACATGAAATTCCAAAACAGTCACTTAATGGGAAATGACAAGAAATATATGCTGTCAAGAGTAGGCATCTTTTAGCTTTATTTGCATATTCTGGGATTTAAGCAGTTGAGAGAACAGTGAAGCTAATTAAATTTTGTATTTATTCTTGTCCTCAATATTTTTTATTCTTTCTGGATTGGTACCATGATGTTTTTGTTCCTTCTGTACTGATACATGAAACACCTTTTTTTAGTGTTTCTAAACAATCTACTTGGTTTGAAATCAAGTGGTTGGAACACTGTTTTGACTTATTTTAAGCACGTTGTTGAAAGTTTCATTAGAAGCGTTCACTCAATGTGTAATCAGTTTGTGAATCTGTAAGTAGCATAGCACCTAATGTTTGGTGCTCTGGTTTTTTGAGGATCAATACTCAAAGTGGATTTTGTTCTTTGACAGATTTGATGACATTTATTGGCTTGAGATCTGTTTTTCTTTTCTTTTTCTTTCTTTTTTAAAGTAGAATTCTACCTAATGTTGATAAAGTACACAAGTTTGTATGGGAAAAAGCCTAGGAAAACGAAAGCTGTAGATTGGATAGTAATCTAAATCTTAGTGTGATAGAGGAGGGGAGTTTTGGTGCCATAAATTCTCCCTTCATGGTGTTGACATCAGTTAAAATGTATTTCTGTACCACAATTTATGCTTCAATAAAAATTTGCTTAATTCTTTGTAATATTAATTGTAACATTCACACACTTTTCTATTGACATTTTTAATATAATATACTTTTAAATTTATCCATCCAAAGTTTTTATAATTGAGGAAAGTGATATTTAATTATTTTCTAATATTTGTGACAGGATTATTATGAGGATATAAGATCTTGGGAGAATGTATGATGAATTTGCATTTCACGTATCAACATTTTTAAAAATTTCACTGAAGTTGTACGTTTACAGAAAAATCATGCAGAAAGAACAGTTTCCATATATTCCCCACACACATATACAGACACAGAGTTTTACTATTTTGCATTAATATGGTAATTTGTTGAAATTAATGAACCAATTAATTAACTAAAGTCCATAGTTTACATTAGGGTTCACTCTGTTGTAGTTACGATTCTTAAATTTTTTTTATTGTGATAATAAAATACAACACCTGACTAAAAAAAAAAAAAGAATCACTTAGGAAAGGTTTGTTCAATCTGCTTTATTTAAGCTGAATTTTTTAACTTGTTTATTTTGAAGAACAACACACATTATCTTTTCTTAGCAAAAATCTGATAAAATTGAAGCAAAAATCAAATAAAAGCTTATTCTGTTAAGTGCCTAAATTTGATGTTGAGTACATATATAATGTGTTTGACAGATAAGAGAAATACTTATAAAGTACGAAAATCTCTACTTATAAATCAGGAAACAAATTTTCTCTCTTTAGAAGAGTTAACGTTGCCAGGCCCTTCCGGCCACTAATAATGAGTTTCTCAGTTTTAGTGGCCCCTCACCATTTTTTATTTTGATCTGATTCATATCTGATTCTGAGTCAACTTCTTTATCGCCAAACAATTAGGTTTTAAATAAGCTCCACTGAGTCTTCCCAGTAACATGTCATATGTTGTGCACACTCAGTGAGAATTCAGGGTAGTTCTAATTACTCAAAAGTTTACAATAATGCACTGATTTGATTTCATGCAAATGGTACTCAAGACTACAAAAATGGAAAGGAGATTTTATGTTGTTAATTCAAACTTTTTCTTCAGGTAATATAAATTAATAACTGGGTTTATTGTTGCTGCTGCTCCTGCTGTTGTTTTTTGTCACTTAAGACATATCCAAGCTCAGGAAATGAACATTTGACAAACTTCATCATTCTTCTGATAGTTTTCTTCCAGAATGTGGTAGTTTGAGACTGTATGTACTGCAGAAAAGATCATATCCTTAGAGCTAATCCAGTCCTATGGGTGTGAACCTATTGTACGGGGGACCTTTTGATTAAATTATTTCAATTAAGGACCTTTGATTAGATTACTTCAGTAAAGCATGACCCAGGGTGGGTCTCAGTCCTCTTGCTGGAGTCCTTTATAAACAGAGAGACACACAGAGAGAAAAGGCCACGGAGCTCAGAGCGGAATCCACAGAAGCTGAGAGAGAGAAATCCACAGATGAAGCAGCCAGAAGCTGAAAGCAACGGAACCAGAGAAGGCAGAGACCAGCAGACTATGATAGAGGAATCCAGGATTGCCTGCAGCAGGTCAAGGAGAGAGCATCACCTGATGAGGCCTTGATTTGGATACTTTTCACAGCTTTGGAACTATAAGCTTGCAACCTAATAAACACCCATTGTAAAAGACAACCCATTTCTGGTATATTGCTTAAGGCAGCTTTTAGCAAACTAAAATCCAGAATATAAGAGCATTTCCCAAGCAGAGGAAGTCATTCCTTTTGCTTAGACAGAGTAGACACACATTAAACTTTACATTAGCCCTAGATCTACTTACAGTCTGACAATCCCTAAATTTACAGGTCAAAGCTGTAACTCAACTTCAACCTATAAATAGTATTTTGGGTACAATAAATTTGGAAGCTGACCTGGGGTAATACCAAGAGTTTTGTCCACAAAAACTTCCTTACCTAGAATAAAACTATGTGGTGGGGAACAGATGTAGCTCAAATGGTTGAGTGCCTGCTTCCCACAGACAGGTCCTGGGCTCAATCCCTGGTACCTCCTAAAAACAAAAACAAAACAAACAAGCAAACAAATGAAAAGGCCAACTCAGGGGAGCCGGTATAGCTCAGTGGTTGAGTGCTGGCTTCCCACATACAAGGTCTAGGGTTCAATCCCTGACCCTGGTACCTAAAAAAAAAAAAAAAAAGTGCTTCATTCTGTATTTTTAGTTTTTTGGAATCCCAAATATCTCCCTTATTCATCTCATACCCTTATTACCCAGAAAAATGCCAAACAGAAGACATCCAAATATTTACTGAATTAATGAACTTTCTAGGGCTGTCTTTATACATATTAGATTATTTCTTCCCTAGACACTCTCCAAATGGTTTCCATTCCTATCTTTCTCTTTCAAGTCTTGGTTTTGCCCCTCCTCATGAGATGTTGGTATGCCCTACCTACATGTGTATGTTGGAGGAAGGTGGAGAGAGTCACCATTGCCAAGCAATCCAATACGATGGCCCAATACTGCCTGCAGAGCACAGGTAGCCATGTCAGGATGGGACTCATAGATAGACTGCTGTGTCTGTCAGCCAGGAAGCTGGACATGTACTATCTAGGTCAGGGATTGAAATTTGAGGCCATGGCAGGTTAGGTGGCTGGAGAAGAACCAGGCAAGCAGGGCGGGGAAAGTTTGAAGAAGGAACTCAGTCAAGAAGACAGACGAACAGACAAACATGTGGTTGACCATGAGTGTTAAACAAAAGGCAGAAGAATCAGCATTGCCAAGGTCACAGGTAGCAGTTATGATTTGCCCAAATAGAGAACTGTTAAGAGCTATCTTCCAAAGTCAAAGTTTACAGGGGCAGTTTGAAATTTTATGAGATGCTTTCTACTGGGGGTACTTAGTCTTTATCCTAAAGGGACCTGGTCCAAGAAGCCCTCCAGAGCAGCCCTGATAAACTTTTTTTTTTTTTTTTTCTGGAGAGTCTGAAAGAAACAGAAGTGCCCCTTTACCATGCAAATTTGCACATCATTCCTGATGGTGGTAGTGGTGGGGAAGGTTGGGGGTGAAGAGAGAAATTTATTCAGACACCTTCATAAACAAACAAACAAAAAATACGATTTTCCACTATATATTGCCACCTCTAAATACACCTAGGCACTGATGATTACAACCTGGCATTTCATGAAGTAGAGCACTTCTGTTGAGGCCTCATATAGAAAGAGGATATATCACTTTCATAAGTTACTTGACTTATTCATCTTCCAAGTGGGGGTTCACCTCTCAGAAGGCTTTCCTAAACCCTCAAACTAAGTTAAAAGCTCTCCCTTACATGGGTACGACAGAATAGAGGCTCTATCAGAATACTTACCACTGTGTTAAAATTATATCCTCTGCTAGACTATAATTGACCTCAGGGTGATGACCCATGTCAATTCATCTCCATACCTGCAATGCCTAATGCCATGCATGGCACATAATAGGAAAATATTAGTTGAAACAAAAAGAAAAATATAGCAGTTCTGAGTCAAATATAGGGCAGTGGGGACTCTTCAAGAAATTTTACCTCGGGTAAATAACTTAACCAGTTTCTTCATTTATAACATATAAAATATTATAAGAATGTAAGGACCATAATGGCAGCATAAGAAGCTCAAGGGTGCTATTTCCCCACAGAATCTTTGGACAAAAAGCAAAAATTGGTAAAGCCATCGTCCTTAAAACCCCAAAACAAAAACAAAAACCCAGTTAAACAGTTGCAATAATTCAGCAAGTGCCAAATCAAAGACTATGCAGCTTTTTAAATGATAGGAGAAGCTCATGACACCCTTTCTGACCCCTTCCCTAACTCCTCTCCAGAGCAGTTCAGAGTCAGCCTGAGTTCCCATTGTGGGTCCCTGACCCTGTTCCAGGGGAAGCAGAGTAACCCCTATGCACATATCGGGATACCTGTACATCAATCTATTGGGTGGCAGCCTAAAAGACTGAACCAGGAAACTCCTCTCTGGCTCACCCTCCCAAAACTTGCGCTGAGGGCAGAGAAGCAGCTTGCAGACAGCTAAAGCAGTGTAAGAAACAATTAAGTCAAAGTGGTCTGGGGTAGAAGATTACCTGCATACAACAGAGCACCCTGGAAGGGGAGAAAATCTATTTCCTAGGGAGTAGAGGAGACATTCAAATTCCTGTAAACGCGATTTCCTAGGGCCACAAGCAAGCACAAGCCTAGGACAAGACCCAGGCTCAGTAAAGATGGAGATGACTCTGCACTTCACATTAGGCTTGGGATGATATACTTGATAGGAGGGCTAACCTCTGAAGGAGAGCACCAGTCAACTCAGAGAAAAATTGCAAAGATTATGAAAGTTGATATTGTGTTGGTTTGTTTGATTTAGTTAGTTCCTGACATTCAAGGAAATCTCAGTCATATTACCAGCGGTATACAAACTTAAGGAACTTAAGTTTAGCCCAGGGACTAAATCTTAGAGTTAACACTTTAAAATATTAAAAAATGCAGTGTGCAATAAAATACAAGACAAAGAAACAGGAAATGGTGGCCCATCCAAAGGAACAAGATAAGAATCCAGAAACAACCAATGAAGAATACCAGACTTTGGACATACCAAAGGAAAAAAAAAAAAAGCCTCAATATGCTCAAGGAGATAAAGGAAAACACAAAGAAAGAACTAAGGATATTAGAAAAACAGTGAAGGAACAATAGAAAAATATCAAAAAAGAGACAGACATTTTAAAAAGGAGCCAAAAAGAAACACTGGAATGGAAGACCATAATAACTGAAATGAAAAATTCTCTAGAGGGTTTCAACAGCAGTTTGGAACTGAAAGAAAAAGGAATCAGTGAACTCAAAGACAAGTCCATTGTAATGATTCAGGCTGAGGAGCAGAAAAAAACAAGACTAGAAATAAGCAAATAGAGACTAAAAGAACTGTGGTACTCCAACAAGTGTATCAATATATGCATTATGGGAGTTATAGAAGGAGAAGAAAAGAGAAAGGGGCAGAAGGAATAGTCAAAGAAATAATGGCAGAAAACTTCTCAAATTTAACAAGACACCCAATGAACCCCAAACAGGATAAATTAGAAGAGAATCATTCCCAGACACATAGTAGTCCAACTATCTGTATTAGTCAGAGCTCTTTAGGGAAACAGAACCATCAGGAGATATCTGTAAATATTATGGTTGTATGAGACAATTTTATAAATTTACAGATGTCTGAGGTAGAGATGGGACTTCTCTCTTCTGACTGTTGAAATCATGTCTCCTTTTCAGGCCTTCAACTGATTGGATAAGACGTCTCTCGTTGCTGAAGGCAATCTCCTCAGTTGATTGTAGATGTAATCAGCCATAGATGCAATCAACTCACTGATGATTTAAGCCACAAAATGTCCTCACAGTAACAATTAAGCCAGTGCTTGCTTGACCAAACAACTGGGCACCATTATCTGGCCAAGTTTGACACATGAGCCTAACCATCACACTATCAAATACCAAAGACAAGGAGAGAGTTCTGAAAGCTGCAAGAGAAAAGCAACATGAATGTACAATGCAGTCCCAATAAGAGAAAGTGCTGATATTTCATCAGAAACCAGGCAAGAAGATAGTGGGGTGAAATATTTAAAGTGCTGAGAGAAAACAATTGCCAGCTAAGAATTCTGTGGTCAGTGAAACTATTTTTTTTTAAATGAGAGAGCGATTAAGACATTCATAGATCAACAAAAGCTGAGGGAGTCTGTCACCACTAGACCTGCTCTAAAAGCAATACTAAAGGGAGTTCAGACTAAAAAGAAAGGACACCAGACATTGACTTGAAATGGCATAAATAAAGACCTCTGGTAAACCTTACTACAAAGTACAGTAACCAAAACAGCATGGTAATGGCAAAAGGACAGACTTATAGACTAATGGAATCAACTTGAAAGTTCAGAAATAAACCCTGACATCTATGACCAACTGATTTTTGGACAAGGGTACCAAGTCCACTAAATGGGGAAAGAATAGTCTCTTCAACAGTGCTGGGGAAACTGGATATCCATGTGCAAAAGGATGAAGGTGGACCCCTACCTCATACCATAAAAAAATTAACCCAAAATGGATTAAAGATCTAAACATAAGAACCAAAACTCCAAAACTCCTAAAATAAAACATAGGGAAGCATCTTCAGGACCTTGTATTAGGCAATGGCTTCTTAGACTTTACACCCAAAGCACAAGCAACAAAAGGAAAAAAATAGATAAATGAGACTTTATCAAAATTAAAAACGTTTGTGCATCAAAGGACTTTGTCATGAAAGAAAGAAAAAAATCAACTGAACAGGAGAAAATATTTCAAAAGCACATATCTGATATGGGTTTAATATCCAGAGTATATAAAGAAATCCTATAACTCAGAAACAATAAGACAAACAACGAAATTTTAAAATGAGCAAAAGACATCTCTTCAAAAAAGATATACAAATGGCCAGAAAGTACATGAAAAGATGTTCAACCTCATTAGCCATTAGAGAAATGTAAATCACAACCACAAAGACACACTATTTCACACCCACTAGAATGGCTACTATTAACAAAATGGAAAATAAGTGTTGGAGAGGATGTGGAGAAAAGGGAACACTTGTGGAAAACAGTCTGGCAATTCCTCAGAAAGTTAGATATAGAATTACCACATGACCCAGCAATACCATTTCTAGGTAAACAACTGAAAGCAGGGACACAAACAAGTATTTGCTCATCAAGTTTAAAGCGGCATTATTCACAATTGCTAAGAGGTGGAAGCTAACTAAGTGTCCACCAACAGATGAATTCATAAACAAAATGTGGCATATAGGGAAGCAGATGTGGCTCAAGCGATTGGGCTCCCGCCTACCATATGAGAGGTCCCGGGTTTCTTTCCCGGGGCCTCCTGGTGAAAGTGAGCTGGCCCACGTGGAGAGTTGGCAAAACAAAAAGAGACAGAGAGGAGAGACAACGAGAGACACAACAAACCAGGGAGCTGAGGTGGCTCAAGCAATTGAGTGCCTCTCTCCCACATCAGAGGTCCCAGAATCAGTTACCAGTGCCTCCTAAAGAGAAGACAAGAAGAGAAGACAAGCAGACACAGAGAGCACACAGCGAGCACACAGCGAGCGCAAAACAACAAGGGGGTGGGAGGGATAAATAAAATAAATCTTTTTTTAAAATGTGGCATATATAGGCAATGGAATATGCATTAGTTAGCCAAAGGGGTGCTGATGCAAAATACCAGAAATCAGTTGGTTTTTATTAAGGGTATTTATTTGGGGTAGAAGTTTACAGTTACCAGGCCAAAAAGTACAAGTTACCTCCCTCACCAAAGTCTATTGCCATGTGTTGGAACAAGATGGCTGCTGACGTCTGCCAAGCGTTCAAGCTTCCTGGGTTCCTCTCTTCCCAGGGTTTCCTCTCTCCAGGCTCAGCTGCTCTGCTATCTCCACACGGCCAGCTGTAAACTATCAGGCCAATGGCTCGTCTCTCTTCCCGGGGCTTCTGCTGTGTCTAGTTGAGCCTTCTCTCTGCTCCTCTGTGTGATTACTTCCTGGGCTACAGCATTAAAACTCCAACTAACTCCCCTGCTCTGCCATGTCGTTTTCTCTGTGAGTCCCCACCCACCAAGGGCACAAGGACTCTAAGTCCTACTGACATGGCCCAATCAAAGCCTTAATCATTATTTAACCAAGTAAAAGTGAAATCACTGAATCCAATACAATCTAATGTGCAAACAGGCCAGTTTACAAACATAACCCAATATCTGTTTTTGGAATTCATAAATAATACCAAACTACTATAGAGTATCACTCGGCTATAAAAAGGAATGATGGGAAAGCGGATGTGGCTCAACCAGTTGGGTACCCGCCTAACTACATGGGAAGTCCTGGGTTCGGGTTCTGGTGCCTCCTAAAGAAGAAACGCAAACACTACATCCACTACAACGAGCAGACACCTAAATGAGGAGATGCCACAAGCCAGCAGATGCCACAGCTCATAGGAAGCAGATGTGGCTCAGGCTGTTGGGCACTCACATCTCATGTGGGAGGTCCTAGGTTTGGTTTCCCAGTGCCTCATGGAGAAGGCGAGCAAACAATGAGTAGAGAGATGAGAGAACCATCTGGGTGGGTGGAGGGGGAGTGGATTAAAAAAAAAATCTTAAAAAAAAAAAAAAAAAAGGAATGATGTTCTGCCACGAGACAATGCAGATGAACCTTGAAGATGTTATGCTGAATGAAATAAGCCAGAAACCAAAGGACAAATATTGCATGATCTCACTTATGAAATAATTAGAATAAGCAATTTCATAGAGTCAAAAACCAGAATACAGGTTACAAGAGGGCCTGTACAGGGATAGGGAATGGTGAATTAATGCTTAATTGGTACAGAGTTTCAGTTTGAGATAGAAAAGTGTGTTGGTACTGGATAATGGTGATGGTAGCACAATACTGTAAAGGTAATTAACACCACTGATTTATATATTTGATTGTAGTTAAAAGGGAAAAACAGGTAACATATAAGTTACTAGAATAAAAATTTTAATAAAAACAATCATAGGATGGTACAGTACAAGCAGTGAACCCTAATGCAAACTATAGACTACAGTTAATAATTTAATTTTAATAGTATTGTTTCATCAATTGTAACAAATAGTTTTCCCTATTACTAACACTTTCTATTACTGTATATGGGAATATATGCTCTATTAGTGTAGAGGGGGTATATGGGAGCTCTGTATTTTCTGCATGATTTTTCTGTAAACCCACAACTTCTCTAATTTAAAAAAATAGCAATGTAAAAATGTATAATACAAAAAATATTATATATGTAATTTTATTATCTATGCAAGCATATCTCATTCTATCTCACTCTTCGGACCTGTGAGAATCACATGGTCAAGTGCAGAGGATAATATCCAGCCTCATGCTTAACCTTTACCATGTGAGAAAAGGCTTTTCTTACAATAAAGAACACCTATAAAGCATCACAGTTTCTTTTTCCTGTTTCCATTTTTAAATCTCTTCACAAGGTTATGCAACTGACAACAGTCATCAGCTAGACTCTTCCAAATCCCCCAAATTTCAGTACCAACAGGAAACCCATAATCCTGTTCTTTCAAACTCTATAACAAAATTTTTGTTTTGTTTTTTTTTTAAAAAGATTTTTATTTATTTATTTATCCCCCCCTTGTTGCTTGTGCTTGCTGTGTCCATCTGCTGTGCATTTTTCTGTGTTTGCTTATCTCTCTTTGTTGGGTCATCTTGCTGTGTCAGCTCACTGCACCGCACAGGCTGGCTTGCCTTTACCAGGAGGCCCCGGGAATCGAACCCGGGGCCTTCCATATGGTAAACGGGAGCCCTATTGATTGAGCCACATCCGCTTCCCTATAGCAAAGTTTTTATATAATGATCAAATCTACAGTGAGTCAGCAACTCAGATGACCTTCTTTTTCTTTTCTTTTTTTTTTTTTTTTGACAACAATCTTAAGGTTTAAAATGTTTTATTTTTTTAACATAAATATTTGAATTTTACCCTCTTTATACCTTTTTTAAGGAGGTACCGGGGATTGAACCCGGGACCTCATACAAGGGAACCAGGCGCTCAAATCACTGAGCCACACCTGCTCCCTTAAAAGTGCTCTTTATTAGCAAATATAAAATAGAAACACATCATGTGAAAAATCAGCAAGCCTTTTTGAAGGAAGTTATAAATTATTTTTATTCTTAATGGCAAGGAAATACTTGATAAGAACAGGTCAGTGAGATTCTGAAATCTTAGTTTCACAACCAAATTCCATCAAAGTCACAAAAAGCTATAAAACAGCAACAAGCTTAATGCTGTTTCAGTAAGCACTCAAAAGCTTTTGTAAGGGAAGCGGCTGTGGCTCAATCAGTGGGGCTCCCGTTTACCATATGGGAGGCCCCGGGTTCGGTTCCCGGGGCCTCCTGGTGAAGGCGGGCCCGCCCGCACGGCGTGGTTGGCTGACCCAGCGAGCACAGGCAGCAAGGGGGGGATAGATGAATAAATAAATAAAATCTAAAAAAAAAAAAAAAAAAAAAAAAAGCTTTTGTAAGGGGTCGGATGTAGCTCAACTGGTTGGGCATCCGTCTCCCATATGGAGGGACCTGGGTTCGATCCCCGGGACCTCCCGGTAAAAAAAAAAAAAAAAAAAAAAAAAAAGCTTTTGTAAAGCACCATATAGATAAGGGACAGGAAATGAGTTTAATATATTGATTTTAATTCTAGCTTTTTTCCCCTTCCTTGAAGCATAGAATCAGTCTAAACAACCAGCTCTTTATGAGTTGTTCACAACTCTGGTTTTACAATATCCTAGGGTATCTCTCCCAAGTTTTCAAATAGCCTATCTTACTACACAAAGGAATTGATACGGATTAAAGGAAATAAACAGAATAAAATAATGAGTTACAATAAAACATCAGGAAAGGGGAAAATATAAATCAGGGGGAAAAGAACACACATAACTAAATATCCCTAATTATCTTAACAGTTATCAGGAAAAAGTCCTCAAATATTTAAAAATAAAACTAATTTGAATTCACTAGAATTTAATCAGTTAAATGATTCACAATGTCCATAAAATAAAAATAAGCCAGATGTGCCCAAGGGAAAAAAAAAAATCTTAGAAATGAGGTTGAGAGAAACTTCTCCTGCAGATTTTCAGAGTAAGATATTGTGCAACACAGTAAACAACACATGTCCTCAACCACATCCTTACAATAGACGCTACAGTGAGTGACACAACAGCTCCTTCATAGACTGATGCCAAAAAACCAATGCATAATTCAGAGAATAATCCAGGGTTGGGGAATAGATTGGGGAGGGCACAACACTGCAATGTAGGTGTACCACTCTAATGGCCTGGACAGATGCAGAGGAAAGACTGGTCTGCGTATCCTCGAGGATATCTCCCGTACATAGTGTTTCTCTAAACCAAGCTTTTGATGAGAATTTCCTGGTTTTAAGTTCAAGGTCACACTCTAAGACAGGTATGTGGAATCCAGTTATTACATACTGTCAATTAAACAGTGGGGTTGGGGGACCAGGCATATGGCCATTCATTGGAGTGGAGCTAGAAGATGGATCGACAGCCTCCAGTGAAAGCTGACATGTAAGAGTAACCATTATATTATTATTCATGTTTCCTTCATGAAAAATGGAAAAATCTGTTTTTTCCAGAGCAATCCACCCTTTACACATGTTAGCCTTATCTTCAAAAAATACAGATCAGAAATTATAGCTATCCTCCTCAAAAATTTTCAGTGGCTCCTCATGCCTTCCGGATAAACTTAAAAGTCATTAGCATGAATGTCAGGTTCTCCATCCAGGACTAATCCTGCCTTTCCAGTCTCACCTATCTTATCCCCTACTGCTGTGTGCTCCAACCATACCTCACTGCTCAGTGCCTTCCAAATACATCATTTTGTCTCATACCTCCTCTTGCCTTTGCTTATGTCAGTTGGCCCTGGTATTTTCTCATAGGGAAAGAAGAAACCAGGTGTCCCAAGTTTGTAACAATGTCTTTCACTTCACTGCTTCCATGACAAGGATATCAAATGTTTCTATATGATACACTGACCCTTAGCCTCCATGTTATAGGACTGAGCCATGAGTGAAAATGTCCCTTTGAACATGTGTGTGGGGGTGGGTGAATTACTTACCCTACAATATGGCTCCTTCTTTTTTATATCCTCCTGTGGGATCAGCCTCAGGCCCGGGACACCATTTTGCAGGCCTCTCTCATATAGGGCCTGAAGCCTAGGAACTTCTTCTTGTTCAACGGCTACTATAAGCTTCAAAAAAAGAGATTAAGAACATGGATGCAATTAAAGATATCAACTATAAAAGATAGTGAAAATCATAAATTATTGCATGACTCAAGTTTCATGTTTTTCCTAATATATCTACTTCATTTCTTCATTACCTCATTTTCTTTCCCCACCAAAAAAAAAGTTTTCTTAAAAAAACCATATGATGACAAATCTTTCCAAAAGGTGAGATGCAGTCTCAAATTACACATCTGCTATTATATCCCTACATGAATTTTGGCCATAAACAATGATAATTACCACTAACCACTGACGCAACAGAACAGAGACTTCAATGATCAAGAAGACAATGAAGGCAATATACAGTTTGGAAAAGTCACTACACAAAAAGATGACTGGAGCCACCAATAACTAGCTAACCCTGGGGAAGGAGAGAGTTTGATTTCAGGAGTTACAAGGTAAAAAGAAATTGACATAAAACATCCCTGAGCGGGGTCGGATGTGGCTCAACTGGTTGGGCGTCTGTCTCCCATATGGAGGGACCCAGGTTCGATCCCCGGGACCTCCCGGTAAAAAAACAAAACAAACAAACAAACAAAAAACATCCCTGAGCAAGCCCATAAGATGGACTCACTAGACAAATACAAGTCAATTGTCTTAAATATGCTCAAAAATTTAAGGAAACCATGGACAAAGAACTAAAGGAAGCCAGGAGAAAAATGTATGAACAAATAGAGACTATCAACAAAAAAAACAGAGAGTGGACGAGAGCTAAGTACAATAGCTGGAAGGCGAGAGACAGAAATGCTCCAGATCAACAGCCTCGCACCAAAGCTGGACCCAGAGGAAATGAAATGGAAGACGTACGAAGACATGCTCTCCTCTATACGGAACTTCCTCATCTATGTGGCCTTGCTGCAAGTCACTCCTTTTACCTTAAAGAAATTAGACAGCATATGAAGATTGGGCATTACATGTGAATGCATGAGATGAAGATCCTGGTTACAGTTTGTGCTCCCATCTACAAGTGAATCTACAAGTGAATAGGCCCAAAAGGATGTAAGAAACTCTTTGATTGGATGGACATAAAAATTCTACTTGTTAAGAACAAATTTGGTTCTGGTGACTGATCTTTGTAGAGAAAATATAAAACCATTTGTGAAGTATGAAAAGATTTCTTGTGATTATGGTATACCCTTATGTTTGTCATATTCAGCCTCCGTGAATGTTGGTATAATTGTGAATAACGTTAAACTCCCTTTTCTAGCAAATAGTAAAGGGGACTTATGTCTGAAATGGTTAAAAAAAAAAAATAGAGTATAAAAAGGAACCAAATAACCTAAATAAATGGAAAGATATCTCATGTTAATGAATTGGAAGATAATATTGATAAGATGTCAATACTACCCAAAGCGATCTGCAGATTCAATTCAATCCCAATCAAATAAACAGCAGCCTTTTTTGCAGGAATAGAAAAGACAATTATCAAATTCATATGGAATGGCAAGGGGCCTAAAAACGATCTTAAAAAAAAAAAAACAAAGTTCAAAGACTCACAATTCCAATTTCAAACTTACAACAAATCTACAGTGACTGAAAGCATGTGGTACTGATATAAGGGCAGAGATATAAACCAATGGAAGAGAATTGGGAGTTCAGAAATAAGCCCTACACAGCTATGGCCAACTTTGATTTTCAACAAGAGTGCCAGGTCCATTCAATGGGGAAAGAATAGTATCAACGAAAGTACTAGGTACAAATGGTTCTGATAATGGAGTCAATTCAACAAGAACATATAACAATTATAAATATATATGCATCTAACAGCAGAGCCCTAAAATATATGAAGCAAATGTTGACAGATCTGAAGGGAGAAATAGATGGTTGTGTACTAATATTAGGAGACTTCAGTATACCACTTTCAATAATGGATAGAACATCTAGACAGATCAATAAGGAAATAGAAGACTTGAATGATACTTTAACCAATTAGACCTAGCAGACATATGTAGAACACTTCACCCAACAGCAGCAGAATACACATTCTTCTCTAGTTCACATGGATCCTCTGTTAAGTCATGAAACAAGTCTCACTATATTAAAAAATAATGAAGTTATACATCTTCTCTGACAAAAACAGAATGAAGCTAGAAATCAATAACAGAGGGAGGACTGGAAATTTCAAAAATATGTGGAAGTTAAACAATGCATTCTTCAACAACCATTGGGTCAATGAAGAAATCACAAGGGAAATTAGTAAATATCTTGAGGGAAATGAAAGCACAATATACCAAAACTTATGGGATGCAGCAAAGGTAATGCCAAGAGGGAAATATATAGCTCTAAATGCTTATATTTTTAAAAAAAAGAAAGATCTCAAATCAGAGACCTAACCTCACAACTGGAGGATCTTAAAAAAAAAGAGCAAACTAAACCCAAAGCAATAAAAGGAAATAAAGATTAGAGCGAGGATAAATGAAATAGTGGGGAAAAAAAACAAAAAACAGCGAGAACAAAATATCCAAAAGCTGGGTCTTGTAAAGACCAATAAAATAGACAAATTTTTAGCTAGATCAACAAAGAACAAAAAGAGAAAGGATGCAAATAACTAAAGTCAGAATTGAGGGGAAGTGGATGTGGCTCAAGTGATTGGGCTCCTGTCTACCACATGGGAGGTCCTAGGTTCGGTTCCTGGTACCTCCTGGAGAAGATGAAGAAGACAGTGAGCTGGTGCGATGAACTGGCGTGGCGAGCTGATACAACAAGATGACACAACAAGAGACACAAAGAGGAAACACAACGAGAGAGACAACAAAGCAGGGAGAGGAGGTTGTTCAAGCAACTGAGTGCTTCTCTCCCACCTGAGAAGTTCCAGGTTCATTTCCCAGTGCCTCCTAAAGAGAAGACAAGCACACAGCAAATGGACACAGAGAGCAGACAGCGAGCACAAACAATGAGGGGCAGGGAATAAATAAATAAAAATAAATCTTAAAAAAATAAATAAATAAATGAAAGGGGGAACATTACTGTGATGCCACAGAAATAAAAATTATAGGAGGACACTACATGCAACTGCACACCAACAAATTAGAAACAGCTACTTATACTGACCCAAAAAGACATAGGGGGAATTGTGGGAAGATGGCATCAGACTAACAGGCAGAGCTGAATGGACTCACTAAAACAACAGAGAAAGAGCCAAAAGCTGTCTGAGGGACCTGCTTTGAGGGTCAACAGACCAGGACAGTGCTGCACAACTCCCAGAAGGGTGAAGGACAGAGAGACAAAGAAGCCAAAACAACAAACGTGAGTTACCCAGCCTCGGCAATGGCCGGAAGGGCTCCCCTCTCCCACCCCAAGATATTAAGCTAGGGTAAAACTCCTGGCTCACTGCAGCTGACTGACAGGGGAATAGACATCTTCTTCCCTATCAGCTGTCTCAAGTAAAAAGGGAGGGTTGGGGGAGGGGGGCTTTTCTTCAGTGAATTGGGCCAGCAGAGCCAGCTCTGAATATTTGTTCTGGAGATTCAATACAGGAACACAGGAAAGCCAAGATTGAAACACTTCTGTGTAAAGGTAAGCTGACAATTGCCATCTGCTGGCCAAACTTGAAATTGCATGGACAAAAACTTTTCTGTTTTCTCTCTATCCTAAGCCCTGGGAGAAAATCTGTGCCCCATTAGTGAGTCCCTGGCCCAACTTTGAAAACTTAAGCTCAGCAATTTTAAAGACTTATAATAAACTGAACTAAATATCAAAGAAGAACTGTGGGGAAAAAAAAAAGACAATAGGCAAGAGAGAAAAATTGGCCATCAGAGTAAATTCACCAACATATTCAGATGCCTAGACATCTGAAAAAAATTACAAGCCATACTAGGAAATAGGAAGAGATGGCCCAGCCAAAAGAAAAAAACAAATATCCTGAAGAGATACAGGATTTAATACAATTAATCAGTGACAATCACACAACTCTCCTAAATCACTTCAGACGAGATCAGGCGCGTTCAGGGTGGTATGGCCGTAGACTCCTAAATCACTTCAAAGAACGTAAAGAAAATATGACTAAAGAAATAAAGGACATTAAGAAGACACTGGGAGAGCATAAAGAACAATTTAAAAGCCTGCAAGAAAAGTAACAGACCTTACGGGAATGAAAGACACGATGGATGAGATTAAAAAATACATTAGAAGCACATAAGAGCAAATTTGAGTTGCTTGAAGACAAAATCAGTGATTTCAAAGACAGAACATCTGAACTGGAAAAGACAGGAGAACAGAAAGAGAAGAGAATGGGAAAAAATGGAACAGAGTCTCAGGGAACTAAATGACAACATGAAACGTACAAACATTCGCATTATTGGTGTCTCAGAAGGAGAAGAGAATGGAAAAGGGGCAGAAAGAATATTTGAGGAAATAATGACCAAAAACTTCCCAACCCTTATGAAAGACATAAATATCAGTATCCAAGAAGGACAATGCACCCCAAACAGAATAAATCTGAATAGACCTACCCTGAGACACCTACTATTCAGAATGACAAATATCAGAGATAAAGAGAGGATTCTGAAAGCAGCAAGAGAAAAGCAAAGCATCATATAAAAGGAAAACTCGATAAGATTAAGTGCTGACCTCACATCAGAAACCATGGAGGTGAGAAAAAAATGTTATGATGTATTTAAGGTACTAAAACTGCCAGCCAAGAAATTCTGTATCCAGTGAAGCTGTCCTTCAAAAATGAGGATGAGTTCAAATTCTTCACAGACAAACTGAAATTGATAAAATATGTTACCAAAAGACCAGAACTACAAGAGATACTAAAGGGAATGCTGCAGCCTGAAAGGAAAAAACAAGGGTGAGAGATTTGGACAAGAGTTCAAAAGTGAAGTTTATTAGGAAGGGTAAACTAAAGGGCAAGAAGACGGACAATAGAACGATTGACAACAGACAGCCAAAGGACAAAATGGATGAAGTAAGTAATGCCTTTTCAGTAATATTATTGAATGTTAATGTCTTGAATTCCCCAATTTAAAAAAATAGGCTGATAGTATGGTTAAAAAAATATGAGCTCTATAAGTTGTCTACGGGAGACCCACCTCAGAGTTTAGGTTGGAAAAAGATATTCTATGCAAATAGTAACCAAAAAAGAGCTGGAGTAGTGATACTAATAGGATAAAATAGATTTCAAATACAAAACTGTTATAAGGGATGAGGAAAGTCATTACATATTAATAAAAGGGGAAACTCATCAAGAAGAAACAACTATACTAAATATTTATGCACCTAACCTGAGTGTCCCAAGATACACAAGGCACACACTGGCAAAGCTGAAGGGAGAAAGAGATGTCTCTACAATAATAGTTGGAGACTTCAATATACCTCTCTCAGCATTGGATAGAACATCTGGACAGATGATAAAGAAAGAAAAAGAGAACTTGAATAATATGATAAACGAACTAGACCTAACAGACATCTATAGAGCACTGCACCCCAAAACAGCAGGATATACATTCTTTTCAAGTGCTCATGGATCCTTCTCCAAGATAGACCATATGTTGGGTCACAAGATAAGTGTGAATAAATTTTAAAAGATTGAAATTATACAAAATACCTCCTCTGATCATAATGCAATGAAGGTGGAAATCAATTATGGGCAGAAAAAGGGAAAATCCATAAATATATGGAGATTGAACAATACACTCTTAAATAATCAGTGCGTCAAAGAAGAAATTGCAAGAGAATTCAACAAATATCTTGAGATGAATGAAAATGAGAACACAACATATCAAAACTATGGGACACTGCAAAGGCAGTGCTGAGGAGGAAATTTATAGCCCTCAATGCTTACATTAAAAAATAAGAAAGATCTAAAATCGAAGCGGTAACTGCACACCTAGAGGAACTAGGAAAAAGAACAGCAAACTAATCCCAAACCAAGCCAAAGGAAAGAAATAGTAAAAATCAGAGCAGAAATAAATGAAACCGAGACCAAAAAAACAATACAGAGAATCAACAAAACCCAAAACTGGTTTTTTGAAAATATCAACAAAATCGGCAAACCCTTAGCAAGACTGACATAGAAAAAAAGAGAGAAGATGTAAATAAATAAAATCAGAAATGAGAGGGGGGACCTTACCACTGACCCCACAGAAATGAGAGATCATAAGAGAATACTATGAACAACTGTATGGCAAAAAACTAGACAATGTAGAGGAGAGGGACAAATTCCTAGAAACACATAAACAACCTACACTGACCCTAGAAGAAATAGAGGAACTCAACAAACCAATCACAGGCAAAGAGATTGAAACAGTCAATAAAAATCTCCCAAAGATGAAAAGCCCAGGACCAGATGGCTTCACAGGTGAATTCTACCAATCATTCAAAGAAGCTCTAATGCCAATCTTGCTCAAGCTCTTTTAAAAAACTGAACAGGAAACAATGCTACCAAACTCATTCTATGAAGCCAACATTACCCTAATACCAAAATCAGATAAAGATACTAGAAAAAAGAAAATTACAGACCAATTTCTCTAATGAATATAGATGCAAAAACCCTCAACAAAATACTTGCAAAACATATCCAAAAACATATTAAAAGAATTACACACGATGATCAAGTGCGTTTTATACCAGGTACGCAGGGTGGTTCAACACAAGAAAATCAATTAGTGTAATAAGCCACTTTAATAAATCAAAGAAGAAAAATAACATGAGCCTCTCGACTGATACAGAAAAGGCGTTTGACAAGATACGGCATCTTGTCTTGATAAAAACACTCCAAAACATAAGAGTAGAACAGGGGTACATAAACTTCTTTGTTTCACAGACCCCTTTGCCAGTCAGGTGAAAACCATGGATGCCTTACTAAGTTCACACTCTACTGTGTATTATTTAATATATCACACCCACACCAACAAGTCCCCACAAGAATAATTTATTTTTGAATTTCAATTCAAGATCATGGTCTCCTTGTTAAGAATCCCTGGAATAGAAGGAAGCTGTCTCAATATAGTAAAGTGCATATATGAAAAACCAACAGCTATCATTGTACCAATGGTGAAAGACTGAAAGCTTTCCCACTGAGCTCAGGAACAAGACAAGGATGCACACTGTTACCATTGTTATTCAATATTGTGCTAGAGGTTCTGGCTAGAGCAATTAGGCTAAATAAAGAAATAAAAGGCACCCAAATAGGAAAGGAAGAAGTAAAACTTAAAACTTCCACTATTCACTGATGATATGATCCTATATCTGGAATCTCCTGGAAAATCCACAACAAAGCTACTAGAACTAATAGACAAATTTAGCAAAGTGGCAGGATACAAGATTAATATGCAAAAACCAATAGCATTTCTATACACTACTGATGTGCAATTTGAGGAGGAAATAAAAAAAAAAAAAATTCCATTTATAATAGCAACTGAAACAATCAAATATTTAGGAATAAATTTAACCAAGAATATATAGGACCTGTATTCAGAAAACTACAATACATTACAAAAAGAAACTGAAGAAGATTTAAATAAATGGATGGACATTCCATGTTCATGGATTGGAAGACTAAATATCATTAAGATGTCAATACTACCCAAACTGATTTACGGATTCAAAGCCATCTCAATAAAAATCCCAACAGCCTTTTTTGAAGAAGTGGATAAACCAATATCAAAAGTATTTGGAAGGGTAAGAGGCCCCGAATAGCCAAAAAGATCTTCAAAAAGAAGAATGAAGTTGGAGGACTCTCACTTTCAGACTTTAAAGCATATTACTTAGCTACAGTGGTAAAAACAGCATCATACTGGCATAAAGACAGATTGACCAATGGAACTAAATCAAGAACTCAGAAATAGACCCTCCCATCTACAGTCAAGTGGTTTTTGACAAGGTGGTCAGCCCTCCCTCCTAGCTGGGCCAGAATGGTCTCTTCAACAAATGATGCTGGGAGAACTGGATATCCACATCCAAAAGAAAGAAAGAAGACCTCTATCTCACACCTTGTACAAAAATTAACTCAAAATGGATCAAGGACCTAAATATAAAAGCAACAACCATAAAAACTCCTAAAAGAAAATGTTGGGAAACATCTTCAAGATCTTGTGATAGGCTGTAGTTTCTTAAACCTTATAGCCAAAGCATGAGCAACAAAAGAAAAAATAGATAAATGGGACCTCCTCAAAATTAAACACTTTTGCATCTCACAGAAATTTGTCAAAAGGGTGAAAAGGCAGCTGACTCAATGGGAGAAAATATTTGGCCATCACATATCCAATAAGGGTTTAATATCCACAATATACAAAGGGATCATACAAACTCAACAATAAAAAGACAAACTACTGAATTTTAAAATGGGCAAAAGACTTGAATAGACAATTGTCCACAGAAAAATACAAATGGCGAAAAAACACATGAAAAAATGTTCAGCATCACTAGCGATTAGGGAAATGCAAATCAAAACTACAGTGAGGTATCATGTCACACCTATTAGAATGACCACTATTAAAAAGACAGCGAACTACAAGTGTTGGAGAGGATGTGGAGAAATAGGAACATTTATTCACTGTTGGTGGGAATGTATAATGGTACAGCCACTGTGGAGGACTGTTTGTAAGAGAGTTGAATATAGACTTGCCAGGGGACCCAGCAATACCATTACTAGGTATATACCCAGAAGAACGGAGAGCAGAGACACAAACAGACATCTGCACACCAATATTCATAGCAGCATTATTAACGATTGCCAAAAGTTGGAAACAACTCAGGTTTCCGTCAAGTAATGAATGGATAAACAAATTGTGGTGTATACACACAATGGAATATTATGCAGCGGTAAGAAGAAATGAAGTCCTGAAGCATATGATAACATAGATGAACCTGGAGAACATTATGTTGAGTGAAGCAAGCCAGACACAAAAGGACAAATACTATATGACTGCACTATTATGAACTAAATAGACTGTGCAAACTCATGAAGTGAATAATTAGAATATAGGTCACCAGAGAATAAAGGAGGATAGAGAATGGAAAGCTGAGAGTTAATCTGTGCAGAATTGGTAAAAAAGTTGTTTGAAAATCTTTGGAAATGAATAGGAATGGTGAAAGCATATCATGGTGTTTGTAACTAGCAGAGCTAGTTACAGTGATTGAAAGGGAAGGTCTAAGGTCAAGTAGAAGGAAAGCTAAAAAACTGTAACATGGGACTGTATAAGATAGTAAAACCTCATGTAAAACACGAATATGGGTGATCTTGCATATCTAAGACTTTTTTACAAAATAAAATACAAATATACTAGAAAGAAGGAAAAAGAATAGCAGCTATGTATGGCAGGGGAATCACAGAGAGATTGAGAAGTGATGGGTTTTGTTTGTTTTTTGTTTATCATTATTGGAATAATGAAAATGCTCTAAGAATGACTGAAGTGATGAATGCACAAATATGTGATTATACCAAATAACACTGATTGTACACTTTGGATAGATTTATACTTTATTAATATGTATCAATAAAATTGATTTGTTAAAAAAAAAAAAAAAAAAAAGAAATAGATGAGATTTCAATAGACCAATAACAAGTAAAGAGATTGACTCTCAAAAACCTCCCAGTTAAGAAAAGTCCAGGACCAGATGACTTCACTGGTAAATTATACCAAATCTTCCAAGATTTAACACCAATCTTTGCTCAAAGTCTTCCAAAAAAAAATGAAGAAGAAGGAACTTTCTTATTCATTCTATGAGGTCAACATCACTCTCATACCAAAGCCAGATAAAGATACCCAAAGAAAAGAAAATTACAACTATTATCTCTCATGAATATGGATGCAAAATTCCTCAACAAAGTACTAGCAAACAGAACCCAACAGTACAGTAAAAGAATTATACATCACAATCAAGTGGAATATATCCCAGATATGCCAGGGTAAGTCAACATAAGAAAAACAATTAGTGTAATATAAAACATTAATAATACAAAGGGAAAAAGCCACCTCAATTGTCACAGAAAAGGCATCTGACAAAATCCAGCACCTCTGCTTAATAAAAACACTTAAAAGCTAGGAATAGAAGGAAACTTCTTCATCACGATGAAGGACACATATAAAAACCCCAGTGCTAACATCATATCCAATGGTAAAAGACTGAAGGCTTTCCCTCTAAAATCAGGAACAAGGCAAAAAGTGGCAGGGTACAAGATTAACAAACAAAAGTCAGTGATGGTTCTATATACTCGTAATGAACAATCTGAAGAGGAAGTCAAGAAAAAATTCACTTACAATGGCAACTAAAAGAATCACATATCTAGGAGTAAATTTAATCAAGAATGTAGAAGACTTGTATATGGAAAACTACAAAACATTACTGAAAATTAAAGAAAACCTAAATAAATAGAAGGGCATTCTGTATTCATGGATTGGAAGACTAAATATTGTGAAGATGCCAATTCTACCAAAGCAATTTAAAGATTCAACACAATCCCAATCAAAATTGTAATAGCCTTCTTTGCAGAAATGGAAAAGCTAATCTTCAAATTCATATGGAAGTATATAACACAAACAGTGATCCCTAGTGTAAACTATGGACTAGGGTTAAGAGTACAATTATAACAATATTCTCTCACCATTTGTAACAAAGGTACCAAACCAATGCAAACTATTAATAATGGGGGCAGGTGTATGGGAACTAATTATTTTCTGCAAGATTTTTCTGTAAACATATAACTTATCTAAATTAAAAAAAAAAAAAAAATACTAAAAAGAAAAAAAAATCATATGGAAGAGTAAAGGACCCCAAAAAGCCACAGCCACTGTGCAAAAGAAGAACAAAGTTGGAAGTCTCACACTTACCAATTTAAAACTTATTACAAAGCTACAGTAATCAAAACAGTGTGATCCTAGGATAGACAAATAGACCAATGAAATCAAACTGAGAGTTTTCAGAAATCAACACTCACACCTTTGGCCAAATAATCTTTCACAAGGGTGCCAAGTTTACTCAGTGCGGAAAGTATAGTCTCTTCATCAAATGATGCTGGGAAACTGGACAGCCATATGCAAAAGAGTGAAGGTGAATCCCTACCTCACACCATATACAAAAACCAACTGAAAATGTGTCAAAGATGTAAATATATGTACAAAAACTATAAAACTCCTAGAAGAAAACAGAGAAACATCTTCAGGACAGTGTGTTAGGCAGTGGTTTCTTAGACTTTATACTAAAAGCATAAGCAACAAAACAGAAAATAGATAAATGGGACTTCACCAAAATTAAAAACATCTGTGCCTCAAAGGACATTAACAAGAAAGTGAAACAAAAACCTATAGAAAATATTTGCAAATCATATATCTGGTAAAGACCCAGCATCTAGGTATATAAAGAACTCTTAAGACTCAACAACAGAAAGATAAACAATCCAATTTAAAAATGAACAAAGGATTTACATAGACCTTTCTCCAAAAAAAAATAAACGAATGGCTAATAAGCACATGAAAAGACAGATGCTCAACATCATTAGTCATTAGGGAAATGCAAATGAAAACCACAATGAGATACCCTTTTCATCCATTAGGATGGCTGAAATTAAAAAGACAGGGAGCAGGGGGCGGATGTGGCTCAAATGGTTGGGCATCCGTCTGCCATATGGAGGGACCTGGGTTTGATCCCCAGGACCTCTCGGTAAAATAAAATATATATATATAGAAGGCGCATGGGCTGCCAGGCTCTGTGCACCAGTGAGCCACCAGGCCCCGGGAGCCATGCAGCAAGATGATGACGTAACAGGAGAGAGACGCAGGGGAGAGACAAGACGAGATGCTCCAAAAGCTCCAAAAACCAGGAACCGAGGTGGCGCAAGTGGCAGAACACCTCTCTCCTACATCAGAGGTCTCCAGGATCGAGTCCTGGTGAAGACTGGAGGAGGAGGATGAGAAGAGATGGCAGGAAACAGACACAGAGAATTGCCCAGCAAATGGACACAAAACAGCAAATGGGGAAGGGGGTGTTTAAAATGGATAAAGCAAACAAATAAATCTTTAAAAATATATATAAAAAAAAAGACAGGGAGCAGATGTGACTCAAACAGTTGAGTGCCTTCTTCCCACATGGGAAGTCCCAGATTCAGTCCCCGGTGTCTCCTGAAAACAAACAAACAAACAAACAATGACCAAAACAAATGAAAAAACAACTCAGGGGAGCCGATGTGACTCAGTGGTTAAGCACCAGCTTCCCACATATAGGGTCCCAGGTTCAATTCCTGGACCTGGTACCTCGAAAAAACAAACAAACAAACAAACAAACAAAAAAAAACAGACAATAACCGGTAATAGTGAGGTTGTGGAAAAATGGAAATTTTCAGTCATTGCTGGGGAGAATGTGAAATGATGCAGCCACTTTGGAAAAAACTTTGAAAGTTCCTCAAAAGAAAGGAAGAATCATAAAGTTACCATATGACACAGCAATTCCACTCCTAGATATATACTCAAGAGAAATGAAAGCATATGTCCACCCAAAATCTTGTATACAAAATGCATAGCAGCATTATTCATAATAACCAAAAAGTGGAAATAACCCAAATGTCCATCAACTGATGAACACATAAACAAAATATACCTATATAATAGAATATTATTTGGCCATAAAAAGAAATAAAGTACTGATTCTTACTGCAGCATGGATGAATCTTGAAAACATTTAATGTTGAGTGAAAAAAGCCAGTCACAAAAGACCATATATTGTATTATTTCATTTATATGAAATGATATGAAATTGAGAAAGCCATAGACACAAAAAGTAGATTAGGGGTTGCCACAGGCTGGAGGGAAGGAGGAATGGGAAATGACTGCTAATGTGTATGGGGTTTCTTTTTTGGAGTGGTAAAAATGTTCTAAAATTAGATACTGGTGATGGTTGCCCAACTGATTTGTATACTTTAAAAGGGTGACTTACATGGTACATAAATTATATCTCAATAAAGCTGTTATTAAAAGAAATACATGTAGTTAGTCATACAATCTTTTTAAATGTTATTCCCTAATATTAGATTTTGTAAACTACATAGATACAAGGAAGAAAAAAGCAAGATATTTTTTAAAAAGTCAATATTAAACATCACTAAGAAAATGCTATTTATAAATATATCAAGGCCCAAGTAAAATGCCATACCTTGCCACATTGCTTGTAGGAAATTCCCTTTTGGTTACAGTACTCATAGATGAGAGCTGCGCCTTTTACACATAATTTAGCTTTCAGAGACTCAGGTTTATAATAAACTCCACTATGTATAACACCACTGTTATGTCCAGTCTGGTGAATAGCTACAGAAGACAAGAAACTGAGTAAGAGAAAGTACAGCATTCCCAAAAACCTAAGAAGTAGGGGATAAACTTATATTTAAGCTATTAAGAGACCATATCATTTAAAATTCTGCCTGAATTTGTTCTCACAGTCAGAATGCTGAGAACCTCTAATAGCAGTCATCCCTGGTGTCACCCCCCTCAGCCAGTCTCTGATTTCAACTACTTTGGTATACAGACTCACCTCTCACTACCAGCAGACCACTTCAAGGGACCCCACTATGGCTCTCTGCGTTGTATCCCAGGGATTTTTCTAATGTGTTTGTGGGAATGGATGGGGGTACTTCAACTCCTAGGGGCAATCCTTAGCTTATAGGGGCAGGAACTGATGGATAATTGAGCACAACCCTAGGAAACATCACATAGCTCCTCAGAGGTCCCAGTGGAATCAAGCTTACAACAGCGACCTTGATAATACACCCGTATGTTGCTTTTCCTCCTTCCCTGTCTTATTCGTCCCACTACCTCAGCCTTGACTCCTGGGATAACCACTAAAATAAATCACCTATAGCCAAGTCTCTGTCTCAAACCCTGCTTTCAGGAGAACCCAATAATCTTTATAGATAATTCAGCAAAATGAAATGACATTCGGCCAAATAACAGAAAATTACAAAATGAGAAAGTACTCAGGTAAGTCTGAAGAACACCACTGATAATATACATACCTAAATCTTTCTCCTTTTCTAGAACACCAATGGAAAGGGCTGGATACTGCAGGATGAGTGCTCTGGCCGAGGCAAGTCCCACAATTCCACCACCAACGACGACTACATCAAAAGAACTTTAAGAGAAAGTCTGTCACCTTTAAAGTAATGCATGTTTACAATAGATGCCACCAAGCTTCACATGCATAATTTTCATCATCAATGTACAAATTAAACTATTAACTTGTAATTGTTAAAACCATATATTTTTTAGACTTTGTGCTATTTAGGCTCACATTCATGAATAAACCCTTAAAAGTTACATACATTGCCGGTCAGTAGTATAATGGGGTATACCCTACTGGCAAGCCAGGTGGCAGGCAGCCCAAGCCACTCTAAGTTTCCATAGTATTCAGTCTGGGCTGATGTTTTATTGCCTTGGCTGTTCAACCAAATGCTATGCAATGGGTTGGCTTAAACAATGGGAATTTATTAGCTCATGGTTTTGAGGCCAGGAAAAAGTTCAAATCTAGTCTAAATAAAGGTGATGCTGGTTGCCAGTGATCCTGGGTCCCAGGCTTCTCTGTCACATGGCAATGCATATGGCGGCCTTTCCTGGCCTCTTCCTTCTCTTCCAGGTTCCACTGACCTTCAGCTTCTTGTTTCCTATGGCTTTTTCTCTCTCTCTCTGGCTTTCATTCTCTTTATAAAAGGCTCCAATAATAGGATTAAGACCCATCCTGATTGCGGTGGGCCACTTAACTGAAGTAACCTCATAATAAAGTCCTATTTACAACAGGTTCACACCCACATGAATGGATTAGGTTTAAGAACAAATTTTTCTGGGGTACATACAGCTCCAAACCATGACAGCTGGTTACATGAGCAACTCCTTTGAATTAAGCATCACATTCTCCTCTATAGTCTGCTCATTTAAAATTCAAGTAGAGTATTATTGAGGGCACGCTAACACATTAAGACCCTAACACCTCAGTGTGCAAGAATTTATGGCTTTCGTTTTTCCTTCTGTTGAGAAGGAAATAGCCAGTGAGATCATTAAATCTTAGGGAAATAAGTGGCTCAGAAATAGGCTCAGAACCACAATTTCTGCCATGACAAACTTAATACACAACCATTCAAAAAATTAGAAAGGGCATGTTTAGTCTAGCTAACTATGCCATGAGAAGCTTAAAATATTCCCTTTAGCACTGACTTCCCGCTAAATCTAGGTTTTGCTAAATCAACAAATCCAGGTTTTATAGCACCACTAGGGTGAGGAAATTTCAGAGTCCAGGACAGGACTTTCCTGTGAAATGTGATATGCCAAGTTTCACTTTCAAAATCATTTGCAGAAGCACATCAATTTTATTACATTTGTTACCATGTCTGTGGCTACATTTGGAACCAGAAGCAGCTACTAGGCAACATACAAAACCTGTATGTTAATGAATTTGGGAGTCTTAAGTGCATAACGATCACTACTTTAGTGCATGAGCCTCATAACATGGCCTGGGAAAGACTCCAGGTGGTGCTCAACAGGCAGTTCTCATTTGCAGCACCTTTCAAGATCATATATAAGGGGGCAGATGTGGCTCAAATGGTTGGGCATCCGTCTGCCATATAGAGGGACCTGGGTTCGATCCCCGGGACCTCCTGGTGAAATTAAAAAAATATATATAGAAGGCACATGGGCTGCCAGGCTCTGTGTGCCGGTGAGCCGCCAGGCCCAGGGAGCCACGCAGCAAGATGGACGTAACAGGAGGGAGACGCAGGGGAGAAACAAGATGAGATGCTCCAAAAGCTCCGAAAGCCAGGAACCGAGGTGGTGCAGGTGGCAGAACACCTCTCTCCTACATCGGAGTTCTCCAGGATCGAATCCTGGTGAAGACTGGAGGAGGAGGATGAGAAGAGATGGCAGGAAATAGATACAGAGAATTGCCCAGCGAATGGACACAAAACAGCAAATGGGGAAAGGGTTAGTTAAAATGGATAAAGCAAATAAATCTTTAAAAAAAAAAAAAAAAGATCATATATAATACTTTGCATTGCCTTTAAACCTCACTTTTCTGTAAAAGGTGGCATAAGCCTTACACTTTGCAGGAATGGTTTTGACTTCTATAATAGTGTTTCTCATCCTTGTTGCCTTTTGATAAATAAAGCATAAAACCTTTAGGCAAGGTAGTCCTTCTACTGAGTCACTGCTTTGGTACTGCCTTCTAGCCAAGAAATTTACTTGGCTCTTGTTTTTGTGTATTTTCTTACAGCCATCAGTAAACTCTTTACTTTTCAGACATAAAACTATAATATTGAATATGCTTTTTCCAACTACACAAGCCCAAGGCACCCTTCCTGCCCCCCTCCCAAACCTGGAGAATCATTCATTATTCCATACAAGGACCCTGCACTTTATCAGCAATTGAAATATGTTTCACAAACTCCCAAGCATCCACTATGGGGAAAAGAACCCAGAACCACAGTAATTGAATGATCACTGGAGGAGTGCCACAGGCCAAGTTAGTCATGGAGATTGAAGGGGGCATCTTGCTCTACAACTCAATCTCAACTCAACACCAATGAAGAGTTTAACAAATAATTCCCTTTTTTAAAAGCTTTTACTACAGAAAAGTTCAAACATACACAAAAGTAGGCAGACTACTACAATGAACCCCCAAATACCCATCACCTTGCTTCAATAATTATCAGCTCATGGCCAATCTTGCTTCTTCTATACCCAACATATATTGCCCCTCCTTTATTATTTTGGTGCAAATCCCAAAATCACAATATTTCATCTGTAAACATTTCAATATGTTATCACTAAAAGGCCTCTTCAAAAACACACACACAACCACATGCCTCTATCATAACAACAACAACAAAATAACAATAATTTTTTACATCACCAAATATTTACCAGAAAGCTTTCAGGAGAAAATCTTTGGGACCTAGGGATAGGTGAAGAGTTGTTACTAAAAGCATAATCCATAAAAGAAAAAAATTGATAAATTGGATTTCATCAAAATTAAAAACTTTTGTTCTGCAAAAGACTCCATTAATAGGATGAAAAGACAACCAAATATTGGGAGAAAATGCTTGCAAACCACATATCTGACAAAGGACTCATACCTAGAATATATAAAGAAATCTCAAAACAAACAATCCAATTAGTAAATGGGCAAAATATATGAACAAATATTTTACTAAAGAGAATATATGGGTGGCAAATAAGCAATGAAAATGTTCAACATCATTAGCCTTTACGGAAATGCAAATTAAGAAATCACAATAAGCTATCACTTCACACCCATGAGAAGGGCTAAAATAAAAAAAGTGATAACACAAAATGCTGGAGGGAATGAGGAGAAATTGGATCATTCATCTATTGCTGGTGGAAATGTAAACTGGTACAGCCACTCTGGAGGAGAGTATAGCAGTTTCTTAAAATATTAAACAAGCATTTACTACATGATGCAGCAACTGGACTCTTGGGCATTTATCCCAGAGAAATGAATACTTATATTCACACAAAAACCTATACATGAATGTTCAAAGCAGCTTCATTCATAATAGACAAAAAATGGAAAGAACCCAAATCACTGGGTGAATCATTAAACTGTGATACATCCATACCTGGAATACTACTCAGAAATAAAAAGGAACACACTATTGTTATATACAACACCTTGGATGGATCTTAAGGGCATTATGCTGTGTGTGATTTCACTCACATAACATTCTCAAAATAACAAAACTATAGAGATGGAAAACAGATCAGTGGTTGCCAAGCGTCAGGGAGGATGGAGAGGTGGAGTATGAACACAAAGGGGAAGTAGCTAAGGGATATCTTTGTGGTGATAGAACATTTCTGTATCTTAATTGTGGGAGTAGTTACACAAATTTACACATAAGATTAAATTGCATAGAACTATACACACACATACACACACACACACAAATGAGTGCATGTAAAACTGGTGAAACCTGACAGGTCTGTGAATTGTACCATTATAAATTTCCTGGCTTTGATATTGTACTATAGTTAATAAGGTGTTAGCATCAGGGGAAACCAGGTGAAGGGTAGACTGACCTCTCTGTAGTATTTTTGCAAATTCTATGGACTCACAATTATTTCAAAATGAAAAGTAAAAACAAAACCTTCACTAACCTTTCTTTTCTTTGTTTAAGAAAGCTTTGCAAAAGAGTTGTCTATATATCCCACAATCACAAATTCTATTACTAGTATTTCCATTCCAGTACCCCTCCAATCCACTAACACAGCAGCCAGTCAACTTTAAGAACACTAACATTTAAGCTCCTTCTTAAAACCCTTAAAAACCTTCCCATGGCTCATAGTACAAAAGTCAATTTCTGGTTAAAAAAAAAAAAAAAAAAAAAAAATCTTGCTGCATGCTGCCCTTGTCCAACCTCATTCCACACCATCCACTAAAGCTCCTGCGACAATCATATTTCCCACTTTCTAGTTCTTGAAATAGCCAAAAGATTTCCATCCTTACAGCCTTTGCACAAAGTATTCCTTCTACAGAGGGCAGAAAGAGTGGTTTCATATGTGACCACAAAACTTCACAGGACATCTGCAGGGTTTGGTTAGCAAATGAGTTGCTTCTCACAGGGTCAACTCTATGCAGAGCACACCAGGAAATGACTGACTTAAAACTGGGTCCAGATCTCCCAAGCAACACCAGGGATGCCAGCTAATAAACAAAATATGACTGCTTATAGTGGTCTAGGCCATTTATTCTCAAAAAGACCCACTTACGAGAGAGACTAGGATCCTAATACCAGGTAGGCCTTTAAGGAGGTTAAGTAATCAGCCCTGAGTTGAGTTGTAAGTGAAGGGGCTGTCTTCAAATCCAGACCCAGAGTAAAGGGTTGACCTTTACTCAACCCTGCCTCTCCTATTCTTCTCTGGCATACAAGTACAAGGAAGGAACCTTGCAGATAGCTCCTAGAATCCCAAGCTGGAGCCAGGAGTCCACAGGACCCCGATCTTCTCTCACCCCCAAGACAGTAAAGTACAATCTGTTGCCATCAGTCCGGCACAGGCCAACTCAGAGAACAGCAGTTCAGCGGCGGGGTCGGGCCACCGGCCACTCACCTGGTGCTGGCGCTGTGGCCACAGCTGGAACTTAGGCGCAGCGGCCAGGACCTCCCCCGCGCCGGCCCGCAAGCCCCAGGGAAGCCCTCGGGGAAGCCCCCGCGGACCCGCCTGCAGGCGCCACCCAAGTGACGCAACCTCGACAGCATAGCCTACGCCCCCTCCCCTTCTTCAGCCACAACTGGCGGCCACGTGGGCCCCGCTCTGCCCAGTCTGGGCACGCGCTCGCCCCGCCCCCACGCCGAGGCCAATGAGGCGCGCGCCTTTGCCCCACGTGGGAGCGGCTGCTGGCGCCCAATGGACGCGCGCGCGGCTGGGGGCCAAGGGCAGGCTGGCGCCGCTGTAGACGTGGGGGGACGCTGCTCTCTCCCTCCCTCTGACGCTGTGAGTAGAAGAGCTCGGCCCCGGCCCTACCGGGGTCAGGGTAGAGTTGCCCTCTACTCTCCAATCGATAGGTTAACGAAAAACTGACCTGTCAAATCGCCTGCCTGTGACCTTCACCGCCGAGCAGCCTTAGGGCCGCGGGAGAAAGTATAGACGTGATTATAGAGACAAGTCCTGTTTCGGGGGGCCCAGCGGCCTCCCTTACGCCCTTTGCTGGTTACCCGGGTCTCCATCCCAGCCCCCTTCGGGCGGAGTACCCACCTTGGGGTCACTGCCTTTATGGCACTAACTCTCGCGCGAGGTGGAGGGCGCTGGGTTGCCAAGGCAACGCCTGATAGCCTGCGGTCTTCTGGGCTTCTTTTAATGGGGCTCCTGGTGGTGTCATTCATTCATTTATTCGTCCTGTCAATATGGAGCTTCTACTGTGTACTCGAGTAGGCGCTAGGGTACCGACTGAACTACATAGCTTGGCCTCTACCATCATTTGAATATGGATCCTTTTCTTAAATATTGGACCGAGATACAGTTTAAGAAACGTTTTGTGGTCCCTGGGACAGCAACTCACCTGTGCAAGTCGCTTCATCCCTTTTTCCTTATCTGTAAAGTAAGGGAGGTGCACTATGTAAAAAGACTACCTAACTCTGTAAAATTTGCTTCTGTACCACTGTGCCACTTGTTTCAACTCTAACCCTTACCTGTTCTTTGTGCTTTGGGGCAGTTTTTAATTTTTAGGTCCAGGACAGCTGAACAGAACAAAAATAGAATGATATACAGGCACCTTGGAGATATTGCAGGCTCTGTGTCAGAACACTGCAACAGTGTGTCACACTTTTTTTTGTTTCCCAGTGCATATGAAAGTTTTGTTTAAACTCTACTGTTGTCTGTTGTGTGCAATAGCATTATTTCTAATTATATATACATACCTTAATTAAAAATACTTTATTCTTGAAGAATACTAACCATCATCTGAGCTTTTAGCAAGTCATAATCTTTTGTTTAGGTTGATGGCTGCTCACTGATCAGGGTGGTGGTTGCCAAAGGTTGGGGTGGCTGTGGTGTTTATTAAAATAAGACTACAAAGAAATTTGCTGCATTGATTGACTCTTCCTTTCATGGAAGATTTGTCTGTAGCATGTGATCCTGTTTGATAGCATTTTACCCAAAGTAGAGCTTTCAAAATTGGAGTCAATCCTCTCAAACTCTGCAACTGCTTTATCAACTAAGTTTATGTAATAATCTAATCTACAATGTTCATAACATCTTCACCAGAAGTAGATTCCATCTCAATAAATCACTTTCTTTGCTCATCTATAGGAAGCAACTCCTTATCCACTCAAGTTTTATCATGAGATTGCAGCAATTCAGCCACATCTTCAGGCTCCACTTCCAATTCTAGTTCTCTTGCTATTACCGGCACATCTGCAGGTACATCCTCCACTGAAGTCTTAAGCCCCTGAGTCATCCATGAGGGTTGCAATCAACTTTTTCCAAACTCCTATTAATGTTGATATTTGTCCTCCTCCCATGAATCACAAATGTTCTTAATGGCATCTAGAATGGTAAATCCTTTCCAGAAGGTTTTCCATTTACTTTTACCAGATCTATTAGAGGAATCATTATCTATGGCACCTATAACCTTACAAAATTTATTTCTTCAATAATAAGACTTGAAAGTCAAAGTGACTCCATCTATGGGCTGCAAAATGGATGTTGTGTTAGCAGGCATGAAAACACTTCAATCTCATTGTACATCTTTATCAGAGCTCTTGGGTGACCAGGTGCGTTGTCATTGAGCAGTAATATTTTGAAAGGAATCTTTTTTTCTGAGAAGTGGGTTTCAACAGTGGACTTAAAATAGTCAGTAAACCTTGTTGTAAATAGATGTGCTGTCATTCAGGCTTTGTTGTTTTGCTTACAGAGCACAGACAGAGTAGATTTAGCATCATTCTTAAGGGCTGAGGATTTTTAGAATGGTAAGTGAGCATTGACTTCAACTTAAATTTGCCAGGTCATTAGCCCCTAACAAGAGAGTCAGCCTACCCTTTGAAGCTTTGAAGCCTAGGTATTGACTTCTCATCTCTAGCTATGAAAGTCTTAGTTGGCCTCTTCTTCCAATAGAAGACTCTTTGGGCACATTAAAAATCTGTTGTTTAGTGTAGCCTCTGTCTGTGATATACTTCCTGCAGCTTCTACATCAGCACTTGCTGCTTCACCTTGCACTTTGATGTTATAGAGATGGCTACTGTGGTAGTTTGAGGCTTTTATGGACCCCAGAAAATCATGTCCTCAGGGCTAATCCATTCCTGTGAGTATAAACCTATTGTAGGTGGCACCTTCTTTTGATTAGATTACTTCATTAGGGCATGACCCAGGGTAGGTCTTAATCCTCTTACTGGACTCCTTTATAGATGGGATGAATACAGAGAGAAACCCACATAAGTGCAGAGAGAAAAATCCAGAAGCTGAGAGAGAAGGCCCCAGAAGCCCAAAACTGAAATCAATGGAACACAGAAGCAAAGAGAAAGCCATGAAGCAGGAAACTGAAGGCAAGGAAGCTTGGAGAAAGGAGAGCCCCAGCAGACTAACCACATGCTTTGCCATGAGAGAGTGGAGTCCAGGATCGCTGGAAGCTGATCTTTGGGAAGAAAAGCATTGCCTGATGAATCCTTGATTTGGACATTTTCAGTCTCAGAACCGTAAGCTTATAAGTTAATAAATCCCCATTGTAAAAGCCAACCCATTTCTGGTATATTGCTTTTGGTAGCTTTTAGAAAACTAAAACAGCTTCTTTCCTTAAACCTCATTAAACAACCTCCACTAGCTTCAAACTTTTCTTCTGCAGCTTCCTCACCTGTCACCCTTCATAAAATTGAAGAGAGTTAGGGCCTTGCTTTCAATTAGGCTTTGGTTTAAGGGAATTGGTTTGATCTTTTGTCCAGACCACAAAAGTTTTCTCCATATCATCATTAAGGCTGTTTTGCTTATCATTCCTGTGTTCACTGGAGTAGCACTTTTAATTTCTTTCAAGAGCTTTTCCTTTGCAATCACAGCTTGGCCAACTATTTGGTGCAAGAGGCCTAGCTTTTGGCCTATCTCAACTTTTAACATGCCTTTCTCACTAAGCTTAATCATTTCAAGCTTTTGATTTAAAGTAAGAGACGTGGGACTCTTCCTTTCACTTGAACCAAGAAACCATTGTAGGGTTATTAATTGGCCTAATTTCAATTTGTGTCTCAGGGAATAGGGAGGCCTGAGGAGAGGAAGAGAGAGGAGACCGGCTTGTCGGCAGAGCAGTCAGAACACACACAACATTTATGGTTAAGTTCACCATCTTATATGGGTGCCATTTGTGGCACCCCAAACAGTAACATCAAAGATCACTGGTCACAGATCCCCATAACAGATATAATAATGAAAAGGTTTGAAATAACGCATGAATTACCAAAATGTGACAGAGACATGAAATGAGCACATGCTGTTGGAAAAATGGCACTGAGACTTGGTTGACGCAGGGTTGCCTCAAACCTTCAAGTTATTAAAAAACACATTATCTGCAAAATGCAGTAAAGCGAAGTGCAATAAAACGAAGTATGCCTGTAACTGTATTGCTGGAAAGACTTCACTTGTCTGTCTGAATCTTGGTTCCAATCATTAGCTGGGTAACTTGGGGAAGTTGTTTTACCTTTTTACCTCTAGGGGTAATAGCAGTGTCTCCCTCCCAGGGATATTGAGCAGATTGCGTGAGATAAGACTTTTTGGGTGTTGAGCACAGTGAACCCCATAATAAACGATGGCCTTTATTATTTTTAAATGGTTCTATGCCCAGACAATTGCGCAACTTTTGCTTTATTTATGAAGGCAATGTAGAACACTACCTGCTTATTCCATCACAAATGGAAAAAAAACTAGGTGGATATTTTTTAATTAAACATTTATTTTGAGATGATTGTAAATTTACTCAGGTTTCCCCAATAATAACATCTTCCTATAGTACAATATACAACCAGGATATTCACATTGATACAACCCTCTGATCTTATTTAGATTTTCCCAGTTTTTATACAATTTTTATTACACGTGTAAGTTTGTGCATCCATCACTACAGTAAGATACAGCACAGTCCCATCACTACAAGGATCCTGGGGGTTGCCCTTTTATAGGCATACCCACCTCCAAACCTCTGAATGCCCCTCTCCAGTCCTAGCACCCACTAATCTGTGCTTCCTTTCTCAAGTGTTTTCATTTCAAGATGTTATATAAATGGAATCATACAGTTTTTAATCTTTTGGAATTGGCTTTTGTTAACTCAGAATAATTCTCTGGAGATTCGTCCTGGTGGTTGAGTGCATCAGTAGTTCGTTCCTTTTTATTGTTGAGTAGTATTCCATGGTGAGGATGTACAATTTAACTATTCATCCATTAATGGGTATCTAGGTCATTTCTGGAGTTGGCTATTATGAATAAAACTGCTATTTATACATGACAGGTTTTTGTGTGAATGTAAATTTTTATTTCCTTGAGATAAATGCCCAGTAGTACAGCATGTGTTGGTCATATGCTCAACATGGACTTAGCTTTGTAACAAACTGTCATACACTTTTTCTAGGATGGCTGTACCATTTTATATTCCTACCAGCAATGTATGAACGATCCAGTTTCTCCTCATCCTCTCCAACTTTTGGTGGTGTCAGTATTTGTTTTTCTTTATTAGAGAAGTTGTGCATTTACAGAACAAACATACAAAATTCAGGATTCCCATACACCACCCCACCAAGAACAACTTGCACTGGTGTGGATCATTTGTTACAATTGATGATAGTACATTTTTATAATTGTACTGTCAATTAAAATGCATGGTTTAACTTAGGGTTCACTATTTGTGTAGTGTAGTTCCATGGATTTTTTTTTTTTTTATTTATTCTGTTACCATATATACAATCTAACATTTTCCCTTTTAGTCATATTCAGATATATATTTCATTGCTGTTAATTACACTCACAATGTTGTGCTGCCATCACCACCATCCATTACCAAAACATTTCTACAGTTCCAAATAGGAACCCTGAACATTTAAAGCCTTAACTTCCTATTCCCTATCTCCACCCCACCCCCTGGTAACCTATATTCTAGTTTCTGATGCCATGAGTTTGCTTATTCTAATTGTTTCAAAGCAGTGAGATCATACAACATTTGTCCTTTTGTGTCTGGCTTATTTCACTCAACATGATGTCTTCAAGGTTCATCAGTATTGCTGCATGTATCAGGACTTTATTCCTTTTTACAGCTGAATAATATTCCATTGTATATATATATACCAAATTCTGTATTAGTCTGCCAAAGGGGTACTAATGCAAAGTACTAGAAATCTGTTGGCTTTAATTTGGAGTAAAAGTTCACAGTTACAAGGCCATAAAGAATCCAACTCAAGGTTGCTTTCTCACCAAAGTCAGTTGCCACATGTTGAAGCAAGATGGTCGCTGATCTCTGCCTGGTCTCTCCTTTCTCTCCAGGCTTCCAGTCCTCTCTCTCTCCTGGTTAGGGTTCATCTCTCAGGGCTTCCTATATCAGCCTCAGCTGTCTTTCCAGGGTCAGCTATACGCTATCAGGTAAATGGTCCATCACTCCCTGGGGCCCCAGGATCAAAAATGACAGAGCACTCTCTCTCTCTCCCAATGTGTCTTCTTGAGTAAGTGTCCATTTATATCAGCCCACCAAGGAGGTGGGGACTCAACCAGAGTCATGCCTTACTGATGTGGTCGATTCAAAAGCCCTAATCTTAACAGGTAATTTAATCAAGGATCCTTCAACTGAATCCAATATAATCAAAGGGTATCACACCCAGAATAGTTTACAAACATAATCTTACTCTTTTTGGGATTCATAAATAATCTCAAACTGCCATACCTTCCATATATTTGATGACTAGCTTTTCCATTTCTGCAAAGAAGGTTGTTAATTTTTATTGGAATTGCATTGAATCTGATGTCACAATTTTTTTTTTTTTTTTTTTTTTTTTTTTTTTTTTGAGGTTCTGGCAACCGTGGATTGAATATGGGACCTCGTATGTGGGAAGCCGGCACTAAACCACTGAGTCACATCGGCTTCCCTGAGTTGGTTTTTTCGTTTGTTTTGCTTGTTTTTGTTTTTTTTCAGGAGGCGCTGGGAACTGAACCCAGGACCTCGCATGTGGGAGGTGGGAGCTCACCCATTTGAGCCATATCTGTTCCCCTAATTTTTATTTTAACCATTTCAATAGGTATGTGGTGGAGATGATTATATTTTAGTTTGCAAAACATACCGTTGATTTGCTAGGAGTAATATAGAATTATGCACCTTGAAGGGCTGTGGTCAGACTTTCATGGGCCACCTGGGCCCATAGTAGTGGATTTTTTTCACTACTATGTGGTTTGGAGCATGTGTTTTAGTTTAACAGTGTGAAAAACTTGTTAATAAGGTTTTCTCTGCGTGCGCTCCCACTCCCCTTACCACCCATTCTATCCCAATTGGATTTGGCTATATATTACATTGTTTCAGTTAAGTAGCATCAATTCAATAGCCCTCCTTACATTCAGACCCCCTGTACTGACTTTTGGTTAGAAACATTTGTTCTCCTGACACCACTCTCATCTGAGAATTCACGTTTATCTTCTTCCTTCTAGGTCAAATTTATGAGAAATTAGTTCAACGAGTGCCATGTGACCTTGGACTAGGAATGGCTTTTGGAAACTTTGCTTCCAATTTCTAATGAATTGCTTTTTTGGCCTATTTCATTTTACAGACTTTACACACTTTAGGCATAAGAAATGGCATAAATGTGTGATTTGAGGTGAGGTGGTGGTGTAATTTGGAGGAAAAAAAAACCTCTCATTCTGGTGCCACCCATCCCTCCTCCACATTTAACTGCCCTCATGAACTAGTACACTAGTTTAGTCTTTTTTTGACAACCACCAAGTTTAAATCGTACCTGCTTTATTTTAGCCATCACTCTGAATAACCAGCCTAAGCAATTGCATCTAATATGTAAAATCGGAACTTCCACTTTAAAAAATTAATAGCTTTTATGCAAAGAGAAAAACTCTGAATCAAAGCTATTCAGAAAGTACTTTTCTGGGAAGCGGCTGTGGCTCAATCAGTAGGGCTCCCGTTTACCATATGGGAGGCCTCGGGTTCGGTTCCCCGGGCCTCCTGGTGAAGGCAAGCCTGCTCGCAAGGCGTGGTTAGCTGACCCAGCGAGCACAAGCAGCAAGGGGGGGATAAATGAATAAATAAATAAAAAATCTTTAAAAAAAAAAGAAAGTACTTTGTCTGATATCCTATTTTGAGTGACACATTAGAGGTCTGGCCTCCTGCACAAGCCTGGTTGCAACTTTCAGAAACATCTGTTATGAATTATGGATCTAGCCATGTTCTAACAATAAGAATGTTTTGTTGTGGTTTTTTTTTTCAACAATGTTAATTCCTGCATTATTTATCGCAGCAGTCAATTAGTTGCATTATTTTGCAACTTGCTTTTTTTTTAAATGAAAACATACATTTCTCAGTTAAATGTACTGGATACATATAAATCTTTTTTTGGAATCATACAATATGTTACACAATATATTTGGTTCATAGTAACACAATCATACAGTATTTGCCCTTTTGTGTCTGGCTTGCTTCGCTCAACATAATGTCCTCCAGGTTCATCTATGTTGTCATATGCTTTATGACTTCACTTCTTACAGCTGCATAATAGTCTATTGTGTGAATACTCCACAGTTTGTTTATCCATTCATCAGTTGATGGACACCTGGGTTGTTTCCTCCTTTTGGCAATCGTGAATAATGCCGCTGTGAACATTGATGTACAGATGTCTGTTCGTGTCACTGCTCTCGGTTCTTCTGGGTGTATACTCAGTAATGGAATTGCAGGGTCACTTGGCAAGTGACTTCTTTAGGAACTGATAAACAGTCCTCCACAGTGGCTGTACCATTGTACATTCCCACCAACAGTGAAGAAGTGTTCCTATCTCCACATCCTCTCCAACACTTGTAGTTCTCTGTCTTTTTAATAGTGGCCATTCTGATAGGTGTGAAATGATATCTCATTGTAGTTTTGATTTGCATCTCCCTAATCATTAGTGATGTTGAGCATTTTTTCATGTGGGTTTTTTTTTTTTTGCCATTTGTATTTCTTCTTTTTTTAAAAAACAATTTATTGAAGCATATCATCCATACGTGAGCATATATAAACTATAAGTGTTCAGTAAACATCGTGATCTTACTAAACAAACATGCTTAACATAATATGGGGCTCTCACACATCACTCCTCCACACAAACATCCTACATTGTTATGAAACATTTGTTAACAAATCATGAAAGAGCATCGTCAAAGTATTACTACTAACTATATTCTGACTCTTCCTCCCCTATACAATTTTTTAAGGATTTATTTATTTACTTTTATCCATTTTTACCGCCTCCCCCCCACCCATTTTTGCTGTTTCTGTGTCCATTCGCTGGGCAACTCTCTGTGTCCGTTTCCTGCCTTCTCTTCTCATCCTTCTCCTCCTGTCTTCACTGGGATTCAATCCCCGGAATCTCCGATGTGGGAGAGAGGCGTCCTACTACCGCCTGGGCCACCTTAGTTCCTGGTTTTTCAGTGCGTCGTCTTGGCCCTCCCTTGTGTCACTCTCCTGTATTTCATTTTGCTGTGTAGCTTGCGGGGCCTGGCGGCGCACCCGCACACAGGGCCTAGTGGCCCACGTGCCTTCTATATTTTTCTTTTTTAAATTTTTACCGGGAGGTCCCAGAGATCGAAGCCAGGTCCTTCCATGTGTGAGACGGACGCCCAACCACCCGAGCCACATTCGTCCCCCTGCTATATCTCTTAAGATTGACCAAAGATACCCAAAGTTACAGTCTTTTCCCATACAAGATGGTCATATAATAAATCAGGCTTAGTTTATCACCAGCATTCTAAAAACCAGACCTAGGGAGAAAAACTAGGTCTGGGGACACATGCATGGTTTCTAATATAGCAAATGTTTAGTCTGCCCTGATTATCACAAAATTAGGACAGCAAGAATATTCACATTGTATTTCTTCTTTGAACAAATGTGTTCAAGTCTTTTGCCCATTTTTTAATTGGGTCGTTTGTCTTTTTATTGTTGTGTTGTAACATCTCTTTATATATCTTGGATATTAAACTCTTATCGGATATGTGATTTCCAAATATTTTCTCCCATTGATTTGGCTGCCTTGACAATGTCCTGTGACAATGTCCTTTGAAGTTGCAACTTGCTTTTAACTTTTATTTATTTGTGCTAAATTCACTAACTTGCCACTAGAGGTCTCCTGCTACCCTATAGAAAGCAGGCCCAGAGGTAGCTGCTTGGTTTCAAGTAAGAATAATTTCCCAAAATCAACTAGCAACGTAGCAGTTAAGAATTACAAATGAGCAGTAAATACTCACTAGTTAATTTTTATTTTTATTGACACATATAAATTTAATTTTCATGTTTAAATTATTTTAAATATAGCTAGTGATTTTAGAGATCACAGCTGAAGTAAATTTGGCCTTTCCTTTAAACTGCATGGTAAGATAGGCTGTAATGAATCAAATACTTAAATTTTCACAGACTATTCTAATTTACCTGCTTAAGAGCAGTTTCTCTGGTTTTATCTTTCTTTATGGAAATATGAAAACTATTAAGTAACAACTATTAAACCCTTGCTTTGAGGGATGGCACTGTTTTAGGTGCTGAGAAGAAAGGAGATGAATAAATTGTGATCCTTGCTCTTCCTTTCGTTCTACATACTTTTCAGTTTTCTTCCTAACTGGAAAGTCTTATTCGCCCTTCAAGACCCATCTCAAGAGCCACCTCAGTGTGAAACCTTCCCCTCACTTCCTGCTATAGGCTCTCACTTGTTCATACTTCTGTTAAGACACCGTGTTACATTGTTATTTATCTGTCTTCTTCATTAGATTATACATTCTATGAGTACAGGAGCCATGTTTTTCTGTCTCTCTCTTCTTTGTTTTTTTTGTTTGTTTGATTTTGGGTTTTTTTGTTTTGTTTTATTTTGTTTTGTTTTGTTTGCTTTACCATTGTAACTCCTGCATTAAATGTAGCAGACATTCAGTAAATATTTATTTATTGAGTAAATGAATGAATGAATGGTGATGGCATTTGAGTGAGGTCTTGAGGGTGGATAAGATTTCCACAGACAGGATTGAGAGGGGAGGTAAGTAGAGAGACAGCATGAGTAGGAGGAATGCCCAGATTTGTAAGTAAATGGCAATGACTGGAGTTATCAGAGGTGGGCACAGATGGAGAGAGAGCAGTAGCAAAAAGCTGGAAAAGGTTGAGGATGTCAGAGGAGGTAGCAGGGGGAGAGGTTTGCAGCAGTGAAGGGGAGTGATGGTAGAAAGGGGATGAAGGGATAGTAGGTGATCCCAGGGTTGTCCTCAGACCTCATCTCCCACTTTTCTGCAACCTCAGCCTCCTCAGTCACTTCCTCAGCTCTATGGCAGCTACCACTTTTACCATGGCCTCTTTCTAATTTTCATCTCTCTCCTAAGTTCTAGAACCATCCAATGATTTAGGAAAGAGTCCTGGACTGGCAAGTGGGAGAACTGGATTCAAGTTTCAGCACTGCCACTAATTAGTCATGGAATTGGGCAAGTCTTTTTAAACAAATGCATTTATTAATACCCCACCTTGTTCCCGAAAGGATTTAGGGTGTTGGCAAGTTACTTAATATCAGAGTTTCAATTTCTCCAGTTCTACACCATGAGAGGTTTGGTATAGGTGATCTAAGTCCCTTCCAGCTGTTACATTTTGTGGCTCTGATTACAGTGATTTGTTGCTCATCTCCACTTATAAGGCCTGCCAACATGTCACATTCAGGATATGAAAAGTTGAACCTACAACTCTGCCCTGCCGACCTTGATTTCTGTTAATGGCATCACCATCCAATTGATGGTTCAGGACCGAACACTTCATGTCATCTTCAAGTCCTCTGACTCTTGCCCCTACATTTCACCTCCTGAATTATATGGAACCTAACTCTGAACTGTCACTCCCATCCTCACCTCACTCAGCCCATTTTGTATGGCTACATGTAGTTCAAGCCCCTGTTGGCTGTTTGCCCCATTCTGTTGACCCTCGGTCCTAACACTACTGTCTGAGTAACAATCCTGAAGCGTAGTTCTAATAATGCCAATGCTGTTTTCATCTTAACTTCCAACTCCCTGCAGAACATAATCCAAATTCCCTGGCTGCACTTGCAGCCCTTCAAGATGGGAGCCCTTCAAGATGTGAGACCCTTCAAGATGTGACTGCCTATCATCAGCCTCTCTTCTCATAATCCCAATGTACCAACCAAACTGTTTACAACATGCCTTAAACGTTCCCACCTCAGCTCATAAACTGAAATACCCTTTCCTGGCATCTTTGTGTGTTAAAATCTTCTCTATCCTTATTTGCAACTCATTTGAGGCACTTATCAGGTTCTGTCATTTATTTTGACTACTCACTAACTTGTTTTAGCCCATTCCACCTTGCACTAGATTGTCAACTCCTCAAAGGCAGAAACTAAGTTTCATTTACCTTTGTTTCCCCACCCCCAACACACACACACTTGGCACACGAATAGAGAAACATGAATTGATATAAAACAGATTGAGACCCAGTTCAAAAACCTTCTCAACTTATGGTCATAGATTTTTAGAGCTGGAAACCATCTGAGCAAATCATCTAATTTTACAAATGAGAAAACCCAAGGGTCAGAGAGGTGAAGTTACTTGCCCAGTCTTTCCCAGCTGCCCTTGCAGAGTTCTTTGTTTGCACTGTTCTGGTGACGCTACTTGCAGCCTAGTCGTTGGTGTGTTTTCATGTCTCATCTCCCTTAAATCCATGGATATAAGCGTCTTGAGATCTGAACTATGGTTTGTTCATATCTGTATTTCTGCAGAGCTGAGCAAAGTACAAGCTCACGGTAGGTATTCATAAATTGTTTGCTAAATTGAAATGATGTTTAGAGATCAGCTAAAGGTATTTATTAAAGATGGGAACGAATTCATTTGCTGAAGATGTGACTCTAAATCAGTAGTCGTCGTCTTTAGCCATGGCATGCAGCTTTGTGGCAGGCAGGAGAGAGGGAAAAGCTCAAGAATGGAGCAGACCTTGACACATTTCTCCCTAGGTGATTTTAGTTTGTCATTCTGATACTAGAAATATAGATTGGGAGTGGGGATGGTTTCAGCCAATTTGTAGTTGCATTGCCTGATTGGACACAAGGTGGCAAACTGCAGACAGACTCCAGTTGAGAATTGAACAATGGAATTTAATGTTAAGGGTGGAAGGAACCTTAGAGACCATCCAGTCCAACTTCTTTTTTTGTCAGCAAAAGAAACTGAGAACCAGTGATTGGACTGAGACCATCCAGTCCAACTCCTCTTTTTGGCAGCAAAAGAAACTGAGAACCAGTGATGGGACTGACTTGCTCAATAATTGTTGAGTGACAAGTGAGTCATCAACTTTATCAGCACAAAAGCAATGACTCAGAAGATATGAAGTAAGTCACTGTATGCACGGGACTCTGATTGCTGGCTGATGATCTAACATAAGTGCTGTTTTGTGTGTCTAGATCAAGTGATGCTGTTTGGAAAAATTTCCCGGCAGTTTTGTGCCTTAAACTTAAAGAACCTCCCATGGTCACGTGACTCCAGATACTTCTGGGGCTGGTTGAATGCCGTGTTTAATAAGTAAGTCACTCTAACTAAAGTGAAGAAATGAGGGGATTATATGGCTAGATGAGTTCCCAATATCTAGTTTAGTTATTTCTTGTATTTCAAATGTTTTAACAGTATGTGCAGTATAGTCCTAATTTTGTTTAAAAACAAATTAATAAGACATACACACAAACATGGAAAAAAGACCAGAAAAATAGACTCTAAAATATTAACTATGGCTGTTCGGGTTGCAAGATTTCAGTGGTTTTTCTTTTCTTATTTATCCTTTTTGATGCTTTTCAAATTTTGTACAATGAACTTTTTTTTTTTTTAAGTAGCCTTTTGATTACCATCAAGCCAACTCTAGTTTTTTAAAAAGTGGTAGGTAACATGCTTAGGAGTATCTGTTTGAGACTGATGAAATTCACTTTCTCCTTAATTGCTTAATATAGCATTATGACCATTAACTAGATAAAAAAGGCATATGTAGAAATTAATAAGTATCATTTGATGAGATTAATTTGAACATAGGTTCAAAATTATTCCCTTTTTAATCTTTTGTCATTAATCAAAAAAGATAACCAATTGTCATTCCTTCAACATATTGTCAATCAATTGTCAGTAATTCAGTAGGTCCTGAGCACCTCCTGGTGTCAAACACTGCACTATGTTTGGATCATTGAGGACTCCTGCCCGCCTGATAATCTCATATAAAAACAATGTACGTTGACAGAGCTCACATGGAAACAAAAACAAAAAAGGAGCAGATAGAGCTATAGTATATTCTTTTTTTTGCATGGACCTCACTAACATACTTATTTCCTTCCTCAGTCATTTGAAATGAAATGTTGCTACCGCTCTGCATTTATATTGGCAAATATAGTTAAAAAGCTAATGATCGTAATGAAAGCGAATCTGCTTTTGCTCTCTTGCCAACAGAGTGGATTATGAACGCATCAGGGATGTTGGCCCCAACAGGGCAGCGTCCGAGTGGCTGCTGCGCTGCGGGGCCACGGTGCGATACCAAGGCCAGGAGAAGTGGCAGAAGGACTACAACCACCTCCCGACAGGGCCTCTGGACAAATACAAGATTCAAGCCATCGATGCCACCAACTCTTGTATCATGAGCGTTGGATTTGATCACATGGGTAACCACCCTGTCATTTTACTTATGAGAAATGCAGGTGACCTGCAGTGACCATTTTGTTGCATTTGACTCACTATTATAGTCAGATATGTTCTTTTTTGACTACTTGAGTAAACTCCAGTTTGTTTCTTCCTGTGTTTGATATTTTCACTTTAAGTAGAGGTTACAGACACATTGCTCTCCTTCCTTCCCTCATTAGTTTTCAAGGCCAGTTGTAACAAAGTGCCACAAACTGGGTGGCATAAAACAATAGAAATTTATTCTTTCACATTTCTGCGGGCTAGAAGTCTGAAATCAAGGTGTCAGGAAAGCTTCGCTCCCTCTGGAGCTTCTGAGAAAGAATCTGTTCCACGCCTCTCCTAGCTTTGGGTGGTTATTGGCAATCCTTGGCATTTCTTGGCCTGTAAACACATCACTCCAGTCTCTGCCTCTGTTGTCAAATGGCGTTCTCTCTCTGGGTGTCCGTGTCTCTGTTCACATGGCCTTCTTGTAAGGATACTCATAGATTTAGGGTCCACCCTAATCCAGTGTGACCTCATTTTAACTTGATTATATCTGAAAAGACCCTATTTCCAAATAAGGTCACGTTCGTAAGTACCGGGGGCTAAGACTTCAGCATATCTTTTTGGGGCATACAATACAACCCGCACTTTTCTGAGCTTGTTCATATATGCCTTTATTCTGTAGTTTGACTTCAAATTCAAGGCCTTTGATATCATTGTCAAACTTCTGCCATTGAGAACCAAACCCTCAAGAATGTAGGAATAATTATATCCATACAGTTTCCCCTTATATGGGCATTTTTTGATTGCAGAATGCTTTAATATGTAATGCATGAGCATAACCTGTACAGTGAATATTTTGTATGATTAATAGGGTGACCAATGGTCCCAGTGTTCCTGGGACTGAGAAGTTTCCTGGAATATGGAACTTTTAGTACTAAAACCAGGACAGCCCCAGGCAAACCAGGACAATTGGTCACCTTAATTTGAAGCAGATTCTTAAATTGCACTTTCTCCCCTCCAGAGGGCCTAGAGCATGTTCAAAAAATAAAGCTATGCAAGTGTCATTATATCGAGGATGACTGTTTGAAGAGGCTTAGTCAGATTGAAAATTTACAAAGAAGCATGTTGGAAATGGAAATAATTTCCTGTGGGAATGTCACAGACAAAGGCATCATTGCTTTGCATCACTTAAGGTACGTGGTCAAAGCCAAAATGGAAACTGCTAATGATGTTAAATTGAATAACCCGGATTTAAAACAATTGAAGAATATTATATATATATTTTGTCTTGAAAAGTATAATTTACACTTGAAAAGTATAATTTAAAAGTATAATTTAAGAAAATGCTTTCAAAGCATTTTCAAAAACTTTTACAATTATCAACCTTAATACATTAGGGTACTATTATTATTTTTTTAGGGGGCATGTTTTTATAAAAAATTAAATCTACATAAAGCACCTAGCATGGTGCCTGCCATGGTAAGCTGTCAATAAGCATTAGCTACTATGGTTCCTCTCCATCTTTTAAAGAATTTCCCCCCATGTTCTTGGTATTTTTATGACATTTAGTATATGCCCATCAGCATTTAACTCTATAATTAAATTGCTTGAGAACAAAAACCTTGAAATATTCACCTTTCTGTCCCTAGGGCCTAGAACACTGCCTGACAGTATACTACATTTTAAAAGCATGCATCCATTAGTCAGGTCCACTGTTCTAGGTCCACTTCTACTACTAGCCAGACCCTTTGCAATAGCAATCACCCAATTCCAAATGCCAAAAACAGATAATGCTAGTAAGGAATTTTTGATTCTCGAATTGCAGAATTCTGAATCTTATCAGAATGATGAAGAGAGAATGTATGTTTGTTTAATCAAATCCTATTTTAGAGATCCCATTGTTTAGATTTTGAATTGTTAATGTGCTTCTGCTTTAATATGTAATGTATCTGCCAATAATCTCAGTGTCACTCAAAAAACTTTTAGAAGCAGAAGTACTAAATTATTTGTCTCATATTTGTTGAGGCTTTGAGGCTTCTTCATCTTCTAATAGAAACTTGAGTTCTTTAAAAACCTTCCTTAATTTTTGCATTTTTGGATTAAGAATCAAATTTCACATGCAAAGCAGTTCTATGCCATAATCTAGATATAGTATTTGGAAAGATTCAGCTAGAAATATTGATGTAATTCAGAACAACTAAACTTTCTAAAACTTGACTTAGTTCCTAGCATGTATTTCATATAAAGTAGTACTCTAGGAGTATTGTTCCAAAAGTCAATTTGAAGACCCAGGGTGACATAAACATATTCTGTGTGTAAAATTTCCTAAAAGTCAATGAATCAAGTTTATTTTTAATGCAATTAGAGTAAGGCCAAATTGAAGTGAATTTTTTTTTTTTCTTTTTCTTTCTCTATTGCAGAAACCTCAAGTATTTGTTGTTGTCTGATCTTCCTGGAGTAAGAGAAAAAGAAAAACTTGTCCAAATGTTTCAGACAACACTTCCTTCTCTGACACTAAAATTAGACTTGAAGTAAAAAAAATTAAAAAATTAAAAATAGGGAAGCGGCTGTGGCTCAATCAGTGGGGCTCCCGTTTACCATGTGGGAGGCCCCGGGTTCGGTTCCCGGGGCCTCCTGGTGAGGGCAAGCCCACCCGCACGGCGTGGTTGGCTGACCCAGCGAGCACAAGCAGCAAGGGAGGGATAAATGAGTAAATAAATAAAATCTTTAAAAAAATAAATAAATAAATAAACCAAATGTCTTATTTCATTAAAAAAATCATTTGAAATTGTTGACCCTAAACAGAAACAAATATTATGTAATCATCATAAAACTATAAAGATGTCATATCATGACATTTTATAAGGGGACAGGACATGCTGAGTCCATCATATGCAGAAAAGAAATATCCAGCTGTGATTCACTAAAGTGACTAAGTTGGAAGTGAGAATTTATGTACATTGAATCATTTTAAGAAAAATGCAAAATGGGTAGAATTTTAATTCTAATATATCCCTTATTTATAGTAGATACATATATATAGATAACTCTTGACATAGATATTGATACAGAATTATTCAAAATGATTTAAATGTGCAGCAGATATTTTTATTGAATTATAAGAGTAATTTACACTTTTCTACAACTTTAAAGTTATTTAATCCTGTTATATAAATGCACAATAATAAAAAATTTGAAGTTATATTATAGTTCATTGATAGAGTCAATTATGCAAAGTAATCAGTGGTTATTCACACATGCATTTCATTTTGCTTCCCGGGATTCACATGCAATTCTTAGGATCTTGGTTTCCTAAGTTGTTTATAACATATACCCTTTCTCAGAATGAATAACTTCTAGTTAATTTGTCTATTTTGTAGGCTTAGACTAGTGTTTTATTAAAACTGGGCACAGATAATTGACTGAATTCAAATAGTTTCACTGATTGCAATAGAATAGAGGAAACAAACATGAAGGTAAAGGCTAGCACAGCTATACTTACTTTTTCTTAAATTAAAAAATTGCTTTAGGGAAGCGGCTGTGGCTCAATCAGTAGGGCTCTCGTTTACCATATGGGAGGCCCTGGGTTCGGTTCCCAGGGCCTCCTGGTGGGGGCAGGCCCGCCCCGCACGGCGTGGTTGGCTGACCCAGCGAGCATGGGCAGCGGGGGGGGATAGATGAATAAATAAAAATAAAATCTTTAAAAAAAAAAAAAATTGCTTTAAACATAGAAAATTTTAACATGTCAATTAAAAACTAATTACATATGCTCTTGGATACTCTACCTCCTATGAATGAGTTCAAGGGACAGCAAAAAGAAGTGAAACACAAAATTCAAATTAGATTTAGAGAGCAGGAATAAAAAATAGTATAAATAGATAAAATAGGTAAAATAGCTCTTTACTTTGGTCTGCTTGATATGGCCCTGAATCTGTCTATTATTATTATATGTTAACTTGTTTGTGGATATCTGTATATTTGAATTAAACATTAAGTTGTTGAATATAATCTTGACTAGAAATGCTTTTTAAATACTTTCTATGATGCAGATTTCAGGTAGAAAAATTAAATTGTTATGTTTAGAAAACAGTTTATGGAAATAACACATACCATAAATGATATACTGTTTACTAATATAATTGCCACTGTCTTTCATTTAAAAAAAAAATAGTAAATTAAAAAAAAAACAAGGAGGTGGGTCATTCTCATGCTGAAGAAAATCGTTACAAATATGGTTAAATTAAACAGGAACATACACTTAATAGAACTCATTAGAAAAAAAATGATCCCTTTTCTCAAGTTTCTGTTTCATTCCTGTGTGATCAGGCAACTGGTTTGCCATAATTTACTTTGGAGCTACCTTTTATTCTAAATGGTTTCCTGTAAAGCGATTAGAAACAACTTAGAAATGAGTTATACTGCCTCTGTTAAGTGTATTTTCTTGGGTTTGGAAAAAAAGAAAAACAGGAAATGTAAATTTTTCACTGAAGTTGGATATTCTTTATCATTTGAATCGAGGCTGCATAACAAGAGTGGGGTGATAATGGGACTGTTATATAATCCACTATCAGCTCTCTGCAAGTAGCTACATACATCAGGAAGCCTTAGGATGTCATTAACTGGCTGGGGTAGCCAAAATTATTGAGCAGATAACAGAATCGGTAGCAGTAAGTGAATGGGGTCAAATGTTCCCATGAAGAAAATTAACATAGCAATAAACTGGGAGTGCAGAAGAAATGTTTTGATGATACAGTAAAGCACAACATTGAAAACTGACAGAGAACTGCTAGAAAGTAGTGGCAGCAAATCAATCAAAAATGGTATTGGGCTATAAGAGAGACATGGACTTCATACTGTCCTTATGTCTAGGGACCAAAGATGAAAAAGCTTCTTGAATAGGAGCTGTAGGCCAGATAAAAACTCATTTTATGTCATCATTTTAAGTCTTACTGAACAAAGCTAGGAATCCTTAATATCATTTTGGACTACTTAGTAGTAATTATATATCAGTTGTTAGGATGATATAGATACTACACCTACAAACACAGGCATGCATACCTACATACATACAAGCATTCATACTTTTAATGTAAAGAGATGTTTTAGGGAAACATCAGTTTGTAACTTGTCTTTCATGGCCCAAGTAAAAGCTCATTAAGCAGTTTCTTCCAAAAAATCCAGATGGCTATGTACAGTACAACCTGTGAATTTGTCTTCAGGTCTAAGGCTGTGCTGGACAGAATGCAGTACCAATCATTTTCAGGGTGACAGCTTTAGTTCCTGTGAAGCCTGTAGGTCTTGTTTCTATCCCTTGGCCATGTTGGGCAACTGCCAAACTTCATACCATTGTTTGCTAGGGGCATTGGGCAAACAAGTGCAGATGGATTATTGTAAATCCATCTTGCCTACAAAAATGACTAAGATGCATGCTTTAATGAAGGTAAAGACAAAAGTGTGTGTAAGAAATGTCTATAAACATCAAATATATAAGCATTATAAATTATAAAGCTTTTTAAAGAATAATCCATATAATTTTAAATATTTTGAACAACTCTTAAATATTCCCCCAAAAAAACTTTTAAAAATATAAAAATCAAGAGATACAGCAAGCAGGAAATGGAATTTTAGACATTTTGATTTCAAGAAATAAAACTATCCTTAAATATATTGAGTCAATCTGAAAGGTAGGAGAATAGGACTCAAGGCAACAAAGATCCCAGAAAATACACATGGACGTTTTGTAATCTGCTTTTAACTTGTTGCATAAAGTGCAATTGAAACAAATCTTTTTGACATCATCTAATTTTGCCGGATGTATGGGTAGATGATACAGTTTATGTTCTGTCTATAATCATAAGCTCAGATGTTTACATAGAACAAAAATACAAGTGAAACTCCAAACAAACTTTCTGTTCACGATTTCACAACACTATCAACAAGCATGGAAGACTGGGCCTGAAATTACCCCTCATATCTTGCATGTGCTTTCTTCTGGTGTACATTATGGTTGTTCTCAATAAAAAATTTCCTTTTCAAATTATTTATCAATACCCTCTTTATCATCAATCTGCAAACTCCTTAAATATTTGGAAAACGGTAGTTAAGTTTCTTGGTATTACAGTAGTACTTCTTATTATCCAAAGCTGGAAGAATGCTGCTGCTGGTTAGCTGAGGTAGGTATTGCAACTGAAAAACAAACAAACAAACACAGAATTAGGTTCAGAACAGTGACATGCAATTTATTTTCATTTTTGAGAATACATCACAAAAGAGACAATTAACTTTTTCTGCATAGAAAAGAAATACTTTTCCTGCACAGAACCCAGGTCCTGAGAAAAGGTAAAATTTTTTAATTTGGTCTCTGCCTTTCCTTTTAAAGGTTTATTTTATATTAAAAAATAAAATATGTACATTAAAGAAAATTTGAAAATATAAAAGAAAAATCTGCATGTAAATCTTTAAAAAAAAAAAAAAAAAAGCATAGATTCACTGGAATTAAGAGCTTGCAGAGACCTTAAGGATTGTTTCATCTAATTCTTTGTCTTACAGCAGAGAAAACTGATGTCCCAGGCAATTACGTGACTTGTCCACTTCCCCACATAAAGCTGCCAGAAGGTGTCTGAATTTATTTTAAATGTCAAAATATGGAGAGCACACCTTTATTTTTTTGTATTTAGATATCTGAAAAGAGGATACTTTTAAATCAGTGGACTTCTTCATGACGTAAAAGCAATGCACCAATTAATGGGGTTCCCCTATTCTTTCATGTAGAGAGGTTTCCATCAAGACCCCTTGCTCTTGAACATCAAGTTAACAGTAAGATAACCTAGGTATCTCTGTAACTCTGGGGAAAGTCTCTTTTGTCCTGTTTTGCTACCGGGGTCATATAAAGAATAAAATAAAAAACTTAATTTCTTAACTCGGGTCTACAAGAGGGCCCTGGTGTTCATGCTGTGCCTGATCCTAACGGACTCTCCACCTTCTTCCCTCCACACCTCACACACACCGCCCAGATGCCCCAGCATGCTGGGTAGTAGAGGCTACTCACGGGGTCAGTTCTGCAAAGAGAAAGGCTAAGGTGAGATGATTTATACCTTACGGGGTACCTAGGCAGACTGAGAAGTGGCTAGTGTAGCCAGCTTGTCTTAGCTGTGGTTCCAACTATAGTCCACTCTAAATTATTACAGCTTTTGGCTTATGACAAGACACAGTGTAAGGTCATTTTGACACTTGATGCCAACCACAATTTTCAGAGGCTCCCAGTGTACAATTTAGATGCTGTTCTCTGGTTAAACGTGGCGTGCTGTCGAAATCACTGAAAGCATACAACACTGTACTGCACCTCAGCCACCTCTGAAGATTATCTTTAAATGATCAGGGAAGAAAACATTTCCTTTTTTGGATAAACCTGGAATGTTAATCTGAAGACAAACATGGTGGGTAATCACAAAAGAGAAGAAGCTACTTGGGATAAATCTGATTTCATTTTCCAAAGCAAAAGAAGCATGCTCGGCTAGACTCACTTGTGTACCAGACTCAGACCTGCATACATGCCCGCAGAAGCCCTGGCCCCGGACAGCAAGGAACTGCAGGACAAGGGCACCGTCAGGAGTCAGGGAGAAGGGACCTTAGGAGGCAGAGGTCTCTGGGGTTCTGGTTGATAGATCATGAGACCGTTTCCTGTCACTGGAATGAGTGGTAGAGCTGCAGGCTAACAATTGCCACCCTCACGTCTAGATTCAGACTCTGCTGGCATATCTGTGATAATTTGAAACTGTATCCTTGGAAACTGTAACCTAAAGCAATGCACCATTTTTACCCCAGGCAAGTGCTTTCGGCCCTGTTTTAGGGTCCTTCTTGTTTGTTTTTCATATTCTTTTGCCGAACTGCTTATTTCCCTGATGTTGTCAAAATAAGAGTGCTGCAGCAGCTGTTCACATGTCATTCTCTCAGTGGGGTCCATGTGGAGACAGCCCTAAAAGATAAGAAAATTCCTTCTACTTACAATTTCTTTAACATTGTATAAGCTTTTGCCAATTGTTGTTATGTCTTTGAAAGATTAAAATCTTCGGTTGGGAACAAGAGGGGGAGAAATGTAGAAAAAACACCACTAATCATAATTTTAGTTCCCTCCACTGCCATTCCTAAATGGGTACCCAAATAAAAAACACAGTTTCTAGGGGTAGTAACAAAAATTGTTTTCTCTACACTGTTCTGTTTTTGAGTCAGTTTATGCTCTGCCCTTAAGCAGAAGAATACAATTTTTTTTTAGTTCACCTCAGTGCTCAGCTGGGATAATCCAATTAGCCAATTTGATTCCTTATATGTATTTTGTAAAAACTAGTATTTTTGCTTTAAAATAATACCCACACATGCAGCAGAGTCTCTGCTATCCCCATTCTTTATTCCCCCTTCCTAGAAACAACCACTCTTTGTGTGTGTGTGTATCCTTCCAGAAACAGTCTATATATTTACAAGCATAAATGTGTACTTATGTAAGGGGGGGGGGGCATAATATATATACCTAACTCTTTTCTCTCACATTAAGTAGGCCATTAGACTTACACTTAGATTAAATCTCAAAACTATACATCCTAAGGAATTGTGTCAATTTTTTTTTTTTTTTTTTTTTTTTTTTTTAGTTATAAGTACATCAGTAAACGTATCAAATACTTGTTAAAATGGGTGGGGCACTGACTGTAACTTGCAAATAATTTCATTGGTATCATTTTATATGAGCTGTATTTCTAAAAATGTATATATAAATCTAGGTTTTTTTTGTTTTTGTTTTTTGTTTTTTAATTTATTTATTTACTTTTATCCATTTTAACATCCCCCTCCCACCCTGGTTTTGCTTTTTTTGTGTCCATTTGCTGGGCAATTCTCTGTTTCCTGCCCTCTCCTCTCATCCTTCTCCTCCTGTCTTCACCCGGATTCAATCCTCGGAAACTCCAATTTGGGAAAGAGGCATCCTACCGCCTGCGCCACCTTAGTTCCGGGTTTTTTGGCGCATTTCATCTTGGCTCTCCCTTGTGTCACTCTCTTGTTACATCGTCATCTTGCTGCGTGGCTTGGCAGGGCCTGGCGGCGCACCTGCCCATGGGGCCTGAGGGCCCATGCGCCTTCTATATATTTTTTTCTTTTTACCGGGAGGTCACAGGGATCAAACCCAGGTCCCTCCCTATGGGAGACGGACGCCCAACCATTTGAGCCACATCCATCCCCCTGCTACGTCTCTTAAGGTTGACCAAAGATACCCAGAGTTAGTCATTTCCCATACAGGATGGACATAAAATAAATCAGGCTTGGTTTATTACCAGCATTCTATAAACCAGACCTAGGGAAAAAAATTAGGTCTGGGGACACATGCATGGTTTCTAATATAGCGAATATTTAGCCTACCCTGATTATCACAAAATCAGGACAGCGAGAATATTCACATTCTAGTTTTTTTTTTTAAATCAAAATGTACATTAAAATAAATGTACTTGGGGGCTGACTATTTCAAAGGATCCTACAGCTAAGCATGTTTTGAAGGAAAGAATACCTTGTAAAACAAACACCACTCCCCTGAAATTTCTATTTTGTATAAAATTAGATTTCAAATACCAATGTTAGGTTTATTTACAGTGAGAACCAAAGATATTTTCACCGGACTAGAATATGACTCATTTTAGAACATGAAAATATTTATACTTTTTAAAGGAGAAGTAAAATTCTAAAGGAACTGTTTTCATTTCAATCCATGGAATGACGTAAGAAATTAACTTCCCCAATGATGGCAGCTGCTTTGTGCTTCCTTGTCTTTTGGAAGCCATGTTTTTACCTTTAAGAGCCCCAGGGCAGGATAAGAGATGTCTGGAAATTTTGATTCAAGTGGTTCCTATACAAAATAAAAATTTAAAAAAAAGGAAGGAAGGAGGGAGAAAGAGAGAGAGAAAAATAGAAAAGTTAGTTTTTATTTACAGCATTTATTCAAATATATGACTACCTCAAATTAAATTTCTTTTGAGTGAGAAAAGCAGTTCCTGTTACCTTCCTTGCCTCCTCCACCCTTTGCCCACCTAACACAACCTCCTTTTGCCTGTTTCAGAAGTTTCTTCTCTCCCTACCTCCGAATTGTTTTCCAAATTTACTTCCTGACCACTCCCTTCACCTCCTGAAGAACCAATGCAGGTAACAAATTATGAAAGAACATTAATGAAAGGGAAAAAAAAAACAAAAACACAAAACACTTGCTGCGCAATTGCTATTTCATGTTTTATGCCTCGATTTATATAACTTGCATTTCCTCAGCATAATTTTGGGCATTTATTGGCATTTATATAATGGGAGCCTCAAAGAAATTTTTTTGTCCTGCCCAGGTAATCTCCAGATGCTTCTCGGTTATCTGGAATAAACACTCTTGTCTCCTCCCACAAAAGCCTGCTGTTTCCCTGATCAGCCTGTTTAAAGAGTCCCCTGATGGGAAGCGGCTGTGGCTCAATCAGTAGGGCTCCCTTTTACCATATAGGAGGCCCTGGGTTCGGTTCCCGGGGCCTCCTGGTTGAAGGCAAGCCTGACCGCACGGCGTGGTTAGCTGACCCAGCGAGCACAAGCAGCAAGGGGGGTGTAAATGAGTAAATAAATAAAATCTTTAAAAAAATAAAAAAATAAAGAGTCTCCTGAGCAGGCAGTCATCAATCTCCCTTTGGCCATATAAGGCTATTTTGTTCCAGTCACATGCTGGAGACAGTCCAGAAGAACAAATACTATAAAGTGGAAGGAATGCTGAATGACAGGCAGACAAACTGGCCAGTTAAAGGGATATACACCCTTGATAAAGATGCTAATTGAGGGGGGGAAGCTGAAAAACTAAAAACAGGCAGCCAAGCTGAGCAAAAGAAAGGACCACGGTATGTTATGTGTATAAAGATGGCAGCGTGTGAGCTGGCGGCGGGAGCGACTGGCCAGGCACCTCTAATGGAGTACAAGCTCAGGGGCTTTGGTTAAGTTTAGGAGTGTGGTGTTACAGTGGTCAGGGAACCAGCTGGATTTTGCCCAAACTAATCCCTGATAAGAGTAAGAGGTAAGAGCCTCAGACTGGCGTCCCTAAACTCAACAGAGGAGGGGGTAGGGAGGAGGGAGAAAGTCCTAAAGCAGATTTGTATTAGCCCTGGAGAGTAGACTTTTTTTTTCCCCATTCCCATAACTTAAATCTTGCTCTTGTTCTTTCTGTGTGTTGCCTGAGCATGGCTTGAGACTGACACGATGTTGCTGACACTGGGCTCTGCTGCCTCAGCAACAACGCCTGGGGATGAGGCTGGCTGGTTGACTGTGATACGCCGGAGCCCATCCTGCCTGCTTAGCCAGTTTCCCTGCCCCAGGAGCAAGCAGGCTTCCCACCATCAGGGTTATTGGCCGGTAGAGGCACTTGGGCACAGATGTTCAAGCAGCACAACCCCCACATCGCTTCTTCCTGTGTTTCTGTCAACAGGAAATCTGCAGGACAACCTCTGGGAAACCATAGGAAGCTTTTTACATTTATGAAATCTGGCTGGTTCTGGGGTTTCACCAGCAGACTAGCGAACAGGAAATTGCTAAGGGACATTTAGTGCAGAACTGGGAATGTCCAGGTCACGAGGGAGCCAGATGGGTCACGTCCCATGTCCCATACACCAGGTATCATTCCTGCCTCTCCATGGCAGCATAACAGCTTGATCCACTTTTCCTACTGCTAGTGCTGCAAGGAGAGGGAAGCAGTGGGGAAGTGGAAGCCTTCCCTGTGGGATGAGCTAAGAGGGAAAGGGAAGGGACAGAGCACAAGTGGTAGGGATAGACAGAACTTCCATCTGGAAACTGAGCAGCTGGAGGGTTAGTTTCAGTTTGAAATTACCTTCTTCAGGGCAAACTTTAATTTGCTCTGAAATGTTTTTGATTATAATACATGCTAATTAGAAGACCTTCAGAAAATACGGAAAACCACAAAGAAAAAAAATCCCTCCAAAATTCTACCACAAAGGGATAGCCACTGGAAATACTTTGGTATATATCCTTGCAGTCATTTCTTTGACAAATGTAAAAAGATTTGCATGGTTTCCCAAAAGTTGTCATCATTTATTATGTATTTATATATGTAAATATAGTATATATGTATGTGTGTTTATTAAATATTTACTAAAATTTTGTCAATATATACTGTTTAATAACTTTTTTTTTCATTTGATGGTATGTTGTGAATACTTTTTCAGGTCAATACATACATATCTAATTTTTTTTTTTTTTTTTTTTTTGAGGAGGTACCAGGGATTGAACTGGGACCTAGAGCATGAGAAGCAGGAGCTCTACCTCTGAGCCTCACCTGCTCATTATTTTTTAATAGTTATGTAGTCTTTCTACTGTAAGGATGTATGACAGCTTATAATAATTAATCCCCTACTGATGGAACATTAAGGGAAATTCTATCTATTAAATATTGTTATATCTTTATGCCCTTGTCTAATGATTTCATTGGGATAAGTTCTTAGAAGTGAGTTAAGAGCATAGGCATTTTTCATTTTTCATTTTCCACACATTGTTCACAGAGGACAGGCACCAGAGTAAGGTTGGCCAACCAAACTCATCATGTTTTTTTCCCGTGGTCTGGGGGAGTGCAAGCACTTTAGAGTAGAGGATTTAGACATTTGCTGGGGAAGAAGAGTTAGCTTTTTTTTCAAGGATCACTGTCTGAAAGTTGATTTACTCTGAGCTACCTCGGTTTGATTGCTGCAAATGATGAAGGGCAGGTGTAGGGTTTCCTCTCCACGGTGCTGGCTGAACCCTTAGCAACAGCATCTAAATTAGCACTGAAGGCCAGGGACTTGCTAGCCAACTTGCCCCAAATTTCCTTTTCATCCTTAGACTGACCTTCCAGCACAAGGTGGCCTTGGGGCCTAGGCAGGTGAGCAACCGCCAAACCCCAGCCGCCTGGCCAGGCCAGCCCTGCAACCCAACATGTAAGCAGAACGTATACCACTTAAACACCCTGGTCACTCACCATATCTTCCGGGTCCGGAATTTTCACACCACTGAAGTACTGATTCGTGCTAAATACCTGCTGGTGCCTAGGAATGAGATCCCCTTTGCACCAAAATAAAGAAGGAAATAAAATGAGGTTAGTTAGCAAACACCTTTGTGGTCCCAGATGCTGTGTCTGTGTGCACACCTAGGCTGCAGCTTTCTCACCTACTCAGGGGGAAAGGCATGCAAGAAGCCAGCAACAGCCTTTATGAGCCCCGCAGTGAACAAGGCACTGTGCTCAGCACAATGGAGACATGCAACAGAAACCGAAGGCTACGAGGTTGTCGCCCTTCAAGGGCTTAAAATGTATGTGAGGAATCTAAGCCAAAAAACTCAAAAATACAAAAATAACACCCTTTTTTTTTTCAGAGCAAAAGTATAATGATTACGAATGAAAATAGTGTTAACTGAATCTTAATGGGTCAAGTTAAGGAGAATATATTGGCTTAGCAGTTGGAACTGTACCTGACTCAAGGCAGGCACTGGAAGGAAGAAAGGAAGGAGGGAAGGGGAGAAGGGAGGGAGGGAGGGAGGAAAGAGGAGAGAACAAGTGAACAAATTATGGAAGATTTTCTAGCTAGAAGGAATACAATTCCAAATTGGAACCATCTTTTCTTGTTTGCCTCCTAGTGATCACTTGGAAATTCCATTTCACCTACTGTTTAGAATCACTTATGATGAGAAGTAATACAACAAAAGGAGCATTTCTACATTCTGGGGAATGTAGGGAGGATGTGAACCTCATCCTACTTACATTTCAACCAAATCAGCTAAAATAGCCCCTGTGTAAAATCCTAGGGACATCACACTTGAAGAGGCATTTTGCAGAGAAAGATGCCCAGAAGGGCTGCGGCGGGGCATGCCAGGCCTGCTTCCCAGAGCACAGTGGTAAACAAAAATCTCCCGACCAGGGCTCCTGGACATTCTGCCATTGGACTGAGCTAGAGTTCCTACTCTAGGGTAGCAAGTTGTCTAATTTTACCAGTTTATTTTGAAACTTTATCTCTCAAATCCAAAAGCTGTGCCACACCCCATTTTGGATGAGCAACCAAAAAATACTCTCTAGGGAAGCGGCTGTGGCTCAATCAGTGGGGCTCCCGTTTACCATATGGGAGGCCCCGGGTTCGGTTCCCAGGGCCTGGTGAGGGCAGGCCCGCCCGCACGGCGTGGTTGGCTGACCCAGCGAGCACAGGCAGCAAGGGGGGGATGAATGAATAAATAAATAAAATCTTTAAAAAAAAAAAAAAATACTCTCTAATGCCTTGCCCCAGTTCTCAGTGAGTTCATCCTGAACACAGTTCCTTGGACCCGAACAACCTCCTTTGATCAGATTGCTGGAGGGGTAGCATGGGAGGGCAGGGGGTAGACCCTAAAAGCACTGGAGGAAACATTAAAGGGAGGTCGAGTGTCCCTGATCCCTGGAAGGGCTACAAGGTCCCTTATACTTCCCTGAACAAGACCAAACTATCAGCAAATATTTAGTGTCTATTATGCGCAAACCTCAGTGGAGGATAAACAGAAATATAAGACATGGCTTTGGATGATAAGAGTACAAGCCAAGGCATGGTGACAGCAGGTGCTACAAGAGTTTAGAGGCGGAAGGGTTTGCTTTAAATTGGGGGGTTGTGTCTAAACTCTCTGACTTTTGGAGAGGGCAATCAGTGCTTGTGGAAACTTTTCATGTGTATCTCCTCCCCCCTCCCCCCTCCCCCTCTCCTCCCTCCCCCCTTCCCCTTCCTATTAAGTAAGGTAGAGAAAAAGGACAAGGCATTGGGGTGGGAAAGCAAGGCAAAAAGAGTGACATTTTAGGAGAAACCAGCCTTTCTTCCTGACACTTCTAAAGTGAGAATTCTCCTCTATAGTTTTTATAATCCAAATCATCCTGGCAGGCTGGAGTCAAGAACATACAAGGAATGAATTACCACATCATAAGAAATGAAGTAGAACGTGAAATCATTCTGTAAACGGTTAGTTATTCAGAGTATAACTTGAGGGGAGCCAATGTGGCTCAGTGGTTGAGAATTGGCTTCCCACATATGAGGTCCTGGGTTCAATCCCTGGCCCCAGTACCTCAAAAAAAAGGAAATACAGAGTATAACTTGGTCAAACGATGCTGAGAGAGAATCCTATGTCTTTCGGGCACTTAGTAAGTACTCAGTAATTGTTATAGTTATTTTTATTAAAGCAAATGTAGATGCCTTTATTAGAGTTCATTTTAGTGAGTCTCCCAGAGTTTCTGGTAAAGATCTTCCTAATTGTAAAAGACTATTAGATTGGGAAGCGGCTGTGGCTCAATCAGTAGGGCTCCCGTTTACCATATGGGAGGCCCCGGGTTCGGTTCCCGGGGCCTCCTGGTGAAGGCAAAGCCCGCCCGCACGGCGTGGTTAGCTGACCCAGCGAGCACAAGCAGCAAGGGGGGGATAAATGAATAAATAAATAAAATCTTAAAAAAAAAAAAAAAAAAGACTATTAGATGAAACTAGGAACTTGGGCCCTGCTCTGCACTGTCTTGGATTAAAAACATTCAGTTCTCCCCAAAGTAGGACAAGAACATCACTTACCCAAGGTTTTCCTAATTAGATAGAGCTGATCCACATCTGATTTTCCTGGCCACAGGGGCATGCCTGACAGCAGCTCAGCAAACACACAGCCAATTGCCCAAACATCCACTGGGGGGCCATACTGAGTGTCCCCCACTAACAGCTCGGGGGAGCGGTACCACCTGGTAGCCACATAATCTGTGTAATAGTCACTCGGTCCAGCTGGCCAGGGACAGAGAGTGGAAAACAGAAAGAGCACTCAAAATCTAGAACCAAAACTGGGAGCAGAAGACCTAAGAAATCAAGCTTGTTCCCAATCTTAGGGTTTTCCACATCAATGGTTCTCAATACTGGATGCACATTGAAATCACTTGTAATGTAGTATTTTTGAAGATAATGATGCTTGGGCCAACTCCCACCCGATTAAACCAGAATTCCTAGGGGAAGGCCTGAAGGGAATAGCTCAAAGTTCTCCAGATAATTCTTATCTGCAGCCAAGGTTGAGAACCACTCTTCTAAATTTCTGAAAAGTACTATTTTAACCAAAAAATGATTAAAAAAAAAAAAACAAAACAAAGACAGTAACATACTTGTTAACATCAACTTTATTGTAGTATAATTTACATAAAGCATATATTTTTAAATCCCCGTTTGTGTCTACACGTTTTTCAGTAATTATAGAATTATAATTCATGGTAAGATTATGCCCTAAATATATAAGGATTAGCTTTCTATAGTATTTAGCTCTTTTATCATATAAAGAACATTTCCATCTTTTACACTTCCATGACAGACAATTTCAATACTCACTCAAAAGCCGAGCAAATCCAAAGTCACAAAGTTTAATCACCGAATGTTTTGTGATAAGGATATTTTCTGGCTTCACATCTCTATGTATGCACTAGTCATAAAAAATATATTAAAACAAAAACAGATCAGTAAGGAGCATCCATAATATGTGAGATAAATAAAGCACAGGAATACTTAGCAAATATTTGAGAAACTGACTCCTTGGCCTTTTAGATAATAGTAAAATAGCAACCTAAAATAAATCTAGTATCATACTTCTCATGGCCTGAATTGCCCCAAATCCTGAAGGGCCCAAAAGGACCAGGAAATTGAAAGGAGAAGGTGAAAGTATGGTTGCCACATATAGCAGGTACCAATACAGGACGCCCTCTTAAATCTGAATTTCAGATAAACAGCAAACAACTTTTAGTATAAGTATGTCCCATGCAGTATTTGGGACAGACTTATTAGGGACATTCTTCTACTTTAAAAAAATTATTCATTGTTTATCTAAAATTCAAATTTAACTGGGAATCCTGTATTTAATCTAGCTGCCCTAGGCCAAAGGGAAAAATGCTAAAAGGCTGTGGGTGAGGCCTGCAACACAGTTACAGGAGCTGCAAGTTGGTGCATAAGCAGAATTCACAACTTGGTGGCTTGAGAACAGAATGCAGCCTGCCTGGTAAACAGGACAAGACCTGGACCTGCTGAGATAAACTGGGGAAGAGAAGGGCGGGAACCCCCAGCCTGCCAAGAGATCTCCCTTCCAGCTCTGACATTTGTCCTGATAAGATAAACAGGAGTGCCCCGCCCCCCCATCTCTGGGGAGAGTCGCTAGATGTCAGCTCAGTCCCACAGACAGGCGCTCAGAGCTACATCTGCCCCATGGGATGTGGCCGCTGTACACAGTCATTTAGACTCAAATCACTGGTTTCCAGACTACAGCGGCCATTTTTTAACAGGGTGATGTTACAGAGAATACTTAAGAATCTTCACGAGATTTTTTTTTATTATTATTATTAAATGGTAATTTCTTTGGCAAAGAACAAATCAATAATCTTATCAACAATTACATAAAAACAACAGTTGGGTCCAAATACCACTCAGCGTTCCTAATCATCTTCCCCTCTCCCAAGGGTTTTTCCTCTTTGGAGGAGAATGTTGGATATGCTTGTAGCCTGAGAAGTCTTCTTTGGCCTGCAGCCTGAAACCCCGGGGTTATTCTTGACTTTCTGGAATTTGAGGAAGGCACGTGGGGTCCTTCTTGGGCCTGGCCTTGTGCTCACGCAAAGGGTGGGGGGTCAGCACCAGTGTATCCCCTGGGTATTTGTTATTCTGGCATATCTTCTGGGAGGCAACTTCTTAATTATTTTATTATAATCTATCTGGTTCTCAGCAATTAATGGCTCTGAGATCTCTACTAGATTACCACTGTGTGCACACATTGCTATAAATGAAAACACCTGTGAATATCATGCTGTCACATGGTCAGAAGTACTTGTAAGCAAGAATGTGCCCCTATCCTGTTCTTGGAATTCTTTATAAGTTTCTGCACCCTCCCCTATCAGACAAACACAGGGAGCCAAACAGAGCATCTGGGCTGCCCAGGTAATTGGACCATGCATTATATTGGATTTTAGTGTCTCCCTGGCACCTCCATCCTAAAACCTGCTCTCAGGAAAGTGCTAACCCTTATTCACAGTAATTAGCAATATAAGGTACACATGCATTTTGACAAGTATTTGAAGTTTCAGTTAAGTGGAGGCTCAGGGGGAAGAAGTGCAGGCTACTCCACTCTCTTATTTTCTCCTTCTGGGAATTCAGCCTTAGGAGAAATCACGGAAATAGCACAAGGAAGGGGACTCAGTCCTACTGGCTAACCAGCCCCTGGCACTTGGTGGGGTAACAGATTGCAGTCAAATTGCCCTCCTGGACAAAATGAAGCTCTAACTTGGGAATCTACTTTCTATGTGCAGGGAGTGAGCCTTGTTGGGATTTGAGGGAGCAGCAGGCTTCCCAGTATCTGTGAAATCACACCACCTGGGCAGCAGTTCACTGTAGCTCAGAGGATTCCACTGAGCTACTTCAGTCTAGACTCGGTGCTCACATTTCATCAATGCAGACACCAGCACTAGTGCACCATACTTGGGACTCCCCTTACTGGACCTAAACAGGCTTGAGTCACCTGGGCCTTTTTGGAGGCACCAGGCCAATACAGACTCCAAGTGAATGGGATTATACTTTAAATATATAACTAGTTTCATAAAACCATAAAAATGCATTTTTTATATAACCTGCGGTAGTTGGGTTGGCATTTTTAGCCTCTACCTAACCCAATCAGGCTTCTGAAGATTTGGATAAAAATTATATCACAGAATTATAATGTAAACATTGTGTCTCAGTTTAAGAACAGCCTTCTGAATTTCCAAGGGAGATCATAAGACTTACATTGTGTTTATGACAAAAATTTACAGCTTGCAGTGTCTGCCAAGTTATGCTCTTCACGAGAGATTCTGGTACCCTATTAAAAATAAAGAAGCAGCACAAATACAAACTTTAGTGTAGTCATGGAATTCATCTCCAGAGAGGAAAAGGAGGAAACCAAGACAGGCTTAAGTTGTGAAAAATCCTAGGTGACACATAAAGCCAAGTAACTCATTAAGCAGTCATTACATGGGTCCAAAGTGTAAAGAACATGAATTTAGCACACAGTTGAATTCTAGGGACAGCAAGTTAACAAAAATGTTAATATCTACTTCTATAAGGAGGGATGAAAATCCACAGGAATTTAACAGAGTATTCATAACCACCTACCTCAAACATTTGCTTGGTAAAACTGAGCTCCATTTCTATAAGGAACTTTTGGGGATGTAGAGTTAGTTAATATACAGCATAATAGATGCATATTTTTCCAAGTTACCCCAAACTGACAGCCAAACAGGACTCATCTTCTATGCGAGGGCGCAATAGCCATACATGGTTTCTCTAAGACTGTTTAGGCAACATTATTTTAAAAATAAGGTAATGAAGATTTTACTGAAGATAGGAAGGGGGTTTACATTGCACAGTATGTGAGGAAAATTCATAACAATTAAAAACTCAGACAGGCATCTTGATTCTTTCCCCACCATGCTCCTCTCTGGCAGCCAGCTGCCTCCCACGCACAGCTTTCTGCCCTCAACTCCATCACAGCACCTAAACTCCCTGCCACGCTCCACACTTCTTCCCTGGCTCCAAGCTTCAATAACGAGGGCAACCAGTGGCCCCAGCAGATCCTTTGGGCAAATTAGAAAAAGTTACCTCTGTGGAAAGGGTTAAGCAGCATTTTAAAAATATTAGGCAATAAGTGAAATGGATTACAGAGTACATTTAGACACTCCCACCACCACCACCCTGACTTACTGTCCTTGACCTTGTTATGGTCCTCAGGAAGAGCTAATAAGTAAGCCAGGGAGGAAATTCTTGAATAGTTTTGTCAAGGTCACTGAAAAAAATTCACTTCCAGCTTTTGGGAGAAGACATGAGGCCACTGTTGTCATAGACCAGACGTTCAGGAAATCCTCTGAAGCAGACCCAAGGGCACTTGAACAGGGAGGTGGGACGATGTGGAGGAAAATGAAGAGGCCACCTCCAGGAAGAATAGCTGGGACATTTCTGGACCAGGGCTATGTCCCTGAGTTTGAAGTAGCCTCTCTCTCAAAATTCTCTTCCTTGTACTAGTGGCATATAGGCACAAATGGTGGAAAAGCTCACCTGTCCAGAAAGAAGGTCTAGAAAAATGCAACTTTTAAAAAGGGACATTTCAGGGAGAATGTGCTCTCTGAATTTCCACTTTTTGTCCAGAAAAAAAAAAAAAGGAATATATTTTGATTATTCAATGAATAAAATATTAATACTAGGTTATCAGTGCCAGGTAACTTCAGTCTCCAAAAACATTCTCTCCAAGAAATTATGCAAAAGAAGAGTTTAAAAGTAAATGATATACTTGAAGGTGGTTAAAATGGGAAATGTTATGTTGTATATATGTTAGCATAATAAAATTCCTTTAAAAAACATTAATGGCATATCATTAGTGTTCCCCTAATGCTAAGCATATTATCACATAATTCTCCAATGAAAAAACTACACTACTTAGTGCCCTCTTGGGCTAGCTACTTGCTTCACTTCTTTATTACGCAGTTTCTTCATCTGGAACGTCGAATCCTTAGACTCTATCTCCAAGATCCCTTTAGCTGCAGCACTCTGAGTTGATAACAGGAGTGAATAATTATTCATTGTAGGAGAAGGGAGTTACAAACATGAAAGGGAGAAAAATAGAATATATCCTGTGGTGTTGGGTTAGAAGAGGCTTGGTATAGCAGTGAGTTCACCTACAGCTGAGATCTTAGTGTCTAAATACCCTTCTCCACTAAAAAGAACCAGAGTTTTTTGGAGAAACAGCTGATTCCAGGGTTGAGGTAGGGAAAACCAAAATGAGCCTTGAAAATATTGGTGTTCCAGAAGTGCTCAAAAGTGTCACAATTCAGAATGAAAGAGAAGATTCTATAAGTGTCCAGAAATGAAAAATGAAACAGGACATGTACAAATGAGCAAGGATTAGAATGCTTTCAGAATTCTTAACACTAGAAGCTGGAAGGTACTTGAATGATGCCTTCAATATTTTGAAAGAAAATTATTTTCAACCAAAAAAAACAAAAAAACAAACAAACAAAAAAACCCACAAACTCCACAGCCAAACAAAATATTAATCAAGTATGAGGGTAAAATAAAGACTTTTTAAACATATGAGGTCTCAATATTTTTTATCTCTCACATACCCTTTCTCAGAAAGCCCCTGGAGGATGCTTCAAAAAGGAGTAAACTGAAGAAAGCGATGGCATGATACAGAGAAAACTGGAGACCAAGCCCCAAGAGGGAAGCAATGGGAATCTCTAGGAAGATGGTAAAGGGAGATAACAGGATGATAATTGCATTCCAGACATAGAAAGCAGCCAGTCCAAATTGGAACAGTATGACTCAAGAGCCAGGCATGTTGAGGGTTGTCATCACCAGGCCCTCTCCTCATACCATCTTTAAAATGTGAAATTAGTTAATAAACAAACTTAAAAACTTTGGGAGACTCTGGGGGACTGGCCAAACCCCTCAGGCGAGAGCAAATATTCCAGGTCTGCTTAAAGCTATAGCCTATGCTAGAAAAGCTAAGGAACTCTCCCCACTTTAAAGGGTTTCTTTCTATATTGGTGGCAAATGATAGTCAAGGCTGAGCTCTGGAGAAGGAAGGGAAGGCCTGGAACAGTGAGGAAGGGAAGGGACCCAATTCCCCCTCACTTCTTACTGCCTTTAAAAGCCCATTGGGATTCTAGCCCAAAGACCAGCTCTCCCTTCAGAGGAAACATAAACAAGCTCAACCTTAACCTGTGAGGGAAGGAGTTTGGTTTACTCTAGGGCCCAACCTTGAAATTAGGGCACTGAAATTTAGACACACATCCCCAGTTCCTCTTCCCAGTAAATGGTGTTCAGAAGTTGGATAGGATTGAGCCCAGGCCTCTTGGGTTCCGAGCCAGCTGGGCAAAGTCTGGTGGGATCTCTACTCCTGAAGATGTCGGCGTCCCATGCCCTAGACACAGGGGCCTAGGCAGGGTATGAGAAAATTGAGCAAGGACACCTCCTTTACTTTGTATCCCAACCCGAGGTGGAAAGGGCTCAGGAAAGCTCATCTTCATTCCGTGGCTAGTCAGGTCGTCTTTCTCAGGGCCTTCCTAAGTTCAGTTGCCTCATGGAGAGCTACAGCTATTCCCTCAGAGTCTGCTGGACTATCTCTCGGCTCAGCTGAGGAAGTCCTTCTAGGGTGAACTAGAATTCATCTTCCACTAGTGTGAAGGGGTGGGGTGGGGTGCAGTCCCAAGTCCTCTACCAGTGTGATCTCACAGTATTCTTCTTGCCTGCTTTGGGAATTTTCTTCCATCCTCAGGAACATAATGGGCCCCCAACTGCGGTGGGCATGGGGGTTTTCCGTATCCTTAGAAATGTCTGTGGTCCATGTTTCTGCATGACTGTACCATTTTTTAAAAATCAATTTAAGGTGTGTGCCACCAAAATAAGGAAGTAAACACAAAAACAAGGAAGACAGGAGATCTGTGAAGCAATGAATCCAACCACAGAGAAGTATAGAGGGAATTCCAAGGATGACAGCCAAAGGAAGTCCCAGGATGACTGTTGGACACACGCCTAGAATACAACAAGCCAGGCAGAAGGAGAATGGGGGTCTAAAGGCAGAACATCAGCAAGAGAAAAACAGAACTAATAAATTACCTGATGTGATTATATGAGATGGTTAATTTCATTTGTCAGCTTGGCTAGGTTATGTTGTCCAGTTGTTTGGTCAAGCAAACACTGGCTTGATTGTTCCTGTGAGGGCATTTAATAGATGAATTTACATAATTAGTCAGTTGATTGCATCTACAATCGACAAAGGAAATTGCCCTCAACAGTGAGAGGAGTGTCATTATTCAATCAGTTGGTCTTAAGGGGAGAAATGGGGATTTTAGAAGTCAGAAAGAAGAATTTCTGCCTCTTCTTTAGCTAGCTCATCTCTCCTGGGGAATTCAGCTTCACCGTCATCGGACTTCCCAGCTTGCAGTCTACCCTACAGAGTTTGGATGTCCTGGATTTCAGAATCATCATTTTCAAAGTTTCCAGCTTGCAACCTGCCCTATGGAATTCGGACTTGCCACTCCCATGGTCACATGAGCCAATTCCTATAATACACCTCTCTCTCTCTCTCTCTCTCTCTCTCTCTCTCTCCACACACACACACACACACACACACACATGGTCTGTAATGTATATGTATATATATTGTCTGTATAAATAAATAAATATATTTTTTCCTCTGGAGAACCCTGATACATTATCCTTGTGGAAAGTATATTGAGAGGCTATAAAAAGAGTGGGAAAAATTAGCAATAGGGTAAAAGAATATTAAGCAAATTTTAAAAACAAAGCATGTATTGAGGAAAAGCCAAATAAAAAACGAAATAACCATAGTATAGTATAATGCTTAGCTATAAGTAATATTTACATAGGCCTAATAGTAGGAACAGTGAATGTTGAATGAATAAAACTTTTAATGTAACTATTTTTGGGGATATGGAAAGGAAGAAGAAGAGATAATGGTATAAGAGAACTAAATCCTCATCTATCATAATAGAAAGTCAGTCTATAGGTAATTCCCCCAAAAATCAATAAATTAAGAAATATCACTATATCAACCTACGTTTTTTTTGTTAAGTTTTTGTTTTGTTTTGTTTTGTTTTGTTTCCATCCTTTGTTTTTGAGGTACCAGGGGGCTGGGGGTTGAACTTGGGACTTCACATGTGGGAAGCCAGAGCTCAACCACTGAGCCACATCTGCTCCCTTGAGTCGGTTTTTCAGTTGGTTTTTTCATTTGTTTCCTCATTGTTTGCTCTTTGTTTTCAGGAGGCACCAGGGACCAAACCCGGGACCTCCCATGTGGGAAGCAGCTGCTTAACCATTGAGCCACATCCCTTCTCTCTTCCTTTTTATATTACATTATATTGCTGGATTTGATTTGCTAATGTTTTGCTGAGGATTTCTGCACCTAAATTAATGCAGGATATTTGTTTGTCACTTTCTTTTCTTGAAATGCCCTTGTCTGGTTTGGATATCAGGGTTATAGTGGCCTCAAAAAAAATGATTTAGGAAATGTTCCCTCCTCCTATATTTTATGGAAGAGTTTGTGCAGGATTGGCATTATTTATTCCTTATATGTTTGATAGAATTCACCCATCAAATATTTTAACATTAGAACTCAAGGTGGCAAAACGATAGGAAATAAAAAACAACAATGTATATCCACATCATTGGTGGAAAGGTAAATTGGTTCAGTTTGGCAAGTCTTATGATCTGATGATCCCGTTTTGAGAATTTCTCCTAAAGAAATAGTCCAAAAGAAGAATCTATTTGCCTCAATATTTAATAACAGAGGAATGGTTAGATGAAATATAAATAAATGTAATATTTTATATTTATTAATAATAGACCTAAACTTTATATTGCAGCATACACAAACATACATACAAAAAAACGTTGAGTGAAGGTATAGAATTGAAGGGAAAAACAGTCATCTCAGCCAAAGCCACACACAGGAAGTGGTGCTTCATTTGGAAAAGCAGCCGAGGAGCCAGCTGCTTTTACCCTGGTCTCCAGGCTTGCATACACATGCTAATTTTGTCAGCACACCAAGAAAGTATCCATTTCAAAGGGGCAGATGAACATTAAGCAAATTTACTAGCCTGATATATTAAAACCACAAGACCAATTTATTCGTCCATATTCAAATTCTGAGTTCTAGCTCATGCACTCTTTGTAGGCAATTCTGTCAAAAAAAAAAAAAGCCAAGTTATAGTGAGAATGTTGTTTGGTGAGCAAAGAATCAGGATGAGGGAAGGTAGACAATTTGATTGGTTATTGTCTTTAAGCTGAGATAGCTTAATTGCATCCATTTCCACATTGTTAGGGTCTTATCAGTAGATAAAATATATGCATTCAGCCAAATCTAACAAGCCTAGAGTCATTCTTTCTCTTTAAGGTTGTTTTGCATATCACTGCTCCAATACATTAAGTATTGGTTTCATAAAACAACTCGCACAAATCTTCTGTCTCTCATATACAAGTATTTGAGCTATACTCTGAACCTAATGTCATATAACAAAATTGAAATGAGCAGAGAGAAACATAAACAACTGCTGTATGAAGGGTCAACTGATTTCTAAAAAATTCTTTAGAAATATAAGAGATGGGAGAGATGAAGAAAGAACATGGATCTCTTTCCAGCTTTCTCAATACAGAAGCCATCCTTTCCACTGCTGCTCTTCTAATATTTGTGACATTCATTAAGACTTCATTTCTACACAAGGCTACAACAAAGATGGGGGCAAGGTCTGGCCAAGCTCCCATAAAAAGAATATGTTCTTAGGAATTTATCCTATAGAAATATTTACACAAGGGTTGTTCACTCTAGTATTGTTAGTAAAAGAGAAAAACAGGAAATAATCTAAGTATTAAAGGGGGTTGAATGAGTAAATCATGATACATCCGTACAATGGAACTCTATATAGCCACTTAAAAAATATAAAGTAGATATGTATGGATAGAGAGATAGTCCAGAACACATGAATAAAACAAAACAAAGAACTGTATGTACAGTGTAATCTATTTAAATAGATACACACAGAAAAAATTAAACTGGAAAACAATTTCTCAAACTATTTTATTTATTATTAATACTATGCTTCTGTGTTGTTTGAAAAAAATATTTTACAACAAACAATAGAGTTTTATGATCTTCTGGAATTTCATTGTCAGGAACTGAAATCTTGTGGTAAAACAATTTACTCACCAGATGTTCGTTGAACAAACAAAATTAGAGTCAGATAGGAACTGGTAATAGAATATGTGCAGTTAGGAATCAATGAAGTATTGTGTCTTGCTGCACTTATAAGTGAGCAGAAAAATAAACTAGTTCTTTATGAAACTCTGACAGAGGAGAGAACAATAGTTTATTGAGTAATAGGTATAAAGTATATGAAGTCCTACAGAAAATGGGTGGTAGGGAAAATGTTTGTGAGCAAATATTAAAAAATGAGCACAGCTCTGGGGATTATAGTGAACACATATTCAGAGGTCACTGTAGTAGGCGATGTATCTTGTGGCATAAACTTGCTTCTTAGTGGCAATATGAAGTTGGATCTTCTCCAAAAGCTTTCCAAAGGAGTACAAAAAGTTACAAACATAAGAAAGGAGATGAATTAGTAGACATTTTGGGTTCAAAGTCTAGAAGAGATAAGACTTTGAATCTGATTTGGCAAGAATTGTTTTTAATTATCAAAACACTGCCATAGAAATAAATGGGGCATGAAGAAAATATAAAAACACAAATAAAACAAAAATATCTGTAACAGTCATAAGTCAGAGATTATCATTAACAAAATGCTTATAAGTACTGCCTTTCTTTTTCCTATCTATACATAAATGCTATGAAAATAAAATGATGTGTATTTATATAATAGCATAAATGTTTTTCATTTGGCAATCTCTCACAGACATTTTCCTACATCAATGGACATTTTATCTCTAAGCATGATTCTTAATGGCTCTGCTGTATTCCATCGTAAGGATATACCATAATTTACTTAGCCACACCTCTTTATTGGATATTGTAGTTACCAATTTTTTCATTATAAACCATACTGCTATAAACACTGTTGTAATTAAATCTTTGCACATATATTCGATTATTTTATTACAGTCAATTCTTAGAAGTAAATTGCTGAGTCAAAGATTATGCCTCTAAGGCTTTTAATATACATTAACAAGCGGCCCTCTGGACAGGATGCTCCAGTGGTGTACTCATAATTTTTTTTAATTTTATGTGTATTTATTTATTTAATCCCCCCGCCTCCAAGATGGCGCCTCCGTCTGTCTGCTCGTTGTCTGCTCATCTTCCTCAGGAGGCAGCAGGAACCTAACCCAGGACCTCCCATGTGGGAAGTGAGTGCCCAACCACTTGAGCCGCTTCCACTCCCTGCTGGTTGCGTCATCTGCTGGTTGCAGTGTCTGCTCCTTGTGGCATCTGCTTGTTGCAGCAGTTGCGTCATCTGCTCCTTGTGGCATCTCTTCCTTGCAGCGTCTGTGGTGCCTGCTCATTGTGGCGCCTACTTGTTGCGGTGTCTGCTCATCTTCTTTATTTTTTATTTTTTTATTTTTTTATTTTTTTATTTTTATTTTATTTTATTTTATTTTTTATTATTATTTTTTTTCTTTTTTTTTTTATTATGGGTAAAAATCAAAATTCTCACAATACATAAAACATTTGCGAAATGATATATAAATATATGTGCATATATGTGTATTTGCTTACAAAAATGTTATTTATATATGCTCATCTTCTTTAGGAGGCACTGGGAACTGAACCCAGGACCTCCCATGCAGGAGGCGGGTGCCCAATTGCTCGAGCCACTTCCGCTCCCCATAATTTCTGTTGACAATATTAGGTTTTGTAATTTTTAAATCAAAGTAACTATTTCAAAATGTAAGTTACTCAAAACATTGTTATGATCACTCTTCTTTGAAATAATTTTTTAAGTATCAATTTATTGGTTTGATAATTTTGTTATTCTACAAATATTATATATATACCAGGTGCCAGGCATTGAGCTAGAAGATACTAGGGTTTCACAGACAAAAGCATAGCACTTGCCCTTGAGGATTTTGTAGTTTACTGGGCAAATGGGACATGAATATAAATAATTCCAGAAGATGTTATGAAGCCCAGAGGAAGGAGCTTCTTGCTCACCCTAAGAATGCTAACATAGGCACCATAAAAGAGATCATATTTGAGCTGTATGTGAAGGACAAGTAGGAGTTTGCGAGGCAGGCTAGAAAGCATGTACCAAAGCCCAGAATGCAAGTGATTTGGTATGGCTGGGTACTGTGTTATGTGGCAAACTGGTGGGAAATGAGACTGTAAAGTGAACGAGAGTTTGTACTCCAGGCTAGGAGTTTTTACCACACCTGTACGCTTTGAGAAGCCATAAAAGAATTTTTGGCAGGGAAGTGTCATGATCGGCTTTGTCTTTTAGAATTTTGTATTTAGAAATATAGTAAATAGGCACAGGACACTCTTAGGGTAAGTGTGCAAAGTTATGCAGGACTCAAACCAATGCCAGGCAGGGAAAACATCTACAGTAACACATTATCCTCTGTTGATATTGTCCCCTAGATCAAATATGAAACTAAATGAGAATCAGTCTTCCGACCCAGGGAAGTAAATAATCAATTCATAGCATTCTAGAGCTGGGATTGCCCTTAAGCCTCCCCCAGTCCTACATTCTCAGTTTTACAGATGAGGACACCTGTCGGCCCAAAGTCACAGAGATGATATTGACTTGACTTGACTGGGAATGTACTTACCAAGCTTTATTTTATAATATGAGATCTGTAAATCTTAAAAAAGTTTTTCTATGAGAAAATGTAGGGAAACATCTTCAAGATCTTGTGATGGGCAGTAGTTTCTTAAACTTTACACCCAAAGCACGAGCAATGAAAGAAAAAAAAATGATAAATGGGCCCTCCTCAAAATTAAACACTTTTGTTCTTCAAAAACTTTATCAAGAAAGTAAAAAGGCAGCCAACTCAATGGGAGAAAATATTTGGAAACCACATATCCGATAAGGGCTTTTTTTTAAGAGTTATTTTTATTTTTTTATTTATCCTTCCCTTGCTGCTTGTGCTCGCTGTGTCCATTTGCTGTGCGTTTTTCTGTGTCTGCTTGTGTCCCTTTGTTGCGACATCTTGTTGTGCCAGCTCACCGCACCAAACGGGCCGGCTTGCCTCACCGCACCACACGGGCTGGCTTGCCTTTACCAGGAGGCTCTGGGAATCGAACCCAGGGCCTCCCATATGGTAAATGGGAACCCAACCAATTGAACCACATCTGCTTCCCCAATAAGGGTTTGATATCCATGTTATATAAAGAGATCATATAACTCAACGATAAAAAGACAAAAAAACCAATTTAAAAATGGGCAAAGACTAGAACAGACATTTTTCCAAATACAAATGGCCAAGCACATGAAAAAACGTCAACATCACTAGCTATTAGGGAAATGCAGATCAAAACTACAATGAGATACCATTTAAGCCTTATAGAATAGCCATTATTAAAAAACAAACAAACAAAAAAAAACAATCCCCGGTACCTCCCGGTAAAAAAAAAAAAAAAAAAAAAAAAAAAAGCTTACAGTTTGGGAAACGGATGTGGCTCAAGAGGTTCGGCGTCCGTCTACCATATGGAGAGACCGGGGTTCGATCCCTGGTACCTCCCAGTAAAAAAAAAAAAAAACAGAAAACTACAAGAGCTGGAGAGGATGTGGAAAAATACGAACACTCCTTCACTGTTGGTCAGAATGTAGAACGGTGCAGTCTCTGTGGAAGACAGTTTGGCAGTATCTCAAGAAGCTGAATATAGAACTGCTGTATGATCCAGCAATCCCATTACTAGGAATATATTCAGAAGAACTGAAAGCAAGGATGCAGACTGATATTTGCACACCGGTGGTCATAGCAGCGTTATTCACAATTGCTAAAATATATAAACAGCCCAAGTGTCCATCAACGATGAATGGATAAACAAAATGTGGTATATACACAATGGAATACTACTTAGCTGTAAGAACAAATGAAATTGGGATGCATATGACAACATGGATGAAACTTGAAGACATTATGTTGAGTGAAAATAAGCCAGACATAAAAGGACAAATATTGTATGGTCTCACTAATTGTGAATTAAATACAATGAGTAAACTCGCAGAGGTAAACTCTGGAGTATAGGTTACAAGGAGATAGAAATGTGGGTTGAGAATGGGAGCTCATGTTTAATGGATGTAGAATTTTTAATAAAGTTTATTCTAGGGAAGCGGCTGTGGCTCAATCAGTAGGGCTCCCGTTTACCATATGGGAGGCCCCGGGTTCGGTTCCTGGGGCCTCCTGGTGAAGGCAAGCCCGCCCGCACGGCATGGTTAGCTGACCCAGCGAGCACAAGCAGCAAGGGGGGGATAAATGAATAAATAAATAAAATCTTAAAAAAAAAAATAAATAAATAAAGTTTATTCTAACAGTATGGAAATGAACAGAGTTGATGGTAACACATTATAGTGAGTATAACTAACACTGCTGATTTACAAATACGATTGTGGCTAAAAGGGGTAGTCTGTGAACGTAAATGTCAATTGAAAGAAAGCTAGAGAATAATCTAGGGACTGTATAACATACTGCTTTTGGTGGTGGGTGAAGATTGTGTTTAATAGTACAAATATAAGAATGTTCTTTTACAAAGTATTAAAAATGTGGTGATACACAAGGAAATTACAACTAATGTAACTTATGGATGGTAGTTAACAGTAATATTGAAATATTTTTGCAGCAATTGCAAAGAAGATACTATATCAATTGTAAGGGACTATAGGGAGGTATAAGAGGGTATGGGATTTTTCCTTTTGGAGTAATGAGAACCTTCTAAAATTGACTGAGGTGATGACAGGACAACTCTGTGATGAAAATGAGAGCCACTGAGTGTACATTTTGAATGGAGTGTACAATGCATGGGACAGTATAACACAGGAAACCCAGTGGTGGAAGATGGACTGTGGTTAATAGAACAAATATGAGAACATTCTCCCATGAACTATAACAAATATATAATACTAATATAGGATGTTAATAATTGGGTGGGTTGGGGGAAAATACACCCAATGTAAGATATTGGCTGTAGTTAGTAGTAATATTTTGACGTAGTTCTTTCATGTTTGCAACAAATGTTTCACAGAATGCAAAGTATTGGTGGTAGGGTGATATATAGAAGGCCTGTATGATGATATACATGTTTGTTTTGTAAGTTCACAACTTTCACTATACACTTATTGTTTATGTATTTTCATGTATGAATGGTATACTTAAAAATTTGTTAATGAAAAAATTTTATCTATGTATTTCAAAATCTTTGCTTAATGCAGTTTAAGATCATTTACTCCTTGATTATGACAAGTAAAAATTTGAAATAGCATTTAAAGTAGGTTGGAGAATTGCCAACTATTCAGTATAATGGGAAATAAATTGTTTTAAAAAACAATCAAACAAATTCTAAAGCTTCAAAATAAATGGATCTGATATGGCTGAGAATAAATCTTATTTTTAAAACTTGCTCATTTATTAGTGTTCCTTAAGTTAATCTTACATTTGAAAAAATCATGGCATTTTATCATTTGAAAATGAGGTTGCTTGTAATTAACCACACACTTATCTCCTGGTCGCTCCCTGCTCTAACCCACCTACATATTAAAGCATTTTCTATATCCTGGAACATCTACAACACATTTTAGCCAGTAGAGTTAAAAAAAAAAACACAAAAAACTGCTCTCTCTTGCCTTTTGAACCCTGTTCTTGCCTTCTGCGCCCTGCTCTTGCTGTGGGCCCCCCCGCATGGATCAACATGCACGTAAAACCTGGGCATTTATAATCTGTAATGAGCAATTGTAGTCTGTAAATTGGCCCTTTTTATCACTCTTCAGCCCCTTCCTCTCTCTGAGACCCATGATTTGTTATTTTCTCCCATTTCTCTTCTTTCCCTACCTTAATAAAAAAAAAAAAAAAAAAAAAAAAAAAACCTGCTTTCAAAACCCTAATCACCCCTTGGTCTGATACTCTTCTGCCCAAACTAGATGCCCCCAAAGAACTAACTCTTGATTGTTTTTGATCCCCACTAATCAGTATTCCTCAAGTCACTTAACATGATTAATCAAACTCCATTCAACATCTACATAGCACCATATAACCATCAGTAAATTATACTAATAAATTTAATTGAAGTATAACTTGCAAGCTGTCAAAAGAACAAATAGTACACTAAATGTTTTCACCCTTGAACACTGTATCAATGACTTTCTGAATAGAGGTGTCTGTCCTCTTTGTTCTCTCTGGCTTTGTACATTAACATTCTGGAACATGAAAAGCCTATGCCGTGGTCACTAACAAACCATGAGCCACTTTAATCCCATTTGCCTGGAGGTAATGGTGGATCATGTATAACCACCACCACTTGGCAGAGCAAGCCACTGGCCAAGGTCTGAAAGAGTTGTTACAAGGGCCTCAGCCTCCAGCCACTGCAGTGAGAATGTGAGCTGAGATGGAGTACTATTCCACGGCTCTGATCTAAAAGGCCCCTCCCCAGTGCACTCTGCATATTGTCCCCAAGGTGGGGTTCCCCAGAACAGAGTAAAAGAAGGAAAAAATAGGAAATCCTCTCCTCAGCTCAGCTTCTCTAAGTCTTCTCAACCTTTCAACTCTTAAAGGCCACTTCCTCTAGGAAGCCTTCTTTTTTTTTTTTTTTAAGATTTATTTTATTTATTTATTTATCCCCCCCTTGCTGCTTGTGCTGGCTGTGTGTGTTTTTCTGTGTCTGCTTGTCTCCTTTGTTGCATCATCTTGCTGCACCAGCTTACTGTGCCGTGTGGGCTGTTAGCTCACCATGCCACGTGGGCCAGCTGGCCTTCATCAGGAGGCCCCAGGAATCGAACCCAGGGCCTCCCATATGGTAAATAGGAGCCCAACCACTTGAGCTACATCCGCTTCCCAGGAAGCCTTCTTTGATCATCCCACTTTGAATAACTCCCTTCTCTGAACTTCTTTGATTTTTTTTTTTTTGCGAAGTATCACCTTTTACCTTATTTTATTTACTCTGTGACAATGTAGACTTGTGTTTTGCTCATCTCTGAATTATTTAACAGAGCTCTCTGCACATTAAAAAAGAATGCCTATTGGATTAATTCATCATGCAGGAGATATCCCACATGAACTGAAAGTGAAGGGTTAGGTGCTTTGCACAAGGGACATTTTTAATATGGAAAAGTGACAGGAAAACTAGGACTCAGGGAGATAGGAGAAACGTAATGTGAAAGAAATGCATAAGTCAGGGACAATTACTGACATTCAAACAACTTTCTGTAACTGCCCATTAATGCCCTATTACTCCAACAGCTCTTCTTTCCTTGATAACTTCATCTATTCAGCTTTCTGAGAATTGCTGCCAACCCCTATTAGCAGGAGTGTTCTCTGAGATTCTCTACGCAGTGTGACCCTAATACTATCTTTCTGGGCAGTCATAGTTGCAACTCTGTTGAGGCAGACGTCCCACACGGCTTTCTAAGTCAAAGAAATGAGATGAGGGGTAATTCAAACACCAAAGTGGCTGTCCATGGTGGAAGCTTTCAACCACCAATTTGGAAAGTGTTTTTTCTATCCTGCTGAAGCTCGCCTATTGTGTGATTCCATGAAACTACGTCTCCCAGGTCCCCATTTCCCTCCTTCCAGGCAAGAGATGCCCTGGCAGGAGATGTGGCCAGAGCACCATAAGGGTGTCATGTGATTCGTGGTACACTGACTTTCCTCCTTTTTCAGGTCACCCCAAAGAGGTTCATCTCTCATCCTCCTTTCCTTCTATCACTTTTGTAGAGGAATGGTGGAAAGGCATGGGGCAGAGATCCCTAAATGGCTGGGGGATTGGTTTTTTTTTTTTTTTTGGGTAAAAATCAAAATTCTCACAATACATACAAACATTTGCAAAATGATATATAAATATATATGCATATATGTGTATTTGCTTACAAAAATGTTATTTATATATATATATATATACATATATTTTAAGAGGTGCTTAGATTACCTAAAATATTACACGGAACCCACTGGGATTCCCATGTTGCCACCTCCCACCACATCCAACACAAACATCTCCCACAGTGTGGCCCACCAACCTCAATGAACTTACACATCCTGGAGCCTTGCCACCAACCATAGACCACAGTTCACACTGTAGACCACACTCTCTCCCACTCAGTTCTGAGTGGTGTGTGCTGATTTAAAATGGCCTACATCCATTGCCACAACAGTACTCAGGACAACCTCCAACTCCCAAAGAAGCCCCTGTATTTCAACTGCTCATCCCCTCCCTACCCAAAAACTGTCAAGTGGCCACTGGCTCCACCTCATTGTTATAATTTCTTGCATTGCAAGAATCACCATATGTGAGCAAGAGAATACCATCAAGTCCACTCTAGTCCATAGTTCTTCCCCCCATCCAGAGGCGACTGGGATGGTGATGTCCACTCCAACTCCAAGTGAGAGAGGGTTTATATCCCATGGATATGGTGGGGATTGGGTTTTAATCACATATTTAAAGGTTAAGTATGGTCCTCCATGTCTGATGTCAAAGTCCAAACATTGCAAAACAGTAGCAATCCAATATATTTCTCCTGAAGAGTCTTTATTTTAAAGAAACCATTTCCAAAGCAATCATATCCTTATGTGCTGTGTCCTCCTAGCCTAGGACAGCATCATGTCTAAGGCATTGTAATTGCACCAGTAAAGGACAAAACAGCAGAAATATCTATCAAGATGGGCACCAGCCTGTCATCCTATTTCTTCCTCTGGTTTTGCTTTGCCTTCTATTCAGTATATATGTTTACCAGATGGAGAAAAAAAAAGTCACATCAGCCTTGATGAATATTTTCTGAATATGATAACCATAACCTATGACCGTCGACTCAGTCCTTTAACTCAGGAGAATCACAAACTCCAGTTCTTCAGATTCTAGTCTATCACTCAGAATTATAGCTCAGGTTAAAATGGAATTTAATCCATCAAAAATTTCCTGTAAACTTACACGAGATACTGATATAAACCTTCAGTGCCTTTCACATAAATATGCACAGAACACAAAACTAGGCAAACCACACAGCTTCTTTACATGCACCATCATTAAAGCAGAAAAATTTACCATGGTAGTAAGTTAATTAAGTTCTTGCCTTTCAATAGAATCACAGCTCCACACCTGTATTAGTCAGCCAAAAGGGGTGCTAATGTAAAATACCAAAAATCAGTTGGTCTTTATAAAGGGTATTTATTTGGGGTAGAAGTCCACAGATACCAGGCCATAAAGCGTTAAGTTTCTTTTCTCACCACAGTCCATTGCCACGTGTTAGAGCAAGACAGCTGCAGGCATTTGCCAGGGTTCAGGCTTCTGGGGTTCCTCTCTTCCCGGGGCTGCGTTTCTCTCTGGGCTTAGCTCCTGTTTCCTCCACAAGTTCTGCTGTAGACGATCAGG
>JAKSZT010053843.1:6268798-6494771 GCA_026826555.1 Tolypeutes matacus | reverse complement strand
GATTCAATTATATTTTTGGAATTCATAATTACATCAAAGTCCCCAACGGTTACATTCCACCTACTGAGCAAGAAGTAGCAAAGACTAGATTTATTGGTAAGGCATTTGCGTGAGAGAGGATGGGAGATAAATCCAACAAAAATACAAGGTCCTTCCACCTCAGTGAAATTTCTAGGTGTCCAGTGGTGTGGGGCCTGTCGAGATATCCCTTCGAAAGTAAAGGATAAACTGTTGCACCTGGCCCCTCCTACGACCAAAAAGGAGGCACAACGCTTAGTTGGCCTCTTTGGATTTTGGAGACAACACATTCCTCATTTGGGTGTGTTACTGCGGCCCATTTACCGAGTGACCAGAAAAGCTGCTAGTTTTGATTGGGGACTGGAACAAGAGGAAGCCCTGCGACAAGTCCAGGCTGCTGTACAAGCTGCACTGCCACTTGGACCATATGATCCAGCAGATCCAATGGTGCTGGAAGTTTCAGTGGCAAATAGAGATGCTGTCTGGAGCCTTTGGCAGGCCCCTATAGGGGAATCACAACGCAGACCCTTAGGATTTTGGAGCAAAGCCTTGCCATCCTCTGCAGATAACTACTCCCCTTTTGAGAAGCAGCTTTTGGCTTGCTACTGGGCCTTAGTAGAGACTGAACGCTTAACCATGGGCCATCAAGTTACCATGAGACCTGAGTTGCCTATCATGAGCTGGGTATTGTCTGACCCACCAAACCATAAAGTTGGGCGTGCACAGCAGCACTCCATAATAAAGTGGAAGTGGTATATACGAGATAGGGCTCAAGCAGGTCCTGAAGGCACAAGTAAGTTACATGAGGAAGTGGCCCAAATGCCCATGGTCACCACCCCTGCCATGTTACCTTCTCTTTCCCAGCCCACAGCTTTGGCCTCTTGGGGACTCCCTTACAATCAGTTGACAGAGGATGAGAAAACTCGGGCCTGGTTTACAGATGGTTCTGCACGATATGCAGGTACCACCCGAAAGTGGACAGCTGCGGCACTGCAGCCCTTTTCTGGGACATCCTTGAAGGATAGCAGTGAGGGCAAATCCTCCCAGTGGGCAGAGCTTCGAGCAGTGCATCTAGTTGTTCATTTTGCTTGGAGGAAGAAATGGCCAGAGGTGCGTTTGTACACTGATTCATGGGCTGTTGCCAATGGTTTGGCTGGATGGTCAGGGACCTGGAAGGAACATGATTGGAAAATTGGTGACAAGGAGGTCTGGGGAAGAGCTATATGGATAGATCTTTCTGAGTGGGCAAAAAACATGAACATATTTGTGTCCCATGTGAATGCTCACCAGAGGGTGACTTCGGCAGAGGAAGAGTTTAATAATCAAGTGGATAAGATGACCCGCTCTGTGGCTAATGCTCAGCCTCTTTCCCCAGCCACTCCTGTCATTGCCCAATGGGCTCATGAACAAAGTGGCCATGGAGGTAGGGATGGAGGTTATGCATGGACTCAGCAACATGGACTTCCCCTCACCAAGGCTGACTTGGCTACAGCCACTGCTGAATGCCCAATCTGCCAGCAGCAGAGACCCACACTCAGCCCCAGATATGGCACCATTCCTCGAGGTGACCAGCCTGCTACCTGGTGGCAGGTGGACTACATTGGGCCACTTCCATCATGGAAGGGGCAGCGATTTGTTTTAACTGAAATAGACACATACTCTGGCTATGGGTTTGCATTTCCGGCACGCAATGCTTCTTCCAAAACTACCATCTGTGGACTTACTGAATGTCTTATCTACCGCCATGGCATTCCACACAGCATTGCTTCTGATCAAGGAACCCATTTCACAGCAAATGATGTGCGGAAATGGGCACATGCCCATGGAATTCACTGGTCTTACCATGTTCCCCATCACCCTGAAGCAGCTGGATTAATAGAACGGTGGAATGGCCTTTTGAAGACTCAATTACGGCGCCAACTAGGTGGCAATACCTTGCAGGGCTGGGGCAATGTTCTCCAGGAGGCTGTGTATGCTCTGAATCAGCATACTCTCTATGGTGCTGTTTCTCCCATAGCCAGGATTCATGGGTCCAGGAATCAAGGGGTGGAAATGGGAGTGGCATCACTCACTATTACCCCTAGTGACCCACTAGGAAAATTTTTGCTTCCTGTCCCTGAAACCTTAAGCTCTGCTGGTCTACAGGTTTTAGTCCCAAGAGGAGGAGTGCTGCCACCTGGGAACATAACAGTGATTCCATTGAACTGGAAGTTAAGACTGCCACCTGGCCACTTTGGGCTCCTCTTACCTGTGAATCAACAGGCAAAGATGGGAATTACTGTACTGGCTGGGGTGATTGATCCTGACTATCAAGGGGAAATAGGACTACATCTACATAATGGGGGTAAAGAAGTGTTTGCCTGGAATGCAGGGGATCCTCTAGGGCGTCTCCTAGTCCTGCCATGCCCTGTGATTAAAGTCAATGGAAAATTGCAACACACCAATTCAAGCAGGACTAACAATGGCCCAGAATCTTCGGGAATGAAAGTTTGGGTCACCCCACCAGGCAAAGAACCACAGCCAGCTGAAGTACTTGCTGAAGGTAACGGGAACATGGAATGGGTAGTGGAAGAAGGTAGTGATAAATATGAACTTCGACCACGTGACCAGTTACAGAAACGAGGACTGTAATGGTCATGAACCCTTCTTCCATGTTTTGTTATGAGTATGATTGTATATGTACACAAAATGAATTTCTTTGTTTTCTTCCCCAATCTTTTCCCCTATCATGAAAGGTTGTATTAATCCCACATCATAATATTTAAGGATGTCGAGTTTAAGAGTGACTATCATCCAAGGACTTGCACCCTGTTCTGTAGGGAATTAATGCGTTTCCGGTTGTACGCAGGGGAGTTGAACATTGTTAGGCGGAAATATATATGTATACTTGTCTGTTATTGTTTTTACTTAGAGACTAAGTATGGTTTAGAGTAATGTGTATGATTGCCGAGTTGACAAGGGGTGGACTGTGATGGTTAGGCTAATGTGTCAACTCGGCTAAGTAGTTGTGTCCAGGTGTTTGTTCCAGCAAGCACTGGGCTAATTGTAATACAAGAGCATTTATGGACTTCAATCACCAGTGAGTTTACTGTGTGGATGGCTGAGTACATCTGCATCAATCAGGGAGATTACATTATCAATGGGTGGTGCTTTTATACAATCAGTTGAATGACTTAAAAGTGGAAGTGATTTCAACATTCAGAGAGAATTTCCCAGCTCGTCGTTGGACAGGCAACTTCTCCCAGAGACTCATCAACGACCTTTCATAGGGCTTTCATCGGAGCCCCTGGTTTACAGCTTGCCGGAGGAACCTGGACTTGTGCATCCCCACGGTCGCGTGAGAGACTCTTTTAGAGTTCCATAGTATTCACAGATATCTCCTGCTGATTCTGTTTCCTGAGAGAACCCTGACTAATACAACACCTAATGTGAATTCTTTAATCTATCATCTCTCTATCTTTCATTAATTAATTTGCTGAATCCAGAAGTGTCCCTGATGGATCCTCAGATGAAATGTCACTACAAGAAGCTGAGAGGGAACCCAGGAGGAGTTGCTCCACCCTCCTGAAGGAAGATGTCTCAGTGGACTTGGTGGATACAGAGGCAGTACTTTAAGAACCCAATAAACATTTTCAGAGTACAAAGCTGAGTATTCACAGTTCTTGTGCTCAATTATAGTAGAAAGAGAAGTGAGGCTTTTAAATAGACAGATTCAAAATAAGTTGTTTAGTGCTGTGCTGGAAGTTGTGTACACTGCCCTGTAGACCTATATGAGATACTGATACAAATTTCCAGGGCCTTTAAAATAAAGACATAAAATGCAAAGCTGAAGAGAAGTGGGAACCACCTGAGACAAGGAAGAAAGCTGCATTTCCCTTGATATGGGTGAATTTAATACAGGTTACTTACACTGAAAGGTACAGATGTAATGGGGCCCCTCTTCCCCTTCTTCCTGTGATAGCACCTGCATCCTCTTCCTTTGGGAACCCCTCTTTCCCAGTCTGTGTTGTTCTAGAAAGGCTGCCACTCCAGCCTCAGGGATGAGCATACCTAGGATCTGCTAATCATTCTCCCTTCTCCCTCTGGGCACAGGGATTGGCCCCAGAGATAGTCATGTCACCTGAGTTGAGTCAATCAGTCTTCTCTTGGACTTTATATGCAGATGCTATATTCTTCTAGAATTACTTCTCCTCTAGAATTGTTACACTGGTTGATATAAGCCTGTGACCAAGCTTTAGTTTTCATATTTTTCCCTTCCTAACTCCTTCCATCCCATTGGCACACACACCCCCTCCAAATCCTACTGTATGGGGGAGACATCTGCAAGACAGAATGAAGTCAACACATCTTGATGAAGAAGATCTGAGAGAGAGAGAGAGAGAGAGCACAGCTACCACCTATGATGCTTTGCCCAAAGGTGCCCGCTGAGAAATGGGTGGGAGTGAAAATACAGCCTGCACTCTGCTTATGCTGCCCTCAACCAGAGAAAGGAATTCCTTTTTCTTCAGACAAAGGCTTTTTCTGCTCACCAAGCCTTTTCCCAAAGCACATAAAAGTGTTTCATATGCTAAAGACACATGATAAGATCAACTGAGCTCCCAGAGTCACCCCAACCTTCCCAGTTACAACCACCATCAGCTTCCTTTTTCACCTATACTTGCTTCTGTTAGGTTTTTGTCACTCACAACCAAAGAAGTCTTGATTAAAACAGCAGACTGTACACCCAGGTTGCTTCAGATGAAATATTACCTTTGCTTTAGGCTTAAACTTTCCATTAGCTATTGTCTTTGGACTCGTTCTTTCAATCTCCAAATCCTTATGGTTTCCGAGCCAGGCATGGAGTAACTAATCTCCCTCCTTTTTGTTCTTAGAGACTGAGATAGCCTCTAGGCAGAGATAATGCATTAAAGAAATCAAGTTTAACCTAATAATGCTGCTGCTGTTTCCTTCATGAAAATTATTGTTTATGATCTCTTTCCTGACATGTTCAGTAATTTGTCGGCTGTCCACCCCAGCTGCAGAGCATGTTGTACAAATCCCGAATGCCCTTGTCTAATCTTAAAGAAGGTCATTGCTAATTTTTCCTTACAAATACTCGTGGGTTTTTTTGGGTTTTGATTTGTTTCAGCTTTACATTTCCTCCTGCAGAAATTAAGGGACTGATCACTCACCCCTTTTGGTATCTGTCCAACTCATGGAGAACTGTGTGGTCACAGTACTCAAACACCAAGTGAAGCTTCCGCTTCTTCCTGAAGACTTCAAGGAGGTTGACCAGGTTGGGATGCTTGAGTTGCTGAAAACACAAAAAGCAAAGTGCTAAGTTCGAGTTATGAAAAACAGCTTTCTCTCATTTTGAGCCAATAAAAAGAAAGCTATTTGTCCAGATTGAAGGAGGCTATAAACAACATCACCTTTCCTCTCTTTACAAGCTATTTGTTCATAGCTTGTAAGTGAAAAATGATTATAACCTCATGGTTGGTAAAGGGAAAGAGAGATATGAGAAGTCTAGAAAAGAAAAGAGAATGAAAGAGAAAGGGTTTATTTTTAGTTAACACCCTTCACCCCTGAAGACTCAGGTCAAATGCCCCTTCCTAACGTATCTCCTCTGATCTCCCCAGACTGGTTCTGTATCCCTGTTAATATTCTAATAGCAATTCCCCTTTAGAGAATTTATCACAATTCTTACTTAGTAATTATTGTTCAGTTAATTAATGTCTCTCACCTTCAGTAGAATGTAAGAACCATGATGTCAAGGTATGGGCTCTCTTATTTACTAAAAATTATGTAGCTGCATCTGCAGCACAGAGCCTTGTATACAACAGACATTTCATAATTATTTTTGAGTGAATGCATAAATCATAGGCTGACAAAATATTTTTAAATGGGAAAATGAGGAAGGGTCTCCAATCTGATGTGCTCAAAGATATGTGTCAAGAGAAAAGGGGTGCAGATGAATATATGTTGGCTTTGACAGACATGAATCTTTTTTTTTTTTTTTTTTTTTAAGATTTTATTTATTTATTCATTTATCCCCCCCTTGCTGCTTGTGCTTGCTGGGTCAGCTAACCACGCCGTGCGGGCGGGCTTGCCTTCACCAGGAGGCCCCGGGAACCGAACCCGGGGCCTCCCATATGGTAAACGGGAGCCCTACTGATTGAGCCACAGCCGCTTCCCGACATGAATCTTGTACATAGGTTCTTGGCCCCTTCTTTATATGATCGGGTCAGAAACACTATAACCAGGTGCTGGTCTTTTTTTTCTGCAAAGGAAGTTAAGAAACTTGTGCTTAGAGAGGAAAAAATTCACAGGAAAATACTTCAATCCTGGGTTCCTTTTCTGTGGTATCCATTCTTGTTCCACCAATCTAATTGATCACCATTAACATGTGTTTTATTTATTGTTGTAGAATTTTAACAGTTGGTCCATTGCTCCTCTTTTTCCAGATACTCCTTGATAGTGCCACTATCAAATTTTTTTTTATCTTTTTATATCAAATTTTCTGTAATTTAATTTTCAAATTCAATTTTCTGTAAGGATTTTACAATCAAGTTTTGCTTTCCAATATCGACTTTTTTCCATCAAGAAACAACATTATGTATTCTCATGTTGAAAATTTTAGTGAAAGAGTAGTATTTTAATTCATAGAAACTAGTTCAGATGAAAATATTACTTGAAAAGTGGAAATAATTTTTCCATGTGGAAAAATAGAGACTGCCAGATCTGAGCTCACCAGAGGCTACCCCTTAGGGCAAAAGGTGCTGAGGCACCCCAAGAGTTCTCTTTGAAAGGAATGAAGAATGTGAATGAGGGAGAGGAAGGAAACTGAGTCTTCCTGAGTTTCTTTTTAAGGTACACAGAAGGAATGTAAGTCAATGGACAGTATCAAGTGAGAAGTAAAAGGAAGTTGACCATGGAGCCATGCTTCTCATGGTGGATTACCTACAAAGATGGCTGTTAAACTCCTTCAGTCTCTTCTTTGCAATGTGACTTTGTGACTCCTCCCATCAAATGGCAGAGCCTGTTCCTCCACTCCCTGAATCTGGGTTGGTCTTAGGATTTGCTTTGACCAATAGAATGAGGCAGCAGTAATGCTGCTTGATTTTCAATACTAGGCCTTAAGAAGTTTGCAACTTCCACTTTTGCTCTCTCAGACCACTGCCTGGAGATGTTCTTCAGAAGCTCAGGATGAAAGACCATGTGGAGAGACAGGGTGAGCCTAGTCCCCAACCAACTTGCCAGCTGAACTAGGCTGCATGAGTGAGCCCACCAACCCATAGAATTATAAGAAATAATTCATCGTTGTTTTAAGCGACTGAGTTTGGGGGAGTTTTGTTATGAAGCAATAGGTATCAGTTACCTATTGCTTCGTAACAAACTCTGTATTAGAATCACCAGGGGAGCTTTTGAAAAATACAGATGCCCAGGCCCCATTCCCAGGGATCCTGCATTGTTCTCAGGCAGGGACAGACATTTGTTCGTTTCCTTTTTTCTAAAACTCCCCAAGTGATTCTAATGTGTAACCAGAGGGATCAATCACAGGCAGGCAGGCACTCCGTAAGTGATAGAAGGTGAAAGGAGAAAAATTGAAATTCATGGACTGCATACTGGAGCACAGATGTCATCAGAATAGAGACAGCCAGAAAGGGAGATGCTAGAGATGTTTTCTCATTTTCTTTGTAAAGTCCCTTTGTATCTTTGAGATGGAAAATTCCTGCTTCAGACATTATATTCCATGAAACGAGAATAAAACACCCGAGATCTATTCTAAAGTCCATCAGTCACATTTGGGCCTCACAAGGGAGGGTATGCCACACTATAAAACCTCACTGTTAGCATGCCCGAAAATTTTTAGCCTGAGCTAATATTTTCAAGAAATAGGGATAGAACTACTAACTACTGTCTTCAACCAATGAATTTTATTGGCTGGGAAGTCTCAAACATAAAGCAAACAACCAAAGTGAAACAGCTAAATAGCAGCTTTATGACAGAATTGGTGGAAAGCAGAGGTTTTGTTTCAGGCTTTGAGAAATCACTGCCCTTAGGCTTTACTTTCATTTTCACACTATTTGCAAGGATGTAATATTGAGGCCAAGACCTTGAGTCTTAGAATATTTTAAGTTTCCATGTTCTATATCTACTCCTCACTTACCTCTCTAGCCAACTTTTTCTGGCAAAAGCACAAATGCATCAATTCTATTGAAAGAAATCCCACCACGTTCACTGGATGACAACACTGGCGCCTCCAATTTGCTGTGCCCAAATCTGCAGTGATCACCACGGGGCACTGCTGCCCCAGGATAGAACAAAAAGATCCTCTCGGTTTGGCCTCTCCTTGCCTCTCCAGCCTCATCTCTTATAACTTCCTCCCAGACACACTGAATTTCTTTCACTTCCTTGAAGGCTCATGTGCCCTCTCGTTTCAGACTTGGTCACCACGTTCCCTGTCTGAAACAAAAAGCAAACACACCCCATCCTTCCAGATATCACTTTCTCTGTCCAGCCTCCCCTGCCCCAGCCTGACAAGCTGGTATAAACTAAAAGAGCTATAGAATCGGATCCCAAACAGGGGGTACCACTAAGGCCAATGCAGAATCCATCAGACTGGGTGGATAGACTCACATATTGTGTTCCATCCATCTTTCTGTGATATTGTATATCTTTCAAAAACCTAGATTCTAATAACTGCATGACATTCTATTTAAATTACATTTAGGTTATTTCCAATTTTTAGCTATTATAAATAAGGTTTTGATAAGTGACTTACAGTTAACTTCTCTAGGCCTCAGTTTTCCATCAGTAAGAACAGGAAGCTCAAGGGCTGCTGTGAAAATTACACAAAAAGCATGTACATAGGATTGTGTATCACAGGGAATCCAGTGGTGGAAAAAGGACTATGGTTAATAGAACAAATAGGAGAATATCCACTCATGAACAATAACAAATATATAATACTAATACAGGGTGTTAATAATCTGGTGGGTTGGGGGGAAAATACACCAAATGTAAGGTATGGGCTATAGTTTGTAAAAAATGTTTCACAACAACACAAGGTTGTGGTGGTGGGTGATATATGGGAGCCCTGTAAGATGATATGCATGTTTGTTTTGTAAGTTCACAACTTTTACTATATGCTTACTGTTTATGTATGTGCATGTATATATGATATGCCTCAATAAAATTTTATATATAAAAAAAGCATGTACAACAGTGTCAAGCACATATCAAGTTCTCCATAACGGTTCACCGTTCATATTGCAATCTTTTTGTTAAGTCTATTTTTATTTAAGATGATTTTCTTTATTCATTTTATTCAACAATTATCTATTTATCTTAACATGCACAAGGCACTGGCCTGCCCTAAGGATTCAAAGACAAATAAAGCAAACACTACCCCTACCCTCATGGAGCTTAGAATTTAGGAGGGAGACGATGTTGAACAAGTAATTACAGATATGATAAATGTTACAAAAAGCAAGCTAAAGGATACATGAGGAAATGCAGGAGGAACTGATCCTGGTTTGAAGGTGGGGGTGGTCCAAGGAAGATATTCTTGAGGAAGTGGCGATTAGGTAAGAACTAAGGATGAACCAAAATTAGCTGGGCACTTTCTAGAACCCCAGAAACAGGACTTTACAGCTCTAAATTGATATGGTTAAATTCTTTCCAAAGGGATTCTACATATTTACCTCTCTGCAATAAGTATGAGTGTACTTGTTACCACACCATGGCCAGCTTCAAGGAGGAAATAAACATTTAAGGTTTGTGATGTATATAGTCAAATTACTTCATGCAAGGACGGCTTACAACACCTACAGCAACATAGGAAGGTATCACAAACATATACACATTTATTTATTTTTTTTTTTTTTTTTTTTTTTTTACTGGGAGGTCCCGGGGATCGAACCCGGGGGGTCCCTTCATATGGGAGACGGACGCCCAACCAGTTGAGCCACATCCGACCCCCCATATACACATTTAAACTGCCATCTCTCCTATCTGCCTCCATGGGATAGAGTTAATAACATTGAAAATATGTAATTTATTTGTCAACTTTTTTTCCAGGGTAATTTAAATTTAGAAAAATAGATCACTATGACTAAATCTTAACCAGCAGTTAAAATATTAAATTATAAATATTTTAAAATAAATGTTTAATTCTCTCTCAGTTGTTCAGATTCTTGGTGATCTGAAAATACTTTAGAACAGCAAATATCTGGTCTGGCATAACACCCTTATAAAGCCAGTCCCTATCCTGGCTTCATTCATTGATTCAGCAAATATCTACAGAATCATAACCAACAGTGAAAAACTGTCCTCTAATATCAGAACAAGACAAGGATGCCTGCTACCACCATTGCTATTCAACATTAAACTGGAATTTTAGCCAGGGCAATTAGGCAGGAAAAACAAATAAAAGGCATCCAAGTTGAAAAAGAAGTTAAAACTATCCCTATTTTCCAATGACATGATCCTATATAGAGAAAACCCCAGAGAACTCACAAGAAAGCTTATATAGTTAATAAATGAATTTAGCAAAGTGGTTGGCTACAGGAACAACACGCAAATATCAGTGGTGTTTTTATACACCAGCAAGGAACAATCTAAAAAGAAAATCAAGAAAACAATTCCAATGGGAATCCCAGTGGGTTCCGTGTAATATTTTGGGTAATCTAAGCACCTCTTAAAATATATGTATATATATATATAAATCACATTTTTGTAAGCAAATACACATATATGCATATATATTTATATATCATTTTGCAAATGTTTGTATGTATTGTGAGAACTTTGATTTTTACCCACAATAAAAAAAAAATTAAAAAAAAAAAAAAAAGAAAACAATTCCATTCACAACTACAACTAACAAGATAAAATATACAGTAAAAATTTTAACCAAAGATATAAAGGATATAAATTTGACAAGATTACTGAAAGAAATTATGGAAGACTTATTCCATGATAATAAACTGAAAGAGTAAATATCATTAAGATGTCAATACTGCCCAAAGCAATGCACATATTTAACACAATCCCAATTAAAATTTCACAGCCTTCTTCACAGAAATGGAAAAGTTAATCATCAAATTCATGTATGACTCCACTTACATGAAATAACTAAATTATACAAATTTACAGGGAAAGAAAGCAGATTACAGGTTACCATGGATGGGGGAGGGACAATTAGGGCATTATTGCATAATGGGTGCAGATTTTCGGTGTGGGGTTATGGAAAAGTTCTGATAATGAAAGGTGTGAGAATAACACAACATTGTGAATGTGATTCACCAAACTGTTTGGGTGTGACTGAGATGTGAAATTTAATATTGTATATTATGTTTCCACAATTTAAAGAAAAAGAGAGACTTAAGAGACAATGACAATTAATGATCCTGGACTAGATCTAATAATGGAGGATAAGAGGACCAAAAGGATATTATTGGGACATTTGAAAAAACTGTAATATAGAATGTAAGCTTTATATCAATGTTAAATTTCTTGAAATTGATAACTGTACTTAAGATTGTTACATAAGTGAATATCCTTTTTTTTTTTTTTTTATTTTTATTTAAAGATTTTATTTATTTATTCATTTATCCCCCCCCTTGCTGCTTGTGCTCGCTGGGTCAGCCAACCACGCCACGCTGGCGGGCCTGCCCTCACCAGGAGGCCCCAGGAACCGAACCCGGGGCCTCCCATATGGTAAACGGGAGCCCCACTGATTGAGCCACAGCCGCTTCCCAAAGTGAATATCCTTGTTCTTAGGAAATATATATGGAAATAGTAAGTGTTCAAGGAATGTGATATATACAAACTACACTCAAATGCTTAGAAAATAGATACATAGATACATAGCTAGATGATAGACATGGATGGATGGATAGATAGATAGATAGATAGATAGATATAGAACACCTACTCTACTGTTCCAGGAACTAGAGACACATTGGTGAATGAGACAGAGGACTAGGCATTAAAGATGTGCCATGAGGTCCTCCATATACAAGAGAAACCTGCCTCAGAGAGATTGTCTCCCAGGAAGTGATCTTCAGTTAAATAAGTCAGGACCTGACCAGACCAGGGATGGTAGAGGGATGACAGCTTTCCAGGCAGAGGGACTGGCTAATGCCAAAGCCCCAAGCAGGAGGGAACTTAGGCCATGTCTTAATTTCCTGTGGCTTCTGCAACTAATTACCACAAACAGGGTGGCTTAAAACAACAGGAATTTATTTTCTCACAGTTTCTGCAGGCCAAGCTCCCTCAGGAGGTTCTAAGGAAAAATCCTTTCTCATCTCATCCTAGCTTCTGGTGGTTCTAGTTTGCTTTGCTGCCAAAAGCAGATACCATAAAATGCATTGGCTTTAACTATGGGAATTTATTAGCTTTTGAGCTTAAAGTTTTGAAACTGTGAAAATGTCCAAATCTAGGCATCACCAAGCGATGCTTTCTTCCTGAAGACTGGCTGCCAGCGATCCTGGACACCTCTGACACATGGCAAGGCACATAGTGGCATCTGCTGGTCTCTCTCTCCTCTTCCAGGTTTTGTTGCTTTCAGCTTCTTGCTTCCATGGCTTTCTCTCTCTTTGTCTGAATTTCATTGTCTTATAAAGGTCTCCAATATGAAATTAAAACCCACCCTGAATGACGTGGGTCACATCTTAACTTAAGGTCCTATTCACCAAAAGATCCTACTTACAATGGGTCCACATCTACAGGAATGGATTAAATATATACTTTTAAATGTATACTTTTCTGGGGTACATATAGCTTCAAACTGTCACACCAGCAATCCTTGACATTCCTTGGCTTGTAGCTGCATCACTCTGATCTCTGCCTCTATTGTCTCATGACCTTTTTCCTTGTGAGTGTGTCTCTGTGTCTACGTGTCTTCAGGTAAGGACATGAGTCATTGGATTTAGAGCCCACCTTACTCCAGTATGACCTCATCTTAACTAATTACATCTACAAAGACCCTGTTTCCAAATAAGGTCATATTTACAGGTACTGGGGTTAGGACATCAACATATCTTTTGGAGGTTTGCAATTCAACTTACAACAGGATATTTAAAGACTTGAAAGACAGTGTGGCCTTAGGGTCAAGCATGTGGAACTGAGGTCAGTGACAGTCAGAAGGCAAGGCCTGCAGGCTCCTTGTGGGTCATGCTAAGATGATTAGATTTCATCCCAAGAGCAATGGGAAGCCACTGGAGTATTTTTAGCAAGATGTAATACCATATGACTTGGGATTTTGGAAGCCCACTCTGGCTGCAGAGTCTCACTGGTTTGGAATAGACAAAAATGGATGAGAGGAGAGCAGCAAAGGCCTGTGGATAGATGAAAGACGATGGTGGCTTGGACCAGGGCAGTGGCAGGAGAGATGGAGGGAAAGCCACCCTTTTGAGATATAGTTTGTTATTAGCATAGTCAGGATGTGGTGATGGACTGGACGTGAGGCATGCGGGAATGGGAGGTGTCAAGAATGACGCAAAGGTTTTTACAATCGAATGGATGGTGGTGTCATCACTGAAAGGAGGAACAGGTTTTAGTGGTAGAAACTATTGTTTTTGGAACGTTTAGTCTGAGGTACCAAATTGGAGCCATCAAGTCAACTGGAATTTGAGCTGAAGAGAAAAGCCAGGGAGTCTACATGTGTGGAACTGAAGCCATGGATAGATGAGATTGCCCAGGAAGAGAGACTGAGAAGGAAAGACGGCCTAGGAAGAGGCTCAAGCAACTCTAACATCCACATGTGCAGTGGATGAGGAGGAAGGAGCAAAGGAGAAAGGGACGGCAGCCCCAAAGATAAGAGAGAAGACAGCAGAGCATGATGCCACAGGCACATGATGGAAGGAGGAAGTGGTCAGCAGTGACAGATGCTGCTGCTGAAAGGTCAAGTGGGGAGAAGCCCGAGAGGCACGCAGTGGACTTCCCCAGGTGGGAGGCATGTGACCTTGCTGGAAGCAGCGTCTGTGTAGTGGTGAGACCAGGAATGAGACTGGATGGGTTTAGTGTCTCAAACTACCTTACTCCTCTCTCTGACCTTGGAGACAAAGATCAGAGGACAACTTCTGGTCCTAAACCAGTTTTTAGTCTGCAGCCTGGAGCTATCGATTATGGCTCCATATTGTGAATATTTGTCTTTTTCTCCTTCAATACTAATTGAACTTCTTGAGGGCACATACAAAGGAATTAAATGAGAAGAACCAAACAATATGACGGATGAACTGTTTTCAGGCTTACTCAACATGTTTATTACACAAATGAGTAATTTTAATATATGGAACACATAAAATTATGCCATATTTATTACAGAGATGTAAGTCAGTGTTTGTTTAATTGTAATTCCTTTTTGTTTATAGGTATGTGAAGCCAAAACCTCAGTCTTGATCTTATTCGTCAGCATTCTGATTCATTCTAGCCAATCTTGCAGGTCTCAGTGGTCCTTACAGGCCAGTCACCATTGTCCTTCAGTTAAATTATGTCTAGAAGCATGGGCCTGCTCAAACTCAGATTTAGTTTCTCATGTAAAAAGTTTCCACCCTCACTACTGCTATTTTATTTTGATCTCCCTTTTATTTTCTTTGTATTTTGAATATTGATGTTTCCCATTATGCTGCTAAGTGAAACATTACTGCTGACATTAATAAAAAAGGTCTCCATTTATTGATTGAACTTAACCTGAGCTCTACTTGGTTTCCTCTGCAGAGCTGAGAATGCTACATATCCTTCCCAATCAACTTCCACCATCTCTTCATCGGCCCTCTGTCTTCATTGGCCACCCATCCACTCTCATAAGCTCAGGCCCTAAATTGGCTTACGGCCAATTGTTTGACTTGTTCAGCCCACAGCATTTTGAAGAATTTTGAACTAGATGTCAATACTTCAAGCTCAGGAAATGTTACTCTAAAAACCTGGTTAACTGGCTTCCCTTGAAAATGTTGGTGATCAAGAAACATGGGCCTGCAGTCTCTGTGGCAGTAGTCAGCCAGGGTGGAGAAGCAGTGATCTACTTTTTTTTTTTTTTTTTTTTTTTTTTTTACCGGGAGGTCCCGGGGATCGAACCCGGGTCCCTCCATACGGGAGACGGACGCCCAACCAGTTGAGCCACATCCGACCCCCAGCAGTGATCTACTTTACATGAGGCCTGCACACTTCAGTTCACCACACTTCCCACCACCCCCATCACTACATGGCACTGAGGCCAAGGGAGAGTTGCCCTTTATCATCACTCTTGCATTAAACATGGAATAGTTAATGTACTTGTGTTTCTATCAAAAGTAAGAAAATGTATATTATTAATTGAGAGAACCACATATTTCAAGGCAAATAGGAAAAATTATATTTATTTGTGGAAATGAAGCATTTCTCACACATCTGCCTTATGTTTTGGGTTTATGACCCCTACTCTAGGGGTTGCATGTTTCTAGACTAACCACTATATAGAAATTACATCTCTTATCCCTCCAATTTCAAGGATTCTCTGGTCTATGTTCTTTGAAGAGAATGGGGGGGATATTTATCTAACTATGTGGTTTGGGAGAAAAACAGTAAACTCTTTATTCAATGGTTATTTCCTGTGTTCCTTTAAAAAAAAACAAACATTCTGCTTCTCTCACAACTGTGGTATATGACAAAAGGACAAAGATTAAAGTTTAGAAAATGGGAGTGTCCCAGTACAGTGTTTTTTACAAGACTTTAAAATGTTTGAACTTGGGAGCATGTGTAGCTTGGTGGTTGAGCACTTGTTTCCCATGCACGAGGTCCCGGGTTCAATCCCTTCTTCACAGGAATCCTTTATCAGTTATCATTCACCCAGAATGGGTAAAAATGGTGTCCTTCTTTATAATAATCCTGGATGCTTCCCAGGGCTTCCCAGGCTAGTATGTAATGACCTCTCAAGGCCTTGAGGCTGATCACAGTCTGGAGCGGGCCAAAATAAGAAGCAGAGAAAAAGCCTAGGTCCGTATTTCTTTTCATTTTTCCTCCCCATCAGGATGAACCCTCTTAACTAAATCATGCAACTCAACATAAGGGATAATGGCAGCAGGACCCAATTTTGCTTTTGGTCTACAAAGCTCTAAAGTTTGCCTTTACCTCACTAAAGGACTTTAGAAGTACAAGTATGATTGTGATAAAAATGATGCTACAAGAATTCATATAAAAAGGTCAAGTCTTCTAAAAATAAGTATAGATGTAAATGCAATTACGATCAGAATCTGAAAGAGATTTTATTGGAAATAGATAGATAACTTAAAAGTTCATATAAAACTATAACTGTCTAAAAATAGCTAAGGAAAATAAATCAAATCAAAACAAAACAAAACAAAACAAAAAAAACAGTGTGGGCAACTTGTCTTACCAGATGGTAAAACTTTCAATAAAGCTCCTGTAAACTTTATCATCATAATCATCATCAGTAGACCAGCAACTTATTTTTTTTTTTATTTGTCCCCCTCTACCCCCATTGTTTGCACTCACTGTCTGCTGTGTCCATTTACTGTGTGTTCTCTGTGTCTGCTCATCTTCTCTTTAGGAGGCACTGGGAACCGAACCTGGGACCTCCCATGTGGGAGAGAGGTATTCAATCACTTGAGCCACCTCTACTCCCTACACAAAAAACAGACACAGAGAGCAGACAGCAAGCACAAACAACAGGGGTGGGGGGGCAGAGAAATAAATAAATAAACTAAATCTTTGGGGAAAAAAAAGAAATGTACAGACAGAAGCAGTATGGCGCCTATAACTAGATCCAAGGTAAATTAATATATGACAGAGATAGCACTTCAATATAGTTAAAAAAAAAAACTGTGGTTTACTTAATACTGGTTTTGGGGAAACTGGCTACCATTTGGGAAAGTTAGAACCATATCTCACAACCTCATATACAAGAAGAAAATACAGGTATATTAACTTTATATATAAAATATAAAACAATATAAATACTAGAAAAAAATTTAGGAGAACCTTTGTATGACTGTTGGATGGGGGAGAACATTCTAAACCATGCAGGAGATCCAGAAGCCAAATAGGCAAGATAGACAAATTTGGCTACATAAGAATAAACTAATGGCAAAAGACATTACAAACAATGTCAAAAGACAAATAATTGGTGAAATATTTGTTAAATTTTTGGCAAATAATATCTTCCTATTACAAAAAGCCTTATTATGTTAAGCCTTTGTTAAGAAAAAGACAATCCAATGGAAAATGGGCAAAAGAAATGGGTGAGACATAGAAAAGGTAATGATTGAGTGATGAAATGATACCCAATCAAAAAGGCAAATTAGAATAGCAAATTGATGTCACTTTTTTCCCTGACAGATAGACAAACATTTAAAAGATTGGTAATATCTAGAACTTACAAGGGTCTTCTCACACATGATGGTTAGAGTGCAAACTGATAGAACTTTTTGGGGAAGTTACTAGCAATATTTATTAAATTAGAAATACGCATACCCAAATGGTGTTGCACAGAAAAAATATACACACCACAATTTTAAAATGGGCAAAAGTTTTGAACAGACAGCTTGTCTAAGAAGATATATTGATGTCAAAGAAGCATTTGAAACGATGCACATCTTTTGTCATTAGATAATTGTAAATTAAAACAACAGGATACCACACTACACACCTATTAGTGCAGCTAAAATCCAAATAAAACAAAATAAAATAAAGTAAAATAAAAGCCTGACAGTGCCAAATGCTGTCAAGAATGTGAAGCAACAGGAACTCTCATTCATTGCTGGTGGGAAGTAAAATGGTAAAACTACTTTGGAACACAGCTTGGCAGTTTCTTACAAAGCTAAACCTGGTCTTCCCATAGATCCAGCAGTCGTGCTTCTAGGTATTTACCCAACTGATTTGAAAACTTATGTCCACACAAAAATCTGCACACAAATGTTTAAAATAGCTTTACTCATAATCACCAAAAACTGGAAGCAAACAAGATGTCTTTCAACAAGTGCTGGAGTGGAAGTTTACAGACAAGCAAAGGGAGTAGGTACAATAGTCTAAGTGATGATGTATTAGATTTAGTCAGCAGTACAAACTTATATTAGCTTAATATAGATACATATGGAAATAAGTATAGACATGTAAATACACTAATTAGTATATACACATTTATTTCCTTGCTCTGTCGGCTGAGAGAATCTAGAAGCAATCACACCTAGTAATAGTGAACACACCTAGCTCCCAGATCTTGGTTTCTAATATTCTCTAAAATAAGTAACCAAGGCTCTTTGGAGAAATGACTCATTCTAGGACTTGGTCAGGAAAGATATACAAGGCAAGCCTGGAGCATATTGTAGTGCAAGAAAGTAAGGAAGTTCTCAAAAAAGAAACAAAAAACCAAAATCTCCAAACCTTACATTGATGGGGATATGTCAAAGGGACACAGAAACTAACTGAAAGAGCTCCAATGGCCAAAACTGGGAAAATTTGAGCAAAAAAAAAATAAAGAAGTACTAGATATCATTCCAAAGGTTCTTATTTGGGATCCTGCCTGAAATGTTTAAGGAACAGCACGGAGATCAGTGTTTCAGTCACCTCTGTGCCCCACGTCACATTGTTTTGGCCCATCCTTTTTTTTTTTTTAGGAGGTACCAGGATTGAACCCAGGACCTTGTACATGGAAAGCAGGCACTGAACCACTTGAACTATATCCGCTCCCCTTGGCCCATCTTTTAATTTAACCTTTGCTGCAGCAACCAGCTTTGTGCAGATGCACCCTGACAGAGCCTCACTTCAGCTGTACCATCTGTCTTTTGTTTTCTGCCCCAGGGCCTCTTGCATGCTAGATATGGGATGCTGGTGGGAATTATTCTCTAATTGCATGAGTTAGCATCCCATGGGACAGGGGAATCCTTGACCCAAGGGGACAGGAAGTTGTGGGTAAATGCACCTCTCTTCTGTTCCTCAGTGGATAATTCTGAGGTATATTCTACAAATTTCTTGGAGAGACCCAGGAGGATGTGTCCCTGTTGCCCCTTGCATTAGGTTTTCCTCTTTCCCTTCTCCCATTCTGTTCCTTGGCATCAAGTCCTAAAATAAAACACTAACGCACATTCCCTTGTCTCAGACTTTACTTTCTGAGAGGTGCACAGGCTAAGAGTTGGTACCAGAAATGGCCCTAGTTAGCAGATCTTCAGCATGGGATTCTGGTATTGGATCAATCACCAGATGGCAATAAGGACCCCACTGCTGGTGTAAGTGGCGCAGGAGGAGTTCCTGGTGTGCTGTAGCAGAACAACTTTCATCAGTGGTGGTTTTAAGTGGACGATGAAGCACTGGCTTATGCAACAGCAGTGGCACATGAGTGGCATGGGGCAGTGGTAATAATGGGGATTATGGAGTGAGCTGGCTTTTGTTAACAGCTTTAGAATCATTAAAAACAGAAAATAAAAAAAAAAACAAAAAAAAACCAAACAAACAAAAAAAAAAAACAGAAAATAGATGGGAAGCGGTTGTGGCTCAATCAGTAGGGCTCCCATTTACCATATGGGAGGCCCCGGGTTTGGTTCCCGGGGCCTCCTGGTGAAGGCAAGCCCGCCCACACGGCGTGGTTAGCTGACCCAGCGAACACAAGCAGCAAGGGGGGGATAAATGAATAAATAAATAAAATCTTTAAAAAAAAACAAAAAAAAAAACCAGAAAATAGGAAATGACAGGTTCAGGTTAGCCACCTAGCAGCTGAAGGCACGCTGTGGGAGTCATTAGCCTTCTATGGGAAGGATATGCAACATTGTGAATGTGACTAAGCCCACTGAGTTATGCTTGTTGGGATGGGAAGATCGATGCTGTATATATGTTTCCAAAATTTAAAAAAGGAAGAAAGATAAACTAAAGAGATAATGACAATTAAATGCAATACATGATATTAGATGAGATCTAAGAATGATGAGAAAAGGCTTAAAAGGAAATTATTGGGGCATAAAAATTGGAATATAGACTATAAGCTTTGTATCAATGTTAAATTTCTAGAACTTGATAACTACACATAAGGTGATTACATAGGTGAATATCCTTGCTTGTAGGAAATGTACATGGAAGTATCATGTGTTCAAGGATTATGATGTGTGCAACTTGCTCTCAAATGTCCAGAAAATAGTTGGATAGAAAGAGAGATAGATAGATGATAGATGATAGATAGATAGATAGATAGATAGATAGATAGATAGATAGATAGATAGAAAGAAAAAAAGAAAGAAAGTAAAAATGATACAGCAAAGGTAGAAAAATGTTAAAATTGGTATATCTGGTTATCAGGTGGGGGGTGAAGTTATGTTGAAGCTCTTTGTATGGGGTATATTTTTTTTGCAATTGTCCTGTAAGTTTGAAATTATTTCAAAATAAAGAGTTAAAAGAGAAAGGATGCTGAGCCCTGATATGCGTTCTCCTTTAGGGAGACCAACCGTTACGTGGAGGGGCAGCTATTTGTCTTTACTGGAATTGATACTTAATCCAGATATGGGTTTTGTTTTTCCTGCCCGCACCATAATCCAAGGGCTCACAGAATACCTGTTTACTGGAATGGAAAGCCACATGACATCCGACTGGGATGCCCATTTTATAGCAAAGGAGGCATGGTAATTAGTACATAGCCATGGGATCCACTGTTTTTTTTTTTTTTTTTTTTTTTTTTTAAGATTTTATTTATTTATTCATTTATCCCCCCCTTGCTGCTCACGCTCGCTGGGTCAGCCAACCGCGCCCCGGGGGCGGGCCCGCCCTCACCAGGAGGTCCCGGGAACCGAACCCAGGGCCTCCCATATGGTAAACGGGAGCCCTACTGATTGAACCACAGCCGCTTCCCTCCACTGAGTTTTTGTATCTCATCACCTAGAACCAGCCAGGCTAATAAAATGATGGAACCCTTTGAGGTTGGTGTGTTGTCCTCCAGGCATGGTATATGCATTGATCCAGCAGTTAACACATGGTGCTGCATTCCCAATAGCTAGAATCAATGGATTGGGAAGCAGGAACGAAAGCGGGATTAGCCCCTCTCATCTCCACTCTCAGTGCTCCACTTGTGGGCATCACGTTTCCTATCCCCAAGATGCTCTCCCACGTTCTAAGATTTATGTGTACATGTTTGGTTATTGGAAAAACCTCAATGTCCATCAATAGGTAATTAGTTAAAAATAAATTATAGAACTTAAAAGTACACTCAAATGATGAAATATTCCAAAACTGTTAAAACGAGTAAGGCATATCTATATTGTTGACTTGGAAAGATATCTGAGCTATATTAGGTATAAAAAGGAAATTACAAGATAGTATATGTAATATAATATTTGTATCATTCTTTTTTTGAAAAAAAAAAAAAAATAGAAAAATATATGTGTGATGGTGAGGCTAATGTGTCAACTTGGCCAGGTAATTGTGTCCAAGTGTTTGGTCAAGCAAGTACTGGGCTAATTGTAATACAAGGACATTTATGGACTTTAGTCACCAGTGAGTTTACTGCATAGATAGCTGATTACATCTACATCAAGCAGGGAGATTGCTGTCAGCAATAAGTGATGCTTTATGCAGTCAGTTGAATGCCTTAAAAGGGAAGTGATTTCAGCATTCAGAGAGAATTTCCCAGCTCGTCTTTGGACAGCCAACATCTCCTGTAAACTCATCAAGGACCTTCATTGCACTTTCATTGGAGCCCCTGGTTTGCAGCCTGCCTGCGGAACCTGGACTTGGGCATTGACACGGTCACGTGAGAGGCTCTTACAAAATCTCATACTATTGACAGATATCTCCTGTTGATTCTATATTCCCTAGAGAATGCTGACTAATACAATATGTTCTTGTACAAGCACAGAAATCTTCTGGAAGGATATATAAGAAACTGTGGCTGTTTGGGGGTCAATGGGATTGGGGAGTGAAAGGTGAGAAAGACTTCTTTTTCCCTTTACATGTTCCTGTATCTTCAAGCTTTTTGTTTTTAACACCAGCACCTATTACTTTATCATACAAATAGCTTAAAAATAATTGCATAAGTCCCTGCACTACACTGTAACACCGAGACAAATATTTTGAAGTTAGCTTCAAAGAGCTAGTTAATAGAATCAGCTTTGCGGAAAGTGCTATTTATCAGAATTTAAGAAGCTATTAAGATTTTTGCTATGATTGCCATTTGTGGGGAAATGTTCCTCACCCCACTCTCTGTGTTGCTGAGGATTCCTTCTGTAACAACACTCTTTTGATAAAGGGAAGCCACCTTGATCTTGCATTTCCTTCAAAATGCCAAGAACCTCTAGGAAGTCACCCTGGCTAAAGTCTTGTTGCTGGGATGGCTGGAGAAGGAAAATGTAGTACATATGGAGTAGAGGGGTATTGAAAGAGCTGGAATCATAGGGTGGAGAGGTTGGGTGCTGGAGGTTTATTTAGTTTAGGTTCCCTGAAAACCACATAGAGAGAAGAGAATGTGCCAGTCTGGTCTCCAGCCAGAGACCTGAGCTGAGTCAGGATTCTTCCCAAGGCCCAGCATAGATCACCGAGGCTCACAGTATACAATGCATTTTATTGACTAATAAAGTATGTGAAAAGTACTATGAAAGAAGTACAATAGTGGCCAAAATTAAAATGAACACAGACAACTAATATTTAGAATGCACTTCCTCCAACTTTCAATTAATATTCACCCATTTGACACAAACATTAATGCAGCAACATTCTGATAGTTATAAAGTAAATTGTTTTAATGGGTGGTTGAACGCATCAGTTGGTTTAGAAACTCTTACCTTTCATTATTCTAACAAAAGGAAAGGTGGAGTTCAAAGATTTTCAACCAGGCAATTTTACCCAACAGTATTTTTACTAAAGGGCTTTTAAAGTCATTAAGCCATAAAGAAAGTTAACGATTAGCAAGAAACTATGCCCATTGAAAGCAAATTTGTGGCCCGAAATATTAATCTTGCTAAATAAAAAGGTGAATTAAAACATGAAAAAAATTTAAAGTGACAGGACACAAGCTTGGCCCATTTAAAAAAATTTCCATTCCGTATACCTTCTAGTATGGTGTGTAGGTTTTATAACAACAGTATGTAATATAGGTTGCTATTTAGAAATTTTATTTACTGGGAAAAAAAAGAATTTAAATGGCAAAAAAGTCAATAAAGTAATTATATTTTTGTCAATGTGAATTATAAAATTACTTATCCTGCCTCCTCCTGCTCCATGATATTTCATTTCCTGAAGTCTAAGGTGCATGGTAGGACATGTGTGTGGGCCTTTAGGGCACTGACAGATAGTGGTATGTGCTTAATTGAAGTACACACTGTGTGTCTTTAAGAAGGTAATGCGTCAGCTTGTTGATTTCTGTTTCTTTTGTTCTTGAATTATTTGCTTGGCAGCCTTATTACTTAGAAGTTCACTACACAGCAGGAATACAATCTTTCTAGATAAACACTTTGTGAGCTAAGCCAAAAAATTCTTCTGATAAACAAACAAAACAGTCTGTTACTATTTGCAGTTAGCATGTTTTCTTGTAAAAAAAAAAAAAAAGAAAGAAAGAAAGAAAGAAATTAAACAGGTCTACACTTGTTGAACAAATACCAAGAGGTGGTGATAGGCGAATTTGTTTGTCTCTATCATTATGGGCAAGGGAATGCCCTGCTTTGTCTTCCATGCTATTGACAACCACATTATATAAACTCCCAGCACCTATCTACATATTAGTAAGGAACATCAACAGCCACATCTCTGCTGGTCTCTAACGAAAGCATCTGCATAAAATGAAAGCTGTAAAACAGAGGCCTAAAACCGGCAGCCTGCAGGCCAACCATTGTGTGCAAATGTGTTTTGTTTGGACTGAATGGTGTTTAAGTTTTTTTAAAAACTTACTTGTCAACATTTAAAAAATCAGGAAATTTCATTCTTACTAAAAGGCACCAGGACTCCTTGGAGAAATGGCCAAATCCAGGACTGTTGTAGGAAAATGTGTTGTACCACAAAGTAAAGAAATGCTCAAAGAACGATGGATATCTGTCAGAACACAGGAGCTGCCTTGAAGGAACTCCAGATGGTCAAATGTAGGATGATTTGAGAATTAAAAAGAATAATGACCATGAGGGTTTCTAACATGTTGAAGTTTTTTTTAAAAATCCATGAATTGATAGCGTTACTAAAAGTCGAGCGTAGGAGGTGAAGAAAAGCTCCCTTTTACAGAACAGAATTATAGAAAATCATCATTTTACAATAACTCTTATTGTAATTGATTCAGGCAAGGATCATCCATCAATGAAAACCATTAGGTGAAAGTTGTTTGGGAAAAAAGTAGTCACACAGTTATAAAGTATCACCCTACAGATTATTTATTAATTGTAAAGGGGGAAATGGTTCTTTACAAATGAGAAATATGGCAGACCCATCTTAATCAAAAGATTAAATCTTTTAGCACCGGTTACAGGACAAATAGACATCAGGTACCTCCTGATGGGAACTATGAACTCAACCTCACCTGTGTGTGCTCTTGATGAAAACATTGAACCTGCATCAAAACATGTGGAAAAATCACATTATCTAAGTTAATCAGATATTCTGGAACCAATTGCCCTGAACTCCTCAAAAATGCCAATATCATAAAAATCATGAAAGACAAAAAAATCTGAAGAGGTAGAGAACTGTTCTAGATTAAAGGAGACTAAAGAGGTGTGGCAAGTAAAAGCAAGGTATGATCACTGATTAGAATATTTATATAGTTCTATATGTGTGTGCATGTGTATATACTATATAACTATTATGGGGCAACAAGAAATTTGAACATGGACTGCATAATATAGTATGCATCAATGATAAATTTTTGAGTGTAGAAAATGTATCATGGTTAAGTTGAAGAATGTCTTTGTTCTAAGAAATTCATGCTGAATACTTAGGGAGAAGTGTCATGATGTCTGCAAACTACCCTCCATTGGTTCAACCAAAAATGTGGAGGCGGGGGGAGGGAGGAAGGCAGAGAGGAGGAAAAAGAGGGAGATATGAAGCAAAATTCTAACAAATGGTAAATGAATCTAGCTAAGAGCATGCAGGCATTCTTTCAGCTTTTATATTTTTTGAAATTTTTTTCAAAATAAAAAGTTATGAAAGACTGAAGAACTGACATAAAATTCTAGATTCGGGCTTTTAAAGATTCTGAACTTCTGGCCCCCTGGAATTGCAGTCCACTGCGCTGAGCAGCAGCCATGCACTTTGGATGAGACATTGAGTCTCCAGTTTGCCCAGTCTCTCGCTCTGCCTCTTGTCCTACACTCAAGCTTCTTCATTCATTTCCTGACCTGTGTGATCCACACAGATACGTGAGTTTGTAATCCCACATAAACCATAACAGAGAGTGCCGGACATGGCTAAAACCATTTAGAGAAAGAAGCTCTTAAATCCATTTTAACAAGCTAATGAAATAATCTGAAGAGATGGGACCTAGAAATGGCCCCTATTAGTGACAGCAGGACTAACTTCTTAAAGATGTCACAGAATTTCTCGCTGAGACTTTTTTCAAGAGTTGGGAAATATTCTTCCAACTAACACTGGGGAAATAGTTCTTCCACTAATACTGGCAGGAGAGAGCAGAAGCCTTTACTGGACGTCCTTTGTACGTGATCGTTTGCTTCTCTCTTGCTGCTCTGAGCATTTTCTCTTTATCTTTTACATTTGTCATTCTGAATAATATGTGTCTTGGTGTAGGTCTATTTGGATTTATTCTTATTGGGGTACGGTGTGCTTCTTGGACATGAAAGTTCATTTCTTTCGTGAGAGTTGGGAAATTTTCAGCTATTATTTCCTCAATTACTCTTTCTGACCCTTTTCCTTTCTCTTCTCCTTCTGGAACTCCAATGACACATATGTTCTTGCGTTTTGTGTTGTCATTCAACTCTCTGAGCCCCTGCTCAATTTTTTCCATTCTTTTCTCTCTCTGTTCTTTTCTCTCTTCAATTTTAGCTGCTCTGTCTTCAGTATCACTTATTCTTTCTTCTATCATTTCGAGTCTGCTGTTGTATGCTTCAAATGTATTTTTGAATTCACCTATTGTGTCTTTCATTCCCATGAACTCCGTTACTTTTCTGTTCATGATTTCAAATTCTTCTTTACGTTCGTGCAATGACTTCTTGATGTCATTGATCTCTTTAACTATATTCTCTTTCATCTCATTAATTTGATTTTGGAAATGTGTGCTCATCTCACTGATTAGTTCTCTCAAATTCTGCATCTCTTCTAGGACTTTGCTGTATTCCTTTTCTTGGGCCATGTCTTCTATTTTCTTAGTATGGCCCGTAATTTTTTGTTGGTGCTTAGGCATCTGTTTAGTTTGTATTTTACTTAGATGCTCTATCTCTTTCTCTTTTATGGGGTTTTAGTGGCAGGAGGCTGTGAGTTACCACCCTCTTTGATTTTTGGCTCAACCTTGATTGTTAGGATTGTTCTGCTGGTTGCTCAAAACTGGGCACTGGACCCAGTAATTGGTTGTAGAGTCGTTTCCTAGGGCCTTGGGCCAGGAAAAGACTCTCTTACTTATTAACTTTCTTATGTGTACTTCCTTGTTCTGCCAGGAGATGGCGCTTGTTGGCTGCTCTCAATTCAATGCCTGGTCGGAGCGTATTTGTTGTGACACAGACCAGATCAATGTGATAGAGCTTCCTGTCTGGGGGTTAGGAGCCCTGTGATTCAAACTTTCTGAGACAGTTCTCCAGACTTCTCTCGTAGCGCCCCCCTTTTCCCAGCTAGGAAATATTTCCAGTCTCTTCTGAATCCTCAACAATCAGTCCCTGTTAGTAGAGGATGAGATTGGGAGGTTTGTATATCTTTAGCCCCTTGCAGGCTCTAAGGCAAACAATGGCGCAGCCCCACCCAGTCTGGAAGGGCTCTCTGGACAGGGCAGACCAAACCTGGGAGTCCAAAGCAGGGTCAGCCCCAGGCTCTCTCTCCCCTCTCCCGTGGTGTCCTCAACAATTAGTCCAGGCTAGAAGAGAGGGAGGTTGCGAGGATCGGATTTCTCCAGTCCTTTCCAGGATCCCAGGGCAAACCGCTGTGTGGAAGGGTCCGTGGGGCTCTGCAGCCCAAATTTCAGGTCCGAACATGAGTCAGCCTAAGGCTGTGTCCCTCTCTCTCCCCTTTCCGGGAGTGGCAGATCCCTGAAGCCCCCTTTGTCTGTGGCTGCAGGCCCAGGGGCCCGAGAATTCTGAAGAGTGTGGGGGAGGGTGCCGGCAGCAGCAGAAGCTGCTACTTGCAACTCACAGTTCTGTAGTTGCGATTTCCCTATTCTATCCTTCTCTCCTCTGGGTGGTGTGCAGCCTTCACCTGCTGTCCTAAACCCTAGAAGATCTTTTTCGGAGCTGTTTCAGCTTGTCCTCTAGCTATTTTTCTGGAGAAGAGATTCCCGTGTCTTACTAGTCCGCCATCTTCCCGAAAGTCCCCTCTACTAGCAGAAGCCTTTAAACATTATGGAAACACTAATGAAATTCTAATGCTAGGGGGCAATTACATGGTATTCTGTTTGCATTTGGGGGGTGAGGTCCTGGCACAAGAGGTCATGCAATTAAGCACTTAATCAATCCTTTGGCTAACAGGAAACAGTGACAGTCATGCTTCCCACAGTGCATTGCCATCCCCAGGGAGGTAGTTTCTGGTCTGATACTTGAAGGCAGTAAACCTCTTGGGGGAGTGGGTGTGAAGTGCTTTGCCCTCAGAGACATTCCACCTGGCTTTCCTCTCTCACTTCTGACCCTCCTGCTTTCCTGCCCTAGTACTCCGTGAGACTGCTTATCCCTATTAGATGTCTGGCTTGAGAGCACGCTACTTACCTCAGCAAAATGTCGGCGAAGCAGGGCAGAACAGAGACATACATCAGGAAAATAAAGTGAGTGTAGTGGTTTGAAGCTGTATGTACCCCAGAAAAACATGCTCTTAATCTTAATCCATTCCTGTGGGTGTGAACCCGTTGTAAGGAAGACCTTTTGCTGAGGTTACTTCAGTTAAGGGGTGGCCCACCTCAGTCAGGATGGGTCTTAATCCTCTTACTGGAGGCCTTACAGAGATGGCCATAGAGAGAGAGAGAAAGCCAGAGGGAGCAGCCAGAAGCTGCCGGTCAATGGAACCCAGGAAAGAGAAGATGGCGCCATGTGCACTGTCATGTTGTCAGGAAGGGAAAGCCAACGACCAAGGACCCACCTGCTGCCAGCCCCAGAAAGCCAGCATCCAGGGAGAGGGCAAGACTCACTGAACATCTCGACTTTGGGCTTCTCCTAGCCTCAAAAGCGTGAGCCAATACATTCCTGTTGTTTAAGCCAATCTACTGTAAGGTTTGTTTTAGGAGCTAGAACATTAAAACAGTGGGCCATGTTCCAGGAGGCAATAGAGCTTGCCCACAAGGTCACCCAACAACTTTGAGCAGGATTAGTATCTGAAATCCTTAACTGTGGTTCCTGTCCTCACTCACTCACATTCACTCACAAAAGGCTTTTGAAAGTGAGGAAAGAGTAGTAGAAAAGAAAATGCGCAAACCATTCTCAGGTTATTGGTACCCATAATTGGTTAAAATCAATAGAATCTTGTCTCTGGCCCATAGTATACACTCAACATTCTGACCACACTTCATGCATCTTTTTTTCATTTTTGCCTACGAGCCTTTTTAGACATTTTTCCCTAATCCCCTACCTGTGAATTTTTTTTTTTTTTTTTTTTTTTTTTAAAGATTTTATTTATTCATTCATTTATCCCCCCCTTGCTGCCCGTGCTCGCTGGGTCAGCCAACCACGCCATGCGGGCGGGCTCGCCCTCACCAGGAGGCCCCGGGAACCGAACCCAGGGCCTCCCACATGGCAAACGGGAGCCCCACTGATTGAGCCACAGCCGCTTCCCTACCTGTGAATTTTAATATCACATGTATACTGTATGAATGCATATGCACTGTATATATATCTGTGCTTTATACATAAAAAGAGTAAGATTCCCTGCCTCTACAAGAACCAATTTTTGCTTCCTTGGGAGGGATATTATTCCTGTTGAGAATGAATGCCCTAAATTAATGGAAAATTTCCCCCCATTTATTTTCATATTTGTTGTTGGAAAACCATACTTTTTACTTTCTAAAATAATCTATGGGGTTATGGAACGAGATTTGGAAAGAAATGCCATTCCAGCAAGAATCGGCACCCAGGATTCCACGAAAGGCTTGGGTCTCACAGCTAGGCCCCTGCTGGGTGCAAAGACCAGTCACTGGGAGACTTTAGAGTACGGTGTTTGGTGTAACATGATGGTTGTGATGTGTGGGAGCAGCAGGGCATGGACTTGGGGCCAGATGGAAGTGTGTCTGCATTCCAGCTTACTAACCAGGCGGCCTTGACAAATCATTAACTATCCTAAACCCATTTGTAAAACAGGGATAACAATACCTACCTTCCAAGGTGGTTATAAATGCAATTTGTGCATCCTAGGTAACGATGCTTGACAGTTTGCCCAAGTTTACTTACCGGGTCACCAGCCCCTGCCTGCCAAATGGCAATATTTGATTGCTTCTCCTTGCGTGTCTCTCCTGTTTTTCTAGTCTTCTAGAGGAACGGTTGTCACAGATAATATCTGAGCTGTGGCTCTCAGCCCTTGACTGGAGCTACTCTGACCTACTCTAAAGCCCCCTGTACCATCTACCACATGGTAAAGGTCTGCATAGGCACCTGATGGTGGCAACCACCTGCCCTTGACCTCCAACTCCTCTGGGGCCATCAACTCTTTCTCCCACAGCTGCTTGGAATCCTTTCCTTCACCTTCTAATAGCGCTATCATTTTCATTACACAATAAGATGGTTCAGCAGCAGAGAGGCTTGGGACCATAGCAACACAGCTGTTATGGGTTATTTGGTTTGTGTTTGTTTTATTTTGTTTTGAACCACATAGGCCTTTCCTTCCTGGGCACAGACATGTGATCCCCAGGGCGGACAGGTTGGGTTCAAGTACATCCACCTGCTTTATGTAGAGTCGGTGCTCCTTCCCACCACAGGGTCTGTGATGACTCCAACTCATCATAACATACTTGATTTAAGGTGATTTTTCTTCCAGGGACCTTGTCTCTGTAATCTGGCTTCTGTCATGATTACCCCACCTCCTAAACTGTCTGATATATTTATTTATAAATAAATAAATATTAAAAAAAAACAAAAACAAACCCCCAAAACCTCCCTTGACTCCTCCAAAGCAGCTAATGCCCCACTTCTCGACTTCCTTTTATAATAAAACTCCTCAAAAGAGTTGCCTAGGTCACCATCTCTGCTTCTGCTCCTCTCGTTCTCTCTCTCTTTTTTAAAATAAGATTTGTCCTCCTCTTTTCCATTTTAATAAGAGGCCCTCTTTTTTTTTTTTTTTTTTAATTATAGCTTTATTCATATCTGATTGGTTTTACATGAGTACTTCCCACACCCCACACCCCAGCTTGCTGTCTGTGTCCATTCACTGGGTGATCTTCTGTGTCTGTTTCTTGCCTTCTCTTTCTCATTTTTCTCCTCCAGGCTTTACCAGGATTCGATCCTAGGGGCCTCCAATGTGGGAGAGAGGCACCTTATTCCTTGTACCACCTCAGTTCCTAGTTTCTGGCACGTCTTGCCTTGACTCTCCCCTGCGTCTCTCTTTTGTTGCATCATCATCTTGCTGCGTGGTTCACTGCGTGGGCCTGCCTACCACATGGGAGGTCCCGGGTTCAGTTCCCAGTGCCTCCTGGAGAAGGCGAGCTGGAGCGACAGGCAGGCGCAACAAAAGAGACACAAAGAGGAAAGACAATGAGAGACACAACAAACCAGGGAGCTGAGGTGGCTCAAGTGTTTGAGTGACTCTCTTCCACATGGGAGGCCCCAGGTTCAATTCCCGGTGCCTCCTAAAGAGAAGACGAGCAGACACAGGGAGCATACAGCAAATAGACACAGAGAGCAGACAGTGACTGCAAACAATGAGGGGGGTGGGAATAAATAAATCTTTAAAAACAAAAAACCTTGGAGTCATGCTTGATTCTTCTTCCAACCATCAGAATCCTATGTGCTGTTCTCTTAGAATAAACCAAGCATCTAGTAACCTCTCACCACCTCCACTGCAACCACTTTGACCCAAGCTCCATCACCTCACACCTGGATTATTCCAACAGGCTCCTAATTTATCTCATGTCTCCACTCATCAAGCTAGAACAACCAATAGCTAGAGGAACCCTTTTAGAATGTAAGTCATGTCAAGGCATCCCTCTCCTCAAAACCCTCCGTGGCTCCCACCTCTCTCAGAGCAAAATCCATCATCTTTACTTTACTGTGACCCACTAGACTCTCATGTCTGACCTCCCTTATCTGTCTAAACTGATCTAATATGACCCTTTCCTTTGCTTAGTCTGCCTCAGCAACTCTCACCTGTTTGTTCCAAGAACACCAGAACACAACCAAAACATTACCTGATCCTGACTTGAGGCCTTTGTACTTGCTGTTCCCTCTGCCTAGAATGCTGTTCCCTGAAGAGCTGCATAAGTCACTCCTACATATTCTTCTGGACATTGTTCAACGCCATTCATCGGAAGCCTTTTCCTAGCCACACAATATAAAGAAGCAAGCCCTCCCCTGAATCGCCCTTGGCCCCCTTTACCCTGCCTTAATTTTTACCATTTGACGTATAACTGTTTGCTTACTATAGGACTCTCCTTACTAAGATGCAAGATTTGTGAGGACAGGGGCCAAGAACAGTATGTGGCACAAGGCAGGAGCTCTGGAAACACTTGCCAAATGGACAAAGGTCAGCCACCTTTTGCACAGGTATCTCATCAAAAATACTGACTGAAAGCATTGAATTCTTTCCATTTCTTCATAAGGACAATGAGTTTAGGAAAGGGCAAGACAATGGCTTTGAGCCCAGGTATAGCAGCATAATTTTATTACTGTTACTAGAATGGTATTTAATTTGTTCTTGAAGTAGAGGATACTAACTTTGATTTTAACATGAGCAAGTGTTTATTTTCTTTAAAGTCTAATTATGTAACCTAAAAAAATACAATTCAAAAATTAAAACATTAAAGGGCTAACTGTAGGATAGTAAAATGTCCTTTTTAAAATGAAGTGATGGTGACAGTAGTTGGTGGTTGGCTTTTTTAAATGCTGACCATCCTATGGCAATCTGTGAAAAAAAATTTTTTTTGGAAATTTTACTGATCCATGAAATACAAAAATCTGCGAAAGACAATTTTTTGATTAAAAAAAAAAAAATCTTTGATGACTTCTCTTCTTTTCAAGAGAAAGCCACACCCGGCCTGGCATCCAAAGTCTTCCATGTCAGGCCTCAACCTACCTTTCCTACTTTCCTGCTTTCCTTACCATAATGGGGGCATTCGGGGTCAGTCCCTGCCTGCCCTTACCTGACCTGGCCAAGCTCAGAGGCACCTTCAGCCTCAGCCCTCCTAGTTCCTGAGTTTTTCCTGACCTTAGCAGGGTCACTAAGAGGCCCACTTCAATGAGGGATGTGCTGAGGAAAACCCGAGGAACTTGCTGAGCCTCTGAGCTACAACCTTTCCCTGGGTCCACCTAATTTTGCTTCTCTGAGTTTAGTATTCCTCTTTCCTGAGGCACAGGAGCCCCACCTTGAATTCCAGCTCAGATGAGGTCCTAAAACACCTGCCTAGACCTGACTGGTTTCCTGTTCTCAGAGACTGCAACATGTCCGCCGGAGTCAGCCTCCAAACCCCATCAGCCACCAGGAACCAAGGGGCAGCTTTGTGCTAACCGCTTCCATTCCAGAGCCAGACCTATATTCCAGGAAGTTCCTCACACTCCCTCCTCCCTTGCCTTCTCTCACTGGCCTCAGCACCAAGTAGGCATCATAGCCAAGACTTTGGGGTTATTACGTGTCTCCTCACCATGTTGTACTTTCCACTTACGGACCTTTTCCTAGGATAGCCTGTCTGCCCTGAATGCCTTCTCTCTCATTCTGTGTTTCCCTCTAAACCCTTCAAGGTATAGCTCAACCGTGCCTCCAAACAATTTATTTTTATTATTCAACAAGCATCTAGAGAGTTCTTACCAGGCATAGAGGACAAGGTGAATGATACAGGTCCTGCCCACTAAGAACCCTGTTTATTGGGAGTGAGAGCCAAGGAGAAACTCACTTCCATGAGATTAAGGTTCTGAAAGAATGTATAACTGTACAAACATTGTTTTTAGGCACAATTCAGGACTCTATAGGTATATACTGAGTAAATAAATGGAGAAAATATGACTTCATTTAACATACCTGCAATTTGTTTAGTCAACAAATTATTATGTACCTATTATGTGTTAGGAATATCACAGAATTCTGAAAATTTAGAGTTTAAAGGGGCAGATTCTACTGATAATCTAATCATACCGCCTCAAACAGATCAGGGGTATCTAAACCGTGTACTTGACGGTGGAGAATGGGGTGCTCTGTGCTGTGAAATCAAGCTCCTGGGCACACAACTTTTCAGAGCACATCAATATTCAGGTATCCAAGAGAACACATTTGATGTCCTTTTTTTTTTTGGTAACGCCTACATTTCCTAAGAATTTATTTTAACATTTTTTTCAATCCAACAACAACATTTACTGGAGGCCTTTCTATGTGCCAGGTTGTGTGCTTTGGGGATACAGAAATTTAGAGGTAAGGATCCCATTTTGGAGGAACTCAATTAATTCAGGGAAATACACCTGTAAACATAGTATTGCTAAAGAGCAGTACGAGGTTCGAAAGACCCATTCACAGGTGACCTTCACAACCAGAAAAGAGTACCTCTCTGATAGAAACAGATTTTCTTTTCTTTGGAGTAAATGAACTCTTTGCCAGGGAAGATCTGAGAAGGTGAAAAACACCCATCAGCCCAAGAGAAATAGTGATAAACTTGCGTGTAGTCTGGGTGAAGGGGAGAGTGGTGCAGGGGGTGGGATGGGCAGAGACACTGCTGGTCTCACTCCTTCCCGGGGGAGCATTTCACTGGGGGGCTTTGGAGTTATCTTCCCAGAATAAGTAACACCCTGGCTAGTAGAGAACATTCCAAACTCAAATAGAGACATTTTCCCTATTATCCACCTATTTTAATTTTTCCAAAGTCTGCTACTTCCCATTCAGGGTCCTTATCCAGAGAAGACCCCACACACTTAATTCAGGAGGAAAAAGAAGGCTTTTAGAGAGGGCTCGAGAAAACAGAGAAGCAAGGATAAGTGCAAATTCTCTGGGTGTTTCGCTCATCTCTTACTCCTTAAAGTGTTCTTCCCATGTCATAGAGTTCAGTACACAGGGACCAGAACTAAAAAAAGCTAACCCCTGCTGTGTTCATTGCATATCACATTCTACATTGCTATTTGGATTTCATCTTCACAGAAACGCAGAAAAGAAGCCTGTTCCCATTAGAGGAAAAAACACTTTCAGCTTGTAATAAACAATCTTTTCCCCCTCTGATATCGTGGTCACCTACGGATAACTGATAAATATTTTAAAAGTGATCATTTCATTTCACTTCTCTAAGAACCCTTCTTTTAAAGACAAGATGCTATGATGCTCAGCAGTAGATAAATGTGAACTGTAATGAAAATCTACGAGTTTGAAAACAGGTGAATGATGAATTCTCTTAATGGACTGAGACAGTAGAAAACAGCCTATAAGTTTAAAAATCATGAATCCTAGCAAACTTGAGTTAAGTCCCTGTAATATTCAAGTGTGATGGCTCTTGAAAATCCAGATCTTATAGGTGATGTGGAAGAAAAACTACTGGAAAGAAAAATAAAATATCCCACAGCATCTAGAAAGTGAATACCCCTACTTTTGCTCTCCTGACTTTATCTGTCTTTTACCTCTCTGCTTCCTAGTTCATTATATAATGAGTGACTTGTGCCTGGATGTTCCATTTATGTCACTGAGGACAAAGGTCCGTAAAGGAAGGAGATGTAACCACTTGTCAAGGTGTTCATTTAACATAATACAACTCACTTTATTTTTTTTAAGCCCTGAAAATTCACTTTAGAGAATCAGTTACCTTGAGCATGCGGATTTCCCGAAGGGCGATTTTTTTTATGACAGGGTCATCTTCTGATTCCAGAAACCTCTTGATGGCCACAATCTGACCCGTGTCCCTGTTTCTGCATTTGAAAACAACTCCATAGGATCCTTCGCCAATTTTCCCAATTTTTTCATACTTCTCCATCACAAAGGAATAAATCTTCTTAAAATGGATCTTCACATAGTTTGAAAACTGTCGCTTACACAAAATATTGGAGTCAGACTGCACTAGAGAGCCCCACCCAGAGATGAGCCTGTCAAGAACCTGGAACAGAACAACGGCACTTGTGAAAGAATTAGGGCTGGACCCACCCCCTCAGCAGTGGCAGCGCGATCAAGGGTGACAGCCCGGCGTTGGCTGCCTTCCGTGACCCAGTTTTAATCGCCTGTTCCGCACCCTGCAAGTTAAAATGTAATCCTCCATCCTAAAACGAACAGAGTTCTCTGTAAGATAATCTATCTTTTTAATGTTATAGTTCATCCGATCTGAGACACATGAGCTGGCTGGAGGGCAGGGAAGGCTTCCCCGGTTCTAATTTCGGGTCTCATTTCCCTCAGGCAAGAAGACACCGCCCGGCTCCCGCGGGGGCAGCGGCGAGGCCCGAGCCTGCGGGGACCGCCCAGCCCCGCGGGGCGCCCGCCCGAACCCCGCCCCGGCGCCCCGCGTCCTCGGCCGCTGCCGTGGGCTCGGGGACCGCAACATCCCCGGGCAGGGCCACCTCTCCCGCCCCGCGGCTGCTGCGCGGCCCCGGGAGAGCGCAGCCAGGGCCGCTCGGGATTCCCGCCCGCCCGCGCCGCGCCCAGAGCCGCAGCCGCCCGGGGCCCGCCCGCAGCGCGGTCTCGAGCGGCGCCACGTGGCGACCCGGCCCCGTAGGGCCCCGGCCCGCGCCTCCTTCCCCGCCTGGGACTCACGGCGCCGCGGCTGCCGGGGCCTGGCCTTGCTCCCGCCACGCCGTCTCACCCGGCTCTGCTCGTCGCCTGCCCGGTCTACGGTCCCTATGGGAACCGGCCCCCGCCCGGGTCGCCCTGGGCGGGGCGCAGCACCCCAGGTTCCCGCCCGGGCGGGGTCGCTGTTCTAGCTGCGGGGAAGAGCCCGGGTGAGCCGCCCTCGGGCCGGGAAAAGAGCTGTTCTGGAGAGTGAGGCCGGGTCCTTCGGCATATCCGTCTGCCAGGAGAGGAGGCCTGCAAGATTGCAAACGCCCACGGGTCGTGAAAAACGCAGCTGTAACAGCATCTGCTGAGAAAGATGCCTGTGCTAGAAGCCTCTCCCGTGCAATCTGCACTTCCCAGGCATAGCCCTTTCCACATTTTGTAATAACTGTTGTTACTCACCTGTATTCCCTGCTAGACTTTAACTCCTTAAGGGAAATTTACCATGTCTGTCCTGATCAGTACTGTAGCATCCAATGATTGTATGAATGACGGAATGAATGAATGAGAGAGAGAGAAGAGATGGAGGAAAATGGAAGAGGAGGGTATGATAACTGAAATTAAAGTCAGCACTTCCCTCTATTAATATGGTGGTGGTGGTGTGTTGTGATGTGGACTTGACTCCACATTGACTTCCACAGCACTGGGGTCTTCTGATGCAGGGGTGGAGGCTTCCAGGGCCTACCTTAATTGTTTTAGTTTCCTTATTCCCATACTTCTCCCAATTGGTTTTCTTTTTTTGCTTACAAAAATGTTATTTATATATATATATATACATATATTTTAAGAGGTGCTTAGATTACCTAAAATATTACACGGAACCCACTGGGATTCCCATTTGCCCACCTCCCACACCTCCCACCACATCCCACACAAACATCTCCCACAGTGTGGCCCACCAACCTCAATGAACTTACACATCCTGGAGCCTTACCACCAATTGGTTTTCTACTTTCTCAGGTCTGAGCACAAGGGTGAGAAGTTGTTGGTCATGGGGAAATCACACCATAAGGCAATCAGGCAGATTGCCTTAACACTTTATCAACCATCCCTTTCCATATGCTCAGCACTGATTATATGGGTGTTTGCCCTGGAAGCAATACCTAAGGAGAAAGAATCAACACATTGTGAAATAGAGACCAATCCTGTGCCCAGCAGCATTCTACTAAATGTAAATCTGGGTAGGGTTCAGGAAGAGCTGCAGCTGGGGAAACAGGAGTTCATGGCTGCCTTGAAAACTGAATAGCATATAGATGGAGTCCATGGATGGGCTCGAGTTGGTCTGTGAACCTCCAAGAAATTGTTTGCAAATGGCAACAACTGATCTGTTTTCTGCTCTGTAGTTTTGCCTTTTCCAGAATGTCATATAAATGAAAACATACATTTGTAGCTTTTGACTCCGGTTTCTTTCACTTAGTTTAATGCATCTGAGAGTCATCCATGTTGTGTTTGCCACTAGTGCATTCCTTTTTATTGCTGAGAAACATTCTGTTGTAAGGATGCACCATGGGTTGTTCATCCATTCCTAGTTGAAGAATGTTCGAATTATTTCCAGTTTGGGGCAATTATAAATCAAGCCAGTATATACATTTGTTCATGGCCTTTTGTGTGAACATATGTTTTTATTTCTCTTGGGAAAATACATAGGAAGAAGACTGCTGGGTCATATGACAAGTATATGCTATTGTAAGTAACAGCCAAAATGTTTTCCAAAGTAGCTGCACCATTTTACATTCCTATCAGCAGTGCACAAGAATTTCAATTTCTGTGCATTCCTGCCAGTACTTGATATTGTCAGTTCTTTGGGTTTTAGCCATTCTAATACATGTGTAAAGATCTCTCATGGTTTTAATTTACATTTCCCTAATGGCTAATGTTCAGCAATTTTTCATGTGCTTACTTGCCACCTATATATCTTCTCCCTTTTGAGTTCTCATTTATGAGTTGTAAGTTCCTTGGGATTTTCTGTGTAGACAATCATGTCATCTGCAAATGGGAAGGTTTTAGTTCTTCCTAAATAGATTGCCTTTTTGTTTTTTGTTTTTCAGGAGGTACTGGGGATTGAACCTGGGACCTTATACATGGGAGGCAAGTGCTCAACCACTGAGCTACATCCATACCCCACCAGATTGCCTTTTATTTCTTTTTCTTGCCTTATTGCACTGGTTAGGGTCTTTAGTATGATATTAATAGGAGTGATGAGACATCCTTTTCTTATTCCCAATCTTAAGAGAAAAGCATTCAGTCTTCCACCATTAAGCATGATGCTAACTGTAGACAGGCAGTTTTTAAGATGGATCGTAAGGATTCCTGCCTCTTGGTATTCATGTTCTTGTTTAATCCTCTCCCCTTGAGGAAGAGCTTGGCATAGTCACTTGTTTCTAATGAATAGAATATGGCAAAAGTGATGGGATGTTACTTCCAAGATTTGGTTACAAAAAGACTATGACTTCTAGATTGGAGGTCTCTTTTGTTCTTTTTGCTCATATGCCATGTTGTGAGCTGAACCATGGCAAGGAATTGAAGGAGGCCAAAAGCCAGAGAAGAACTAAGGGCTTCAGTCCAAGAGTGCAAGAAACTAAATCCAGCCAAAAACCATGTGAATTTCCTCTCCTCCTGCCTCCTGTGAGCCTTCACATGACACTGTAGCACCAGCAAACATAAATTCAATGCTGTGAGAGATCTTGAGCCAGAGGTACCCAGGCAAGATGTGCCAGATTCCTGACTTACGGAAACTGTGAGATAATAAATGTTTGATGTTTAAGTTTTGGTGTAATTTGTTATGTAGCAACATATAACTAACAGATACCCTTTATCAGGTTGAAAACATTCTCATTAATTCCTGATTTGCTGATTTGATTTGTTTTTATTTAGTAGTGAATTGGTATTGAATTTCGTCAAATGCTTTTCTGTATCTATAGAGGGATCCTATGGTTTTTCTTATTTAGTCTGTTGATATAGTGAATTACATTGATTACTTTTCAAATGTTGAACCAACCTTGCATTTCTGGGATAAACTCAACTTGGTTATGGTGTTCTATCATTTTGATATACTGCTGGATTCAATTTACTAATATTTTAGTGAGGACTTTTACATACATGTTTCTCAGAGATATTGTTTTATAGCTTTCTTCTCTTGTAATATCTTCATCTGTTTTTGCTAATCTCATATAATGAGTTGGAAACTGCTTCCTTCTCTTCTATTTTCTGAGGAGTTTACATTAGGTTGGTCTTATTTATTCTTTAAATGTTTGGTAGAATTTGCCAGTGAAGTCATGCGGGCCTGGCATTTTCTTTGTCAAAATGTTTTTAGTTATGAATTCAATTTCTTTAATAAAATATAGGACTATTAAGGATATCTGTTTCTTCTTAAGTGACCTTTGATAATATGTATCTTTCAGTTTGTCTATTTCATCTAGGTTGTTGGATTTATGAGCATTAAATTGTTCATAATATAACATTATTGTCATTTTAATGTCTGTAGGAGCTATAGTATTGTACCCTATTTCATTCTTTTTTTTTTTTAACTTTATTTTGTACATTTAATAATTGAAAACATAAGCAATAAAAAACTAAAAAGTAAACACAGATGAATAAATATATACATTTCTCAATTAAATATAATGGATACATATAAAATTTTGTTGTTTTGTTTTTTGTTTGTTTTTTTTGTTTTTTTTTTGTGTGTGAATCAAACAATATATTACATGATATATTTGGTTCATAGTAATGCATTCATACAGTATTTGTCCTTTTGTGTCTGGCTTGCTTCACTCAACATAATGTCCTCCAGATTCATCCATGTTGCCATATGCTTCATGACTTCATTTCTTCTTACAGCTGCATAATATTCCATCATGTGAATAGAGCACAGTTTGTTTATCCATTCATCTGTTGATGGACACCTGGGTTGTTTCCAACTTTTGGCAATGATGGATAATGTGGCTATGAACATTGGTGTGCAGATGTCTGTTCGTGTCAATGCTCTCAGTTCTTCTGGGTATATACCCAGTAGTGGTATTGCAGGGTCACGTGGCAAGTCTATATTCAACTTCTTTAGGAACTGCCAAACAGTCCTCCATAGTGGTTGTACCATCCTGCATTCCCACCAACAGTGAAGAAGTGTTCCTATATCTCCACATCCTCTCCAACACTTGTAGTTCTCTGTCTTTTTAATAGTGGCCATTCTGATAGGTGTGAAATGATATCTCATTGTAGTTTTGATTTGCATTTCCCTAATCATGAGTGATGTTGAACATTTCTTCATGTGTTTTTTTGCCATTTGTATTTCTTCTTCGGAGAAATGTCTATTCAAGTCTTTGGCCCATTTTTTTAATTGGGTCATTTGTCTTTTTATTGTTGAGCTGTAACATCTCTTTATATATCCTGGATATTAAACCCTTATCAGATATGTGATTTCCAAATATTTTTTCCCATTGAGTCGGCTGCCTTTTCACCCTTCTGACAAAGTCCTGTGAGGTGCAAAAGTGTTTAATTTTGAGGAGGTCCCATTTATCTACTTTTTCTTTTGTTGCACATGCTTTGGGTGTGAAGTCCAAGAAACCACCACCTACTACAAGGTCTTGAAGATGTTTCCCTACATTTTCTTCTAGTAGTTTTATGGTCCTGGCTTTTATATTTAGATCTTTGATCCATTTTGAGTTGATTCTTGTATAGGGGGTGAGATAGGGGTCCTCTTTCATTCTTTTGCTTATAGATATCCAGTTCTCCCAACACCATTTGTTGAAGAGACTGTTTTTTCCCATCAGCGTGGGCTTGGTAGGTTTGTCAAAAACCAGTTGACTGTATAGGTGAGGGTTTATTTCTGGATTCTCAATTCTATTCCACTGATCGATATGTCTATCTTTATGAAAGTAACATGCTGTTTTGACCACTGTAGCTTTGTAATATGTTTCAAGGTCAGGCAGTGAAATTCCTCCCACATTGCTCTTCTTTTTTAGAATACTTTTGGCTATTCGGGTGCACTTACCCTTCCAGATGAATTTGGTAATTGCCTTCTCTAATTCTGTAAAGTAAGCAGTTGGGATTTTGATTGGTATTGCATTGAATCTATAAATCAGTTTGGGCAAGATTGACATCTTCACGATATTTATTCTTCCAATCCATGAACACGGAATGCCTTTCCATTTGTTTAGGTCTTTTTAAATTTCTTTTAGCATTGTTTTGTAGTTTTCTGCATATAGGTCCTGTACTTCCTTGGTTAAATTAACTCCTAGGTATTTGAGCCTTTTTGTTGCTATTGAAAATGGAATTTTCCTCCTGATTTCCTCCTCAGATTGTTCAGTACTAGTGTACAAAAACATTACTGATTTTTGCGTGTTGATCTTTATATCCTGCCACTTTGCTGAACTCATTTATTAGTTCAAGTAACTTTGTTGTGGATACTTCAGGATTTTCTAAATACAGGATCATGTCATCTGCAAACAGTGAGAGTTTTACTTCCTCTTTTCCTATTTGGATGCCTTTAATTTTTTTGTCTTGTCTAATTGCCCTAGCTAGAACTTCTAGTACAGTGTTGAATAACAATGGTGACAGTGGGCATCCTTGTCTTGTTTCTGATCTTAGGGGGAAAGCTTTCAACCTTTCCCCATTGAGTATGATTGTTGGCTGTGGGTTTTTCATATATGCCTTTTATCATATTGAGGAATTTTCCTTTTATTCCTATCTTTTGAAGTATTTTTATCAAAAAAGGATGTTGGATTTTGTCAAATGCCTTTTCTGCATCTATTGAGATGATCATGTGGTTTTTTTCCTTCAACTTGTTAATGTGGTGTATTACATTGATTGATTTTCTTATGTTGAACCAGCCTTGCATACCAGCAATAAATCCCACTTGGTCGTGATGTATAAGTCTTTTGATATGCTGTTGGATTTGATTTGCAAGTATTTTGTTGAGAATTTTTGCATCTATGTTCATGAGAGAGATTGGTCTGTAATTTTCTTTTCTTATGGAATCTTTATCTGGCTTTGGTATTAGGGTGATGTTGGCTTCATAAAATGTGTTGGGTAATTTTCCCTCCTCTTCAATTTTTTGGAAGAGTTTAAACAGGATTGGTGTTAATTCTTTTAGAAATGCTTGGTAGAACTTACCTGTGAAGCCATCTGGTCGTGGACTTTTCTTTGCTGGGAGATTTTTGATGACGGATTCAATCTCCTTAATTGTGATTGGTTTGTTAAGTTCTTGTATTTCTTGTTGTGTCAGTGTAGGTTGGTTATGAGTTTCTAGAAATTTGTCCATTTCATCCAGGTTGTCTAGTTTGTTGGCATATAGTTTCTCATAATATCCTCTTATGATTCTTTTTATTTCTGTGAGGTAATTTGTAATTTCCCCCCTTTCATTTCTGATTGTATTTATTTGCATCTTCTCTCTTTTTTTCTTTGTTAGTCTAGTGAGGGGTTTGTCAACTTTATTGATCTTCTCAAAGAACCAGCTTTTGGTTTTGTTGATTTTCTCTATTGCTTTTTTGTTCTCATTTTCATTTATTTCCGCTCTAATCTTTATTATTTCTTTCCTTCTTTTTGCTTTGGGATTGGTTTGCTGTTCTTTCTCTAGTTTCTCAAGTTGTTCAGTTAAATCTTTGAGTTTAGCTCTTTCTTGTTTCTTAATATAGGCATTTAGGGCTATAAATTTCCCTCTCAAGACTGCCTTTGCTGTATCCCTAAGTTTTGATATGATGTGTTCTCATTTTCATTTGTCTCAATATATTTACTGATTTCACTTGCAATTTCTTCTTTAACCCACTGAAAATTTAGGAGTGTGTTGTTCAGTCTCCACACATTTGCAAATTTACTTTTTTCCTGTCTGTTATTGATTTCTAGTTTCATTCCATTATGATCTGAGAAGGTGCTTTGTATGATTTCAATCTTTTTATATTTATTGAGAGCTGTATTGTGACCTAACATGTGGTCTATCCTGGAGAAAGATCCATGGGCACTTGAGAAGAATGTATAATCCGCTGAGTTTGGATGCAGTGTTCTGTATATGTCTGTTAGGTCTAACTTGTTTATCATATTGTTCAAGTTCTCTGTTTCCTTGTTGATCTTCTGTCTAATTGTTCTATCTAATGATGTGAGAGGGGTGTTGAAGTCCCCGACGATTATTGTAGAAATGTCTATTTCTCCCTTCAGTTTTGCCAGAGTTTGTCTCATATATTTTGGGGCACCCTGGTTAGGTGCGTAGATATTTATGACTGTTATATCTTCCTGGAGGATCGTCCCTTTTATTAATATATAATGGCCTTCCGCATCTCTTATCACTTTTTTGCATTTGAAGTCTGTTTTGTCTGATATTAGTATAGCTACCCCTGCTCTTTTCTGTTTACTATTCACATGGAGTATCTTTTTCCAACCTTTTACTTTCAGCCGGCTTGTATCCCTGTGTCTGAGATGAGTTTCTTGTAAGCAGCATAAGGATGGCTCATGTTTTTTTATCCATTCTGTCAGCCTGTATCTTTTGATTGGGGAATTTAATCCATTCACATTCAGTGATATTACTGAAAATGCACTATTTATTTCCTCCATTTTATTCTTTGGTTTTCACATGTCATCTTATTTTTGTCTTTCTTTTTACTCTTTTCGTTATCCTTTCTGCTTTTCTTTCTTCTATACTCTCCTCCAAGCTTCTCTCTCCTGTCTTTTTCTTTCAGGTTCTAAGGCTTCCTTTAATATTTCCTGCAAAGGTGGATTCTTTTTTGCAAACTCTCTTAGTTTCTGTTTGTTTGTGAATACTTTATATTCACCTTCATATTTGAAGGACAGTTTTGCTGGGTAAAGAATTCTTGGCTGACAGTTTTTCTCTTTCAGTTTCCTAATTGTATCATACCACTGTCTTCTCGCTTCCATGGTTTCTGAAGAGAAATCTGCACAAAGTCTTACTGGACGTCCTTTGTACGTGATCGTTTGCTTCTCTCTTGCTGCTCTGAGCATTTTCTCTTTATCTTTTACATTTGTCATTCTGAATAATATGTGTCTTGGTGTAGGTCTATTTGGATTTATTCTTATTGGGGTACGGTGTGCTTCTCTTTTTTTTTTTTTTTTTTTTTTACCGGGAGGTCCTGGGGATCGAACCCTGGTCCCTCCATATGGGAGACGGACGCCCAACCATTTGAGCCACATCCGTGCCCTACGGTGTGCTTCTTGGACATGAAAGTTCATTTCTTTCGTGAGAGTTGGGAAATTTTCAGCTATTATTTCCTCAAATACTCTTTCTGCCCCTTTTCCTTTCTCGTCTCCTTCTGGACTCCAATGACACGTATGTTCTTGCGTTTTGTGTTGTCATTCAACTCTCTGAGCCCCTGCTCAATTTTTTCCATTCTTTTCTCTCTCTGTTCTTTTCTCTCTTCAATTTTAGCTGCTCTGTCTTCAGTATCACTTATTCTTTCTTCTATCATTTCGAGTCTGCTGTTGTATGCTTCAAATGTATTTTTGACTTCACCTATTGTGTCTTTCATTCCCATGAACTCCGTTACTTTTCTGTTCATGATTTCAAATTCTTCTTTACGTTCGTGCAATGACTTCTTGATGTCATTGATCTCTTTAACTATATTCTCTTTCATCTCATTAATTTGATTTTGGAAATGTGTGCTCATCTCACTGATTAGTTCTCTCAAATTCTGCATCTCTTCTAGGACTTTGCTGTATTCCTTTTCTTGGGCCATGTCTTCTATTTTCTTAGTATGGCCCGTAATTTTTTGTTGGTGCTTAGGCATCTGTTTAGTTTGTATTTCACTTAGATGCTCTATCTCTTTCTCTTTTATGGGGTTTTAGTGGCAGGAGGCTGTGAGTTACCACCGCTCTTTGACTTTTGGCTCAACCTTGATTGTTAGGATTGTTCTGCTGGTTGCTCAAAACTGGGCACTGGACCCAGTAATTGGTTGTAGAGTCGTTTCCTAGGGCCTTGGGCAGGGAGGCTATGGAGGCCAGGAAAAGACTCTCTTACTTATTAACTTTCTTATGTGTACTTCCTTGGTCTGCCAGGAGATGGCGCTTGTTGGCTGCTCTCAATTCAATGCCTGGTCGGAGCGTATTTTTTTTTTTTTAAGATTTTATTTATTTATTCATTCATCCCTCCCATGCTGCCCGTGCTCGCCGGGTCAGCCAACCACGCCGCGCGGGCGGGCCCGCCCTCACCAGGAGGCCCCAGGAACCGAACCCGGGGCCTCCCACGTGGCAAACGGGAGCCCCACTGATTGAGCCACAGCCGCTTCCCCGGAGCGTATTTGTTGTGGCACAGACCAGATCAATGTGATAGAGCTTCCTGTCTGGGGGCTAGGAGCCCTGTGATTCAAACTTTCTGAGACAGTTCTCCAGACTTCTCTCGTAGCGCCCCCCTTTTCCCAGCTAGGAAATATTTCCAGTCCCTTCTGAATCCTCAACAATCAGTCCCTGTTAGTAGAGGATGAGATTGGGAGGTTTGTATATCTTTAACCCCTTGCAGGCTCCAAGGCAAACAATGGCGCAGCCCCACCCAGCCTGGAAGGGCTCTCCGGACAGGGCAGACCAAACCTGGGAGTCCAAAGCAGGGTCAGCCCCAGGCTCTCTCTCCACTCTCCCGTGGTGTCCTCAACAATTAGTCCAGGCTAGAAGAGAGGGAGGTTGCGAGGATCGGATTTCTCCAGTCCTTTCCAGGATCCCAGGGCAAACCGCTGTGTGGAAGGGTCCGTGGGGCTCTGCAGCCCAAATTTCAGGTCCGAACCTGAGTCAGCCTAAGGCTGTGTCCCTCTCTCTCCCCTTTCCGGGAGTGGCAGATCCCTGAAGCCCCCTTTGTCTGTGGCTGCAGGCCCAGGGGCCCGAGAATTCTGAAGAGTGTGGGGGAGGGTGCCGGCAGCAGCAGAAGCTGCTACTTGCAACTCACAGTTCTGTAGTCGCGATTTCCCTCTTCTGTCCTTCTCTCCTCTGGGTGGTGTGCAGCCTTCACTTGCTGACCTAAACCCTAGAAGATCTTTTTCGGGGCTGTTTCAGCTTGTCCTCTAGCTATTTTTCTGGAGAAGAGATTCCCGTGTCTTACTAGTCCGCCATCTTCCCGGAAGTAGCTATTTCATTCTTGATACTGGCAATTTTCCTCACTCCTCCTTTTTTTCCTGATCAGTTTGCTAGGGTTTTATCAATTTTATTGATCTTTTTAAAAGAACTAGCTTTTGATTTCATTGATTTTCTCTATTGTTTTTCTATTTTTCATTTTCACTGATTTCATCTCTTATTATTCTCTTCCTTCTGCTTGTTTTGAGTTTAATTTGCTCTTCTTTTTCTAGTATCTTAAAGGTGGAAACTTAGATAATATGTTTTAGATCTTTCTTCATTTGTTATACAACCCTTTAATGCCATAAATTTTCTTCTAAGTACTACTTTAAATGCAAACCACAAATCTTGATATGTTGTATTTTCATTTTCATTCAATTAAAAAGATATTCTCATTTTCCTTGTGACCTCCAAATGGACCCATGGAATATTTTGAAGTGTGTTGTTTAATTTCCAACTATTGGGGATTTTCCAGATATCTTTCTGTTATTGATTTCTAGTTTCATTCCATTGTTGTCAGAGAACTCACATTGTACAATTTTAATTCTTTGAAATGTTTTGAGGTTTGTTTTATAGACCAAAATAAGGTCTATGCTCATGAATATTTCTTTTTGATCATTTTTAAGTTAGGAGGCAAGAAAGTCTGTGTGAATTTCTCCAGAGCTACCTTGTCTGAAGTTCATACCAGGGTAAAGTTAGTCTGGAAAATTAACTTTACTGACTCTGCAGGGTTCGGTACCCAAGGATCCTGGAACTGTGCCAAGCCCAATGCTAGTTAGAGTAGGGAGCAAGTAAATCACTTATTCATACCTAAGCAGGCAGCGAACCAAAAAGCCAGCGTGACTAGCAGCGGCACCAATTGTTTTGTTTGGAGGGATTTGGAGCAAAATATTTGAGAACAACTTTGAAAGGAAGACAAACAGTTGATGGGCATCATTTAGCACAAAAACAGAAAAGATACTATGGCCTCTATACAATCAAATCACAGGTTGTCCTTTCCGATAGCAGGTATGAAATTGGTTTGATCTCAGAGAGTTATAACTCCCGGTAAGTATAGCTCTTGGAAAGCTGAGAAAAGTTCTGATCTGTGGGGTCTTTTTCTCAAGCAAGTGCAAAGAACAGTGGAACATCGTTATTATTTTCCACTTAGTGATCTTTTATTTGCAACTCTGCATAATTAATAAGAGAAAATACTTCAGTGTCCCTATGGAAACACAAATGATACTGTGGTATTTTTTGTTACTTTTTTTATTTGAGAAGTTGTGAGTTTACAAAACAATCATGCATACCATACAGGATTCCCATACATTGCCTCATCATCAACACCGTCCATTGTTGTGACACATTTGTTACAAATGAAAAGAACATAATAATACTGCAATCTATAGTGTATAGCTTATATTTGGTGTATTTTCCCCATAAACCACCCTATTATTAACACCATATATTAGTATTGTCTATTTGTTATAGTACATGAATGAACATTCTCATTTGTACTGTTAACCACAGTCCATCATTCACCTCAGGGTTCACTGCGTTATACAGTCCCCTGCCTTGTTCAGTCTATCCAAAGTGTACCCTCAGTAGTTCTCAGTTTTATCACAGAGTTGTGCTGTCATCAGCTCAGTCCATTTCAGAAAGTTTTCATTAATCCAAAAGGAAAAATCCCATATTCCCTTATACCACCCTATTTGACCCTTAGCATTGAATACTGTGGTATTTTAATCACTTGAGGAAACAATAAACATTCATTAGAGCAAAACATAGTAGTAACCAGAACCTGGGATTTGAAATCAGAGGATCAGGAGTTCTGTCTCCTTCAGGTGTTTGAGCTTGTGCAGGTTAATTACTAGCAGCTCTACAACAGCAGCAACCGCAATAACCAGAGTGCTTATTTCATGGCCTGTGCTATGCTACGGGTATTATATGCATGATCCTTACAACAACACCAAGAGACAGACATTATATTATACCAATATAATATAATATTGAGTAACTATGATTTTAAAATGACACTACACAGCAGTGTGAGGGAATACTTGAATTTACTTTCCCTGCTTTAAGTGGATTTGGAAAGGAAATTGTCTCTAGAGCACATACTGAAAATAGTTAATAATTACCATTTAGGGGTACTTATTATGTCTTGGCTCAATAGCCATGTCATCTTTAATCTTTACAACAATTCAACATGGTTGGAATTATTAACGGCTCCATTTTAAAGAAGAAGATGAGTCTCTGTGAGGTTGGCCAGTGTAGGCAAGGCTGTCAAGGGCAAAGACAGGTTTCCAACCCAACCCCACCTATTTCCAAAGCCCATGCTCTGGTGGGGGTGAATGGAGTTAGAACATCCAAGAACACCTTGAAAAAGGACCTCTGTCTTTGGAAATCCAAGAGAGCTGACGATGGGGCAGATCTGCTGTCCAATCCTGATATGTAACAATCTAAAGAGAAGTCAGCTGTCAACTAAGTTCTTCCCAACCAGTCACTGCTTAAATGTACCAAACCAGGCACATAAATAACTTTTCCCTTTATCTGGAGATAGTAAAGAATGGTGAATCAATGTAAATTTTCCAGTATTTACTGGAAAATCAATTTTTTAAATAAACTTTATTTCAACTTCAAAAAATAAAAAAGGGGAGCAGATGTGGCTCAAACAGTTGAGCACCTGCTTCCCACATGGGGGGTCCTAGGTTCAGTTCCTGGTGCCTACTAAAGAACAAACAACAAACAAAACAAAAAAACAACTCAAGGGAAGCGGCTGTGGCTCAATCAGTAGGGCTCCCGTTTACCATATGGGAGGCCTCGGGTTCGGTTCCTGGGGCCTCCTGGTGAAGGCAAGCCCGCCTGCATGGCGTGGTTAGCTGACCCAGCGAGCACGAGCAGCAAGGGGGGGATAAATGAATAAATAAATTTAAAAAATCTTTAGAAAAAAAAAAAACTCAAGGAAGCCAATGTGGCTCCATGGCTGGGCACTGGCTTTCCACATGTGAGGTCCTGGGTTCAATCCTCAGCCCCCCATACCTCAAAAAATAAACAAGCAAACAAACAAATAAATAAATAATAAAAATTTTAAAAAAAGAAAAAGGGAAAAAAGGCAGCTCAATAAACCATGGAAGCATCACCTTAAAAAATTCTGTCCAGGCACATTTATCCTATCCAATCCCAAAGACAAACTCAGCTGTCTCTCCAGTGGTCTGAAAGATGAATAAATGAGCACAGACTGGTCAAAGGACATGAAAAAAAATGTTAATGAAAAAAAAGAAAAAATGCTTGATCATATTCACATTTCATAAAACTAAATGCTATATTCTTTTTTTTTTTTTTTTTTTTTTTTTTTTTTTTTTACTGTTAGCATTGTTATAGTACCTACTTTGCCTTTAGGACAAAAATATTACAATATTACTGTTAACTATAGTCTATAAGTTACATTAGTGATATTTTTCCCATGTATCACCATATTCTTAACACCTTGTAATAGAAGAACATTCTTGTATTTGTATTATTATTATTATTATTTTTTTAAAGATTTTATTTATTTATTCATCTATCCCCCCCCTGCTGCCTGTGCTCGCTGGGTCAGCCAACTGCGCCGTGCGGGCGGGCCTGCCTCCACCAGGAGGCCCCGGGAACCGAACCCGGGGCCTCCCATATGGTAAACGGGAGCCCCACCGATTGAGCCACAGCCGCTTCCCTGTATTTGTATTATTAACCACAATCCTTACTACCACCAAAATCACTATATTATACAGTCCATAGATTATCCTAGATTATACTCTAGTGAGTATAACTAACTCTGCTGATTTATAAATGTGATTGTGGCTGAGAGAGGTAGTCTAGGGCAGTTAAAGTTAATTGTAAAATCAATTTTTAAGAAAGCCTTTCATCCTGACTTTACATGCAACCCAACCAATGCTAAAACATTTTTATCCCTAGTTAACACCATTTTAGTTATTTTGTGTGATTTTTGTTTTGTTTTTATTTTTAAGGAGGTGCCAGGGATTGAACTCAGGACCTTGTACATGGGAAGCAGGTGCTCCACCACTGAGCTACACCTGCTCCTCTTGTATGTTTTTTTTCCCCTTTAAATACGTATTGTACTTTATATATGGCAAGCTAGTCCTTCTGAAGCATCTCTTCTTTCTAAAAGGTTTCTTTGTTTCTGAGTCTTCCTTTAACATCCTGACACGTTTGTACTTCCAAATTTTAAAACAACCTCCCACTGAACTCAAATGCCCTGAGAGCTGTTAAAGGTTAAAGTGCGTCCCCCGATAAGATAGATTCAAGATATGTTCAAGTCTTGACCCCCAGTCCCGTGAATGTGACCTCATTTGAAAATAGGGTCTTTGAAAATGTGATTAGTTGATACCAGGCCAAACTGAATTAGGGTGGGCTCCAATCCAACATGATTGGTGTCTTTATAAGAGAGAGGGGACAGCAGACAGTCACTATGGAGAAGGCCACGTGAGGATGGAGGAGGCAGAGTGGTAGGTCTAAAGCCAAGGAACACTAAGGATGGCCAGCAACACTAGAAGCTAGAAGAGGCAGGAAGGAGTCTCCCCTACGGGCTTCACGTGGAGCACCTTGATTTCAGACTTCCAGCCTCCAGAACTGTGAGATACATTCCTGCCTTTTGAAGCCACCCAGTTCACGGTAATTTGTTCATGGCAGCCCTAAGAAACTAAGACAAGAACTCAGCAATATTGCCATTAAAAACCTGGAGGGTTCGTGCGTCTAGCCCTGGTCTACCAGCTGGTGAGTCAATGTCTATGATGATCTTCCTTCAGGAAACAAGTCTCAAAACCTCAAGGTGACCATCTATTTGCCACTCTGGACAGTTGATTGCTAACTGTACTAAATCTTAAGGCATGTCTCTGAGATTATAATTTTAGAATCGATCTGTTCTAGGGAAAAGCCTTTCAAAAGGTAAATTTATGAGATTGACTAAATAGGAGAGAACAGTAATATTTACTCTTTGAACTTCAGCTTAGAGCTGTAACACAGAAAGAGCTGTTTGGAAAGCAGACCTTGACTGAGCACTGACAAGCGTCAGATACCACACTGGGCACTGGGGTGAAGTGACTTTCCCAAGATCAAACTCTGTCAACATGCAGAGCAAGTTCTCTAGTGGCTTTCCTCCATGGAGGAAACCACATAGGAGATCTTGGCGGGCTGTTGTTTATATTGTGCTTTATGCTTTCGAATGAATACACAAGGGTCTGTGCAGGAGAGAGGGCACATCTGGCATTTTAGGAAATAGATACAGAAAAGTTGAAGGACTTTCAGAGTCAAAAACAAAACAAAACAAAACACACGCACACAACAAAAAACGAATCTGTAGTAACAAACAGGCCTAGAACCTGGGTCTCAGTTCTGAGTTGTATTCTTTCCACTCTGCTGTACCATGCTGTGGCTTCAAATGAGCTAGCTCTAATTATGTGGTTAAAGAAATATAAATCTGTTTTAAGAAAACTAAGCTGTAAAACAAATATTCATGTGTGTGTGACACGTGGGAGGAGGTGAGATGGGCAGGGAAGTATGAATTATTTGCATTTTTAAAATGTTCCTCACTTTAATAATTCACTGCAAGATTTCTTTTCATAATTGTTTCAGAAATGCATCCACTTAAAAGAAAAAATAGAGCTAATGCTATCAACTTTCCCCTCTCTTGTGGAATCTTTGTGATGCTTATCCATTGGTGTCTAACTCATACAAACAGAACCCTCTGGCACCCTAGATACATTTTCCATGTCAACCATTGAATTTTTGAGGCATCTATTGATCCAAAAGATCTAAATAGTTTCATAAGATCATCTTTGAGCAGCATGCATACCAAGGATTGAATGAAGATTATAGTTACAGCACAGAAGGAAATCCTATTATTGTAAGTAGCTTCCACAGGAATGGCTCATTGTCAGATGTTATAATGAAATATTATTGTGAGGCATCTAAAATGAGTCCACACACACACAAAAAAAAGGAAAAAAATTAAAGATTAAATAAATCAATAAAATGAGTTTATGTGTAGGTATTTGTGAAGATATATGCACACAAACAACATTCCCCCCAAATAATAAGAAATCCTTCATCTTAAACAGCAACATATTAATTTTTCTACAATATCATCTGCTCTGACTTTTTCCATAAGAGCAAAGACTCTGGAGCCAGACTGCCTGGGATCAAATTCATCTCTGCTATTAACAATCTGTGAGAACTTGGGCAAGTTATTTAGTCTCCTTATGCTTCATTTCTGTCATCTGAAACCTTGAAATTAGCTACTTCTTGAAGTTGTTGTGTGGATTAAATGAGTGCTATATTCAGATTAGCTATCATTGTTATTGTTATTGTTATTGTCATCATCATCATAATAATCTCTTTGTACTATTTTCCATTCAGGTGGGCATTTCATCTACTTCTAATATGTACTCCATACTTTACTGAAAACATACGTAAATTTATAGATTCACTTATGGCCTACCAATCAAGGAATAAATCTTTTTAGTCACTCAGAGTTATAATCAATACACGTGGGGGCTCGATTCAAGGGTAGCTCTGAGATATTCTGGACCTACGACGTGAATTACTAGTGTGTGTCTTCTCTTTGAAACCATCACCTCTCTCTATCTGTAATTTCTTCATTATAATAAAATAAAGGCTTAGGATTCAAAGAAAAGATAATGCTAGAGACATATGGAAGGGAGCTTAGCGAATCTCCTCAATCTGCATATGAGAAAAATAAGTGGAACTGACTTGTCCAAGCTCACTTAGCCAGGAAAGGGAAGACCTGGCATTAGAGCCCAATGCTTCCCACTACCAGAGTTGAGCTCTTTCTCCCACACCACGCTGCAGCTAAGGGGCACTTTTAAGAAAGGAGACAGCATGTGTGAGGAAGAGCAAAGGCCCAAGAGCCTGACAGAACTGGGTTCATATCTGGGTTCTATCCTTTCTCAGCAGTGAGAAACTGGGGGAACCATTTCGTGTATTAGTCTGGGATCTTGTTTGCCAACCATAGAAGCCACTTCAGCTCGTTTGCGCGGAAAGGAATTTATTAAAGACTATTAAATAGCTTGTCAGATCTGGAGGCTACACAGCCAGCAAAAATGCCAAAACCACTCTGCAGGACGGCCTCGGCCAGACCTCAGTGCCACTGCTGCTGCCGGTGCTTCAGATGGCACTGCTAAAGCGCTGCACGCTCTACACAAGAATCTCCCTCAGCCTTGCTCCTGAATGCCAGACTCCTTTGCTCCACCCGAGCCAGAAAAAAATGGATTCAGGGTGACACAGTCTTCCTCATGCTTCTCTCTTCCCGATCGAAGACTTGCATGAACCAGTCTGGTTAGGACAGTCTGCACCCTAGCTAAGGTGCTGGGAAAGGGAGTTTGAGTTTCTGCCTTGGGAAGTCCAGATTCTTAATGTGGGAAATTCCCTAACACAGGAAGGATATTCAAAGACAGCCACAAAGCATGAGAAATATCCACAGTACTTTTTCATCCTATTTATAAATAGAGATAATAATAGATACTTCATTACTTTGTTTTGAAAATGAAATGAGATCTCATATGTAAAATGTCTAGCAGTGCCTGGCACATAGTAGATGTCAATAATGTTATCCTGGAAACGGATGTGGCTCAAAAGGTTCGGCGTCCGTCTACCATATGGAAGACCGGGGTTCGATCCCCAGTACCTCCCGGTTAAAAAAAAAAAAAAATAATAATAATGTTATCCTTCTCTCAAGAAAATGTAATCTGTGAGCTGCCACCTGATGTGGCAAGGGGGTTAGTGTAGACAACTAGATGATACAATTTTAGGGACCTCAAAAGAGCTCTAAGACCCCTAATATCCTTTAGTACTTTAGTTTACATTCTGGTCTTTAGAAAATGCAAATATGTAAAAATGGTGTTCAATTTTAGGCTGTAAATTACATGTTACTACAAGGCCACACCATATGCTAGAAAGAGTACTCACCTGGACATTAAGAGGTCTGTGTTCAAATCCCACCTATTTCCTTATAATTAACTCGATGACGTGAACAGTTGGTTATCTGCTCTCGGCCTCTTTTCTCTGTGTTAAAAGAAGGGTGAGCTGCTGTATCAACATTGAGCTCTGAAGACCCACACTGCTATGAATGAAGGCTCCTGGGAGCAGATTTTGCTGTGAAGCAGAAAAGAGAAAGCAGGAAGGGCCTGGGTCCTTAAAGGAGTGCAAAGAACTCTTGGGGAGAAGAAGAGGATACAATCGTAGCCCATGCCAGGGTCTACATAATGGGGCCAAAGTGATGAGGGGTGCTATTTCCACCACAATGGCAACTTTTATGGAAGTCAGTAAAACCATTAACCCAATAATCGGCAGAAAAATTAAAGCCTGTGGGTTACTTAAGCCACCTTGAAGTACTTACCTGACATGGGGAGAAGGGATCTCACTCACTCTCCTCACTGAAGTGTACTTTCCTTTCTAGATTCCACCCTTCAGTTTTATAATCTACTTTGCTCTTACCTTTGCTCTACCACGAAGGCCTTAGCTTCATTATGCCTAAGTGCGTGACAGAAATAGTCTTAAAATATACTGCCGGGCACATAGTAGGCACCTAATTAAAATCTGTGGAATAAAAATGCCAGTTCTGGCACTGATAGAACTCAATCTTGCCACTAGGCAAGGGCTTTATTGCATTGTTCACTCACTGCTATTCATTTCCCCGATTTATTCCTAAGAGGAATGCTCAGAATTCAAAAGAAAGGATGCTTTAAATGATTCCTATTTGGACACCAGTTCCTCAAACAAAAGTCTCATAGTTAAGGTATAAATATGTGGGGAAAAGATTTTTTTGTCCCTGCTTGTACTCAATGATAATGAAAGTTATGGAAATCAATTAATTATTGAGTAATTATTTCCTGTAACATACTGCAGATATAAAGTTGAATTAAGACACAGTCCTTGTTCTTGGGTATCAATTCCAGAAGGGCAGTCAGATATAAGTAGAATACAATGTGTTAAGTTGTAATAGAAGCAAGTAAAAAGTATGGTATTATATTATTTTAAGTTATTTGCATTTTGGAAAGGCCAATAATTTTTAAAATATTTCCTTAAGTTTTCTACAGCTCCCACCATTATGATCTTAAGCTCAAGTGGAAACAGTTTGATAAAGGACAGTGGCATGTGTGTAAATCTAACACACACACACATTGTTTCAAGTTTGGAAGACAAAATTCAGCTTTTAATATAATTTTTTTTTTTTTTAAGATTTATTTATTTACTTTATCCATTTTAAACCCCCCCTTTCCCATTTGCTGTTTTTGTGTCCATTCACTGGGCAATTCTTCGTGTCTGTTTCCTGCCATATCTTCTCATCCTCCTCCTCCAGTCTTTACCAGGATTCGATCCTGGAGACCTCTGATGTAGGAGAGAGGTATTCTGCCACCTGCACCACCTCAGCTCCTGGCTTCTGGAGCTTTCGGAGCATCACGTCTTGTCTCTCCCCTGTTACGTCATCATCCTGCTGCATGGCTTCCGGGGCCCGACGGCTCAGCGGCACACAGAGCCTGGCAGCCCATGCGCTTTCTATATATATATATATATTTTTTTTTTATTTTATCGGGAGGTCCAAGGTATCGAACCCAGGTCCCTCCATATGGCAGACGGACGCCCAACCATTTGAGCCACATCCGCCCCCCAGCTTATAATATAATTTGAACCATAGTTTGCATCAATAAATATTAAGACTGTTCAGATGACATTGGCAAGGCACTTTTCAACTTGTTTGAAAAAGAAAAACAGAGCCATCTTTAAGACCTAGGTTAAATACCAAGTTGAATAAATAGTCTTCCAGATCCCCCAGATGGAATCAATCTCTCTCCACCATGCTGCCATTCTGCCTATTAGAGATATTTTGCCCAAGTCCATCTCAAAATAGACTTTGTGCTCATTGAGAGCACTGGCTTTGCTTACTCCTGTTTGTTCCCTCAATGTCTTTGGTACATTGCCTCACTAATAGTAGGTGCTTTAAGGTCTGTTCTGAATTAAGCTGAATGTTGGAAGACCAGCTCAAAGAAGGATGTGCTATATGCTCAAAAAACAATTCATGTACATTTTTAAAGGCTGAGAGAAGTTTAAACTTACCATTTGCTTTGAACCCAGAACCTTGTACATGGGAAGCAGCACTCAACCTCTTGAACTACCTCTGCTCCCCCCATTTCCTTTTTTTTTAAGATTTATTTTATTTATTTCTCCCCACCTCCTCATTGTTTGCACTTGCTGTGTCTGTTTATTGTGTGCTGGTCTTTTTTTTTTTTAGGAGGCACTGAGAACCAAACTGGGACCTTTGTTGTGGAAGGGAGGCACCTAATCGCTAGAGCCACTTCTGTTCCCTGCTTTGTTGTGTCTCTCATTATGTTTTTTTCCTTCTTGTGTCTCATTGCATCATCTTGTTGTGTCAGCTTGCCATGCCTGCCCACTGCATTAGCTCGCTGTCTTGCTCATCTTCTTTAGGAGGCACTGGGAACCTCTGTTCCCTACTTTGTTGTGTCTTTCATTGTATTTTTCTTCTTGTGTCTCTTGTTGCATCAGTTTGCTGCACCTGCCCATCGTGCAAGCTTGCTGTCTTCTTTAGGAGGCACCAGGAACCGAACTAGGGACCTCCCATGTGGTAGGCGGGAGCCCAATTGCTTGAGCCACATCTGCTCCCCCCACAATTTGCTTTTATGGAGCCATAATGAAAAAGTAGACCAATAAGCTGTACTTTGGCTAATCACAATTGATTAGAACACATTTTATTAATTTCAAGATTATTAATTTATTGTTGCTATAGTAGATACTGAAAATTTCTGCTCTAAATTTCTCTTGCTAAAACTGAGTGGTACTAGAAGTACAGAGAATTATGTGGAAATACAAATAAAACATAATATACAGGAAAAGCAGAGAATTTATTTAAATGTTGGTTGCCAATTAATATCATATGAGTCCTCCCTTATTAAGTCTTCTGAAAAAGGCATTGTTTAATGGCTGCAAGACCCTGCCGAGACCTTGACCTTGACCTTGAGATTCCAGGTGGGACTCTTTCCAGGGCCAAGGGCAGTCCCTGGATATTCCAAACAAGCCTCATCATTGGCCCCCCACCAATGATGGGATAACCAAGAACAGCTGGGGCCCCTCCCCTTAGCATTAGCAAGGGGAGGAATAATTAATAGCTTAAAAGGTAATCACATAAGTCAAAGCCTGCTCTGTCTACCTAGAGGAGCCTACATCAAATCTCGGTGAGTATTTCCATCCTTCTCTCCCATTTTTCAGCAAGCTCTGTTCTTTTCCCCCATTTCCCGATAAGTTCTTTTTACTGGCCTAACTTAAAAAAAGAAGGCATAGTTTAGATGAAGGGCCACAGTCAAATGGATGTAAAGCAATTATCTCTCTGTTTAGTGCCTTTGAAGTTCCAACCCTACACTACAGATATTAGAACATAACTTGTTAAGGGAAAATGACACAGCTATAATTTTTTTTTTTTTTTTAAAGATTTTATTTATTTATTCATTTATCCCCCCCTTGCTGCCTGTGCTCGCTGGGTCAGCCAACCACGCTGTGCGGGCGAGCCTGCCCTCACCAGGAGGCCCCGGGAACCGAACCTGGGGCCTCCCATATGGTAAACGGGAGCCCCACTGATCGAGCCACAGCCACTTCCCCACAGCTATAATTTAACAGGTGACATTTTTGCTATTTGCATTGTTCTAGGTGGCACATTTAAAGTGGTTCCTAGCCTCCTTAACAATCTAGCTCAAATATTGTCCCCCAAAATATTATGTTATTTACTGATTTAATGTCTTTCAGCTCCAAAGTAATATTCTGTTCTGTAATGCTGGGGCTGGAACTGTACAAACTGTGTTTCCTAGAATCTGTTGACAGCTGACTTCTAGTTAGGTTCCACTAAATGGAGACACTAGAAGGAAAATGGATAGAAGAGGAGAAAAAATTTCCTTCCTGTTTCTTGCTGTTCCTTAACAGTGGAAGTTTCCTCTAACTCCAGCCTCTTTCAGGTCTTCCACCCCTTCAGAGGAACTGTCAGCAGCCAGCAGCTCCCTCTTTCTCAGACTTCACAGGGCCCTTCCTGTCAGCTCCTGATGAGTCAGTGGCAGTCTGGAAACAGTCCCTCTGCAGAGGTTGAGAGCCAATTCTGTGTGTCTTCTCTGGAATAAATCTTAAAAAAAAAAAAAGTATCTAGTGTGCTTTCTGTTTTGTTGTCTCAACTTTGATATACTGAGGGATAATGCATAATATTTAAATAATTTACTTACAATATGTACCTTATTTTCAGAAAACTCACAGGTATTTTCAATTTATCTACATTTTAATAGACACCAAGAGTTCAAGAAAAATTGTTTTTTTAAAAAGGTTTATTTGTTTACCTTTATCCATTTTTAACCCCCCTCTCCCCACCGTTTTTGCTGTTTTTGTGTCCATTCGCTGGGCAAATTAACCTCTTTGGTTTTCTCATTTATAAAGTAGGAACTTCACTACTTTCACCACAGGGTTAATGTGAAAATTCAATGTGATAATATTCCTCCTCCCCTAACAATACAATTCTTGGCATAGCTTCTTTTAAATAAATGTTTTCACTGAAATATGGAGGACATACAAAAAAATTCATAAATCATAAATGTACACTTTGCTAACACAGTGATATGAAATGGAACATTTCCAGTACCCCAAAAGCATCCCTTCATGTCCTCTCTCAATGATTACTCCCTCACTCCTCCTTAAAGGTAACCACTGTCCTGATTTCTAACACCATAGTTTGTTTTTGAACTTCATATAAATGGAATTGTACAGTATACGCTTAATGTCTCGATATTTTTAGATTCAATCCCATGTTACTGTGGCTACGTGGAAGTTCATCCTTTTTTATTGTTCTGCAGTATTTTGAGTTGTGAATATACCACAATTTATCCATTCTACTGTAGATGGACATTTAAGATGTTTTCATATGAACAGTCTAATATGTATATCTTTATATATATACTGTTATAAATAGTCTTGTATATATCTGTTGGTGAATATGTGTTTTGGTACGAGTCTTTTGGAATTGCTGAGACATAGGATTTGTATATAGTCAGCTTTAGTTTCCAAAGTGATTGTACCAGTTTATACTTCTACCAGCAGGGTATAAGGGTTCCAGTTGTTCCATATCCTCACCTACACTTCATATTGTCCTTTTTCATTTTAGCCATTGGGGTGGGTGTGTAATAGTATTGCATTGTGATTTTAGCTTTTTGTGGTATTGCATTATTTTTTTAAAAAAGATTTTATTTATCCCCTCCTTGCTGCTTGTGCTCGCTGTGTCCATTTCCTGTGCGTTTTTCTGTGTCTACTTGTCTCCCTTTGTTGCGTCGTCTTGCTGCGTCAGCTCACCGAGCAGCACGGGCTGGCTTGCCTTCACCAGGAGGCCCTGGGAATTGAACCCGGGGCCTCCCATATGGTAAACGGGAGCCCTATCAATTGAGCCACATCCGCTTCCCTGGTATTGCATTATTGACTTAACTTAAATTTTCCTGGTAACTAATGAAGTTGAATACCTTTTCAAGTGTTTACTGACCTGCTCTTTTACAATAGCTTTATTGAGGAATATTTTATATAACATAAAATTCAATCATTTTAAATGTACAACTCAATGATTTTTAGTGAATTTATAGGGTTGTGCAACAATAATCACAATCTTCAGAACATTTCATCATCTCAAAAAGAAATTTCTTGCCCATTTGTAGTAACTCATTCTCACAGGTTGCCCTGTGCAACCATTAATATAACCTGTTTTTAAAGATTTGTCTTTTCTAGACATGTCATTTAAATGGAATCATTACAATATGTGGTCTTTTGTCTGACTTCTTTCATTTAGCTTAATATTTTTGAGGGTCACTCACGTTGTAGCATATATCAGTATTTTGTTCCTATTTATTGCCAAATAGTATTCCACTGCATGGATATATCACATTTTGTTTATCAGTTTACTGGCTGATTGATATTTGGTTTGCTTCCAGTTCTTGGCTATTATGAATAATGCTGCTAGGAACATTTGTGTTCAAGTTCTTATGTGGAAATGTTTTCTCTTGGGTAGATACCTAGGAATGGAATTGCTAGGTAGATACCTAGAAGTGGAATTGCTGGGTAATAAATCTGCTTAACATTTTAAGATATTGTCAAATAGTTTTCCAAAGTGGTGGCACCGTTTTACATTCCCACTAGGAAAGTATGAGGGCCCTGGTTTCTTCACAATCTCACCAATACTTGTTTTTGTCCATCTTTTTCATTTTACCCATTTTGGTGGTGTGTTTTTATTTTGTATTTAGACTTGCATTGTTGTTTTAATTTGAAATTTTTAGGTAGCTAATGAAATTGAACCCCTTTTGTGTATTTTTTGAGTACTTAGATGTAATCTTTTGTGGAATATCTGTGCAAAATCTTTTGCCCATTTTTCTATTGCATTGTCTACCCCCCCCTTCCCTTTTTTTTTTTTGTAGTTCTTTATATATTCTGGATAGGCCATTTGTGGATGCAAGTCTCTTCTCCCATTCTGTGGCTTGTCTTTTCATCCTTGTAAAGATGTCTTTTAGATGAATAGAGTATCTTTAATTTTCAACTTTTTCTTTCAGAGTCAGAGCTAATGTTTTAAGAAACCGTTGCTTACCTCAAGTTCATGAAGATACATTATCTTTCAAAAGCTTTATAGTTTTATATTTTAGATAATTTACAACCCTTCTAGTATTGATTTTAGTGTACATGAGGTAGCAGTCAAGATTAGATTTTCCAAAAATGTTCACAATAAAATTTCAATGTAATTTATTGAAAAACGGTCCTTTCCTTCATTGCACTGCAGCATCACCTTAGTCATAAAGGAGGTGACTTAAATGACGGTGTTCCTGGACTTGATTGTATTTAATTGATTTGTCTTTGTGCCAATGTCACTGGTCTGAACTGTTATGATTTATAATCCTTGGTATCTGGTAGCCTAAGTATCCCAGGTTTGCTTATCTTCAAGATTGCCTTGACAATTCCTGGCCTTTTACATTTAAAATATCTGCAGTGCTCACATAGAATCTTTAAGTCAACTGACATTTTTACAATCTCAAATCCTCTAATTCATTAACATGGCATAATCACCTTCTATTTGGATCTTCTTTAACTTCTTTCAGTGATGTTCTGTAGTTTTAAAAGTATGGAAATCTTGTTTTTTTTTTTTAAAGATTTTATTTATTTATTCATTTATCCCCCCCCCTGCTGCTCGTGCTCGACGGGTCAGCCAACCACGCCGCGCGGGTGGGCTTGCCTTCACCAGGAGGCCCCGGGAACTGAACCCGGGGCCCCCCATATGGTAAACGGGAGCCCCACTGATTGAGCCACAGCCGCCTCCCCGAAATCTTGTTTTTTATATTTCCTTAGACATTTGAGTTTTCTATTTTACAAATGGTATTATTTTACAATTTATTTCAGGTTTATAGAGCTGATATTTTACATTCACAGGGGACCCAACTGGTTTTCTAAAATTTCTACTAGTTTATCTGCAAATAATGGTAGTTTTATTCCTTACCAAATCCTTTTTCCCCCCCTTAGATTTCTTAGTTTATTGACTAGTACATCTAATATGATGAATAACAAGTGCTGAGAGGATATTTTACTCATTTCCAGTGTTACAAACATAGTAGATTCTCAGTAAATGTTTCTTGTATTTCTCCTAATTAAGACCCATTTGAAACAGTCTAATTCTCAGTAAAACCAAGAATGATCCCTTCTGTTATGGTCACTGAGGACATTTCTTGGACCTTTGGAACTCAGTTGACATTGGATAAGTGCTCGTATTCAGGTTGCTGGCCAGGATATTTAGGGTCCTCTTGTGGACTGAAAAACTATTTCAAAGCTCAAGATGCAGTCTAAATACTGCTAGTTTGCAAGTATCATATGCTAGGGAGCCCAATAAATATGGCTTTAAGTTACTGAACATTTCAGTTTATTTTTTAGACCTCTCCCAAGGAAAATGTTAAGACATTTTATATAAGGCATGATAAAACTATATAAAAATAACATGGTAAGAAAAATCACAGGAGGAACAACAAAAATGTTACTACTAGTTAACTTTTGGTTGTGAAATCACAGATGACTACTTTGTTCAGTTATTATTTTAACAAATACAAGATACTGGTTATCTTTATAATGAAAAAAGCATATAAGGAACTTGAAAACTTAATAAAAACCTATGTTAAGGGGAAGCGGCTGTGGCTCAATCAGTAGGGCTCCCGTTTACCATATGGGAGGCCCCGGTTTCGGTTCCCGGGGCCTCCTGGTGAAGGCAGGCCCGCCCGCACGGCGTGGTTGGCTGACCCAGCGAGCACAAGCGGCAAGGGGGGGGGGGGGGATAAATGAATAAATAAATAAAATCTTTAAAAAAAACCAAAACAACAAAAAAAAAAACAAACCTATGTTAAGTCTACCAATGTGACATACTGCAAGGAACAAAGAATGAAAATGTACTCTATGCCCCTAGTGAGCTTCTTTGTGAAAAATAAAGGGGTCAACTTTTTAAAATGTGATTACCATGAGGAAGGGGTTTTATGCACATTATCTCACAATCCTCCTAACAACCATATGAAGTGGCCATTATTTCCAACCAACAGATGGGGGCTTAGACAGGTTGAGTAAGTTGTCTAAGTTAAATGGTAAGTGCTAAGTGGTTCAACTGGTAAGTAGCAACTGAGTGTTACACTGAAATGTATAATCTCTATGTATTGTAGATATTCTGAAATACCAAAAATAGTCTGGGTTAAGCAGTCAGAGGTGCTATGGCTGGAACCGACTGCCTTGAGAGAAGTAAATAATTTAAATTTTTGGAGAAAAGGCAGAATTTCAGATGGGAGAATGGGAGAGGCATTATGAGTCAAGCAATGAAGCTGGAATGATTATGGTTCTATATGCCAGTGACTGAGAGTCTATTTGGAGGAGTAGTGGAAGAGAAGGCAGGCCAGGAACAGGCTTAGCCAAAAAACATAGTTTGATGAAAATGCTTTGCTTCTCTTACAAGATCTTCTGGATTTACTTAACCCAGCATTGGTTTTTCCAGTTACTTTTGTATCCTTGCATATTATACACACATTAACTATAACCAATGAATGTTTATTGCATGCCTACTATATATAAGGTACTATATAAGCAGCTAGATCTGTTGTGTTTGCTAATAACTGTTTCTGTCATATAGTTTATGCATTTAAATTTTTCTTTCTCAAAAAAAATCAAACATATGCATAAACATAAAGAATCAGTCTTAAAGGTTATAAAAATCCAGCATGCCATCCCCATTTCTCCCTCCTCGAAAACTTTTCCTTCTTTTAGCACACTTTATTAACTCCATGCCACAAAATAAGCTACTACTTTTTTTTTTTTACCGGGAGGTACCGGGGATCGAACCCTGGTCTCTCCATATGGTAGACGGACGCCAAACCTCTTGAGCCACATCTGTTTCCCATAAGCTACTTCTTGACTTTTCACTTATAAGTATTATCCACAGGTCTCCCATTTTCATGAAAGATGAGGATTTAGGTCACTTTTCTACATCTCTTCTACAATACCATGTCCTCTTCCAATATAATTATGTTGTAATTTTGACTCATTTTTTATATTAACACAATTATGATACCAACGACTGGTCAGTTTGCCTTTTCTTTTTCGCAGGATGCTTGCTTAGCTGGAATTAAGCAGTTTTTATTTGGTTAGATTTCAATCGTAGATAAGTATATGCTTAAGAATCAGTATCATCAGTGATTGAACCCTCTCCCCAACTGATTCCATCTGCGGAGGCAATGGACAGTTTCATGTGAGCTCAGACGATCTCATACATCACATTTCTGCCTCAGGGCCTTCTCTGACTCTGAGAGGGCGCTTAGGCCTATGTGTAAGCTGCAGGCTGGTGGTATAGGTGATACTTCTTGGAGCAACTCTCAACCAGTGGGGGTGTAAACTTCTGTGGATAAATGTTCCAGGCAGCTATCTTTCAGGAGATAATTGTGGGAGGTATTACATAGGTTCTTAGAAGACCTGTGGCATCAAGCCCCCATTGTCTACATAGCAATGACTTTGATAAAGAACTTTTTTTTTTTTTTTAAAGATTTTATTTATTTATTCATCCATGCCCCCCTTGCTGCTTGTGCTCGCCAGGTCAGCCAACCACGCCGTGCGGGCAGGCCTGCCCCCACCAGGAGGCCCCGGGAACCGAACCCGGGGCCTCCCACATGGTAAATGGGAGCCCCACTGATTGAGCCATAGCCGCTTCCCTGATAAAGAACTCTTATTTTTCCCTCTTTCCAGTCTCAATTTCACAAATATCTCACTCCTGTTTTCTGGGGTCTCTCAAATAAGCTGTACCCATATTCTTGTCTCAGGCTGTTTTAGGAGAACTACTCTCTTTGTTAATTGTCTAAGACACTGAGCTGCATTAGGTATTTTGTTAGTTTCATCATTCTGAAAAAGCCTCTCCAGGAGCTTCTGATATGCTTCAGTTATGTTCTCTATGCCTTGTGTATAGTGGTCAGCTTTGGCTATCTCACCACCATCATCTGAGGATTTCCTTTCTCTCTCCCCTGTGCTGAATCACATTATCTTCATCCTATGTATTCATTTTGCTAGGTTTATGACCTTATTTTTATGAAGCACATCCTCTCATAGCTTCTTGAGAAAGCGTATATGGGAAGTAAACCGAGACCTTGTATGACTAAAAGTTTTCATTTTACCATTACTATCGATAGTTTGCTGGATACAGAATTTTGGTTGGAAAGAATTTTATTTAGAATTTTGAAGGCATTGCTTCTATTGAAAATTCAAGTTTTTCTGGTTGTTATTCCTTGCTACCTGATCTGCCCAATTTCTATGGAAACATAGCAGATCTGCTCTTTGACTCCTATTCTTGATTAATGGTTGCAACATCTTTCTGAAGTTTTTTTCTCTCTCATTACCTTCACCCTACATAGTCTGTTTCTTCTAAGTGATTTTTTTCCCGTTTTCTCTCTTTCATGTTGGAGCTTTCCTCAGATGTCTTATAACTCTTCATGTTTGCTCATTTTTACTAGCATATGACTAAAAGACTGACTGCAAGCTTTAGAATCAAGGGGTGGTAGGTATGTCAACTATGAATTTCACTGTATAATCATCTAGTGTAAGGGTGTGAAGCTGAAAGGACCCCAGAAAATTATGTTCTTAAAAGTTAATCCATTCCTGTGGGTGTAAACCTTTTGTAACTAGGCTCTTTAGATTAGGTTACTTCAGTTGGGGTGTAACTCAGGGTGGGTCTTAATCCTCTTGCTGGAGTCCTTTATAAAAAAATGAAATTCACATGGAGAGAAAGTTGCAGAAGCAAGACACTGAAGCAAGGAAACCCAGAAGAGAAGGGAGAGACCAGCAGATACTGCCAAGTGCCTTGCCATGTGACAGAGGAGTCCAGGATCACTGACAGCTGGTCATTGCCTGCTGATGCCTTGATTCGGACATTTTCCTCAGTCTCGGAACTGTACGCTTGTAAGCTAATAAATCCCGACTGTAAAAGCCAATCCATATCTGGTATATTGCATTTCAGCAGCTTAGCCGACAAAAACATCTAGCAAGGCACTTTAGCCCGACATCTGTGACATCAGGACATTAGGTCTTTCTACTAGCAATGGTCAGATTTCACAGAGAAACTGTTCCAGTATTGTCAGGATGAAGACCTGGCTGTCAGGATTCAATGAGAGGAGGTGGCTATAGGCTTTTCTAACCAGTATGTAAATGTTCTCTGTTTTGAGTATTTTATCTAGCGTCCTGCAGTCTAGAGGCTCCATTTAACATGCCCAAAGTAAACAACCAAACACTTACTGAAATTGTATCATATATTCATTTTTTTTACAAATAGTTTATATTGCATTTGTACATTTCATTGTTTGTATATTGCATGGTGAAAAGAATAGAGTCAGTAGACTCAAGGTCTGGCTCAACCACTAATTTGCTGTGTGAATTGGGTAAGTCTATTAACCTTGTAAAACTTCTCTTCTGAAAAGTAGAGATGATGATGTCTGTTTTACAGAACTGCTAAAGATTGAATGCGATAGTTATACTGTTTTCCTCTCAAGAACTGATCAGAATAAATCTATAGTTTGCTATTGCCAACTCTTTGTTCATCATCTTAATGCTAACTCTGCTGAATAAATGCATTAAAACAACATGTATCAATGTGACATTTTAATTTTGAACACTAACAATAGCAAAAGAAAAACAAACTAAAACATGGTCCCATCCTTTCTTATTTTTAGAATACTGGATTTTATAATATTTATTCAGACTATCCCACCAGGAATTCAATTTCATTTAAACATTTTTTTTTTCTTAAAGCTACTCAAAATGAGTAACTACATATGTGAAAATCTTAAGATTACATGTGTAGTTGCTTTACAGTTATTCCCTGTGGAAAAGTATAAGTAAAATACATATCATGGGCAGTTAAATATTCCCGCCCCCTGCACTAGGGGTAATAATATATATGAAGATTAATTCCTTATGCATTATCCCTAATGTAAAAAAAATCACAGGTATATTATACTGCTTGTCATGAATACATACACAAGGTAGTTATACCTAGACATATACAACCCTTCTGATAATATTTCAATCATCATCAATATCTTCTGTATGACACCTTACAATTATTTGTAGTTGAAAACACAAAACTCCCTTTTAATGCAATTCTGCATGAAACTGTATTACAAAATACTTTTGTTAAACAAAATTGCATGTATGTACTGAACCTGCATATACACTCCTCAAAAAACTAGTCCTAAAAGGTAAACAAACTGTTTTTACATTATAAAAAAATTTAAGCTGCTCTGCAACCCTCCTTTGCTAAAAGTTAGATACATTACACCACTCCAGCGAAAGATTAATAAATAAGGATTAAATACTCTATTTTACAAAAACATACAGAATGGCTGATGTAAAAGTGAGAGGCTTATTTGATAATTTCTTTCAAATTTGTTCATTAAGGACTGAAACATGGTATAAAATGAGAAAACTGTCACCAAATTTATCTCTGAAGATAACTATAGGAGTTGTTACCTAAAAATATCATGGCACCCTTGTTAAAAACATTATTTTTTAAAAAGACTGTTTCCTGAAACTAAATAGAGAACTATTTTGTCTTGTAGCTTTTATTAAGCAAACTTGATATAACCACCACACAGTGGCAAGAGATAGAATAGCTGTTTCCAGCTACAGAAAATATTGAATTTTACCCTAAAGTACAGATTATTGAGATATAACCCATAACAGTTAAAGCTAATCATAGTGCATTTTGTAATCAATTTCCTTGAAATATTTTTGCTTTCATATGGAATATATTCATTTTCCTGTCATTTGAGATCAGTTTTTGTTGTTTAGTAACTATTTTCATGTCCAGCCAAGATGTAGAGATTGCTGTGTGCAGTAGGATTTTCTGTTGGTCTACTTTCCAAAACGACAACCCTGCAATTAAACCAAAACAAAAGATTTAAAATTAAAAACAGAATGTATGCTTCAAATATTAACATAAAACCAGGAAAGAATATCAGTGTTCATATTCTCATAAGATTAAATAAAAGATCATGGATAAACAAATTCAGCTTTACATTTTATAGCTTAAAACACAACTGATTAAGAATTAATGAATTTAGGAATATAAAATATTGAAAACAATTCAGGACAGTCTAATTATCTTATTCCCAAAACTATTTGCTCATGCACATATGCCAACAAAAGGTGTACTCATGCCTTAGGAATTTACTCAAACCGGAAGGGAGTGGAGAAGAGAACAATCTAAATTATTCCTCAAGGTATATGAAAAAGAGAAGCATTAAAAAAAGCATTAAATTGTTAAAAAAGCCTGTGTGTATAAGAACAATAAAGTAACATATATTTCATATTATGCATTACAGAAAAATAGAAGAATAACTGTTAATATTTTGACATATTTAGTGGTTTTTTTAATTCTCTAGGCAGAAATATCTACATTTAAACAATAAAAAACCTTTTTTTTTTCTTTTTTTCGGGAGGTCCCGGGGATCGAACCCAGGTCCCTCCATATGGGAGACGGACGCCCAACCAGTTGAGCCACATCCGCCCCCAATAAAAAACCTTTAAACCACTTTAAAAATTAAGATAAAACAAAAATTTTGGTTAAGATAAGATAACCAGAACAAGACAATGGTCTGAGAAAAGTAGTTTTTAGGGTATATATAGTGGTAGAAAATGGAGAGACAAGACAAAGTGGGGAAGAGCGAGGGAGAAAACTGTGAGAGCAAGGGACAGAAGGAAACAAGTAAGAGAAATGGCTTCAAATATCTACTGATTCACCCTCTATCAAACAGAATTCTCTCCTACTATATATCATAAAAGTGCTGCCTACAACAGGATCACTGAATGATCCATAATTCTACCTACTGCAGAAATAAAGAATCTCCCAATCTGGTTCTAGAATCCTTTACCAGGTACTCAAATTCTTTTTTTCCTCTTCTTTTTTTCTGGACTAGTTGCTAAGTCGTCATGCTTTGTGGGCTTCCTCTGTTCTACTAAGGTAGACATCATTTTCCAAAAAATCATTTTTCTTCTTACAAAAATCTTTCTAAAATTTTTATGGAGTCATAATTCTACCTTTTCCCCCCTGCCTTTAATTGTGTAATATTTAATCTATCATTTTGTGACTAGACTGACCAGAGGTTCTCAATTCGTGCCTCAGGACTATGCAGTAACAACTTTTGGTGGGAAAAGAGGAAGGAATGGGTATTACAGAAGTAGACAACATAGACTTGGGGAAACAAAAACTTCTAAGTCTTTTTCATAAGATGGCACAATTTTTGAACTTGTCTTTCATTTTGATCACAAAGAGACCACATAATTCCATCTAATTTAGACTGATCTCAGACACCGAGTTGAACATTTTCTGATATATAAAAGCATGTCAAGAGGTACATATCCAAATTCCTTTGAATTTTATATAGTAATAGTTAATAGAAGGTAACAATCAGGAAGAAATGATGAAAACAAGGGGACCTAAAATATCTGTTATGATACTAGGAATATAAACACCTATATTACTACATTTTGTCTTGGTTGACTACAGCTGTCTTTAGAATCACTATCCTCAAACTGATAAAAGACTGCTTAATTGACTATTTTCTCTCTAAAGAAAGTTACTGGGAAATTTCTTCAAAGTTGCTGAGCCCTCTAAGAGTTTTTATTTATAAAAACAGTCACAGGCTGACAGTATATTTAAGGGCACAACTTTTGAATTCCTTTGGTAATTCAAAAGAGTTTACCAAAATAGTAAAAAACTGTTACCTGTCCGATCCTAATAAGCGGAAAACTCTTGTTTCATCTGAAATCTCCTGGGTAACCTAAGAAAGAAAGAAATAACAGTAATAGCTTAGTCCCTATATTGCTTAAATAATAATTTAACAATTATTTAGATATAGCAGTTATTAAACAGAATGAATATTTTTTGATAGACTCAATTCCCCACAAATGCAATAAATTTCAATAAGTTTTTCTGTCTATTAGAAATCAACCAACATTTATGGAACATCTGGCATGGGTCAGGCACTTGCCTTAGAAGAACACTTTGGGATATGTATTATAATTCCCATAGTGTTGTAAAAGAAACCAAGGCTCAGAGAGGTTAAAGTAACTTGCTCAAGGTCATACAATTGGTAGACCCTGGTAGATCCAAGATTTGAATAAAGCATTGTTTGACTGTAGAGCCACTATCTCCTTACATCACAGCTTGGATGCTTGAGATGCCCTGTACTGTATCCTGTGGCCTACCCAATTTTAGCAGAGCTGTGGCAGATACTCCCATGCACCAGTCTTTCACATCAAGTATACAATGCAGTGTCCCTCTACTCTGTTTTCTCCAAAGCTGCAGAAGGTGCTTAACCATTACAAATGCAGTCCCAAAATGTGGGGAGTTTACATCCCTGGGGACAACTCTTAATTAATATGGGAGCGCAGCTGGTGCATAAATGCTTTAGTTTCCCCATCTTTAAGTAAATTAATCCTGAGGTGTGTTTCATACTGTTCCTCTGTAATACTTATAGGACTAAGCCCTGGATGACTGTAGTAGGAACTAGTTTATTAATGTATTCTTTAATGACTTTTTTTCTCCTTCCCATTTTATATTACTCATTCCATTACTTGTTTTCTGGAATCTACTCCCAAAATAAACTACCTGTACTTGAATCCTTGTCTTAGGGTCTCCTTTTAGAGGAACCTAATCTAAGACAGTATAGATATATGTCTAAAAATAGTCTGAGGGAAGCGGTTGTGGCTCAATCAGTAGGGCTCCCGTTTACCATATGGGAGGCCCTGGGTTCGGTTCCCGGGGCCTCCTGGTGAAGGCAAGCCCGCCCGCACGGTGTGGTTAGCTGACCCAGCGAGCACGAGCAGCAAGGGGGGGATAAATGAATAAATAAATAAAATCTTAAAAAAAAAAAAAAAAATAGTCTGATATTAAGGAGTTTGCAGTTTAGGTGGGAAGACAGAAGCAAACATGAATCAGAAAACAAATGACGTGCTATACTATGTGGAGGTGATTTTCAGAGTAATAAATTCAGAGATGTTCCAAGCATTATTAACTGGAGTAGCTAAATATTACTTTATGAAATAGGTTAAGACTTCCGCTAGGCCCAAGTTGAAGGATGAGAACATAAGCAGACACAGTGAAGCATGCCAGATGAGTTAAAATTGGTAGTGAAAAGACAGAATTTGTACTTGATATGATGAACACTGATATCTTCTGTAAATTTCTAGCCACAGAGTGACACAATGAAAATAGCACTAAAGGACAATTAATCTTATTGCAGTATGGGAAGCGGCTGTGGCTCAATTAGTGGGGCTCCCGTTTACCATATGGGGGGCCCCGGGTTCGGTTCTCGGAGCCTCCTGGTGGGGGCAGGCCCGCCCGCGCGGCGTGGTTGGCTGGCCCAGCGAGCACAAGCAGCGGGGGGGGGGATGAATGAATAAATAAAAACATAAAAAAAAAAAAAAAAAAAAATCTTATTGCAGTAATACATAGGACATAGGTGTCCTCAAATGCAGGGACCTGGTGACATTTAGTTTTATAGGTTAATAACTAGATAAAATGACATATTTAAAGACAAGTGATTTATGTCATTTTCTCCTGGAAACATTCTAATTCTGCATTCATATAAGGAGGAGATACTTATTTATATATAAATAAGGGTGTGGATAAAACTAAAGGTAGATTCAAAGAGACAAAGTTTTGAGCTGTAAATTCACAAATAGGTGAGGCTACGGTAGACTAGAATTATACAGGTACTCACACAAATGAGAAATGTCTCTGTTAGCATTACCTTTAACTATTAGGATTCATCTCTCAAGGTCAAGCCCAAATCCTATCTCCTGCATGAAATGTATTCTGATTACCTCTGCTAGAAGTAATTTAAAGACACCCTTTAAATCCAGTAAACTCTGGTAAAGTTACTTAACCACTCTGCCTAAAAAAGTGGGAATATGAATAGTACCTATCTCAAAGAATTGTTTTGAGCCTTAAATGAACTAATATATGTAAAGTGTTTGGAATATAGTAGGTGTTATATAATGGTTAGATATTACTTATAATTATACTTCATATCTCATATGTCTTGCATGTAGTTGGTATGCAATAAATATTTACCAAATGAATTAATTTTCTTACATTTCCTTAGTGTTGTCATCTAATATATATTAAATTAGAATTTTAAATATAATATTAAAAATGCACTACACAATTGTAGGTTATGGAAAAGGCTTATTTAATTTAGAAATGAATCATTTGTATTTATGTTCAGCAAGCTTAGCGAACATTTATTTATTTATTTATTTATTTAAAAGATTTATTTATTTACTTTATCCATTTTAACCTCCCCCTTCCCCATTTGCTGTTTTGTCCATTCTCTGGGCAATTCTCTGTGTCTGTTTCCTGCCATCTCTTCTCATCCTTCTCCTCCTGTCTTCACCAGCATTCGATCCTGGAGACCTCCGATGTAGGAGACAGGTGTTCTGCCACCTGCACCACCTTGGTTCCTGGTTTTCGGAGCTTTCGGAGCATCTCGTCTTGTCTCTCCCCTGTTACGTCATCATCTTGCTGCATGGCTCCCGGGGCCTGGCGGCTCACTGGCACACAGAGCCTGGTAGCCCATGCGCCTTCTACATATATATATATATATATATATATATATATATTTTTTTTTTTAATTTTACCGGGAGGTCTCGGGGATCAAACCCAGGTCCCTCCATATAGCAGATGGACGCCCAACCATTTGAGCCACATCCGCTCCCTTAGCAAACATTTAAAATTACAAATTGGGTGAATGAAGCTGTGTAAATTCCTATTTTGCAATTCCTTGTGGTCACTGAGAACATTAAAATACAAAACAAAAGTGAATATATTTGAAGGGAAAATACTGACTCTTTTGCTTTACCAGTTTATAGCATTAAGGGCGATAAATAAGGTAACATAGCTTCATAGGAAAAAATGCATGGTTCAAAATTTAAAATCTTTAGTGGGAATCACTGGAGGATAATTTGAGAAACCTTACCTCATCTGACTTGAAGCTTTTACCCTGCATTCCATGTTTCCAGAAGGCCAACACACTATCTTGAAGGCATACTAAAAAATATAAGGGAGAACTGAATAAATTTGAATTGAATAATTTGAATAAATAATAGATAATGTAAGGCTGTTTGTGTGCTTGGTGCCAACTTCCACTGTCTAGACCATGGGTTCCCAACATTTTCATGATGTAGCCATGCCTGAGCTCGAGTAATTTATTGAGGCAGGGTTACGCAAGATTTCAAAACAGGCATTCATTTAAACATGGGCTAACTTCTGATATCTGAATATCAGCATTTCAATTTTTCTTTCATACGCTGCATCTTTTTTTAAGTGGATGAAAATCATAAAAACATATATAATTGTGATTTTGGATTCAAAAACATGTTTATTTAAATAGCATCACATATTCAAAAGCACCTACTAAGGAAGAATCTTTTACTTACGTACACCTTTTCCTATTACAAAGTACTTTAAAAAAAGAAACCTGCCCCACAGTCCAAAATGTAACCATATATCTAATACTTAACAATCTTTCAGCCAATTCTTATATAAAATTCTTAGTATTTAACCAAAAATTATAATGTAAGTATTAGAGACTGAATTATCTAGATAATTAAACAGAATCAGAAAAACATAAATAAAGGTGTTAGGGGAAAGTAATGGAAACTTATCACTTATATTTCTTACTAGAATAGCAACTGTTTGTAAAAAGTTAATGTAAGAGTGTTCTGGAAACATGTTAGCTCAATACAAATAAGTGTTTTACAAAGACAAATCACATGAGTTTCACTAACTGCAACAAATAAACCCAGGTACTGGTTTTATTTTTTTGAAAGGTGGTTTAAAGGGACTCTTCTACCCAGAATGATCCTTGAAATTATCTCAAGGTTCAGTGGCAAGGAAGGAGGGTAGTCTAAGAGAAACAAACTTTTATGTAACAATTAAAATTGCTTAAATAATCTGGCACATATGAAAAAGTTGAGGTACCATGTGTTTCAGATACAATGAAGAGGAACTAAGGCTCTATATGTCAGTATCTCTTCAAAAAATATTAAATGTTAGAAACTGGCATGCAATATTCAGCAACAAAAAAAGAATAAAAGCAGAAACTGTTTTACAAATCTCTTTTGTCTTGGCATCTACAGAAAGTTTAGATTTTCTGCTTCAATAAATTAATTTCCTGACTATAAGCAAATTGTTTTTATTTAAGATGTTATACAGAGGCATGAATATACTTTGTGACAAGACAAAATATCAGTTGAAAAATTTGTATCAATCTATTAAAAATTATATAAACAGGGAAGTGGATGTGGCTCAAGTGGTTGGGTTCCCGTCTACATATGGGAGGCCCTGAGTTCGGTTGCCAGGGCTTCCTGGTGAGGGCAAGCTGGCCTGCGCCCACGGAGAACTGAAGGCCTGCGCCTGTGGAGAGCTGACGCAGCAAGATTATGCAACAAAGGGGAGACAAGCAGACACAGAGGAAAATGTGTAGTGAATGGACAGCGAAAGCAGACAGCGAGCACAAGTGGCTAGGGACTGGGGGGCGGGAGGGGAGGAATATATAACAAAAAATTTATATAAACAAAAGACTTTCAAACTAGTGAGAAACATGTTTCTTAATAGTATATATATTTAATTATAAAATTCATATATTTTTCATGGTCCAAATAAAAATTGCCAACTTTATTTTAAGTCCTTACTTGGATTTGTGCTAGAATCATATAATACACTGTTTAAAATGTTTCCAGACAATATATTTTTTTCACAAGTTCTATCAATTCTGGAGAAAGTACTTACTGACATACAATGGGGATGCAAATAATGATGAAAATGTAATAATCATTTTTATCATAAAATCATGAGTATTACAGTTATTACACTTATTGACAAGGAAGCAAATTAAAATGGCATATTAGCCCCCAACTCCTGTGGGAAACAAGTTATTTATATAATTGTATAGATCTAAAAGCAATAACCATCATCACATACCAACCAGAATCCCACATGCAAATAAACATAGCATATCTAACACTGTTAATCATATCACACAAATACCTTCATGATTTGGAAAGAACTGGGAGAAGTATAATTCACTTGATGCAGCAAAGGGAATAATAAATAGAAATTTAAAAAATGATTCCAAGTTTTAAATATTCAGATAACTACAACAAAGGATTTAGGATTTAATATGTGGTCTAGACCTGCACTGTCCAATATGGTAGCCACTAGACACATATGGCTATTTAAATTAAAATTGAAAAAAATTAAAGATTAAAATTTAGCACTAGCCACATTCAAGTACTGAATTGTTTCACGTGGTTAATGGCTATTATATTGAAGAGCATAGATACAGAACATTTCTATCATCACAGAACTTCTATTAGAGAGCTCTGGTCTAGACAAACCAAAGTATAGAAGGAACAGCAATAACAAAGAACAAGTATTCCAAACTCTAATAAAAAAAAAGGAGACTCACCTACAGACTCGATGCGAAAATCAAAACTTAGCTCAGAGGCCAATTTCTTGCTTGATTTTAGTTTTCCTTGCAGATTTACAATTTTTACAAATTCTTTTAAAAAAGGAAAAAAAAATCAATATTAGAAAGGCATATCTAAGCTAAATGTAATGTGATATATGGATTTTACATAGACATCAAACAATAATCTTAAAGTTCAACTATTGGTCTTGATTCAAGTATGGCCTGTGAAAAATTATCACTTATAGATTTTAAAAGGTATACTATAAGAGTGCCCTCCTTTGGTAAATGGCAATTCTGCTGCTAGATTCTTCTTTATATTGCATACATTGAAAACATATTCTAATTTATTTTATTTATTTATTTATTTATTTTTCTGCCCTCGCTGTAAGAAAGGATTCCACTAATTTTTTTAAAGTACAGTTCTTTAAAACTGGTGGCCTTGGTGCCCAAATATTTGGCAATAAGAGGTGAACTTTTCCTTTACAAATCATATAATATATGATAAGTAACATAACTTTAACATATGAGTACTATTCTATAAAGGTACATGGAGATAAGAAATAGTACTTTATAGATCACAATTTCTCTAGAAGTAAACTCTAGCAAGAGGAGTGAACATAATTCAATTTACCTTTAGTCCATTTTATTTTCTAATTTTACTATCTTAGCTCTGACTTGGAAGATACCTTCTCTCTGCATTAATTTCTCATCTGATTTGTGATTTACGGGTCTATCTCCATTGCTACTTATTAAATCTGAATTATAAATGATATACCTGACAACAACTCATTTTTGAGGCTTTTCTCTGCACCTTTAAAAAAGAGAAAACTCCAGAAAGTCAACTTTCCATTTACCTTGAGTAACTGGAAATGAAAGGCCTAGTCAAAAAAAATTTTAAAAGATATTGATAAAGGGAAACGGATGTGGCTCAAGAGGTTCGGCATCCGTCTACCATATGGAGAGACTGGGGTTCGATCCCCGGTACCTCCCGGTTAAAAAAAAAAAAAAAAGATATTGATAAAATATATAAACTACCAAAATGAAAAACAAACATACTTTTTTTTCTTTGATTATTCAGAAGGTATTTAGGGACTTAATATCAAAGGCTCAGTATTATTAAAATAAATTCTGACTATCTGATTATTTGGTTAATGAGTACTGAACTTTCTAGCTGTTTGGATAAAAGAATACTTTATCAAACTCAAATAAATGTAACCTATTAACACCCCAATCTTCTCATTCAAAGAGTCAAAAGTACCTAAAGAAGGGATGTTAGGTAAGAAGGTAACTGAGGTTTGGTCTACTCATCTATAATATTAGCTGATCTTTATGAGTCTATAAGGTAAATCCATTAGGGAACTCATCAGAGACTAGAAATTAGGATAGTAATACAGGCAAAATCAGTAATAGAACAATTTTTAAAGTAATCTTGAACACTTATGGTCAGGTCCAGCAATCAAAAAAAAAAAAAAAAAAATTGGAACGGTCTGATTATAGCAAATATTGTCAAGTTTCATGTATGGGGGCGTGGATGTGGCTCAAATGGTTGGGCATCCGTCTGCTATATGGAGGGACCTGGGTTCGATCCCCGGAACCTCCCAGTAAAAAAAAAAAAAAAAAATATATATATATATATATATATTGGGCTGTGAGGCTCCCCGGGAGCCATGCAGCAAGATGATGAAGTAACAGGAGAGAGACGCAGGGGAGAGACAAGACGAGATGCTCCGAAAGCTCCGAAAACCAGGAACCAAGGTGGCGCAGGTGGCAGAACACCTCTCTCCTACATCGGAGGTCTCCAGGATCGAATCCTGGTGAAGACTGGAGGAGGAGGATGAGAAGAGATGGCAGGAAACAGACACAGAGAATTGCCCAGTGAATGGACACAAAAACAGCAAATGGGGAAGGGGGGTTTAAAAATAAATAAAGCTTAAAAAAAAAAAAAAAAAGTTTCATGTATAATCCCAATCTGGATGAATTTCACCTTATAGAATGCCCTGCATGAACAAAAAGTGGATTTTAAGAACCAGAATGCTTCATTTGCAAAGTCAAGATAATATCTGTTGCTAAAGTTTTTCTGCTTCTCTACTTTTCATAGTCCAGCACACTTCTATCAATAATATCTCTCTTTGCATCCAAAGAACTACAAGTAGGAGGTAGCGGTGTCAAATCCCTAAGTGCAAATTCGTAAGTGCAAATTCGTAAGTGCATTAGAATCTCACTTTGACGCCATTCCAAAAGTTCATATTACACGACTATTTTATAAGTAATCTTAGTTTATATAAACTTCTGTTTTTTCATTAATTATGGGGTATGAGATGGAACAGTTTTATACAGAATTTTACCCTGAGATTATGATAAATTTAATGAGATTATGATATGTTTCCAAGTAGGTGAAACATAAAGAAAAATGTTACAGAAGATCATACTAACAAACAGATCAATTAATTACTGTATCTGTAACCGAGTTGGTTTTTCTTCAATAAAACAAGGCCACTTAAGATGGTAAAGTGAAAATCTTGAATTACAGTTTAATAGAATCAATTCCATTAAAAGAATCGTTATATCAAACAGTCTATTCTGAATAAACTTTAAAATAGTACTTACTGTCTAAACACACTAAAACTGTGTCTCTCTCCAATTGTGTTACGTGAATGGAATCTAACTGTTGACTGCCTTGGGGGAGAAAAACAAAGTTACAGTTATGCAACATGCTCTAAAAGACCAGAGCTTAGAAAAATTAAACACACATTCTCACTTTTGCTATCATTTAAAAACTAGTCTTTGAAATCTGACACAGAAATTACATTTTTAATGACAGTTCTATCTTTTCAAGAAATATATGTAAGTCAAATTACGAGAACAAACTTAGGTCCTAAGTATGGTTAAGAGAGCTGAGAAAAGTTCATTATTAAATTTAATTAATACCTCAGCTAGTTCTAGAAAGATGAGATAGAAAGATAAAGTGAAGTAAAGAGTAAACGTTGGGAAGCGGCTGTGGCTCAATCAGTAGGGCTCCCGTTTACCATATGGGAGGCCCCGGGTTCGGTTCCCGGGGCCTCCTGGTGAAGGCAAGCCCGCCCGCAAGGCGTGGTTAGCTGACCCAGCAAGCACAAGCAGCAAGGGGGGGATAAATGAATAAATAAATAAAATCTTTAAAAAAAAAAAAAAAAAAAAAAAAAAAAAAGAGTAAACGTGGTAAAGAAAGTAAGATGCCTACTACACACAGGCTAGATTTTGTCCATACTTTAAAGGAAAGGAGCCAATAGAAAAATGGAAACAAGACCAGTTAGGTGAGTCACAGTATCCTTGACATAAAAATAAGTGAGTGATTCAGAAAAAGCAAAAGGATTAATAATACCATGATCAGAGAGAAACTGGTATGTGTGTAGGCACACAGGGTGTGATATGATCCTTTATAAAGAGGACATCAAGTACCATAATGCACAATATTAACATTCTTTTTGCAGGAAGCAACACTCATCAGTTTGCTGATATTCACAGGGCTGCTTCTTTAACATATACTAAAAGATGGGATAATATTTTAAAAATTTTGTGATAAAATATATATAATGAAATGTGCAATTTTAACTATTAAGTGTAAAATTCAGTGGCATTAATTACATTTACAATTTTGAGCTACCATTGCTACATCCAGTACCAAAACTTTTCACCTAAAACAGAAACTCTGTACCCATTAAGCATTAACTCTCCATTCCTCCCACCCTCTTTTGCAAAACGTTTTTGGTAAAACAATTCATTGTAGGCACTGAGCTCTTTTGAATGGTCTGGCTGAAGCCAAGAACCGATTTTAGACTATTTAGAGCAGTGCTTAATAAGTGTATCTCTTTGGGAAGCTGATGGATCCTCTCCCTTGAAAAATGCACATTTGAACATAAACAATAAATTATATATATATATATATATATATATAATTTCAGGAGGGTGTTTGTGGACCTTCATGATGAAGAATCCAGATCTACAGAATCAATGAACTGTTTGTCCCTTAGGCAACTGTCCAAAAAAAAGCTTTTCTCAGTTAAGCCATGTTCATGCATTCATTCAACAAACATATATTGATTCTCACAATATACATACCACCATCCTAGGAAATGAGATCAGTGATAACAAATCAGACTAAGAGAGAATCTTGGAGTAGGAGCTCATTTTAACTGTTAAAACTTACCAGTTCAAGGCATAGCTTCAAGAATGCTTCAACAATGAAAACAAACTGGGAGTTGGATTAACAACCACTAGTGAAAAGGAGAAGCCTAATAATGACGAAGTCTTACTAGAAAGGTTGTCTAGGGACGCGGATGTGACTCAAGCGATTGGGCTTTCGCCTACCACGTGGGAGGTCCCGGGTAGGGTTCCTGGTACCTCCTGGAGAAGGTGAGCTGGTGAAGTGGGCAGGCGCGGCAAGCTGACGCAACAAGATGACGCAACAAAAGAGGCACAAAGAGGTAAGACAACGAGAGACACAACAAACCAAGGAGCTGAGGTGGCTTAGGTGATTGAGCACTTCTCTTCTACATGGGAGGTCCCGGGTTTGGTTCCTGGGGCCTCCTAAAGAGAAGATGAACAGACACAGAGAGCACACAGCAGATGGACAGAGAGAGCAGGAAGTGACCGCAAGCAACTAGGGTGGGGGGGGCGTAAATAAAATAAATTGAAAAAAAAAAAAGGTTGCCTCATTTCTGCTTAAGGGTGATTTGAAAGGTTACTTAGGAAAGGTCCTTAGGAAGTAATTTAAGATCTGCCTTAATTTTAGAATAGACAATTTAAAAAGTAGGTAGAACTGTACATTTCATGCATTAAATAACGAAACAAACACAACAATGAAAAACCCCTTAAAAAACACAAAAAACCTCAAATTCAAACAAACCTTAAAACCAAATGTCTAGCCTTAAGCAATGTAACTTCCTAATATATTATTCAGAGGAAATTGGTTGTAAACACATTAGGTAATTGTATGAAAAGACTTGCTCTGTGGTATTATTATATATTAACCATTAAAAAAAAAAGTTGGGGCTGAGTGCCAAAAATGATTTTGGGTTTTAAATAAATTGATCCATAACCTTTCTTTTTAGCAGAAACTATGCAACAGGGTCATGTTTCTATTTGGATTGCTTGTATTTTATGATAATAAAATCATGTCATTTGCACCTGTTTGCTATAGTGGAGGGCATGCATGCAACTCAACCTGAAGCATTAAACAATAATTTTTTAAAAAGGCGGGGTAGGGGTGGGAGAATACATTCCTATTTTACTCTACTGGAAATCATGACTTTGTCCATAAAAGAAGAGTGTTCACAGTCCAGGATATGCTGGAGCTGGATTATACTGGGTTGTTAAAGCACACTCAATAATTCAAAGAAATGAGGGAAAAAAAGAAAACAGTGATAGGAAAAAAGGTAAATCTCTTTGCCTGAGAAGCTGATAAAATTTTAAAATTAACTTAAAAAACATAATTATTCAGCAAGTTCAAAGACTGGTTAAAAACTAAGACTTTTAAATGTCAGGAATCATTAAAATTTCCTTTGGCAAAATAATTTGTATCAAATTACCTATGGCAAATAGAGCTTCATAAAACACAGGAACATGATTCTCTAGGCTTACTGGGAAAGTATGTACTAAAATCTTTATTTAAAGGTTCTGCTGAACCTGTTCTGCTTTTATAAGCAAAACCATCAATATCCTAAACATAAGGTAAAAAGCACTTACCTGCACCAATTTCTGTAAACCATGAAGATGCAGAGTTCAAGTTGATTGTCTCAAACTGAACTACCTGATTTGATTCGGTGCCCTTGCTAATAGCTACACAGACCATGGGATATTCTTGTTCTGGTATTACTAGCATTTCAAATACATTCAAAGGACTTGGCAAAGGAAAATCAAAGTGCTGCAAAAAATAAATGACAGAACCATAATTCAGAAACAATCTCCCCATTCATATTGTTGTTGAATAAAGTCAACAGAAAGGTTTCCATTTTCTTGATTTATTTAATTCTAATAAGAACTATCTCATAGATGATCATGATAAGAATGTTCTATAAAAATGAGTGTCAGAATTTGCCATATTAATCTTAATAGTTGTGATGCTTCTGAAACTATTAAGTAGCTTTAAGGAGGAAATCTGACTGAAAACACAATAATCTCTGATTGAAATATATACTTATAAACAACTATAAATGTGCTGATCCTAGATAGTAACAGAATCTTATAATTTTAGCTATAGTTATAAACTAGTGTTTCCTAAAAAAGAAAAATGTAAACATAAGTAATATATACCTTTATCAACATAAATTTCTGCATTGGCTCATACCATTGAAGTAAAACAATTCCAGACTGTAAAGCGCCACAAAGGTATTTATGTCCTGTGTAAGGATTTCTGACTGGAAAGAAAAGAAACAAATACAAAGACCCAATACACTGAATGATTTTATATAAAAATATATTTAGTTAAAGGCAACAACTGAGCTATACTCACCTAAAAACTAACTTAGCTTTCTTTATAAATGCGGTGCTAATAGGAGGGTATAAACAATGAAATGTGCCTTGGCATCAAATACCAAAATATGGAGGGAATATTTTCTGATATAGGAAAAATTATTGTTTCTGTTCACTAGCATGACAAGAGTAGGCAGAAAGTAAAGAAAGATGATGTCTTTTTCTTTTAGCTTTTCACTCTTTTAACTTGCTTAAACCTATTATCTTTTTATTAGAGAGGTTATAGGTTTACAGAAAATTCATGCATAAATTACATAAACAGTTACCATAAACCACCCTATTATGAACACCTTGCATTAGTATATTTGTTACAATTCAGAAAAGAGCATGTTTATAATTGCTCTATTAACTATAGTCTATCACTTAGAATAGGGATCACTATGTTGTACCATCTTATGGTTTTTTATTTTAAATTTTTGTTCTAGTAACATATATACAACCTAAAATTTCCCCTTTTAACCATATTCACATGTATAATTCAGTGCTGTTAATTACATTCACAATGATGTGTTACCATCACCACCACTCATTACCAAAACATCACCATCAACCCAAATAGAAACGGTACAACTCAAGTGTTAACTCCCCCTTCCCTACCACCAACCTGGCCCATGGTAAACTATACCTCAGATTCTGACTCTATGAGTTTGCTTATTCTATTTCATATAAGTGAAATCATACAATATGTGTCCTTTTGTATCTGGCTTATTTCACACAACATGTCTTCAAGGTTCATCCATGTTGTCGCATGATTCAGATCTTCACTCCTTTTTGATGGGGGAATAATATTCCATTGTATATATATACTACATTTTATTTATCCATTCTCAGTTGATGTCACTTCAATTGCTTGTGTCTTTTGGCAACTGTAGATAATGCCGCTATGAATACTAGTGTGCAAATATCTGTTTTGAGTCCCTCCCTTCAATTCTTTTGCATATATATCTAAAAGTAGGATTGCCAATTCGTATGATAATTTTATACTTTATACTTTAAACTTTATACTTTCTGAGAAACTGCCAAACTGTCTTTTACAATGGCTGCACCATTTCACATTCCCAGGGCAATGAGTGTTCCTAATTCTCTACATTCTCTCCAACACTTGTAATTGTTTTTTTAATAGATATTCTAGTGGGTGTGAAATGGTACCTTGTTGTGGCTTTGATTTGCATTTCCCTAATAGTTAATGATGCTGAGCATCTTTTCATGTGCTTTTTTGGCAATTTGTATATCTTTGAAGAAATATCTATTCAGGATTTTGCCCTTTTTAAAAATCCTTTTTTTGTTTTTTCTTTTTATTTGCCCATTTTAAAAAAGTGAGTTGCTTGTCGTTTTTTTTTTTTTTAAGATTTATTTATTTACTTTATCCATTTTAAACCACCCCTTCCCCTTTTGCTGTTTTTGTGTCCATTCGCTGGGCAATTCTCCATGTCTGTTTCCTGCCATCTCTTCTCATCTTCCTCCTCCAGTCTTCACCAGGATTCGATCCTGAAGACCTCCAATTTTGGAGAGAGGTATTCTGCCACCTGCGCCACCTCAGCTCCTGGCTTTTGGAGCTTTCAGAGCATCTCGTCTTGTCTCTCCCCTGTTACATCATCATCCTGCTGCATGGCTCCTGGGGCCTGACGGCTCAGCGGCACACAGAGCCTGGCAGCCCATGTGCCTTCTATATATATTTTTTTTATTTTACCAGGAGGTCCTGGGGATCGAACCCAGGTCCCTCCATATGGCAGACGGACGCCCAACCATTTGAGCCACATCCGCCCCCTGCTTGCCGTTTTATTGTTGAGTTATGAGATTTCTTTATATATCCTGGAGATTAAACCCTTATCAGATATGTGATATTCAAATATTTTCTCTCATAGCATAGGTTGTATTTTCATGATAAAGTCCTTTGACGCACAAAAGTTTTAATTTTGAGAAGGTACCAATTACCTATTTTTTCTTTTGTCACTTGTGTTTTGGGTGTAAAGTTTAAGAAACCATTGCCTAACACAAGATCCTAAAGATGCTTCCCTACATTTTCTTCTAGGAGTTTTATAGTCCTGGCTCTTATATTAAGGTCTTTGATCCATTTTGAGTTAACTTTTTCCTTTCTCATTCTTTTGTATATGAATAGCCAGTTCTCACAGCCCAATTGTGTGGACTTGGCAGCCTTGTCAAAAATCAATTGGCCCTAGGTGTAAGAGTCAATTTCTGAACTATCATTGACCTATCCTTGTGCTGGTACCATGCTATTTGACCAGTGTAACTTTGTAATATGCTTTAAAATCAGGAAGCATGAGTCCTCCAACTTCATTCTTTTCTAAGATGTTTAATTTCTTTTAGCAATGTTTTATAGTTTTCTGGTGTTCAAATCCTTTACATCCTTAATTAAATTTATTCCCAGATCTTTGATTCTTAGTTGCTATTGAAAATTGATTTTTTTTCCCTCCTCAGTTTGCTTATTACTAGTGTGTAGAAACACTATTGCCTAGCGCTTGATATTGATGGAGATACTTATGAACCTTGTTCTTGTGAAATTGAAACTGAGCCTAAAATATATATTGCTGAAGAATTACCTCCTTGTTCCTCAAATGTGGCCTCTCTTTAAGCCAAACTCAGCATATGAGCTTGCTACCTCCCCCTGCACTCCCTGGTGTGGAACATGACTCCTGGGGATGAACCTCCCTGGCACCAAGGGATCATTACCAAGCACCAACTAGTGATACCTTTGGAAAAAGACCTTGACCAAAAGGGGGAAATATTAAATACAAATGAGTTTTTATGGCTAAGAGATTTCAAAATGAGTCGGGAGGTCATACCAGAGGTTACACTTTTGCATGTCTCAGGAGGAACTCACTGACTGCCACAATAAACAGTGCCTTAAACAGGGGTGCTCCTGAGGGCTCTAGAGACATCTAGACACTATAGGTAGGGCAGACAACCCCAGGAAATCAGCATCCTGTTGGTGGATCTTACCTTGGAATATATGATAACCTATTTTCCTGATGTATCAGAGTTAGACTCATATATAATTTTCCCATGCATGGTTCTTCTGCCCCTTTTATTTGAACCTATGATTGAGTGTGTATCCTAGAGACTTGAATCTTGCTGCTATTTGTGTGCCCTGAATCTCAGCAGAGTTGCAGCCAACACCTACTCTCCAGTTCACTGGACTTGCCCAGAACAACCAACAAAAGGATGATGATGGACAATGCCCATCCCAAGAAACAGAGAGTATCTATAACTGTAGGCAGGACTGTTCCATCCATCTCTCCCATGGGATCTGGGCTCCCTCTCAATCGGAAGGAGGGAGGGCATCACCATCTCCAAATCCTCAGGATTGAGACAATGAACAAACATAAGGGGAGAATGCATCTATGGGCTAAAGTAGACTTATTATTATTCTAGCAATGGAAGAACTTTTAACTGTTCACTGGAGGTACTGAGGGGAGGGAGAATAAAGAGTGGGTGTAACATGGGGCATTTTGGGACACTGGAATTGTTCTGCATGATTTTGTAATGATGGATATAAGCCATTGTACATTTTGTCAAAACCTTTAAAATTGCACAGTGCAAAGTTGTAAACCATAATGTAAACTATAGGCCATGGTTAGTATCAATGCTTCAATATGTACAATTGCAACAAATGTACCACTAATGAAAGATGTTGTTGATGGGGAAAAGTGTGTGTGTGGGGGCCTATTTTTTTTTTTTTTTTTTTTTTTTTTTACCGGGAGGTACCGGGGATCGAACCCCGGTCTCTCCATATGGTAGACGGACGCCGAACCTCTTGAGCCACATCCGTTTCCCTGGGGGCCTATTTTTAATGTAACATTTATGTAATCTAAAGCTTCTTAAAAACAAACAAACAAACAAAAAAAACACTACCGATTTTTGCATGTTGATCTTGAGCCATGCCACTTTGCTGAAGTCATTTATTGACTCTAGTAGCTCTGTTGTCAAAATTTTTGGGGACTTTCTATATATAGGATCATATCATGTGCAAATACTGAAAGTTTTATTCTTCCTATTTGGATTCCTTTTATTCCTTTTTCTGGCATAACTGCTCTGGCTAGAACTTCCAGTACTATGTTAACAGTGGGGACAGTGGGCATTCTTGTCTTGTTCCAGATCTTAGAATAAAGCTTTCAGTCTTACATCGAGTATGACATTAGCTGTGGGGTTTTCATATAGGCCCTATATCATGTTGAGGAAGTTTCCTTCTATTCCTATTTTTCTAAGTGTTTTTATCAAGAAAGGATGCTGAATTTTGTCAAATGCCTTTTCTGCATCATTTGAGTTAATCATGTTTTGTTTTTTTTCCCCTTCGTTTAGTTGATGTGATTTTCTTATGTTGAACCCCCCTGTGCATACCTGGGATAAAACCTACTTGATCGTGGTGTATAATTCATTTAATGTGCTGTTGGATTTGGCTTGCAAGTACTTTATTGGGAACTTTTGCACCTATATTCATAAGAGAAACTGGTCTGTAATTTTTTTTCTTGTAGTATTATCTACCTTTTGGTATTAGGGTGATGTTGGCCTCATAGAATGAATTAGGGAGTGTTCCCTCCTCTTCAATTTTTTGGAAGCGTTTGAGCAGAATTGGTACTGATTCTTCTTGGAATGATTTTGGTAGAATTTACCTGTGAATCCATCTGGTCCTGGGTTTTTCTTTGTTGAGAGGTTTTTGATGACTGATTCAGTCTCTGCTTGTAATGGGTCAATTGAGGCCTTCTATTTCCTGTAGAGTCAGTTAAGGGTGTTCGTTTGTTTCTAGGAATTTGTCCATTAAATCTAGGTTATGTAACTTGTTGGCATACAATTGTTCATAGTATCCTCTTATGATACTTTTTATTTCATTGGGGTCAGTAGTAATGTCCCTCCTCTCATTTCTGATTTTATTTGCACCTTCTTTTTTTCTTTGTCAGTCTAGCTAAGGGCTTTTCAATTTTATTGATCTTTTCAAAGAACCAACTTTTTGTTTTGTTAATTCTATTTTTTTAATTCTCGATTTATTTCTGCTCTAATCTTTGTTATTTCTTTCCTTCTGCTTGCTTTGGGATTAGTTTGCTGTTCTTTTTCTAGTCCCCCTGGTGTGTAGTTAGGTCTTTGGTTTTGGCTCTTTCTTCTTTTTAAATGTAAGCCATTAGAGCCATAAATTTCCTTCTCAACACTGTCTTCACTGCAACCCATAAGTTTTGATATGTTGTATTCTTGTTTTCATTCGTCCCAAGATATTTACTGATTTCCTTTGCAATTTCTTCTTTTGCGCACTGATTATTTAAGAGAGTGTTATTTAACTTCCATGTATTTGTGGATTTTCCAGTTCTCTACCTCTTACTGATTTCCAGCTTCATTCCAATATGATCAGAGAAGATACTTTGTATGATTTCAATCTTTCTAAATTTATTAAGATTTGTTTTGTGACCCAAAATGTGGTCTATACTGGAGAATGATCCATGTGCTCTTGAGAAGAATGTATATCCTGCTGTTTTGGGGCACAATATTCTGTAAATGTCTATTAGGTCTAGTTCATTTACCATATTACTCAAGCTGTTTCTTTATTGATCTTCTGCCTCATGTTCTACCTATTGATGAGAGCAGTGTACTCAAGTCTGTACTAATGTAGAGGTGTCTGTTTCTTCCCTCAATTTTGCCAGTGTTTGCATAATGTATTTTGGGGCAGCGTGGTTAGGTGCATAAATATTTATGATTGTTATTTCTTCTTGGTGGAATGCCCCTTTTATTAATATATAGTGTCCTTCTTTGTCTTTTATAACAGCTTCTGACTTAAAGTCTATTTTTTTTTTTTTTAAGATTTTATTTATTTATTCATTTATCCCCCCCTTGCTGCCTGTGCCCGCTGGGTCAGCCAACCACGCTGTGCGGGCAGGCCCGCCCTCACCAGGAGGCCCCGGGAGCCGAAGCCGGGGCCCCCCATATGGCAAACGGGAGCCCCACTGATTGAGCCACAGCTGCTTCCCCTCTGGAAATCTTGATCTGTTGTTTTTGTGCACTTTTCTCCCCAGCACCTATGATTTGTTCAAATTCTCTCTGTCACTTAGTGCTCTTGTTTTCTTACACTTTTCAGTTCTGGGACCCATCCTATCTTACAGCAGTTCAGTTTACCACCCTCTCCCCCTTTAGAAAAGTCCATTTTGCTTTCAAGGAATACAGCTGACTGAAACTGGATTGGTTACAACAGTTCTTAACAGTCTTTCTATGGCAGTCTCTCTCATTTACCCGTCCCTGCCTATCCTCCAAGGGTCCTTTTGTAAGCAACACTCCTCAGCGTGTTCCACCCTGGGTCTCTATGAACTTAGGTCCCTGTGCCTGGATATGCATGGAGTCCTAACTTGCTGCTGTGATATAGTCAACAGTCTGCAGTGAGAGGGTTCATGCTGCCACTGTGTGGTTCCTAAGCCATGCTGGACTGAGGGGGAGTGGAAATGGGAACTGACTGGTGGTCCAGCATGGACTTGTCCTACCTGAGATTTTTCAGTTTCTTTAATTCAGTGTTTGTGAATTTGTTCTTGTCTCTACCATCCTCCAGAGTTCAAAGTAAGTGAAATTTGTCCTATTATTCATGAAATCTCTGGGGAGGCTTTTTCAAGGGATGTTTACATTGCAAGTTGACATCACCTACCAATCTGAGTCTTCTAATTGGGTAGTTTAATCCATTAACATTCAGTACTATTACTGTAAAGGCAGTACTTAGTTCAGCCATTTTGTACTTTGGTTTTTCTATGCCTGACATCTTTTTTGTCTCTCTTTTCCTTTATTACATGATCCTTTTCTGGGGAGTCGATCTTTTGTGTTGTATCTGGCTGATCTCTTTCTCATTTCTGTTTCTGCATATTTTAAAAATACTTTATTTGTGGTTAACCTGGGGTTTGTATTATACAACCTATGTCTATACTCTTCTAATTTGAAATGATACCAATTTAACTTCACTGCATACATGTTCTTTGCTCCCATATCCCTTTATTTCCCCTTTTTATGTTGTTTTTGTCTCACATTACCTCTTTATATTTTGAGTGTCCCTTATCAGGAAATATGACTATTTCTTATTCAATTGTATTTTCTTATTTGAATTAAAGAGTAGAGGCTTAACTCAATTTTAAATTATATACATCTTATTTCTAAACCTTTTATATACTACATTTTTAAACACAGGAACTTTTTTACAAGAACATTAGTTTAAGCACCAAAACACCTAACCAGTATACAGTTCAAAGAGCTGCTTCTTAAGTAAATTGATTGTAAGTGTGAATCCTAACAAGAAGATCTAAGTGATTAAAATCTACAATCTTATTTTTGGTATAGCATTTTATAGTTTACCTGTCTACTTAAAATAGATGAAAATAACCATTTTACATCTTACTAAAGATATAACTTCCTTGGCTTAAATGTACAAAATCTCATATTGGTCTTTCCTTCTCTCCAACTTGACACCCATGAACAATAATATATATTGATTATAAGAATAGTATTTATAATAAGCATTCCCTCATTTATGGGCTCATATCTTAGATTGTATGCTTCTAAACATTTTTTAGGTCCTAGATCTTGAGAATATGACACAGGTATGGACTTGGTTTTCCTTAGAGAAAAAAAAAATCACTTATAATTTTAGGAGGTATGCTTTTAGAAGTTTTTGTTCTAGAGGATAGGAACTATTCTGTGGAACTATTATGTAGCATGATGATCAATGTGTAGGCTTACTGAACATTTAAAAAAAGGATAAAAAGGTAGGATAAAAACACTAACCAGTAACTGGTTAATGGAAGCACTGAATAAGTGAAAGTTAGGATTTAGGGGAGATAAAGCCTCAGAGACAATGGTTAAAAAGCTTTAGGAACTCTCTGCTCTGAGAAAACATTAAGGCTATTGTCTTCAAGTATTTTTATTCTGTGTCTCCCTACATATTCTTGTGCTTCCTATGGCCCCATAACCCCTAAAAACAAATGTAAAAACCTACCCTACTTCCTGTTTAATTCTATACCATCTTCATATAATTTAAAAGATATTAAAAGTTCTAGCCATCCAGTTTGAGAAACAACATTTACTCACCTATACAACATTTATGGCAGCCTTTTGTATCAGGAATCTTTGTTGTTAAAGCAAACTTTCTGAAAACATAAGACAAATATTAATGTACTCTAGTATCATGGTTCTCAGATAATGACCCATGAATCAGCTGCAACCAAGGAACTAAAAAAAAAAAAAAAAAAAAAAAAAAAATCACTCTTGAACTTTCACCCCAGAGTACCTGATTTTATAGGACTGGGGTGGGGCCTGGTAATCTGCATTAAAAAAAACTTCTACAAGTGATACTCAAGGTCAGGTTTAGGAACCATTAATCTCTGGTACTCTAGATGATGACATACACTTTACTGTAAACTAATTTATCAAAATTAAGACAAAGAATGTTTTTTATTGGGCAAAAAATATTGGAGGTTTTAAAATTTACACTAATTCCCTCATGCCCAGTAGAATAAAATGATATTCTATGTACCTTGGTAGTATGCGGTCTGGAAACCTATGAGTCTGAATATGGGCAGCTAATCCTGGTTTTTTGGCTTGTTCAAACAAAGCTATAAGATTATGAGAGTAGAGTTGAAAAGTTTTTCCTATAAAAGAGAAACATGTTATTTTTTAAAGAATAACTACAGTAGAGGAATAAAATTTTCAAATAAAAGAAAACATAATTACCTTCTAAAATGAGGAGTCCAGAAATGTTCAAAAAAAAAAGCAAAACAGAAAAACACATGTAAAACAAAACAAAACAAAACACCAGTTAAAATTTTGTAATATGATAATAGGTAAAATGATTTTCAAGAGAGGAGACAATTTTGTTTCATAATATACAAATTAGGTATGTGTGACAACTTTAATAGGCGATATGGGCAGAACATATGTAAACCTTAATAATGCCAGCTTAGAAAGAGAAATGTTTAAATATTAATGTTATGGACTGAGCTACAATGACACTTGTGTTCGCTGTGTCCATTTGCTGTGTGTTTATTTATTTTTTTCTGCGTCTGCCTGTCTCCCTTTTTTGCATCATCTTGCTGCGCCGTGTGGGCTGTCAGCTTACCGCGCAGTGTGGGCCGGCTTTCCTTCTCCAGGAGGCCCCGGGAATTGAACCCGGGGCCTCTCATATGGTAAACGGGAGCCCAACCAATTGAGCCACAGCCGCTTCCCCTGGGAAAATTCTTTAAAAACTTCATTATCATTATTTTCCTGGGATAGAGAGCTATTTATCAATAGCAATACAAATTACCTTGTATTATAGCTTATTATAAATGAAGTCTTCAATATAACAAACTGATTAAGAAAATCAAAATAAGTCAATATTATAAGCCATAATATAAGAATAGGGCTACAATTTTCATATAATCAAAAGCATAGCTGTTAAGCAGCGGGACATGGTAAATATCTTCTTATGATGCCTTACTATATATAGTAGGGTAATATAACAAAACATACATTATTTAGCCTATTATTGGACAACATATACATATAGGGTCTTTTTTTTTTTTTTTAAGATTTATTTTATTTATTTCTCCCCACCCCCTCGTTGCTTGCACTTGCTGTGTTTTCCTTTTAGGAGGCAGCAGGAACTGAACCCAGGACCTCCCATGTGGAATGGAGGCGTTTAATCGCTTGAGCCACCTCTGTTCCCTTCTTTGTTGTGTCTTTCATTATTTTTTCCTCCTTGTGTCTCTTGTTGTATCAGCTTGTGACATCTTGTTGTATCAGCTCGCCACGCCAGCCCATCACGTCAGTCGCTGTCTTGCTTGTCTTCTTTAGGAGGCACCAGGAACCGAACCCAGGACCTCCCATGTGGGAGGCAGGAGCTCAATCGCTTGAGCCACATCTGCTTCCCTCCATATAGTGTCTTGTCCTCAACAAGATTCTCTATATTTTCACAGACTACATTCTGTCTAACTATACCACTGTTCTTCTCTCTACTTTGTTTATACAGCTAGGCAGCCAAACATAACATGCATGTTCATGTGTGCACACACACACCCAAATGCAGATGCTAAAAGGAGAACAAAATTATTTTCTATTGAGCTCTGCTACTTACCTCCTTCCATTTTTACAGGTCATCTTAACTAGAGTACAGGAAGAACTAACAGGCTAACTCCCTGTTTCCCCTTAAAATTTTAAAAGATTATTTCTAATAATAGGTATGAGTAGGGATAGAAGAAGCAAGAGATTTAGAGAAAAGTGACTTTACAGGTATATAATTCAAAACTGTTAAAATTATGAAAAGTTGATTTTCATAATAGTAATAAAATATTATTTTGCTAAACAAAAGTAAAAAAAACTGGGGTAAACATAATTAAAATCAAAGAGATTCTTTTGAGGGTCCCAGCTCTTTAGAAGCCATTTATGTACAATCAAATAATATGTTCTTTATGAACACTGTCACTAGCTCAAAGACAGAAATTCCTTAATAATATCTGCTAGATAATGGTTAGTGGGAATATTCCTGTCTTAATACACACGTGCACACTTAAAATTATGAAATTAAATGACATTTCTTAAATTAGACTAGAGTTCATAATAATCTTCCTATTAGTAAGCCTGTATATTAGCAATGATGCTTTATAGTAAAAATAGCTGAAAAAGTAGACTCAGTACTGGAAAGGTCATGTTGGAAAGCCTGACAGTATTATAATTAAGAGCCAGGATATAATCATCACATTTCTAATGAGATATAGAGAATGAGAGGACACTACAAAAAATAATTGAAAAATAATTATTCAAAGTGGAGAGAGAGTTGAACGCTATTTTAACAACTGATAGCACTGATTTATTAAGGGGCAGAGAGAAATAATAAATAACTATTTTGTACTCTACTATCAGAACAAAAGCAAACAGCAAATCTCTAGGTAGCCACTTAGATCTAAAATATAAGGCAATATTTTTTGGTAAGCAAGAATTAAAAAAAAAAAAAAAAAAAAAGAAATATTAAAACCTAAAACACCAACCAACCAACCACAACAACCAAAAAAGAAAAACAGAAAAAAACTAGAATACGTTGCTCTGGAACCTACTTCTTCAGAATACTTTAAAGAATCAGTCTAATGGTTAAAATGTGGTCCAGGACAACACGACTTCTAATAGCAAACATCTATATAAAACTTCACAGTTTACTAAGCACTCTTGGAAATCATTTAACTTAATCCCCATGAGGCTGTTATTGTTACCATCATCCTCATTTTACAATTAAGAAAACTGAGGCTTAGAAAGGGTAAGATACTTTGTCAAGATCACAGAAAGGAAGTAGCTTGATTCTCTGATTCTTTCCCTTTAAACTCAGTAATTCTCAATGGAGGGCAGGATTGGTAGTAGTGATGGTGGAGAAGGCTGAGTGGAAGGGGATGGCCCCAGGTGATAATGAAGTGTGGTATTCCCCAGGTTTTTAGATACTGGGTAGATTTGGGAAGTACTGCCCTAGCTAAACACAGTGTCCTTTCCTTCTGGATAGGTACAATACTTTTAAAGCCCATTATGGAAAGCCTGAATTACTATACTAGATTATAGTTACCCAGAATTACAAACAGCATTTAAAAACAGTGTATATTAAAATTACATTTCTCGGGAAGCGGCTGTGGCTCAGTCAGTGGGGCTCCCGTTTGCCATGTGGGGGGGCCCCGGGTTCGGTTCCCGGGGCCTCCTGGTGGGGTGGGCCCGCCCGCATGGCGTGGCTGGCTGACCCGGCGAGCGTGGGCAGCAGGGGGGTGATAAATGAATAAATAAATAAAATCTTAAAAAAAAAAAAAAAAAAAATTACATTTCTCCGCTTATCTATGGTTTATTTTCTCATAGTTTACATACCTGATAATGACATTAAAGTATTATTGATAACATACAGCCAAGTACACTTCCGTGGAAATAACTGAAAGAAAAAAACGAAGCTAATTAAAACTTCCAATTTTTATTCCTTTGTCTCTTAACTCCAATACCAACATTCTGATCTAGTATAAAAATAGCAATTTATCATTCAGTAAATTACCAAAACCTTTGGAAAAAGTTATTTTCAACATGAACATGTAATGATTACAATTTTGTCTGTTTAGATATTTAAATCATTAAAAATTAAAACTGGGCCCATGCAAATTGATTTAAAAAATTAAGATATTCCTTCTATTCAATATTTCTAAACTAAATTCTTGAGTTAAAATTCCTAATTACCTGTTCCATTGTTGCCTCATGTAGCTCATTGAGATTCAATGTGTAAATACCATCTTCAGTTCCAAAAATAATGTACTGATCTAAAATAAAATGGTTAAGATAAATTACCACAATATATGATTATTTTCTAAAATCATTCACTAAAATAATGGCTTTATATTTAATGGTATTAAAAGTTAGATATCTACCCACCCATCCAAAGAAAAGTTATTTTCTAAAATTCATGCCACAATCTTTACCTTTCTCCCCAATTCTTTTCTTATTTTTCAAAAGCAGATATATTCTTTTTTCTTTTTTTTTTTTAAGATTTATTTTTATTTATTTATCCCCCCCTTGCTGCTTGTACTCTCTGTGTCCATTTGCTGTGTGTTTTTCTGTGTCTGCTTGTCTCCCTTTGTTGGGTCATCTTGCTGTGTCAGCTCACTGCGCTGTGCAGGCTGGCTTGCGTTCACCAGGTGGCCGGGGGAATCAAACCCCGGGCCTCCCATATGGTGAACGGGAACCCAACCAATTGAGCCACAGCCGCTTCCCCAGATATATTCTGTTAGACTAACTTGCTCTTGCTTTATCTTACTATCTGATATTTCCCTTCAACATAATTTTCATTATCAATATTTTTCATTATGGTTATATGTTTTTGAAAGATACCTCAAATGCCCTTTAGAAAAAGGAAATTATAAATTATTGTCCACTGAAAGAAACTAGGACTCCTTGGAGAAAAGACTCATTCCAGTGCTGGGGCAAGGAAAGTATAAGATGAGCCAAAGATCACGTTACGCCAGAAAGTACTCAAGGAAGTACTCAAAAAATGACAATGACATGACATGGCAAATGAAACATCATAGGAGCTCGTCCTGGTTGAAAAATCTGGGACAAAATGTAAGCAATGAAATAACAGTAATGGATTATAGCTCACTGAATAAAATAAGAATTCCTAAGTTCAAACTGATATAAATATATAAATGGAGAAGGGAAAACTCTTAGTATATCTCTACATTAACTATTTACTAATTAGCAAAGGAAAAATAGTAACTTTGCAGTAGAGAAAGCTAGCTAGCACCTTAACCAACTGATCAATGCTAACATCATCAGTAAAAGGACAAGCTGATATTATGTGCCTCTTGAAATGATGCACTGAGAAGGACACAATAACACTTCTGTGTTGTTCCTGCCAAAAATGCGTAACCTAGTCTAAGCATGAGGCATTCTACAAAATAAGTGGCTTTAAAATTTTAAGATCAAGAAAGATAAAGGCTGAGGAGCTGTTCAAGATTAAAGGGAAGTGGATGTGGCTCAGACGATTGGGCTCCTATCTACCATGTGGGAGGTCCCGGGAAGTGAAGGTGAGCTGGTCCGCATGGAGAGCTGGCGCAACAAAAAGAGACAAAGAGGGAGAAACAATGAGAGATACAACAAACTGGGGAGCTGAGGTGGCTCAAGCAATTGAGTGTCTCTCTCCCACACTGGAGGTCCCGGGATCAGTTCCTGGTACCTCCTAAAGAGAAGACAAGCAGACACAGAGGGTATACAGTGAATGGACATGGAGGGCAGACAGTGAGCATAAAAACAACAAGGCAGGGGATAAATAAATAAAATAAACCTTAAAAAAAAAAAAAGGTTAAAGGAGACTAAAGTGACATGGTAACTAAATTCAATACTTGATGATCCTGAATTGGATATTGGACTGGGGGAAGAAAGGAGAGCAGCGACTACAAAGGACATTATCGAGATAATTAATAAAATTTGAACGTGGACTGTAGATTAGAAAATTGTGTTCTATCAATGATAAATTTCCTAATCTTTATAAATGTACTGTGGTTATGTACGGGATCATTTTTGTTGCTATGCAATACACATTGAAATATAAGAGACACAGAACCATGATGTTTCCAACTTACTCTGAAGTGATTCAGAAAAAATGTATGTATAGATAGATGGATAGAGAATGATAAAACAAAATGGAGTAAAATAGAAACAATTGGTGAATCTGAGAAAAGGATATACAGGAGTTTCCTGTACTATTTTTATAACTTTTCTGTAAGTTTTGATATTATATACAAATTAAAAATTACAAACAAAAAAATAAAGTATCTCCTTACTGTTAAAAATATTTTTTCTGTTTATACTTTCAAACATTGGCATTTAAAACAGATCAATGCATGTCTTATCTTTACTACTGTGCTCAAGGGGAAACAAACATTTCCTCAACACCCTCCACTGCAGGGGTTCTTTTTTTTACATTTCTCAATTAAATGTAATGGATACCTGTAAAATTTTTTTTTTTTTTAATCAAACAATATATTACACAATATATTTGGTTCATAGTAATGCATTCATACAGTATTTGTCCTTTTGTGTCTGGCTTGCTTCACTCAACATAATTGCAGGGGTTCTTAACTGTTTTTGTTCCATGGACCCCTTTGCCAGTCAGGTGAAAACCACGGACCCCTTACTAAATCCACACTATACTTTGTATTATTTAATAAATATATCACACACTCATCAATACATCCCCATGAGAATAATGTTTTTTTGAATTTCAATTCAAGCTCACGGACCCATTGTCAAAAACCCATTTTACTGCCTAACCTCTGTTTGCTAATTACTGAACATTCAGATAGTCTCCTTTCCATGTAACAAGGTAAGTTCTAAGAGAACTCATAATATAAATTATTGCATTGAGAGTCAGAGGTGTTAAGTATGTTTCTCAAGTCTCATAGTAAATGACAGAGCTAAATTTAAACCCAGACTATTTGATCCTAAATTTTTCCTCTATACATTATGCTTAGTCACTTAAAAAAATATACAGTGAAAATTTTAAAAAATAAATTGTTATTTTGACATCATTTCAGACTTACAGAAAAGCTGCAATAGTAGAAAGAATTTCTGAATATTCTTCACACAGTTTCTACAAATACTAACATCTACTACCTTTACTACTCTCTTCACACACACATTGTTTATTTTTCTGAACCATTTAAGTTAAGTTTACAGGCATGATGACTGTTTAACTCCTAAACATTTCAGTGTATTTCCTTAAAAAAAGAAAAAAAAGTCATATAACCAAAGTACAATGATAAAAATCAGGAAATTAACAACTAAACAATACTATTATCTGATCTATAGATCTTACTGATTGAGATTATCAATTGCTCAAGCAATATCCTTTACATGTAAAAGAAATCCAAATTCAAAATTATGGTTGTGACCAGTTGTGATGTCTCTTAAGTCTCCTTTAATCAGAAACAATTACTCTGCATTCTATATTCCAATGCCTTTAAACTAAAACCCTTGCTTATACTTTTAAATTATTGCAGGTACCTATACCATTTAGTCTCTAAAGCCATATTTTTAAAGTAAACAACCTCAATCCATTGACCATAAAGATCTTTTCCCATAATAAAGATTTCATCGGAGATGCACATAAAATTTCAGTAATATTACCTTTTGTATCAGGATGTATCCAGGATGTTGCACAATTAATTTTCAAAGGGCAGCCATCGAAAACTTTGGAAAAACACGCTCCCATCTTGTTTATAAAAAGATAAATTTGACATTTTATTAGGTAACTTTACATATTCTTAAAAAATGGCTAAGATTATTATGAAATGTCAAAATTATTTTTCTTTGCATATACTTGTGGTTTCATCCCAAAGCAAAATTTTTATTTTGATAAAAAATTGATATCAAAATTATATTTTGATAATAATTTAACCCCTTCTACCAAGGGAATTTCATATTCTTTCCTTCTGTACCACCGTTTAGGGGCAAAAATATACAATTTATCAAAACATCTATATACTTCAATAATACATTCTAGGCTGTACAAAAATGGGCAGCAAACCAGCTATTCAATTTCTCATTAGGGCTAACATTTATTAATATGACTCAAAGGATGATTTTATTCAATAAAATTATAGCGATTATAATTGCAATACAACTCCATAATAGTGACAAAAGACAAAAAGAATATTTGTATTATATATTAGACTATTACTAAATAAAAAAGTACAATTTACAACACCCTATTCACATGATTGGCAGAATCACCTCAAAGATGGGTTCTGCTCAAGGTCCAGAGAACAAGCATTAACATAAGCTTTCCTATTCCTTTTCATTGTGTGCAGTCCAACGTGAAAATGGCTTCAGAAGTAGAAAGATATTTAACTCACATAAAGAAGATGACAGAGTATTATTAATATTATCATATTAAAATTAAGTTGGCCTCTGTGGGCCAACCTGAGAACCCAATTGCCATTATCTATAAAAAGTGAAATATTTTCCAAATTCTAACCAACTCATTCAAATTAGGGTCCATAAACCTGACCCATGGTTTATTCAAATGCATCTAATGAGTTGTGCTATAAAACAATCCATTGTTGTACTTTGTATTTTATCATATCTTTCTTTTCAATGGCTTAAAATACTAACAGTAAATAAACTTATGTTGCTTCTAAAGTGATAAAAAGTGGCAAATGGTTTACATAAAAATATTCCTTACCAGTACTTTTGGGGTAGGTGGAAGGCCATTTATGGCTGGTTTCTACAGGGAAAAACAATTTTTAATACTATTAGACCTTCTAAGCCTTAAAAATATCTTCATACATTTAGACATTCAGTTATTCAAATTCTGGATTTAAGCAGACTACTCCCCTTACATGATAAATAAAATATTAGTTATAACTAATGGCCAAATGCCTATTATACTTACAGGGAAGTCTCGTTTGTCCTTTTTTCGTGGTAACTGTGGTGCTTGTGCTGATCCTTCTGTATTTTCACTAATCAGTTTTGAAACACCATCACCATTTCCTACAGAGAATCATGGGCAAAACTTGAATAACCATACAAATAAGTATGCTTTTCTTGAAAAATAATTTCCCTTTTCCTACTACTTGGATTCCACTTGGGTAATCTTTTATTGGGGAATATTCTCTACTATTAGATAATTTATTTTGATGCTTTTCTCTAAATTATGTGGACACAGCATTGCTTCTTTAGCAGTGGTCTTAATCCATGAAAATAATAACTGTCTTTCTATACTGTAAGAAAAATAAAATTTGATTTACTTGATGCTACTAATATTTAAGGCCTTGGATAAGTGAACTTAATTTTACCCTTTTAGTCCTGTCTCCCAGGATACATCCTTCAGTAGTTCATATTTCAGCTATACTAGACTGTACTTCAAACACAATTCAGATTTTTACTTCAGTGCATTTGCTCATTCTTTCCTGTTCTCCAAGAATGCTTTTCAGTATTGGTTCTACCTACTGAAGACTGGCCAACCCTTTTAATACCCTGCAATAAGTCCATGTCCTTTGTTCCCTATCTCCTCAGAAATCTCTGATTTTCAATTATATACAGTTAATTATTGCAGGAGACACTTATACAATCTGTCTTGTCTAATGTTATATATGTATCGGTATACTTCTGCTATGGATGCTGAACTTCTGGTGGGCAGGAATTCCATTAATCTTTCGAGATCTTATAATATTTAGAAAGGGAACAAATGAAGGTTGAATTGAATTCAATCTATTTATAACCACCCATCCATGTGGAATCAAAGAACCTTCACAAAAGCTTTAAAAAGCAATAGGACTGACTAAAGAGAAGATATTCCTTAAAAAGGATAAGGACAAAATGACTTTTTTTTTTCAGAGTTCAATTTGTTTTATTTACCCAGTTCACAGTATCTAGTCGTATGCACTCCAGGGCTGATGATACTGCTAGTCATACCAATAGAGGAAGTCTCTGTCGTAGGAACACAACTTGGGCTACTCTGTCTTCTGAGAACTTGGGGAGCTCTGTTTTCTGAATCAGGGCAACGTTTTATGGTTGATTTTTCTTCATCTGGGAATTTATCTTCAGAATAGCTGTTTATCCTTGGCTATTGGTAAGACAAAATAGTACTTTAATAAATTTGGATTAAAAACAAACAAACAAAAAACAGTTACCATTAGGCAGCAAAGATCTTAGGGGCAGGGGCTGTAGCAGTTTGGCAGTTTGATATAGTTATGAATTCCAAAAATAGATATTGGGTAATGCTTGTAAACGGGTCTGTTAATCTGGGCATGATTTTTTTTTTTAAAGATTTTATTTATTTATTCATTTATCCCCCCCTTGCTGCTTGTGCTCGCTGGGTCAGCTAACCACGCCGTGCGGACGGGCTTGCATTAACCAGGAGGCCCCGGGAACCCAACCCGGGGCCTCCCATATGGTAAACGGGAGCCCTACTGATTGAGCCACAGCCGCTTCCCTGGGCACGATTAAGTTATGATTAGGGCATTGACTGGGCGTTGAGCCCCACCCCTTGGTGGGTGGGGTCTCAAAGATAAAAAGACATGGCAAAGGACAGAGTTGGAGTAGTTTTGAGTTGGAGTTCTGATGTTAGTGTCTTGAGCTGGAGCCCTGGAAAGTAAGTGAGCTTGGTTGTGAGGAAGAAGAGAAGGCCTCAGGATAGAGATGAGCCATTCGCCTGAGAGTCTACAGCTGGCCTTGTGGAGAGAGGCAAAGCCTAGGGAACCTCATAGTCTACAGCTGACCTTGTGGAGGAAACAGAGGAGCTGAGCCTGGAGAGAAACGGAGCCCTGGGAAGAGAGGAACCCAAGAAGCCTGAACCCTGGCAAATGTCGGCAGCTGTCTTGCTCCAACACGTGGCAATGGACTTTGGTGAGGGAAGAAACTTATGCTTTATGGCCTGGTAACTGTGGATTTCTACCCCAAATAAATACCCTCTATAAAAACCAACCGATTTCTGGTATTTTGCATTAGCAACCCTTTGGCTGACTAATACAGGGGCTATATCTCTTTTCTTTCTTCTCTGTTTCTATTCACTGGGCTAAGTAAGCGAAGTAAGCAAGAATTGAGTTACTGTCCCAACACAACTATGAACTTGCCATATGATTTTTTAAATCAGCCTTAACCCAAAACTGATAAAACTTTTATAACCAATAAAACTATGTAAAAATATTTAATAACTATATATAAGCAAAATAAAATGACAATGAAACATGAGTCTACTGAAATGTCAAATTGTATAAAGATAATAAATGATGACCTTCTTATCTCCCTTCCACGCAGTTACCTTCTCAAATGACCAATAACATTTCTTTGCCCTGTCCAATAGCTATTAAAAGTACTGTATTTTCTCATGAAATTTTCTTTTTTTTTTTTTTTTTTAAAAGATTTTATTTATTTATTCAGTTATCCCCCCCCTGCTGCTTGTGCTCGCTGGGTCAGCCAACCACGCCACGCGGGCGGGCCTGCCCCACCAGGAGGCCCCGGGAACCGAACCCGGGGCCTCCCATATGGTAAACGGGAGCCCCACTGATTGAGCCACAGCCGCTTCCCTTGAAATTTTCTTTTAAAATACATTTTACATATTTGTACTCTTGCCTCTTTCCCCCCCGCCCCGAAGAAAACTGTACTCCGGTAAGATATATTTAAGAGAGTTTTGAACAAACTCAATACAATTATTTAGAAAATGTTAAATTCTTACATAGCTCACCTTAGGAGGTAGGGGAGGTGGTACTGCGCGTTTTGAGGTTGATCTAATACAAAAATAATAATGCAATTTTGATGGTTATAAATGACCACAACATAAAATACAGGGATGCTATTAAATGTACACTAAAATCTGAATAGAGGATATAAAAGACAAACAGATCATGATGCACAGTATAAAACTTTTAGGAAGATCTAATACATAATAAAAACTAGATTAAAATCTTATACTATTTACAGATATCTCCTGTTGATTGTTTCCCTAAAGAACCCTATTTAATCTTAATTAAATTAAAGCTTATTAGAATACATCATGGCTTGCCCCCCCCAACACTGTTCTTATGTAATCAAGTCAAATATCGTTAAGAAAACAACTTACTTGCCAGTATTTGTACCATCAACGAAAGGATTCCACTGCAATACAAAATTTGGGCCTGATGACACTCCCTGGGAAGATAAAAAATATAGTTTAAAATGTTACCTTATAATATCTATTATGATATTAACCATTTTATTTGAGTTAAGAAAATAATCCAGTGATGTGATTGTTAATCATCTTGTCATTCAACCAATTTTTAAATCTCCAGCTAGCTTTGCTCTGTCATTTGACATATTTAGGTCAATGACTCATTATCAGTTGACTTTAACTTAAGAAATTCCATAAATATACTAAAAATAGCTTCAAATGTGACAAGCCTTCTTTACCAACATGCTAGCATATTCTAAAGCAAAGGAGAAAAAAATAACTTTGAATTACTTGCATCACTACTCCAATAGCATAGAGAACTAAACATATTATTAAATTATTGTTAATTTATTGGTACTACTATTTTTTCCTACTAGCATGGAAACTGAGGATTTGATATATAGCAATATATACAATAAGAAGAGCACTAGTTTCAAACAGTAAGGAAGAAAAGATTCATTAATGAAATACACTCTAGAAACTATACTTTAACTAAAGCTTACAAATAAATTAGATATTAAGATAGCGTCAACAGTCAACAAGGAATATAGTAAAGATTCTTAATAAATTTGGCAGAGTAAATTATCTTCTAAATTTACATTTTAAAACAAAATACTAGTATTAGAAATCTATTATTTAAAAATGAATAAAACAAAGTATTATGATTGAAGCATACAATCTACCTAGGCTGACTCTAGCTATATCTTTCTTTATCTACTACTTTTTTTCTTTTAGATAAGGTAATGGTTAACTAAATAGTAGTCTCAAGAGTAAAGGTTAAAAAAAAAAAAAAACTATGTTAACAAATAAAATACTTTTTAAAAAAACAGTAAGGCAATGCAAAAATATATAGTTTAAGAAACAAAAAAATAGAAAAAAAAATTTTTTTTAAACGTAATTTACTACAAACCTAAATTAATCAAAAAGAAAAGAGGTGCTGAGAGCTAAAGCTGAATGTCACATTCTACATTTTTATTTTATTTATTTATTTATTTTAAATATTTTATTTATTTATTCATTTATCCCCCCCTTGCTGCTTGTGCTCGCTGGGTCAGCTAACCACGCCGTGCGGGCGGGCTTACCATATGGTAAACGGGAGCCCTACTGATTGAGACACAGCCGCTTCCCGTCCACATTTTTAATAACCTATGTAATTCCTTCAAAAGACACAGAATAGGTAAAAAAAAAATGGCTGAGATAGTCTATTACTTTTACCCTCATCAGAATATATCTAACGATAAGCTTTTTTTTTTTTTTTTAAGATTTATTTATTATTTATCCCCGCCCCCCCCCAACCCGCCGTTGTTTGCACTCATTGTCTGCTCCGTGTGTCTGCTCATATTCTTTTTTTTAGGAGTTACTGGGAACTGAACCTGGGACCTCCCGTGTGAGAGGGAGGCACCAATTGCTTGAGCCACCTCTGCTCCCTGCTTGTTCTCTCATTGTGTTTCCTTGTTATGTCTCCTTGTTGCATCATCTTGCTGCATCATCTCGTTATGTCATCTTGTTGTGCCAGCTCACTGTGCCAGTCTGTCGCGTCAGCTCACTGTTTAGTTTATCTTTTTCAGGAGGCGCTGGGAACCAAACCCGGGAACTCCCATGTGGTAGGCAGGCACCCAACTTCTTGAGCCACATCTGCTTCCCTAACTATATACGCTTTTTAAATCTTTAAAAACTTTAATGTGTGAAATACATTATCAAAATTAATGTCTGAAAGAGTGTATTACTTTACACCCTAGTCAAAGCACACTCAACTGTAAGTCTTCTTAAATTTCAATATGTGGCTTTAAAAGTCGTAATTCCTACCATTTCATCCCGTGCTTCTGTTTCTTTTCTCAGAGGAGGTTCAAACTGTAATTTGTCAACTGCAAAATATATAACAAATATTTTAAAACTCAGTATCTTCAAGAAGGGTTAATCTCAGAAATGTAATGAGAAGTTTGCATACTGTGGTGGTCAGGGAGAGGAGTGAAGATAAGATGCAAAAGAAGACAAAATCTCTTATTTTTTAAATACTGTAAGTGTGTCCCTTTCCTTATGCTTACCAAAAGATAGTAACAATCTTGGATCTTCCTAACATCTCTACTTTACTCTTGGATGAAATTAAATAGTCAAGAAATTAAATAGCATTTTTTGTGTAAAAGAGATTTTTAAAAATTAATTAAAAGCAGACAATTAAGGGAAAAAAATTAAGGATTTTCTCTATCTAGGCTGCAGACTCTATTTTTTTTTTTTTTTTTTAAAGATTTTATTTATTTATTCATTTATCCCCCCCTTGCTGCTTGTGCTCGCCGGGTCAGCCAACCACGCCGTGCAGGCGGGCCCGCCCCCACCAGGAGGCCCCGGGAACCGAACCCGGGGCCTCCCATATGGTAAACGGGAGCCCTACTGATTGAGCCACAGCCGCCTCCCGTGCAGACTCTATTTTGAGACTAATTTAAGCTACAGCTTCATAGCAGAAATTAACCAAGAAAACTGAACTTTAAATTAAAAGAACAAATGATTTTTGTCAAATTAAACATTACAATTGTATTCAGAAATCTAATAGTATATTATGCTAAATGTGTATTTTATTTGACCTAGTCTGAATGATTTCAAATATTCAAGGACTAATTTCTTTTATATGAAATATTCTAAAACTGAGAAAAGGATGGTTTATTATATACTCATAAAGTACAGAGAATTTTAAAATCCTAAAATCTAATGTGATTAAAAGCTGAAAAATTATAAAACACTCACATTTGCATCATAGAGATACAATATCCCTACTAAATACAATCCTAGCAAAAAAAAAAGACATTTAAAAAGCACTTTCAAATAGGATCCAGTGTTTCCTTACCCCTGAAAGACTTATAAAGCAATAGAAAGTACTGACATAATTCATCACATTAACCAAAAATAGTAAATCATAATATTTTCAATAAAAGCTTGGAAAGCATTCCAAAAGATATATTATCTACTTTTTGTTAACAATCCAAATAAAAAGCCCTTGGTGATTAATGATTTATTTTTTGCCACGATTAAAAACATCTTAATTCAAGAGCCAAAATATAATTCATGAAGAACCACTTCACTTTTTTGGAAAAGGGATGAGATAAAGCTTGTTTTGACACAACTAGAAATACTGGCAAGTAGGTCTAGATATGAGTTATATGGAAAAGAAATAAAATATCACTTTTTAATAACAGGAATTATATATCCAGCAAATTTTAAAAATTCCTAGAGAAAGTAAGTTTCACAAATTTGTAGGATAAGAGAATAGAGAAAATCTCAGTAGAGAAATAGAAATTACATATATATGTAAAAAATATATATATGGAAAAGTTAGGTCTGAAAAATACAATATCTGAACTAAAATTCACTGGATGGGCTTAACAGCACACAGAAGAAGAAAAAGATCAACGAATTTGAAGTCAGGGCAACAGAATCTAAGTACAGAGAAGAAAAAAAAACACTTAAATATGTATATAAGGGAGTAGGAGAACAGAAGCTTAGTGACCTGTGAGACAATATCAAGTGGTCTAACATGGGACCGGAGTCCCAGAAAGAGCTAAGACATTGGGGCAGAAAAAATTATTTCAAATGTTCATCAACATAAGAATGGATATTTCAAGAAATAGTGGTGAAAGTTTTTCCAAATTTAATGGAAAAATATTAATCCACAGCTCTAAGAAGCTCTATGATCCTAAAACAGAACAGGAAAAAAAGATGCATCTAGGCACATCACAGTCAAATTGCTAAAAGTAAAAAAATATAAAAGTTTCACAATGCAGTACTTATTAAGGACCCATGTGATGCACTTGGATATTTTCTAATTTGTCCTATTTTTAAATCCTTGGTTATTACCCACTAAATTGATGTCATGAATTGGGTTGTAACCTGCAGTTTAAGAAATGCTAATATAGATGAACATATGGGCTATGTCATACTTGAGATAATTTTTTATAAACAGTTTTTCTGTCAACAAAGACTTTTGTTTGGTTATTATTGTCTATTTTTAGGATGGATCAAAGCTTTCAAAATGCCTCAACTTTAACCATGACAAAAAAAGTTGTGTGACTTTGTGTTTCCTACCCTGGAAATTCCTAATTACTTCTCTAGTGATGGAGCTACTCATTTCCCCAGAACTCTTATTAAGGACATTTGTAAGACATTACATCTTACTCAAAATCTCCATTGCCTTTATCATTCACAGACTTCAGGTGAAGATAAAAAGGACAAATGGAATTTTCAAACTTAAGCTGGCTAAATTTTCATAAAGTCTTAGAATTCCTCAGCCTACTATTGTTTTTATGGCCTTAATGACAATGGGGTCAATTCCCTAGGGGGCCCATCAACACTCTCTCTTCCAATGAACAAAAAACTAAGCATCCTATCTGCGAATACTGCCCCCAACTTCAGTCTCCATCATTACTGGCTAATATAGCTGAGACTCATATAATACACACAGTTTTATATTTAAACAGGTCTGAGAAATGTTTCCTCTGAAACAATCTTTTCATGATTTTAAAATGCAGAGACTGTCTTCTGGAAAACTGCTCTCCAACCTCAGTAAAAAGAATGTTACTAGGAACTGTTAAAATTAACACAATGGTAAAACAGTATCAATCCTTGTGTTCATGTCTCTCAATTATGGAGACACAGGCTAACTTTAAATCACTAGAAGATTGTTTCAGCAGGATACCTCAAATTGAGGATTACAAGGAATACTTCAGAAGTAGATGACTGCAAAAAGTAGACAGCTTTTACTGAGGAGACTGCTAGATCAAGCTGATCACTGCACAAAATGTAATATCTGCCCAAGATCCACAGAACAAGATGATATGAACCAGTGAGCCATACTTCAAGCTGCACGCTTTTGTTCATCATTTTCTTAGCTACATTGTCCCTCCTTTTTGCCAGTTGAAGGTTTTAGATTTCTGACAGACACTAGTTAGCTCTTAATTATGATACCTATAGAGTTCCTGTTCTTGATATTGTTCTTTGGAGCCTTAGTCCTTGGTAGGGTTCAGCACCTGTTTCTAATCTACTTCTGAGTCAGCTAAAATCATAGAACCAACTGTTGGGCTTGTACCCACTTTCTTTATGGATGTTTTCCATCTTTCTTCAGTGTCAAGTCCTTATAACTAGTTGGTTTTTTAAGTAACTGGACTCAACCATGAATTGACTTTTAAGATGACAAACAACTAAAAAAAACAAGGTAATTTAGGTAACACCCCCATATCTGGGTCAGACTCAGAAAGTAAAAAAAAAAAAAAAAAAAAAAAAATCTTACTTGCCATTCATCAGACAGGAGACAGTAAGGACAGACACAAAGACAACCGCAAAATTAACAAGAAACGATGTTTCTCCCAAGGATATGCTGCATATGTAAAGTATCACATAATGACCCCCTCTCTGAGTTATGGCTGCTTTCTTACTGAGAAACCTTATTCTCTGTGGTAATTTGAGATTATTTTATGGATCCCCAAAAGAGAAAGATTGTGTTTTTAATGTAGTCTATTTCTGTGGGTGTGAAACCCTTTCAATTGGACTAAGGCAGTGAGGCGTGACTCAGGTTGAGTCTCTGCCCTCTTGCTGGGTAGGATAAAACAGAGAGACAGAGAGAGAGACACAGACAGGAAAAGGAAGCTGCCATATTTGATCCTGTCATATGAGAGAGAAAAAACTCCCACTTTCACCCACAGCTGTGCTACAAAGAGAGAAGCCCCCAAGAGGCTCAAAGAGCTGAGGCCCAGGGAGAGATGAGCAATATGCCTGGTAGCTTGCAGCTGATCTCAGGAAGAAAGTGGAGCTGCCAAGAGGAGGCCTGGTAAGAGACAAGTCCCATGCCAGGTTTGCCTATAGCTGCAGAAAGGCAGAGACCTTGGCAGAGATGAGTAGCCATGTTGCTTTGCCATGTGCCTGACAACAGAATCAACAGTAACTGACTTTGGTGAAAAAGCACCTCTTATGGTGCCTCAATTTAGACTTTTCATGGCCTTGGAACTATAAGCTTTTACCCCCAAAAAATCTTTATAAAAGCCAACTCATTTCTGGTACTTTGCATTGGCAGCCCTTTGGCAAACTAAAATATTCTCTAAAACCCATAAACTGTTGGTAACTTGGTTGTATGAAATGATATTAATTAGAATAAACCATTCCATTCTTGTCTGGAAGATTTAATTCACAGGCTGTTAAAGATTGAGATCTATCTCCCCAATAGATATGTTCATATCCTAGTTCCTGGTCTCATGAATGTGATCCTATTTGGAGATAAGCTCTTTAAAGATGTTATTAGTTAAATTGAGGTCAAACTGGATTAGGATGGATCCTAATCCAATATGACTGGTGTCCTTATGAGGCAAGGAAATTTGGACATAGAGAAGATAGCTATGTCACACAAGCAGAGATTTAGTTATGTCATAAGCCAAAGAATGCCACAGATTGTTGGCAACCCACCCCCAGACCCTACAGACTTCAGAGGAAGCGTGGCTTGGCTGATACCTTGATTCAGACTTCTAGCCTCCAGAACAGTGAGACAATACATTTCAGTTGTTTCAAGCCACCCAGTTTGTGGTTCTTCGTTATGGCAGCCCAAGGAAAATAAGACCCTGACATAGAAGCAGCTTCTATTTCCAACAGATGCAGAGCTTCAAATAAAGGGGTTTCTGAACACAACATTCCACATTTATTTTAGTTATGTAGTTTCCAAGGAAAACAGGCCCTGGGTCTACTTCACAGTATAGACATGATGCTGACTCTTTCATACACATCCCTACTTTGCTTTAAGCCATGATTTAAATTTCATCTGAACTCCACTCTTTCCTAAATCCTATGACAACTCTTCTTTCCCTTTGTTTAATGAGATGTCCTGTGGTCCTTTTGATGTGTGGTCTCCCTCATTGCAAGGAAGACATGACTTTGTTGCACTATATGTTCACTCATGCTGGTTTTAGATTGATTGGGTTGAGGTAATAATATTTATATCTACTAAAAATACATAAGCAAGAATGCTTATACCAGTTTAATAGCCAAAACTGGAAAAAAATAAAATGTTCATCAACATAAGCATGGATAAATTGTGGTATATTCACCCAACCGGAATATTATAATGAAAAAGAACATAATTATTGCTACACAAAACAGGAATGACTCTCACAGACATAAAGTTGAACAAAAGAAACCAGGCATAAAAGAGTGAATATTGTATGATTCCATATATTTGAAGGTCAAGTTCAGGCAAAACTAATCTATGGAGACAGAGATCAGAATAGTGGTTACTGTAGGCAGGGTGGGTACAGGAAGGGGAAAGGGCAATGATTGGAAGGGGCATGAGGGAGCCTTATGAGAGTATGAGAGTGTTCTATATCTTGAGCTGGGTGTTAGTTTCACAAGTGTATATATATTTAAAAATTCATTGAGCAGTACAGTTAAGATCTGAGCATTTGAGCAAATTTTAAAAATTCAATTATAACTAACTGAATTGCATATGCAATCTCATAAACAAACAACAAAAACAAAGATGTAAAATACTCCTGGCAGACATAAAAGACTCGAGGAATTTTAAAGACAAGTCACCAGTAAAACTTTACCACTTTCAGTCTGGTACTTTAAGCACATTGAGCTCACTCCATAAGGATACCAGTGTTCCGAGCACTCATAAAAGAACTAAATCTTGAACTATCAGCTGATCTCTTAAAAAAGTCTATTTTGGTTAAGAAGACTAAACATCATAAAGATGTCAACTCTCCCAAAGTTAATATATACACATTTAATGAGATCTTAGTAAAAACAGTATTTTAAAAAAAAATTAGATAAGCTGATTCTCAGGTTTATGTGAGGAAAATACAGTAGCCAAAAAAGAATAATGAAAAAGAACAGGAACAAGGTTTGCAGAGGTGGAAGTGAGAGGGGGAGGAGGATTAGTTCTAACAGATTTTAACAGATATTATAAAGATATAATAATCAAAAATATACTACTGACGTATGAATAGACATAATAGAATTTCTAGACTCAGCCCCAAGACACGTATGGAAATTTAGTACATATTAAAGGTGGCATATCAAATCCATGAAGAAAAAGATAAAGTTTTAAAATAGCATCAAGACAAACGTGTAGTCATCTAGAAAGAGACTAATTTTGAATCCATACGTGAACTAAATAAATTGATACCTTGTACCAAAGATTTTCATGAAAACTGAGACCTAAACAAAATGCCTAATTTGCAATAATTCTAACCCTAATACTTAATGAATTATCTCTTCTTATATGGTTTATAGTTTTTATTTGTATTTTGTTAGTCATATATCTTATTTTACTGTAAACCACTTTAAATCTCTTTTGAAACAAGTATGCATTTAAGTAAATACACCTGTAGCTAAAACTTCTTTTAAAATCTGTTCTTTCAAATTCATGTGGCTAAAGTGACAAATATTGTTGACACAAAATCTTTATGTCTGTCAATGATTAGTTAACAAAATAAAAAATCAATTTCTTCTTTCAAATATTTGTTTTAGAAAAGATTTATCTTAGTGTTAGTCTGAATAAAAAAACTGAAACCAATCCAAATGTCCAACAATAGGGAACTGTTTACCTATACTTTATCAATCCAATGAATCAAGATGCAACCATTAAACATATCGGTTATAAAGGCTAAGCTCATATATGGAAAATACTTCTGATTACAGTAAATAATATTTTATAAATAACATAAATTCAGTCATGTAAAAATATACATGGAAAAATATATGAAGGAAATTCAGCAAAATATTAACTATGTGTAGGTGTTGGGAGATATGATAATGGGCAATATTAAACTTCTCTTCTTCCTCTTACCTTTTCTACAATGGGCATGTACTGCATTTATAATTGGAAAATAACAACCATTTAAAAATTACAAACCAAAGGAATTCCACTAAAACCAGAAAAGCAACATCTATTTTTGAGGTATTCTGATACATTGAAGTATCTGAGATGGGATTACTCTATAAAAATTACAAGTACACCCAGATCAACCCTCCACAACCACCAGTTGAAAATGTATACTAAACACATACAATTTATTTCTGAAGCTGTCCGTTCAGCTCTGGCATTCCTGTTTGTAGATCTAATGGTATGACGAATGATTGCATGGGGCTGTGAATATAAGCATAATACACATACTTTTAAAAATTTCAATGATTAAAAAGGTCAAACTTTCTCTTTTTAATTAAATGTTCATTTATTGACAAATATGACTACTAAGTTATATGATAAACATAAAACAAAATGAACACTATGACAATTTAAAAGTTTATCCACTTATTCTATGCTTATAATGTGTAAATATTGAACAGGTTCAAAGACAAGTTATAAATCCTGTCCTCAAAGAGCTTGTGGTCTAGAAAGATGAGACACATACACAAATACTTACAAGAAAGAATATGGTGTTATTAAGAAGATAAATGGATTACTATTAATGCCCACAGGAGGAAGAAATGACTTCTACCTGCAGGGGTATAGAAGTTCTAGCAAGGGATATAATTTGATCTGGGGCTGTGAAGGACAAGTAAGACTTTGGATATGTAGAAATATGTGAAAAGCATTCTAGACAGCAGAAAGAATATGAACAAGTGATGCAAGAAAGAAAAAAAATGTGGAATGTTTATAGGGAATGGGGTAAGTTTTCATTTGACTGCAGTGACGATTAGGTGAAGAAATGAAAAAGGTGAATAGACAGACTGGGGGTGAGCCAGATCTTCAACGGCTCTGAATGCCAGAAAAGGGCTCTCAACTTTATTTTCTTGGCCAAAAGGAATTTTTGGAGATTTTACAGCAAGGGAGTAGAATCACTAGAGTCAGACTTTAAGAATGATCTGATAGGTGTGTAAGACAGTATGAAAGAGAAAAATATTGGCTGCAGGCAGATCAAATAAAAATATAATAGTAAGCCAAGTGTGAGGCATACTGTACTTAGCTCCTGCTTCTTTGAAGCTATGCCTTCAGCTCAATCAACCTCTACCAAATTTCTGAAGACTCATTCGTATTTACTGATGACTCAGACAGTGGCTCATATGTTGTTTTTTTTTTCCTCCACTTCAAGACCCATCAACAAACCAGGGGACTTCAAAAGCCCAAGTGGATGAACTAGCCATTGTTCTAGACTTAAGTTTTCTAACCTTATCTTTAAATACATTTTCCCATCCTATCATCAGCTGACATCACAGATTCACGCTATACTCTAAACCTCTGATCCTTTAAGTTTGTTCTCTTAATTATTCCCAGAAAACTTATTTAATGTTCCCAATGGAAATCGCAAGTCCATTGATCCATTACTTTTTCATTCTTCATTATCACCTCTCTTCATTTTTTTCTCCCTATCCAGTTTAGGTATGGTGATCCATAATTTCAGGAAATCTCTCACCAATATACTAAGTTCCCCTTGCCCCACTGTTCTTTAGTACACCGGCATGGCAAAATGCTAACTCTGGATGAATTCAACCTGCTATCTTTTTTTTTTAAATTGTGAGTAAAAATCAAATTTTTCACAATACATACCAATATTTGTAAAATGATATATAAATATATATGCATATATGTGCATTTGCTTACATAAATGTTATTTATACATATATTTTTAAAGGTGCTTGGATTACTGCTATCTTTGCATTTACATCTGGGCTATCAATCACTGCTAGAAGAACACACTGAAAACTTACCTGAGCCCTCGGCTTTGCCTACAAACACTTCTCTAGTCATTTAACCATCCATTCTCCTCAATTACTATTTCATGTCTTCTTTTTTTTTAAAGATTTATTTATTTATTTATTCATTTATCCCCCCCTTGCTGCTTGTGCTCACTGGGTCAGCTAACCACGCCGTGCGGGCGGGCTTGCCTTCACCAGGAGGCCCCAGGAACCAAACCCGGGGCCTCCCATATGGTAAACGGGAGCCCTACTGATTGAGCCACAGCCGCTTCCCTTCATGTCTTCTTTACACTCTTCAAACCCACCCATTTACTTTCATTTTTAGGAGATGAACTTGCCAGTTATTTCATTTAGAAAACAGAAGTCATCATATAGGACTTACTCAACTTCTAGGTACACTGTTAGTCATCCTTTCTCTAATGCAAGGGAAGAAGTATCCCTAGTTTTATCTAAGATCAAGTCCCTCATCATACTCTAGACCCCAGCCTCTCCTTCCTTCTCAGGAACTTTGCTTATTTATCTTGCCTTTCTTAAATCTTCTATTTCTGTCTACTGGATCCTATTAATAAGCATTCAAACCTTTTCAAAGTTTTTTGCTCTTACCAAAAAAGATTAAATAAATCCTCTCTTTAACTCATTCTCTCCCAGCTCTATCCTAACTTTTCCCTTCAAACTAAATTGAATAAATGAATTACTATAACTATCTTTCAAATCACTCCAATCTAGCTGCTCCTCCAACTGTTTGAAAATTACCCTTGTTAAAGTCATTAAATGCCACTTAAATCTAAAGACTACTTTAACTTAACTTCTAGGCAGTATTCTTATTGAAACTATCCTTTATTTCAATGCCCCTTATCAATCTCCTTTGCCAGTTCCTCTTTGTCTACTTAATCCTTAAATTTTAGGAGAAGTCTCAGGGTGTGGTCCTAGGCCCTCTTGTTTTCTCCTTCTACATACTTCCTTGTGTGACCTCATTTATTCCTTAAGGTATCAACTACATCTGTATGCCAAGGACCCTCAAATCTTTATCTTTAGTCCAAATTTTTCTACAAGCTATAAACCATATATCCAACTCCTTAATAGACTTCTCCATTTGGGAGTCTTGTGGAACATCAAAATTACCATATAAAAAACGGACTCATCTTTCTCTTTCTCCCTCATGCCTTCTTCTAATCACCAATTTTCTTGTAAAATTCTTGAATTAGTCTATTCTTCTCCATCCTTACTCTACCACCCTAGTCTAAAAAACCATCATCTCTATCCTGGATAACTGTGGTATTCTCTTAACAGGTTTCTCAGTAATGGAATCACCATTCTGTAGTCACAGAAATCTTTTAAAAAGGCACACTGGATTATGTCATACCCTTACTCTTTAATGCTGCCCAGTGACCTTAGGCTAAAGTCCAATATTTTTAACATGGTTTGCAATGACTGCTTCTAGCTCTGAACCTCGTCTCCCACCACATCCTTCCTTGTTTTCTACTTTAGCCAGATTAGCTCTTCTTTGGTTTCTCAAGTATACCAATCTCTGTCTCTGGGCTTTCAAGCATGTTATTCTTCCCTCTGCTCAGAACACTTATATCTATTCTCTTCCCCAAATTCGAATTCATCCTTTAGGTTTCAGCTTAAATAAGTCTTTTCCTGTCCCTAATATGCCTCCATAGCACCACACACTTTCCTTTGAGATCACACTCTCTATGAAGGCAGGGGCAGTGTCAATCTCATTTACCACTGTGTTTCCAGCTACCTGGCAAAAAGTTTTACTTTTGAAGGACTGAAAAATATGGTGATATTAAATAGAAATAGAGAACTGAGGAGGCAGAGTGGATATGGGAAGCCCATGAGAAATGGTGTGCGGAAGAGAGCAGGTGTACTTCAGTGGCTGAGCACCTGCTTCACATGTACGAGGTCCTGGGTTCAATCCCTAGTACCTCCTTAAAAAAAAAAAAAAGTGTGCGGAATAAAAGAAGATTAGTTGTAATACACGATTTTAACTTTAACTTCTAATAATTTTTTAATCTTTAAGGGATCAAAACGTTATTTATCAATTTCAAACCTGCAAATGATGGTCAGTTTCCAAATCCTGGCTCCACCACTTACTAGTCATATGACCTTGGGCTAAATTACTTCCACTCTTTGTCCCTCATTTCCACATTTGTAAAATGAGGATATTAATAGCACCCAATGCAAAGGACTATTTCAAATATTAGATGAATTAACATGGAAATTATTTGGCACAATATTTTGCACACAATCAGTCCTCAGTGAATGTTAGTAATTATTATGATACTTATTAGGATAATTTAAAACTTAAGAATATGAAAAAGAAAATTCCCTTCCCAAGTTACATACTAGAGAAACTACAAAAATGACCAACTGGATTTCTAGGGAGTTTCTTTTGTGAAAAACAATATGTACATGGGGTTATGGTTAAACTTTATTTCTCTTAGTCTAATTCAATGCTCTTAAAAATCTTTATTCCTTTGGAAACAGATGTCTTTTATATATGTCTTACAGAAAGTTCAAACTCTTACTTGAGAAGATGGGATGCAGGGAGAAGGGAAAGCACAAAAGGGTCGAAGAGATTAGTATCAACCATCTCTGGATTTTTGGGGAAATCAAGGGGCACATCATCTGATTTTATCCCAACTCTCTTTTAAAAACTTTAGCCAAACTAAGGAAGTAAAATGAGATAGTGATAGGAAGAGCAGTAATCTAGAACTAGGATCAAGAAAAAGAATCAACCAGTAACAATATGAAGGATAAGTGTAGTTATACCGTTAATCTTTACAGCCAAACCCATTTTAACCAAAAGCATGAATTAGAAAACAAATACTAAGGCCAAAATTATTTGTTTTTAAATATTAGACTGCAAATATTTCCTTACCTCAAAGTCATCATCATCTCCTTCAGTGTAATGTGCATGGTTGTCTGGATTGTTAACTCTGTCCAACAGTTCAACTGCTAGGGCCCTGGATAGACCTGGCTGCCCAACAAAAGTATGCTAAGTAAAAAGCAAAACAAAACAAAACAAAACTTCATTAGAGTGCCTTTTTTTCTATGGTTATAGAACATGTTATTTGCTCTTTTTTTATTCAATAACTACTATAGTCAAGCATATGAAAATCTATTGATACAAACAAATCAAAGAATGTGTTAGTAAAAATATTAATCAGAGAGCCCAGAATTAATTATATAACTAAAGAGCCTTTGTGGGGTGAATTTATAATGTGAATAATTTTTCTATGGAAAGTTATCTAATCTATTTAAAGGTAAAATTACAATCTTGGCTATATGAATGACATGCAGTATCTGTCAATAGACTGCTACAAAAATGAAGACTGTGGTAGACTCCATAATAAGAAAAAAATACGTATTCTACTACATTTAACTCACTAAAATTATGTTAATGTACAGACATAAATAATTATTTTGCTATTTCAATAAAAGTCTTTCTTGGGTTGTTGTAATCACTGACCTTTTGTAATATAAAAGTGTTTTACACACACACACACAGAGCATCCTGTAAATTTACCTAAGAAGCCAAGAAAGGCAATTAATCTTAGATGGCAGCAACATTTTAAAAAGTTTCCTTTAAGGCAGGGGTTGGCACACTATGGCCAATGGGAAAAATCTGGTGCACCACCTCATCTTGTAAATAAAGTTTTGTTGGAACACAACCATACCCATTTATATGTACTGTGGGCTTATTTCCTACTGAAATAGTCAAAATGAGTAGCTGTGACAGACTGCATGGCCCACAAAGCCTAAAATATTTAATATCTGGCCCTTTACAAAAAGTTTGCTAACCCCTGATTTAAGAGATCATTAACATTAATAACATTAACATAACATATATGAAAAAACCTTAAATACTTTTGTTCTAGTGATACGTCTAATTACTGCCTGACTTCAGGAAATCCCCCTATAATTTCAATGACTTACAGTCAGAAGTCTTTCAGCAGTTGGTCTTTTTTTGGGGTTTTTGGTTAGTGCTATTTTGACAAAATTATGGAATGTTGATGACCTTCAAATAAAAAGAGACATGTACAAAAATATTTCACTAATATTAGTTTTTTAATGTTACTAAATAAAATTAACTTACAAGCAGTTAGAAAGTCTAAAATACATGATTTTTTTCTTAACCGTCTTAGGCCTATACAGCATAAACCAAAAAACTAAACCCAAAGAATAATATATTCCTTGGAAACAATGTGTCAATTTCATCGCTTAAGCAAAACATAATTATGTAACAAAATACTAATATACTATCTTTAAAAATTACACTGAAAATTAGAAATGCACAGGCTGTGTCATTTATATGATATATAATCCTGTATTCTAGGTATCACTTAGGAATCAAAATGACCTTTTCTCATTGCCAAATTTAAATAATATGTAAATTATTTATTAAATTATAATAAAGAGTTGGAAGGCATGGAGGTTGGGTAGGTAGTTCAAGAGACTATTTAACTCCTAAAAAGGCTACTGAATTTCTTAGGTAAGAGGTCAATGAAAAGAGAGCAATTTTAGCAAAGAGGGTTTTCCTGCCACTAGTATTCATGAAGTAGGGAAAGGGAAAATACACAAAATAACTAAAAAGAATCAAGTTTCGATTATTAAGTAATGGCAAAAGGGTATTTTCACCATTCCCAAGATTCCACTGGAGGAGGGACTAGACAAGAACCAAAGAGACAGAATAATCCAAGTAATCAGCATTGACAGCAACCATATAGCAGTTTCCGTAGGGAAATTAAATCACTGCATTGCATCTGGTGGGCTTACTCAGCAGCTTGTGGCAGAGATAGCATGGAGTCAGATAGTAACTGAGACTGGCAAAGATTTCCCAATGGTAATGACTGCTCTGGAATCTGTTAATTTATAAATCAAAGTCCCCCAGTTCACAATGTGTTGGAACTTAGAGTACAGGAACAGGAAGAAACTAGTGACACTACAAAATACAGCTAATAGTGGGATATAAACTCCTTTACTTCCATGGTATGATCTGCCTTTCACTCCTGGCATCATCACTAGAATGGCCTCTCTCCTACATACTACTATGCAAATGCAGGCTAAAGAAACCTAATGCAGTGGTTTAGGACCCTTTTTGGGGAAGGAGCCACTGAGAATGAAATAAGCTATGGACTCTCTCTTCAGAAAAATGAACAGATATATAGAATTTGAGGGTTCATGGACACCTAAGAAATCTATATAATGTATATTGAAAATTTTATTTGCCTAGTTTATTTTATTAAATGTATGGGGAAGATATTACCAGAAAAATCTTTCACTTTTTATCATCTAATTAAAGACAATCTTATGGCCTATAAGGATAGAGAAAGTGCTTAACTTTATATGAGGAAGCCAAGTTAAGATGGAAATAATAATCTTTTAGGAATATTATGAAAGGAAAAATCTATAGGGACTGACTTTTTAAGTGTCAAAGTATCTGGGAAACCTTTTTATCTTACCTTCATGAAAATCAGTATATAATTAACAAAAGTAAAGGAATATGGGATAAAGACAAACGTTCAAAATCCTAATATACCCATTTCAAATCCTTTCCTCACCATACCTCTTATCCCAGCTGCCCTAAAGCTAAGAAAATGATTCTGAGTTTTACAAGAGGCAGTAATGGATTAGAAAGGAGCACTGGACCAGAAGATAAACCTAGATATCCTTGCCATAGCTTTGCAAATAAATTAGCTGTGCAACTTTGGACAAACTGCTTAATATGCCTCTCGGTTTTAATTTCATCATTTATAAAGTAAGGGAACTGAACCTGTCCATTTTTCTAATGGAAAAATTCTGTAAACCTGTATATTCTTTAACTCACCATTTTATATTCTTTAACTCACCATTTTGTTTTATCCTTTAGTTTTGGAGGCTGAAAATTACTTTTTGACATTAAGAACAGGGCCCTGAAAAAAAAATTCAGTTAAAATAAGAGCAATGTCAAAATACTTTTATTACTACATATAATAAAGAATGAATATTATGTGATGAATTTATACAGAATTACTACCTATTGAGGCACTGATGAAAACTGGCATGGACTATAGAAATTTAAACTTTTATATTTTGGACAACTGTGGAAAATTTCTCTAGGTTATAGAGATATTCTTTAAATTTCAAACAAGCCCTTATTCACAAGACAAAGCTAACAATGTTAGAGAATTTTATTACAATACCTTTACATATGTATTAGTATATCTTAAGCAGATGTCTATAGAATTTTATCTTTCTGTAACACACAGATATGATGTTACTATTCTAACATTAGGCTGTATGTTTAGCTGAATATTGACTTCTATAATTACTTGTTTGTATAGTCAAACAACATTCATTTCCTGATCTCTTTCCCTTTTTGGACAATAATTTTACATATTCTCCTGTATATTTCATGAATGATACATAAGTTCTATAAAGGGGAAGCGGCTGTGGCTCAATCAGTAGGGCTCCTGTTTACCATATGGGAGGCCCTGGGTTCGGTTCCCGGGGCCTCCTGTGGTAAGGGCAGGCCCGCCGGCACGGCGTGGTTGGCTGGCCCGGCGAGCACAAGCAGCAAGGGGGGGATAAGTGAATAAATAAATAAAATCTTAAAAAAAATAAAATAAAATAAAAAAATAAGTTCTATAAAGGACTTTCTTTGTCTATGAATTCACCTTTGACTGCTTTCCCATGGATTATGTGGTCATAATGAGAGGATGTAAGAAGAAAGTTTTAAAATGCCCTATTTCAGTATTTCCTATGAAATCCTTCCAGGTATCTAAGCAGTCTTTTTTTTTTTTTTTTTTTTAAATACCACAAATATCTCATCTTTTTAAAAAGTATAAAATGATTCTATATAAAGGAAAATTAAAATAGAAAATAAGACCTACATAACCCACTATCCTAAGATATTAACTATTTAAATTTTCTTTTCTCCTTTTTAGTCTTTATCAAAATGCTTAACAATTATATTACAATTACTTTATAAAATACTGTGTTCTACTATTTTCACTAATAATCATTTTTTTTGTGTTGCTTTGGTGTATACATAACTGTCCCTAACCTCTAAATAAAAATTTGTTTAATAATTCACCTACTATTGGATATTGAGATTTTCCCCATCATCCTGAAATGGGCAATTCTTAACTTTATCTTTTCTTGGATTATTTCCTAAGTATAATTTGTATTGTCCTTAACAAGTAACATTAAATTAAATTATTTTCCTAAAGGTCTGTACTTAGCATTCCAATTAAAAGTAGTAGCCATCTGTGAAGTCTAATGGCTTTCCCACATGGTTCTTCAGTATATGGTACTAGCTCCTCAACAATCCACCTTTTACCTATTTGTTGAGTGGGGTCTTAAATGTATTATACATATATAATATATATAGTGGTATTTGTATTATATACTACATAATAATATCTGTTATGTAGTTGATATTAATCCCTTGTCTGTCACATTTTTCCCATTCTATTCATTTTCTTTTTAATTTTATACCACTATTTAATATAAGTTTAAATTTTACAACAATGTATCTTTTAATTCAAAATATTAAAAAATCTTTTCAAAGGCCCGCAAAATTTTTTCTGAGATAATATATTCCAAAATGTAAATGATAATTATACTAAGCATAGGTACCTCTTCATTATCCCTAGACAAAACAAAACAGAAACAAAAATCCAACGAGAATATTAAAACATTCTCATCTGCTCTATCATTTGTCTATAATTCCAATCAGGACAAAAAAAAGTTCAGGGAAGTGGCTGTGGCTCAATCAGTGGGGCTCCCGTTTACCATATGGGAGGCCCCGGGTTCGGTTCCCGGGGCCTCCTGGTGGGGGCAGGCCCGCCCGCATGGCGTGGTTGGCTGACCCAGCGAGCACAGGCAGCAAGGGGGGGAGAAATGAATAAATAAATAAAATCTTTAAAAAAAAAAAAAAAAAAAGTTCAAGTGGTAGAAGAATGAATGTAAAGATTCAAAAAAGACCTTTTAATGATAACTATGATACACTAGTGTGCTTATAAAGGGAAGTTTCTTTCTCGGAAAAGCTTCAAAGAGAACAGATAACTCGCTCTATATTGTTTTAGGAATATTACTACCAGAGGGCAGATTATAGATGAGATTACTCTTGATATGCACCTTTATTATTTTTAAAAAAATTTATTATCATATAGTTCTGGAGCCTTTAATATTTTGACACACTTGAAAATGAGCTTGGAATATCAGTATTTAGTTTTAATTCCCCCCCCCCCCCCCCCCCGGGGGGTCCCAGGGATCGAACCCAGGTCCCACCGTATGGGAGACGGACACCCAACCATTTGAGCCACATCCATCCCCTGGAATATTGGTATTTAAAACTCTCCCCAAAGACTTTATTAATTACTACATAATTGCAAATAATGAGAACACCTCATTGGATGAAGATCAAACATAGGTGGCTGAAGTTCTCCTAGTTCAATTGCTGTTATTCCTACTGCCCAGATATCACAGAGTTGGTTGTAGCCACCATTCTTCTCCACTGCTGCAACTTCTGGGGCCATCCTAGAAGGGATCAATGAATTTCATCATTTTTAATTTTTTAAAATGATATGAAATCTGCTATTTCTTGTTATAATCACATATTTCTTATAGTCGAATGACAAAAAATTAGATAATAGAAATCTATTTAGTCAGAACAATATTTCAACCAAGAAAAAAGTATGTACTTGTAAGTAATGCTTTCTTATATTGGGTGAAAGAGACAAAGATAAAATTATTGTAGGAAAGTGTGGAGAAACTCTAAGGGTGTTACAATGACTAGACCAAGCATCTCTAAAGAAAGAATTTTCCAGGAATGGGAAAGGCAAGAGCTGATGGAGAGACATGTTTCCCAAGGGAGAGGGGTTATATCAGAATCTCCAGTGAGGCTATATACAAGTGATGTGTATTTTGAAAAGGCATATTCACTATCATAGTGTAATTTTATCTTTGGAAGGACAAGGTGATAGCATGGTGGGGAATAAGATTCTTTTTGCTTTAATGGTTTAACACGTTTTAAAAAGACTCTGGAGTACTCTCTTTCCATCTTTTCCTTGGAGTTTTCCCTAATCTTGACATTTTAACCTCATGTTCATCATTAATATTTCAAATACCCCAAATTGCAAAGACCCTACATACCAACTTGGGAAAAATGAAAATCACTAAAAAGCTAAAGGAAGATGCAGGTTTTCCCTATTGGCTCTGCCTGATACATAAGAAAATTCAGGGAGAGGGAGGGCTGTGTATCATATAATCCTGGGAGAAAATAATTAGCTGGAATAGTTTTTATGCCAAACTCCATTTGCTTGATCAAGTTAAAAAATCGTGCCTCCAATCTTAATAGAACCCTCTTAGTGTTCTTATTTTGTTACTGTGGATGGATGAGAGAGAGAGAGAGAGGGATGATTTGTAAGAAATAAAAAGGAGAAAGCTACACCTAGAATTTCCTTTCACATTTCAAATTTGGTCTCCATTTTATTTATTTTTTCAAGGAGGTACTGGGAATTGAACCCAGGACCTCACACATGGGAAGCAGGCACTCAACCACTGAGCAGCAGCCACTCCCCAGTGAGAGCTGTTTTTCTCTTTTTTTTTTTAGGACGTACCAGGGATCAAACCCGGGACCTCACAGATAGGATGGAGGTACCCAAACACCCGAGCTACATCCACACCCCCAGATGTGGTCTTAAGGGGAGGAAGTTCCTGCCTCTCTGAAACTAAGAGGATACTGAAGGTAAAATGAGAGGAAAGAATAGACCTGAGAGGCAAATGAAATGGGGAAGGTTCAGAAGTGAGTTTATCTTCTGCTGCATTTGAAATATTAATGATGAACATGAGAATGAAGCACCAAGATTAGGGAAAGCTCACAAGAAGATGGAAAAAGACTACTCAGGGATAGGGGCAACTGGGCAGAGTTACAGCAAAATGTCATGGTTGTTCCAGACATAGACTCATAGAGAGCTGCACTGCCCAAAATGAGAGCCACAAGCCACACATGGCCAATGAGCACTTGAAATGAGTGACTAAGGAACTGAACTTTAAATTTTATTTAATTTTAATTTAAACACTGATACTCGATTCAGTTATTAGAAAATTTTTAAGTAGGACTGAAATAACTTGGGTATGTGAATCTACCATTTCAACTACAAGTTTTATGACATCTAAATACAGATTAAGTATATTGATTTAAAATTTAGCATGCTAATTGAGATGTGCTATAAGAGCAAAATACATACTTGATTTTGAAGACTTAGTACAAAAATTTTAAATATCTTATTAATAAATATTTGGATTACATGTTTATTTATACTGATTACATAAGAATTACATGATCTCTGTTGATGACATAATTTTTGTATATATTAGGCTGAATAAAATATATTACTAAAACTGGAAAAAAAAAAAAAAGGCTCAAGAAATTACTGCTCTAATAACTGGCCACTGAGAAGCAAATAAAAAGTTATTGGACCAGATAAACTGTCTTCTTTAGTTCCTGCCTTTCTTTACCACATCACCCATTCTCCTCCCCACCTTAAAAATCTTTTATTAGGAGACAGAAATGGCAAACTTCAAAAGAGGGGCTAGTTTGTAATTCAGATTATGGGAATTGAATAGCAGGGGTTTAGATATCTAATTTTTATATATGTATCCCCTCCCTCCTCAATATCTGGACCACTACTTTTTTGGTGGTGGCTTCCATTCACACATCTGCCTGCTTCTTCACCATGTGAAAGCTAGTAGGCTGACATACAGTCCGAAAATCTAATTCAGAAAGGTATTACCAGGTTTCTGGGACATAGTTAGCCTTATCAACTGTCATGAGGTGAGTTCCCCTGGTTCTCATGTGTGTGTGTATTTTCAATTGTTGAAATTGCCAAAGCCAAAAGATACCAACTCTTGCTACTTGAGTAATTCTAAAGAATAATAAATGCCTATTTGTTCATAAATTATTGAGAAATTAATAGGAACCACTGGTAATTCCCTTTATCAGTATTTTACTGCTGAAATTATTTAATAAAATGAAATTAAAATGACACAAAAATACATATTTAGAGTTTACATAAGTCTAATAATTTTGGTGGTGCTTTACATGGTTATATAGGCATACATTTCAACAACAAATATTTACTTCTATTTACAGACACTTATTAAGGCCTACTAAGTGCCTGGTACCCTGCCAGTTTCTTATGATGGAAAGATGAATAAGATGAAATCCCTTCCCATAGACCAGTAAAGGAGACAAACAGTGTAGCAGTTTGATATTGTTTATGAATTCCAAAAATAGACATTGGATTGTGTTTGTAAACTGGTCTGTTCCTCTGGGCATATTAGATTGTATTAGATTCAGAGGTTTCACTTTTACTTTATTAAATCAAGATTAGGGCTTTGATTCTACTATGTCATTAGGGCGTGCAGGGTTGAGTACCCACCCCCTTGGTGAGGATAAAACAGACTCTCACTTGGAAGTAAATACATGGAGAAGGAGAACACAGAGAGTTGACTTTTGACACTGGAGCCCTGGGGAGAGAGTCAAGTCGTTTGCCTGATAGTTCACAGGTAGCCTTGTGAAGAGAGCAGAGCAGCTGAGCCAGGAAAGAAACAAGCCCCGGGAAAAGAGAGAGCTTTATGCCAACCTACAGCTGAGATCAGAAGCTGGGACCACAGAACCTTAAAGAGGATGGAGGAAGGCTGAACCCTCAACAGACAGTGCCTGCTATCTTGTGTTAATACGTGGCAACAGACTTTGGGTGAGAAAGTACCTCAGCATCCCTTTGGCTAATTAATACAAACTGTAAAAATAACAACAATGATGCCAATATAGTACGACTCATAGTATAACAAAACTACACATAGGCAGTACCTATCTAGTAATGGCGGTAAATCAAAACTGGAGTTGTGCAGTGAGGGGAGGAAGACAGAGAAAAAGGAGCAGAAATGTATGCTTTGACCACCATATCCGAATACACTTACAGGCTCTGGGTCACTGTGCCTTATTGAGTTGCACTGGATGCAAAATGGCCCTAACAGTGACTGGTTTATCTATGCATGCCTGGGGCTGATGATATTAGAGGGAAGGAAGCTGAGAGGCATTTACTAGGGAAAGACAACATAATATATAACGTGCATGTACACACATTCTTCTAAAACTAGTTATTTAAAATTAAAAATCCTGAGTTCTTTCCTCTGCATTTTTATGTTTTGGGGCAAAATTTTATCTTAGTTTAGTTTCTGTTTTATGAATCTTATTATATAATATGGGAAAAGAAAAAGAACACCTAAAACCCAAGAAGGTGAAGGAAAAGTTTCCAAAAACGGGGGGCTGAACTGAGGACTTGAAGAATGAATTAGCATGGCGCTAAGGGGGTTAGGGAGCCTAGATATTTCAGGCAGAGGAAACAAGTGCAAAGGCATGGAGATAGGGGGTAGCATGGAACATCTGGAGATGGGTAGGACAGTGTTACCTGATGCGTGACTTGTAAACTGATATGGGGCTACAAACATCAATTATGATGAGTACAATAATTAAGAGTAAGTATTTACTCTCACGCAAATGCATGATCATGTCCCTAGTAATTAGTTTGTATTTTCTCTTACAAATATATATCAGTCTGTGATAAACAGCAAATGAAAGGAAAAAAAAAGGTCTTTCACCACTGATGATTTGAGAGGGTCTAAAAAATGTTTGGAAAATGATGTAGGGGCTAGATGATGAATATTGATCTTACAAGGGAGTTTGGACTTTATTGTGAAAATGATGAGGACCCACTGAAAGATTTAATTATGGGTGTAAACTGGATCTAAAACTTATAATGCTGTGAGAAGAGAAGAAATCAGAGTCAGGCAGATGAGTTAGAGGACCATTTCAAAAGTCCAAAGAAAAAAGGATAAAGAACTTTTTGAAGGCAGTGGCAGAAGGGTTAGTATGAAGGGGGTTGATTTAAGAGTCTGTTTTAAGTATAAAATGCTTGCAGATATCTAAGCAGAGCTACTATCAAACAACTATTGAATATACAGAAGACTGAAGGTCAATTGAGTAGTAGAGTTAGATATTTGGACGTCAGTAGTGTATATTGATGACACTTGAAGATATAATGAGTAGATAATACCACTCAGAGAAATATTCTGTAATTTTTTAATGTCCACTATTTTTAAAATTAAGCTGCCTTTATGTGCACTTAAGTTACAAAGTTATAACACTGTCTCTCAACTTCAGTGTGGTTAACAAGTATATATAAGTATATATGCCAACATATAGATATATATGCAATATGCAAATGCTATATACATAATAATGGATATAGGAATAAAATGAAAATGATCACCATGGAGGAAGATAATTGAAGGCAAATTTCATGGAGGAAAGAGGATGAGATGGAGCCAGGGAAAGCAAATGAGTGTCATATCCTCTGGAATCAGGTAACAATGAGAGTGCTAAGTAGATCAGGCCTGCCTCACGCTTACTAGCTTGGTGGTAAGGAGAGCTGTAATTGGTCAGTGTGCCTTGGTTAAAGAAAGGTGGAGTGTGTGCTATCCTTAAGAATGGGCAGGACCTAAGATAAATAAAGGAGAAAGGTATCCCAGGGAAGTAACAAACAAAGCAATAGTAGTAGTATTACAACTGGGATATTCAGGATACAAAAAACAGGCAATTTTCACTAGAGAAGAGTGTTCTCTAGGACAGTCACAGAGACTGAGGAGGGAAAAAGGTATGCAGTAAGGAAAAATTCTATATGTAATCTAATACAACTATGTTTTCTTTTAACTTTTATTCAAAGATATTTACTGGGGCTTTTTTCTTCTGAAGAGAATCTGGAATATATATATAAAATATATATAAATGGAAGAAAACAAGTCAACCAGAGAGATGCTGTTTCATGTTTTCACCCACAATTTTTATTTAAACAACCCCCCCCACACACATTTTTTATGAAAGTGGTACTGTATTACACACGCTTCCTTTTAAGTTGCTTTTTTGATTAACAATATAGCATGGACCTATCCCTGAACATTTAATCATCTTTTATAACATGATTTTCAACAGCAGCATATTATTCTACTGAATGAATGTAGTTTCTTTAATTCCTGTTGCACATTAATATTTTCTTTCATTTTTATTTATTAAAATGTTGTGATAAAGCTCTTTATATTCAAATCTGCAGGCTTCTCTGATAAATTATGACAAGTGAAATTACTCTAACTAAAGGATATAAGCTTTCCTTAAAGCTTTTGAAATATTATGTCCAGATTATCCTTCAAAATTATTCTACCAATTTCCACTTTTACTAATATTACATCGAATATTAAGTGATAGTGGTATTATCCATGATTCTAAACATTTTTTCAATTTTATAGAAAAGAATTTCATTATTAGTTTTGTTCATTGAAAATACATTTTTCATATTTTATGACTTCTATGTATTATTTTAAGAACTATTTGCCTCTAATGAGACTTTATTAATTTTCAAGAACTAATTATATATTAAAGATATTGAATCTCGTTTGTCATATTTTTTGCCAACATTTCCTAGTTTGTTACCTGCCTTTCAATTTCATTTAAACTGATGGGCACACATAAGTTTTAAATTTTCATGTAGTTAAATCTATCAATCTTTCCCTTTAAAGTTTGTTTTTTGTTTGCTTTTTATTTATTTATTTTTAGGAGGTAATGGGGATTGAACCTGGGACCTCATACATGGAAAGTAGGCACTCAATCACTGGGCCTGCTTTGAGTTCTAAAATGAGTTTATTAAAGAATGCTCTTAGGAAAGTAACAACTTGACTTGTCATTTAAAAAAAGTTGTTTCTTCATGCTGTATAATAAAGGTAATTAAGAGACTACAGAGTTATAAGCTCCTTTCCACTGGAATTCTCTGACAGGAGAGCACAGTGTAGTCATTTCTTCATTGCTAGAATAAATTAAAATGTCTCTTCTATACTTCTCTTCAAAAAGTGGTAAATAATACCAGAAGGTGGCATAAAAAAAGCCAAGTTTTTCCTATTCATTCTGCAGTACTGGAGCCAGTATTTTTACCATCACTTTATCCATATTAATAAGCTCAGTCACCTCTTTGAATTCAACATCATCCAATACAAAAGTCCACACATTTTGCAGAATCTGTTTTAGAGGCCCTGTTCTTGAGCCAATGCTGAATTTACAGCCTTATCAAAACTGAAGTAGAATATGAAGGGCAAGTTGGGGGGTGATCTACTGAGATTGTATGTGCTCATCTAGGCTCTCCTGAAGACTGTCCCAAAGTGGTATTTCTGTATAACTGATATGCCATGGCTTTGGAGGAAAAAACGTTTTTTCTTATTCAGGCTTGCACTGATGTCCTGTGGAGAAGGTGCTTCCCACGGCAGAGTGGACAGAAGCTGCGCAGAGGGTACTCCTTCTCTGACCACCTCTTCAGCAGCCAGAGAAGAGTGGTTTCCCTTTTATATTTAAGTTTTTAGTACACAAATTATTTTTACTAGGTATGAAAGATGGAGCTACTTTATATTTCTTTCGAAGTTACCCAAACACTGCTTATTAAAAATTCTAATCTTTCAAGTAAATTTTTAAATGTCACCTTTTATAACATTTATTAAATTATTTTACATATTAAGGCTTATTATTCCATTTCAATGATTTGTCTGTCAATAACCCAAGCATTTTTAAAAAAAGATTATTTTATCAGAAATTGGTAGTAAGCATTTGGAGTAGGGGTGGCTGGTACAGACTAATGGTAGGTTAGGATGCATGAGTTTTAACAACTATAAAGTGAAGTCCTAAATTAAACCAGAAGCAATAACAGAAGAAAAGTTAAGAAAATTATGAGACATAACATGAGTCTTTCTTTTGAAAATCTCATATCTTATGAGTCCTCTCAACAGAAGATCCCAGCAACAGTAGGAATTATTAGCACTTCAATACAGGGAAAGTTAAACAATGAAAACAAGTATCCAATTTCCCTAATCCAATCAAGAAGCATACAAGTCTCCTGATGGCCAGTCACTTTTATCACTTGTATTAACCAGGTATCAAGGCTGATCACTAATTGTGAAGAAATGATAATGTACCAAATTCAGCTGATGAATGGAAATGTCTTACCAATAAGGGGTGCCAATGAAAGATTTTCTCTTTGCAATGGTAGCTGTTATTTTTGCAGCCACACCAAAGTCAGCTGGTGGGGGAAAAAAAAAATTTTAGTTCTCAATAAAACAAACATTTCTAATTTCTTTTTCAGCCATGGCACCAATAATAATTCAGATATGAATGATAGGAATATGTACATAAATTGAATACTTAAATCTCTTGCTTGGTTCATGACATAATCATTAAAAGAAAAGAGTTTATTGATATTTTACTAGAATGGAAACACTTTATTAGTAACAAAAGTTACTAAAAATATTTTTATTACAAGCACATTGAAGTTAATTTGGAAAAACAAGCAAAAACAAAACAAAACACATGGTGAAAACACCCACCTGGATTTCTTTTATCTTAACACAACTAAGTAAGCATTTTAATGCTTTTAGGGAAAAAATGCCTTTTTTTCCTGTGTAACTTTTTGTTGATGTTGTTAAACATGGTTATAAAAGACTAAATACCCATACAGTTCATTTTTTGGCCATTTAACATGCTAGGGGATTTTCTTCTTACATATCGTTCGTAACTATTAACTTTGATGACTGATTAAAATTCTATAAGAGGGAAGCGGCTGTGGCTCAATCAGTAGGGCTCCCGTTTACCATATGGGAGGCCCTGGGTTCGGTTCCCGGGGCCTCCTGGTGAAGGCAAGCTCGCCCGCACGGCGTGGTTAGCTGACCCAGCGAGCACAAGCAGCAAGGGGGGGATAAATGAATGAATAAATAAAAATTAAAAAATAAATAAATAAATAAATAAATAAAATAAAATTCTATAAGAGCATTTATCACAGTTTAACAATTTTTCAATTGCTAGGTCTATGCCTGCATTTTATTTTCTATTGTAAATAATGCTTTGATTAATACCTCAATGAGTGAAAATGGATTTTCATTCTTTAAACTTAATTTCCTTATACTATCTCAGTAATAGAATTACTGGGTCAAAAAAATGAACATCATTGTGGCTCTTGATATGAATATTAAATGCATACTTCACTTACACAATGATAATTCTCATATAAAATTTTAGTCAAAATCTTTGGAAAGAATTTTAGGAACCTGAAATAACATACCTAATTTTACATCACCATGGTCTGTCAGTAAAATATTTGCACCCTAAAACACAAATACAAACAATATAAATTAGCATCAAAAATTTTCTTCAAATTAAATTAGCAATGTAAACATAACAAGTAAACTTACTTTGATATCTCTATGCATTTTGCCTTTAGTATGCAAATAAGCAAGACCCTGAAGTTTAAAAAAAAAAGTATGCATTAGCAACAGCACACATTTTGTAATTAAATTCTTATTGAATAAGAGTCTAGAAAGTCGGTGTTTTTATTAGGGGGGGGAAGGACCAAAATAGTTTTTTTTTTTTTTTAATTCATCAATGCTTATTATATCTTAAAAGATTTCTAATTCATTTTCTGGTAAAAGGCAGAAATATTTTATTAAAACCTCTTTTTCTACAGCACGAAAAAATTCCCTCATCACATTTAGAAATTGCTATCAATGTTGCCTTTTATCTTTCATATATGATGTCATTTTGCTCTGGCTGTGTTTCAGATTCTCTCTTTAGCAAATGAACAATGTAATTATGCTATGCTTTAGTGTGGCTTTATGCATGTTTTCTGTGCCTGGGATTCACTGAGCTCTTTGGATCTATGGATTTATAGTTTTCACCAAATCTGGAAACTTTTCAGCTATTTTTTCCAATCATTGTTTCTATTTCCTTTTCCTCACCTTTCCTTCAGATATCAATTTCATACATAGGTCACTTTCATTTGTCCCACAGCTTAATGATGATCTTTTCAATTTTTAAAAATTCTTTTTTTTGGTGTGTGATTTACTTTGGATATTTTTCACTATGCTGTCTTTGAGTTCATTAATTCTTTCTTTTGCAATATCTAACCTGCTCTTAATCCTGTCCAGCATTCCTCCATGGAACACTGGTTTTTATCTCAAGAAGTATGATTGGGCATTTTGTTTCTAACATGTCTCTACTTAATTTGTTGATTATCCTGAATATAATTATTATAACTGTTTCAATGTCCCTTTCTGCTAATTCTAATATCTGTGTCAATGTTTGGGCTGTTTATGTTCATTTGCTTACAAATATTTAATTTTTTAAAATTGTGGTAAATTACACATAACAAAAACAATCTTAATCATTTTAAGTGGACAGTTCTTTAACATTAAGTACCTTGACAAAACCGTAATTTACACCATTTCCAGACAATTTTCATCATGGCAAATCAAAACTCATACTCATTTAGCAATAACACTCCACCCTACCCCCAACCCTGGTAACCACTACTCTGCTTTCTGTCTCTGAATTTTCTTATTCTCAGTTTGTCAAGGGAGAAATCATATAATATTTGCCCTTTTTGGGCCTGGCTTATTTCACTCAACAGGATGTCTTCAAGGTTCATGCAAGCTGTAACACATACCAGTACTTCACATCTTTTTACAGTGAATGATACTCCATTGTATGGATATACCACATTTTAAAAAATCTATTCATTAGTTTATGAATATTTTGGGTTGTCCCACCTTTGACTATTACACATCATGCTGCTATACAAGTTGTCATGTGAATATATGCTTTCCTTTCTCTTGGGTATTTATCTAGGAGTAGAACTGCCCGGTCATATAATAATTCTATGTTTAACTTTCTGAGAAACTGCCAAACTGTTTTTCCACAGTGACTGCAACATTTTACAATCCCAACACAGTGTATGAGCGTTCCTATTTCTCTTCATCCAAACCAACACTTACTATTTTTGGGTTTTTGAGTAATAGCTATCCTAGTGGGTGTGAAGTGGTATCTTGTTGTTTTAATTTACATTTTTTGACAGAATACCAAACTACATTTACTGTTTACAGTAGTAAAGGACAACAAATAATGTACAAATTGGTGAATAAACACAATAGAGTCAACAAAAAGTCCCACACTAGCCCTGTACAGCAAAATGCCAAGGAAATGGGGACATTTTCAGCAAGATTTCAATCATTAAGGGATAATCGGTCATGGTTCAACCATTTAGGTAACTATAGAAAAGGCAGAGAATAGTCATCAGGCAGCACAGGATCCTGACTGAAGGACTACAGGCAGAACTATGGAAAATTTTAATTGGCAGAGATTCCCAAAATATTTCACAGAACTGAAATCACCGTACCAACACATAAATTCAATATGTTTGGAAAGCTACGTATTCTTGTCACATCCTTCATAATGTCACTTTCTTCATAACGTCCTTCATAGTAACAAAGTTTTCAATTTTGATGAATGAAGTGCATCAATTTTTTATTTTATCGCTTGCACTTTTGATATAAAATCTAAAAATCCATTGCAATTACTTCATTACTGCCCCCTTTTTGGTATTTATTGCTTTTTTGTCCTGAGCCATTTTGATTCCCTTTTCTTTTTGCTATACAGTAATTTTAAATTATTTTCTTAGTGGTCATCTTTGCAATTACAATCAACATCTTAAACTAATAACAACATGGTTTCTACTCTACTCCTATATATCTTCTTCCCATCTTTATATTATTATTGCCTCTGATTACATCTTTATATGCCCATTAACATAACTTAAAATTTTATTTTATATATTTGCCTATCAAGTCTTAGAAGGGATGAAAAATGTTACAAAAGTACAATAATACAAGGATATATATTTACCTATACCAATGTTCTTTATTTCTTCTTATGCTTCGAATTACTCTATTTCCTTTATGTCCTTTTATTAGATTGAAGGACTCACTTGAGCATTTCTTGTACAGCAGGTCTTCTGGGAATGAAACTCCCAGCTTTTGTTTATTTGTAAATGTCTTCATTTCTCCTTCATTTTTTTTTCCCCCCGTTGGTTTATGCAACTTTATTGAAGAAAAATAAATCAATTACTAGCAGAGCTATTAGTTGATCACTCATCCATTGACAACTTTCTTCATTTATTCAGTGCTATATTAAACAGTGTATTGGAAGATAGATTAACTAATAGCTCCAAGCTTCTTAACAATTTAAATGAAAATTACAAAATGTTTGAGACCCTATTTTGGAATACAAAGGGTGTTTGACTTCCAATTTCCATTCTCTGTAGAACAAGAACAGGTCATTCCTTTATTGACATGCATAAAATACATCACATTTTCTGTTCTGTTGATGCTATAAATTCAATACCAATTCTCTAGCCACATCAGTTATGGGCATAAAGTATATCACGTAACCTCAAATCTCTAACAGTGGAAGGCTTAAAGAACGGATGCTGCTATAGAGTAATGCTGCTTCCTTTGATGTGACAACTGAACATCCATCTCCCTTCCCCTCAGATGACTTCTTCAGCATGTTAGAGCAGTGAGGAATGGTATTAGTCTCATAACCAAGTTAGAGTGAAGACATTGGCCACATAATACACATGCTCCTTTTTTTTTTTTTTTTAAATTCTGAATCTTGGGCAACTGTTCTCTTGTAACTACTTTACAGTTTCTAAAAGCAGTTATTGTCCAAAGCTGGAAGAACTTAAGTCTTCTCAGATAAGCATGTGAATGAATGGAGGGAGGTAAACAAAAAATAAAATAAAAAAAGATGAGGTCTGATAGGGGAGCAGCCGGATAAGAAAATCAAAAAAGGAACAGTAATTTAAAGTTTATTCCAGCTATAATGCAGGTTATTCTGACTTTAAGGTAGCATCACATGGCATACTTCTGAGTCCATTCCCGAGATATTCTGTTGTACTTATCTCTGTTTATAAATCCGTGCAATCTCTGGCACTAAGGGGTCATCTGGATTCGGATCACATAGCAGTGAACAAATGGATAAAAGAACTTTAGAAATAGTTAAAGCAGGAGACCACTGTGATCTTAGAATATCGAGACAAATGCTGCCATTACTGTTAATATTTGGATGATAAATTCTTGTTGTAAATGCAACCTTAGGTGGTTTGAAGGGGTAGTCTGTAGGAAAATGAATTGTCAAAAAGAATACACCGCCTTGATATGGGCTGTCATTAGGTCCCATAATTGTGGCTTGCCAATGAAACATATCATCCCCAACTGGACCTGCAGAACATTGTGCTGGGGGGTCACAGGCCAAATCACTAAGTTCCTTATTAATCCGTTTCAGCGCCATAGTCTGTGCTTTTCGTCTGGCTCCACATTATCTCGGTGTGCACTCAAAGGTCCAGCCAAAACTCTTGATTATCAGGGCGGCGGGGAAGGATTCTATCTTCGTCTCACACTGGTTCTGCCAGACACAGGCGCAGAGGGGCCGGGGCCTCCCTCAAGCTGCGGCCTCGGCCTCCTCCTCCTCCCCGCGCGGCAGCTGGTGCCTCCCCGGGCCTACGGGGCTCACGCGCACGACACAGCCACAAGATGTCCGCTCTCTCCTTCATTTTTGAAAGATAATTTTGTGGAATATAGAAATCTTGGCTGACAGGTTTTTTTTTTCTTTAAGGACTTTAAATATGATACCCCACTGACTTATGACCTCTTTGGTTTCTGATGAGAAATCACTGTTAAGCTTATTGGGGATCCCTCATATGTGACAAGTTGCTTCTTTCTTGCTGCTTCCAAAATCCTTCATCTTTGGATTTTGACAATTTCCCTGTAATGTGTCTTGGTGTAGATCTCTTAGTCTATCCTGCTTGGAGTTCATTGAGCTTCCTGGATGTATATATTCATGCCTTTCAACAGATTTGGGAAACTGTCAGTCATCATTTCCTCATAACTTATTCTGCCTCCTTTTCTCTTTCTTGTCCTTCTGAGACTCTAAAAATGTTTATATTAGTAAGCTTGATGGTGTCCCATAGGTCCCTCAGGTTCTGTTCATTTCTCTTCATTATTTTTCCTTTCTGCTCCTAACAGTAGATAATTTGAATTGTCTTATATTCAAGTTTGCTGATCCTTCTACCTGTTTAAATTTGCTGTTGAATTCATCTACTGCCTTTTTAATTTTAATTACTGCACTCTGAATCTCCAAAATGTATGTTTGTATCCATTTTATAATTTCCATCCCTTTATTTTATCCAAACAATAATTTACTAATTTCCTTTAATTCTTTGTATATGGATTCCTTTAGCTCACCGAACATAAAGACAGTTGACTTAAAGTCTTCGGTGAACTAAAGGATGCACTTCATGTAATCAAAATTGAAAACTTTGTTACTATGAAGGACGATATGAAGAAAGTGACATTATGAAGAATGTGACAAGAATACATGGCTTTCCAAACATATATTGAATTTATGTACTGAATATAAGAACTGAAACTGAAACAGTGATTTCAGTTCTTGTAATAGTTTTTTTGACTATTTTTATCTAACATTAGAATAGCTACACCAGCTGTCTTTTGGTTACTATTTTTTTCCATTCTTTTACTTTCAATCTATTACTGTCTCTGGGTCTAAGATGAGTTTCTTTTAAACAACATATAGTTGGATCATGCTTTTTCATATATTCTGCCATTCTGTGTCTTTTGACTGGTGAGTTTAATCCATTAAAATTCAATGTGGGAAGATGTGGATCAAACAATTGAGCTCTTGCCTACCACACAGCATGTCCCGGGTCGGTTCCCGGTGCCTCCTAAAGAAGATGAGCAAGACAGTGAGCTGATGTGACAGATTGGCATGGTGAGTTGATGCAACAAGATGACACAACAAGAGACACAAGGAGGAAAACATAATGAGAGACACAACAAAGCAGGGAATGGAGGCGGCTCAAGTGATTAGGCTCCTCCCTCCCATATGGGAGGTCCCAGGTTTGGTTCCTGGTATCTCCTAAAAGGAAGACGAGCATACAACAAATAGACACTATGAGCGCAAACTACGAGGGCGGGTGGAGAGAAATAAATAAAATAAATCTTAAAAAAAAAACTTCAATGTTATTACTGATATGGTAGGACTTACCTCAGCTATTTTGTCGTTTTTTATATATCATATCTTTTTATCTCTTTTCCTTTATGGATCTTTTGTGCTGTAACTGATTGATCCTTTTCTCATTTTTGTTTCTGTGTATTTTAAAAATATTTTCTTTGGGGTTACACTGGAGTTTGTATTAAAATACCCAAGTCTATAACCTACTAGTTTAGAACGATACCAAATTATATTCAATAGCATACACATACTCTACTACCATATACCTCTGTTTCCTCTCTTTATGTTGTTTTTGTCACATTACCTCTTTACATTTCATAAAACCATTACAGGAAATATGGTTATTTCTTATCTCACTCTATTCTAACTGATAGGAACTAAAGAGTTATACTGAAAACACAGTACTATTGAGTTTTGAATTTACCCACAGTTACCTTTACTGAAGGTCTTCACCTCTTTATACTACTCTAAGCCACTCTCTACAGTCAACATGAAGAACTTGCATTTCTTGTAGTACAGGTCTTTTGATGATGAACTCTCAATTTTTGTTTATCTGTGAATGTTTTCAATTCTCACTCATTTTTGAAGGACAGCTTTCCTGCATAGAGGCGGTGTTCCTTTTTTTAGTCATACCACTGCCTTCTTGCCTCCATGGTTTCTTATGAGAAATCGACACTAAGTCTTATTGAGTATACCCTGTTATGTGACAAACTGTTTTTCTCTTGCTGCCTTCAGAATTCTATCTTAGCCATATGATACATTGATTAGTATGTGTTTTGGAGAAGTCTATTAGAATTTATCTTGTTTGGCGTATGCAGCACTTCTTGGACATGTATATTTGTGTCTTTCGTAAGAGCTGGGAAATTTCCAGCCATTATTTCCTCAAATATTCTCTCTGCCCCCTTTCCCTTTTCTTTCTGGGACTCCCATTACACATATATTGGTTCACTTTATGTTTTCCACAGGTTCCTTAGGCTCTGATAATTTTTTTCTAGTCTTTCCCCTACCTGTTCTTCTGACTGTATGATTTCAATCGTCTTGTTTAATAGTTTGCTGATTCTTTCTTCTGCCTGTTCAAATCTAATGCTGTATAGCTCTAGCGTATTTTCAATATCCATATTATGTTTTTCATCTCCATAGGATCTGTTGTTTTTTAAGCTTTCTAGTTCTTTTCTTTGTTCGTACAATGTCTTAATACCCTTTAGCTCTGTATACATATTTAGTTTGTTTCTATCCATATTTTCCTTCAACTCCTTTAATTAATTTAGGAAATTTGTTTGAACTTCTATGATTAGTTGTTCCAATGTCTGTGTTTTTCTTTTGAAGCCTTTATTCCCTTGAATGAATCATATATTCCTGTTTCTTAGCATACCTTGTGATTTTTTTGCTAATGTCTGGGATTTGATTATTTTGATGTGCTAACTCTGAAAGCCAGTGTCTCCATCTTGCCTAGGGTTTTATTGTAGATTGGCTGTGTGTTAAGGCTCTTCAACATTTGGTCCAGCTTATACTAAACCTTTACAACAGACTTGTTTATTCAGATTTTCTCAGGTCTTATGTATCCATCTCTTGCCTAGACATACTGTGCTGTTCCTCCTCGAGAACAGCCTCCTGGACTGTTTGTTTTTGTGCCAGTGTTCCTTCCTAGAGGCTATGATTTGCTCAGCTGCTCTCCCCCACATTCAGTGCCCATTTTCCTCTTGTTTTCAGTCTTGGAGTCTGCCCTGCCTTACGTGATTGCCAGCCATTCAAAGATGCAATTCAGTTTTCCTCTTTTTCTGTGTGGATCTTCTGCCTCAGGTAACTTTCATGTTAGGGTATTATGTCCCAGGGAACCAGATGGGGTCATTGTTAATAAATGCCCATTTCTTTTTCTGTTAGGGTGCACCAGCAATTACAGACCAGATTGTATACGCTGACATCATTTCTGCCGCAGGTCTCGTTTCATGGGGACCATTTTATATGTACGTGCTCGTAACTGGAGGTCCACACCCTGGGCTTATATGGCGTTGGGTCCCTGTGCTTGAACGTGAATGGGGCTCTAAGTTGCTGCCCTGAGTGACTCTGTGGTTTGTAACCATGGCAGGAGTTGCCTGGCTGGAGTGCTGCCTTTGTGTGACTCTTAAGCTTTGAAGGACTGAGTGGGGAAGGGTCTGGACTGGCAAGTCCGAAACGCAGATCTTCTACTTTCTTTTATACTGGGCTCTTTTTTTCCTTCCATTCAGCATTTGTGAAGTCTTTCTCCAGTCTGTATAGTTAGTTCCAAGGAAATGGGACTTGCCCCTTTATTTAGTTGTCACTGAGGGAAAATATTCCCAGGGATGTCTTAAGTCATTATTATTATTATTATTTTTTCACCCTTAAAGTAAGATTATTAATATATTACTATACACTACTTCCATAGTTTGCTTTAGTTGTATTTTTGCCTGATATTAACATCATGTAACATTAATGTACATTTGTTCAGGTCACCATCTTGAGGACATCCACCACCATCACCACCTTGTGATTTCTTCTTTGATCCACTGGTTGTTTAAGAGTGCATTGTTTAATTTCCACACATTTGTGAATTTTCCAGTTCTTTCTCTGTTATATTGATATCTAACTTCATTCCATTGTGGTTGGAGAAGACATATTATATGATTTCAATATTTTTTAATTTATTGAGACTTGGTTTGTGACCATATGGTCTATCCTGAAGAATGATCTATGTGCACTAGAGAAGAATGTATATTCTGTTGCTGTTGGGTGAAGCACTCTATATATTTGTTAGGTCTGGTTGGTTTATGGAATCATTCAAGTCTTCTATTTCATTACTGATCTTCTGTCTAGATGTTCGGTCCCTTATTCAGAGTAGCATATTGAAGGCTCCTCTTATTAATGTAGAACTGTCTATATCTCCTATCAAATCTGTCAATATTTGCTTCATATATTTTGGGTCTCTGCTGTTAGATGTACATTTATTTATGGCTGTTTTGTCTTCTTATTAAATTGACCCCTTTACAGTATATAGTGACTTTTTTGTTCCTTATGGTTTTTTTTTTTTAAAAGATTTATTTATTTATGTCTCCCCCCATTGTCTATGCTGTCTGCTCTCTGCCTGCTTGTTGTGTGCTTGTCTTTTTAGGAGGCACTGGTAACCAAACTTGGGACCTTCCATGTGGGAGAAAGGTGCCCAATGGCTTGAGCCACATCCACTCCCTATAATGTTTTTTTTTTTTTAATTTAAAGTCTATTTATCTGATATTAGCATAGCTACCCTGCTCTCTTTTGGTTACTAGTTTTATGATATGTATTTTTTTCATCCTAGCACTTTCAACCTACTTATACCTTTGAATTTAAGTTGTCTCTTGTAAACAGTATATAGTTGGGTCGTGCTTTTTTTTTATCTATTCTGCCAATCTCTGCCTTTGACCAGAGTGTTTAATCCATTTACATTTCTAATAACTAATGATGAAGCAGGATTTTTTTTTTGCCATTTTGCTATTTGGTCTTTGTAGTCTTATACCTTTTTTGATCCTCAATTTTCTGTTAATGTCTATTTTCATATTTACATGATTTTTTAATACTGTACCATTTTGAGTCCTTTCTCATTTCTTTCTGTATATATTCTTCATGTATTTTCTTTGCAGTTACAACGGGGTTTAAATCTAACACCCTAAATCTATAGCAATCATGCTTGATATGTGTATTAGTCAGGGTTCTCTAGGGAAACAGAATCAAAAGGAGGTATCTGTAAATAGCATGAGAATTTATAAGACTCTCTTACAAGGCCATGGGGATGCACAAGTCCAGGGTCTGCAGGCAGGCTGCAAACCAGGGGCTCCAATGAAAGTCCAATGAAGGTCCTTGATGAGTTTCTGGGAGACGCTGGCTGTTCAAAGATGAGCTGGGAAATTCTCTCTGAATGCTGAAATCACTTCCCCTTTTAAGGCATTCAACTGATTGGATAAAATGTCACTCATTGCTGACAGCAATCTCCCTGGTTGATTGTAATCGTAATCAACCATCTAGGCAGTAAACTCACTGATGACTAAAGCCCATAAATGCCCTTGTATTACAATTAGCGCAGTGCTTGCTTGACCAAACAACTGGGGCACAATTACCTGGCCGAGTTGATACATTAGCCTAACCATCACAATATGTTACCAACTTAACCTTAACAGCATACACATACACTATTCCTATATCCCTCTGTGCCTCCACCTTTTTGTTGTTCTTGTTACAAGTTATATCTTTATATATTTTAAGCCCAAAACCATAGACCTATCATTACTTTTTATGTATTTGCAATTTATATTCTGTATGAAGTATAAACATGGAGTTACATACAAGAAAATACAGTAGTTCTGGCATTTAAATTACCTATATGGTTACCTTTACTGGAGTTCTTTATGTTGCTTTAATCTACTGTCTAGTACTTTTCCTTTTAGCTTAAAGGACACCCTTTAGCATTGCTTGTAGGGCAGGTCTAGTGGTGACAAACTCCCTCAGTTTTTATTTATCTGGGAATGTCTTCATTTCTCCCTCATTTTTTGCAAGAAAGTCCTGCTGGAGATAATATTTTTGGTTAGAAATTGTTTTTTTAAGCACTTTAAGTATTTTTTCCTACTGCCTTCTTGCCTCCTTGGGTCTAATGAGAAATCTGCACTTAATCTTACAGGAACTCACTTGTATGTAAAATGATGCTTTTCTCTTTCAACCCTTGGAACTCCTTGTTCATGGAATTTGACAATTTGACTGCTTTTTGCCTGGGCATGGTTTTCTTCAAGTTAATCATGTTTAGGGTTTGTTGCTCTTCTTGAATGTGCATGTTTGTCTTTCGTTAAGTTTGGGAAGTTTTCTGCCACTTTTTCTTTAACTATTCCTTCTGCCTCTTTCTTTTCTTTCTGGGATTCCCATAATGCATACATTGGTATGGTTAATGATGTTCCACAGGTCTCTTAGGCTCTGTTCACTTTTTTCATTAAAAAACTTTTTCCTTCTGCTACTTGACCTGAATCATTTCAATTATCTTTGAGTTCACTGATTCTTTTTCTGCCAGCTCCAATCTGCTGTTGAAACTCTCTAGGGACTTTTTCATTTCAGCTATTGTGGTCTTCGACTCCAGTAAAACTTCTCTCTCTTTATTGAGGATCTTTTATTGTTGATTCATTGTTTTCCTGGTAGTCTTTCTTTTTTTCCCGTCTTTATCTCCTTGAGCATAATGATCATTTTTTTTAAAGTCTGATATCTCCAAAGTCTGCCCTTCTTGTTGATGGTTTCTGGATTTTTATCTTGTTCCTTTGGATGGCCTATAATTTCCTGTTTCTTTGTCTTGTAATCTTTTGTTGCACATTGTACATTTTAATATTTTAAAGTGTTAACTCTGTAACTTAGTCCCTGAGTTATCAGTTCATTAAGTTTGTATCTAGCTAGTGATATGACAGAGATTTCCTTGAGTAGCCAGGGGCTAAGAAAAGCAAACCAACCAACACACACACGCAAAAATCTTTGCAAGTTGGCTCTGCATTGTCTGGTGCGCTCCTTTAAAGTTTAGCAGTCCTATCAAGATGATCAGCCCAAGGTGAATGTAAAGTATAGGGACCTCTCTGTTTTTTCTGAGTCTGAGTCTTGTCCTGGGCTTGTGCTTGCTCATGGTCTTAGAAATTTCCCTGCTTACAAGAATTCAAATGTCCCCTCTACTCCTTATGAAATAGATTTTCTTCCATTCCCCAATGCTCTACCGTATAACTTAAAGCAGGTAATCCCTTGTCCCAGGTCACTTTAATTAATTAGTTTCTTACACTGGTTTAGCTGTCTGTAAGCTGCTTCTGCCTGCATGGCAACTTCTAGGATGGTGATTCAGAGATGAGTTTCTCAGTTCAGTCTCTTTGTCTAGCACCTGATAGATTGGCATGGAAATACAGGTTTCTCAGTACATATAGGGGTTATTCTGCTCCCCTGGAAAAGGGCAGGGACCAACAATGGGAACGTAGCCTGGCTCTGAACCCTTCCAAGGAAAGGGTGGGCCAGCAAGGGTGCCATGAGCTTCTCCTATTGTTTGTAAAGCTGTGTTTCCTGATTCAGCATTCGCCCAGTTATTGCAACTCTAACTATTTTCTGGAGTTTTGAGGAAGACAGTTCTGCCAGTTTTTGCTAGATGTTCAAATATTCTGTGGGGGAACAGCATTCTGGAGGTACTTATGCCACTAACTTGGTCTATCAGAGCCCTGTTTAATTTTTTGCTTTATTATGCCTCTTTGAATGGCTGGCAATCTTTGATTGGATGCCAAACATTTTGAATTTTTTTTTTTTTTTTTTTTTTTAAGATTTTATTTATTTATTCATCCATCCCCCCCTGCTGCCTGCGCTCGCCGGGTCAGCCAACCACACTGCGCGGGCGGGCCCGCCCCCACCAGGAGGCCCCGGGAACTGAACCCGGGGCCTCCCACATGGCAAACGGGAGCCCCACTGATTGAGCCACAGCCGCCTCCCTGAATTTTTTTGATGCTGGATATTTTTAAATTTTTATATCTATTATTAATCTTTGTTCAAAACCCTTGAAATTCAGATAAATTACTTAGAAACATTTTGATCCTTTTAGATCTAGGCAAGACCAGAGTAGTGTATAGTATCCAATCTTGGGATTCCCACTGCTGAGGCAAGACCCTTTTAAGTACTTTACCTAATGACCTATAAAGTGTGATATTTCATAGTCCAGCTGGTAGAAACAGGCACTATGCTCGACCATGTGAATGACTGTGTTAGCTCTAAGTCCTTAAGATGGATTTTCCCAGGCCTTGAGTAGTTTCCTCATGTATATTCAATGATCAGTACTCTGCTGAATACCTGACAGGGTCCTCCACAGATCTCTGACATTGTCTCTTGATGCAGTACTCTTCTCTCCAAATTATGTCTTGAAAATTCTAGTGGTTTGGTCTCTCTGGACTCTGCCTGAGTTTTTACTTCCTGCGCCAAGGCCTGGAAATTTTCCTAAGGCCATAAGCTGCGGCGATTATAAGGCTTCCCTAGTTTGTTCCCTATCTCTTAGGGATCACTATCCTTTGTTACCTGATGTCCAGTTTATTGATAACCATTGTTTCATAAATTTTGCCTAGTTTGGGGTAGCATGGTAAAGTCTCTTCCCTGTTATTCCACCATGTTCAGGAATGGAAGTCTGCCAACATAAGAGAAATTTTCAGTTGGAACTAATCTTGAAGATCATTCCTTCAAAGCCTCATTTTATACATGGAGAATTGAAGCTATAGAAGAGGTTATGTAATACACCAGAGCCAAAATACAAAATCACATTTTTTTTTTTTTTTTAAACTTCCATTCTGTTTTCTGTCCATTACTTAAAGAAGCAATGAACTTTGGAAACCGAAATATAAAGAAAATTCACTGTCAACAGTTCTCTGCTATGGATGTATGGTTAGGTTTGTATTATATGGGGATATAAAAAAAGGAGATTTCTATGTTATGTGACTATTATAAAAATACAGATATTGATAAAGACAGAAAATTTTACCTTCATTTGTCTCACAGTAAGATTATGTTATAGCTATTAAAGTATGTGGAAAATAACTTTTTTTGGAGCTGACTAGAGCTTTTTCCTAAATCATGTCAATCTCCCTGTTCTTTAAATATGGAAGAGTAACTATATAGAGCATCAGTTTCACTTCTAAACAAACTACACAAAATCAAATCAACAATTATTGATTGCTGATTAGTAAAAATTACCAGAATAAAAAATACAATCACTATTACTAACTCCCTCTTCCTAATTTACAAGCCTTAAAATATATAAACAACTGTTTTACGGCTAATGTTTTCTATGAGTAGTCTTTCAGGGCACTGAAAATAAGGTTATTACTGATTGACAGGTTAAGCCAATATAAGCAATATGAGTCAGACTTTTTTTTTTTTTTAACTGCCAGTACTATATATGGTATTTTTAAAAATCATAAACAATGAGCTTTTTCATTCTTTGCTTACATGAATTAATAAATTTGTTTCCCAAAATGTTATTCACAGAATGCCAGTCCTAATGGATGCTCTGTGGGTTAAAATATGATGCTCTCTAGGTGAAAAAGGACACTATGGTTAAACAAACTGGGGGAAATACAGCATACTGTATATCACTGCTGAAGATTTACAACCAATTTTAGCATACTAAAAACTCTGCCAGGACTTCCGGGATGATGGCAGAATAGAAAGACATGGAACTCTCTTCTCTCTCAGAAAAATAGCTAGAGGACAGGCAGAAACAGCCTGGGGGAAAATCTTCTAGAGTTTAGGACATCAAACTTCTAGAGTTTGGACACCGCCCAAAAGAGATGAGGACAGAGGAAAAGAATCACAACAGCAAAACTGTGAATTACAAGCTGTGGCTGCTACTGCCAGCACCCTCCCCAACACTGAAGACACACTTTTGAATTCTCAGGCTGCTGGGTCAGTGGCTACAGACAAAGGGGTTCCCAGGGATCCACCTCCCCAGAAAAGAGAGGGACACAGCTTTTGACCCATAAATTTGGTCTGCTGTGTCCCAGGAGCCCTTGTGGGCTGGGCAAGGCTATGCCATTATTTGCCCTGGGGGCCTGCACAGGACTAAAGAAGTCCAACCCTCTCAATCTCCCTCTCTACTAACCAGGACTGATTGTTGAGGACTCACCTCTCCAGGAAGGGGAGAGAAAAGGACACAGCCTAACGCTCAGCTTTTGACCAACAATTTGGTATGCTGTGTCCCACAAGCCACAGTCTGAGTGGGGCCACACCATTGTTTGCCTTGGGAGCCAGGAAGGGACTAAAGAGATCCGACCCTTTCAATCTCCCTCTCTACTAACAGGGACTGGTTATTGAGGATGCATAGGGAAAAGGTAGGGTGCTGCCAGCAAAGGCTGGAGAACTGTCTCTGAAAAATTTTGATTTACAAGTCTCTTAGCCTCCACATAGGAGTCTCTGTCACAATGATCCAGTCTGTATTGCAGCAAACAACTCCGATCAGGCACTGAATGGAGAGGGCTGCCAAAGAGCACCATCTGCTGGCAGGTCAAAGAAGTGTATGTGAGGAAATTAAAAGTAAGTAAAAGAGGCTTTTCCCAGCCTTTATAGCCTCCCTCCCCAAGGCCCTAGGAAGACGGTCTGCAACCCATTACTGGGTCTGGAACCCAGTTTTGAGCAACTAATAGGGACAATCCTAAGGACCCAGGATGAAACAAGAAACTAAGAACAGCAGTAACACACAGTCTCCCGCCGCTAAATCCCTATGGAAGAGAGAGAATTTGAGCATCTGAGTAAACTCACCATCTAATCACATGACTAGATATCAGCAAAAAATTATGAGCCATACTAAGAAAAAGGAAGAGATAGCCCAAGAAAAGAAATATATCAAAGCCCCAGAAGTAATGCAGAATTTGAGACAACTAATTAATGCGATGCACACAAATTTCCAAAGTCAAATTAATGAGTTAAAAGACAGTATGGCTAAAGAGATAAAAGACATCAAGAAGACACTGAGTGAGCACAAAGAAGAATGTGAAAACTTGAATACAAAAGTAACAGAGTTCATGGGAATGCAAGACATGACAGATGAGATCAAAAGCACACAAGCAGGCTTGAGATGATAGAAGAAAGAATAAGTGATACTGAAGATAGAACAGCTGAAATTGAAGAGAGAAAGGAACAGAGAGAGAAAAGAATGGAAAAAATTGAACAGGGGCTCAGGGAGTTGAACGACAACACGAAACGCAACAACATACATATCATAGAACTTCCAGAAAGAGAAGGGAAAAGGGGCAGAAAGAGTACCTGAGGAAATAATAGCTGAAAATTTCCCAACTCTCACAAAAGAAATGAACTTACATGTCCAAGAAGCTCAGTGTACCCCAATCAGAATAAATGCGAAGACATCTACTCCAAGACACATACTACTCAGAATGTGAAACATCAAAGATAAAGAGAAAATTCTGTGAGCAGCAAGGGAGATGCAAACCATCACACAAAAGGGACGCCCAGTAACACTTAGTGTGGATTTCTCATCATAAATCATGGAGGTGAGAAGACAGTGGTATGATACAATGAGGATACTGAAAGAGAAAAACTGCAAGCCAAGAATTCTTTATCCAGCAAGTGTCCCTCAAATATGAAAGTGAGTATAAAATATTCACAAACAAAGAGAAACTGAGAGAGTTCGTAAAAAGAATCCACCTTTGAAGAAAATATTAAAGGAAGTCTTAGAGCCTGAAAAAAAAAGACATTAGAGAAGCTTAGAGGAGAGTATACAAGGAAGAATAGCAGGAAGGATAACCAAAAGAGTAAAAAGAGGTGAAAATAAGATATGACATACGAAAGCCAAAGAATAAAATGGTAGAAGTAAAAAATGCACTTACAGTAATATCATTGAATGTGAATGGATTAACTACCCAATCAAAAGACAAAGGCTGGCAGAATGGATAAAAAAACATGAGCCATCCATATGCTGCTTACAAGAGATGCACCTTACACCTGGCTGAAAGTGAAAGGCTGGAAAATGATACTCCACGCAAATAGTAATCAAAAAAGAGTAGCAGTAGCTATACTAATATCAGACAAAGCAGACTTGAAATGAAAAAGTTTTAAGAGATACAGAAGGCCATTATATATTAATAAAAGGAACAATCCACCAGGAAGATATAATAGTCATAAGTATCTATGCACCTAACCAGGGTGCCCCAAAATACATGAGACAAACTCTGGCAAAACTGAAGGGGAAATAGACAGCTCTAAAGTAGTCGCTGGAAACTTCAACACATCCCTCACATCATTAGATAGAACTAAACAGAAGATCAACATGGAAACAGAGAACTTGAACAATATGATAAATGAATTGAACCTAACAGACATATATAGAATGTTACAACCAAACTCTGAGGGTTATTCAGGAAAGAGGTAAATTCGCAAATGTGTGGATGGAGGCTAAACAACACATTCCTAAATAATCAGTGGGTCAAAGAAGAAATTTCAAGTGAAGTCAGTAAATATACTGAAATAAATGAAAATGAGAACACAACTTATCAAAACTTTTGGGATACATATTACAAATCTACAATGGTCAAAACAGCATGGTACTGGCATAAAGGTAGACACATCTTTCAATGGAATAGATTTGAGAGTCCAGAAATAAACCCTAACCTCTATTGCCAACCAGTTTTTGACAAATCTACCAAGTCCATGTTAAAGGGACAAAACAGTCTCTTCAACAAATGGTGCTGGGAGAACTGGATATCTATAACAAAAAGAATGAAAGAGGACCCCTATCTCACTCCCTATACAAGAATCAACTCAAAATGCATCAAGACCTAAATATAAAAAGCCAGGATCATAAAACTACTAGAAGAAAACGTAGGGAAACATCTTAAAGACCTCGTGATAGGTAGTGGTTTCTTGGACCTTACACCAAAAGCACGTGCAACAAAAGAAAACAGAGATAAATGGGACTTCGAAATTAAATACTTTTTGTACCTCACAGGACTTTGTCAAAAGGGTGAAATGGCAGCCAATTCAACAGAAGAAAATATTTGGAAAACACATGTCCAATAAGGGTTTAATATCCATGATATATAAAGAGATGCTAAAATTCAACAATAAAAAGACAAATGACCCGATTAAAAAAATGGACAAAAGAATTGAATAGATATTTGTCCAAAGAAGAAATACAAATGGCAAAAAAAAAAAAAAAAACCACACATGAAAAAATGGTTAACATCACTAATGACTAAGAATATGCAAATCAAAACTACCATGAGATATCATTTCACACCTATCAGAATGGCCACTATTAAAAAGACAGAGAACTACAAGTGTTGGAGAGGATGTGGAGAGATAGGAACACTCATTCATTGTTGGTGAGAATGTAGAATGGTACAGCCACTGTGGAGGGCTTTGATTAGTGGTTATGTAGGGCTGGGGAAGGCATGCTAAGGGATGTGGAGTTTTTCTTTTTGGAGTACAGAAATGGTTCTAAAATTTTTTGTGGTGATGAATGTACAACATTGTGATTATACTAAAAGCCAGTGAATATATACTTGGGATAGATTGTATGGTATGTGAATGTATCTCAATAAAACTGCTGAATAAATAAAAAAACAAAAACAAAAAACTCTACCGGACCCTCACGTAATGAAGTAAAGAAACCTCTGTTAAATACAATGCTTACCAAACTTATATAAAGGGATTCTGCTGTCAATGACAATCATTAATATTACATAGAAGTAGGGTTTCCATATCACACTCTAGGTTGTTGCTGTGCTAATTTCTTCTCATTTCAGAAGAAATAGTAAGATAACTCATGTTTTGTGCAGAGAGAGTGTTTTACTGCCATAAAACTTGAAGGGAAGATTGGAGTTCATAAAATTTGAAGGGGAAATCTTAGACAATTTGTTAAAACTTAGAAAAACCACTTCAAACCTATAATTTTCCTTAGCTTTGTAGCAATTGAGGGCCAAACATTACAAAGTAAAACACCACACATGACTACTGTATTTATCAGGATGAGTTTACATGAATTCTTGTCTATTAATTCACAAAAGAAATAACTAGGTTTAGAGAATTATAATGAGATTAACAGAGAAATCATTTGGTTTATCCTTTACTTTTTGCAGACCACCATTTTATAGTTTTCAACTGTGAACCTAGAATTATCTTTCTATCTTCATAAGCAAATGTAGTACCTGTAAAGTTTCTCTGCATACATAGGCTATTTGCAATTCTGATAATGGCCCAGTAACTAGAAAGAAAGAAAAATGGATCACATTGTTATATATCTGAACATAACATTAAAAACTAAAAATTATAAAATGTCTTCTATGTTATATCCTTGGATAACTTTACTTCTGGCTATAAGCATATACTATTTTAGTAATCAAGAAACAAACAAACAAAAAGTAACATTGATACTTTTAAAATGTACTTTAAAAATTAAAGATTTAACCCATTACAACTTTGGACAGTGAAAACATTAAGCACCTATTATGTGCAAGGCATAATGTGAGGCATCACAGGAAGTTCTACACAAAGCAGTGGACATGATCTCAATTCTAAACAATTTATCAAAAATAAAGCCAAGAAATCAGATAAACATATAATTAATTACATTGCTACAGCAAAACAGAATAAAAAATATATTGATTGCTGAAATATACCTAAAGGCATCATATACTTTATTTTTAAGGACAAGATAATATTTCTTTAGTATAGTTCTTTATAGCATACCTATCAACACAGGGAGGCTTAACCCATTACCTTATCCAAAAATTTTTAAAGTAGCCAGGTCACTTCTCCCTTCTATTATTAAATGTAAAATGCTTCTTATGTTACCGAGACCTGAAATGTCTTCCAATACCATGGGGTGGTGTTTGTGGACAGGGAAACCAAATCGGGTACTTCAGTATATGTAATCTTTACTTAGATAAGCATTTTATTGCATATACTCTCAACCTACTCAGAAACATAAAATTTTGATTCTTATAACTTGATAGAATAGTAGTAAAAGAAGGGAAGCCACTTTATTACTATGCAATCTGGCATTCTATTTACAGGGATGGATACTTCTTAGATTCAATTCAACAAATAGTTTTAAGGTAAAGTAGAAATCTCAAATAAAATTTGTGTCTCAAAGCAATTCTTTAAATTTAAAAAGGAATAAAAAATGCAAGCTACTCAGTTTGTTTTTACCCATGTTCTTAGTAGTTATCATTTTATAAAAGTATGGTAGATAAAAATTATAATTATTGAATAAAAAACCCTTCAAATAAAAGATAATACTTCTTCATGAAATCATGAAGAAGTTTAAATCCAGTGGCATAGAGCTGTTTTCTACCAATAATTCCTTAAAATTACAACAGGATAAAATAAGAGAACAGTCAGAGTTTTCCTTTAAGCTGAGGTAAAAATCCTCAATTTTGAAGAACCACTCTAAGCTGAAAAAAGGACTCCTATTTCAGGTAAGATCTTCCATTGGGAAATTCTAGTATGGCATAAGATATATGAAAAGGAAAGACTAAAAAATAGGACATCAAAGTATTTTTTTAAAGTGGGATTAGTTATTGTTTTAAAAGCTCTTAAGTGATAGTCTAAATCAGGGGTTCTTAACCTTTTTCATTCCACAGACTCCTCTGCTAGTCAGGTGAAAACCACGGTCCCCATACTAAGTCCACACTATACCATGTATTATTTAATAAATATTCACACCCACGCCAACACATCCTCACAAGAATAATGTTTTTTTGAATTTCAATTCAAGCTCACGGACCCCTTGTTAAGAACCCCTGGTCTAAATTGTAATATTTTGTGTATTTTTGCAGTATTTATGTGGAGTTAAACATTATTTTTAATAAAAAGAGGCAGTGGTTGGAGCTTAGGCATCAATCAGGACTTTTTTGTTATGGGTATCTGTTGTGGCAAAAATAGATATTAATTTATAATTAAATAATACACCAATACATTTTTATTATAATAATTCAAAATTTTATTCCTAAACCCACTTCTCCTCTCCTAGAGATAATGACTTACCAATTTGATATGTGTCCTCTCATTTTTCTATAAAATAGTTTTTAAAAACTGAAGTGTGATCAATTATGCTATGCATATTCTTTCATGATTCACTTTTTCCATTTAAAAACAATCCTTGAGGATGAATATCCAGGTCAAAATATATGTAGCTACTTTATCTTTTTAAGAACTCCATAATATCCCACATCATGGGTACAGTGTAGTTTATTTAATCACTGTGTTATTGACTGGCATTTTAAAAATCTGATCTCCACAGTTTACAAAACACTATCTAAACTGGAATAGTATTTCTGCTTTAACACCTACGGTGGTTGCATTTGTAAATTGCATGAATGAAATTTGGTAAGGTTTCCAATATAAATATTTCAGCATAGAAATGCTTAGATATTTTCTCACGATTCTCAACAACAAAATATATTAAGTTGTCATGGGAGTTTTATGATCCTTTGTTTTCCAAGTTAAATAGGAAAAAGAAAAAAACTTTTTATAAGGATCCATGCTTACTCTCATAAATCCTAGAAATAAAAGGAAACAAAAAATAGAAATAAAAGGAAACAATAAAATAAACTAGAACCTAAACTGAAGAGCCCAAACTAACTATTTTGAAACAGTACTACATGGCAAAGTCAAATTCAACTCAGAAAACTGCCTAAATTAACAGAATGTTAAATAAAATAATACAAATTTAAAATGATCTCGATAAATTTTTAATTCAAAAATATAGTTGCAACTAAACTGCTTTCCTGGATAGCAGGTTAAGTTATCAACAAAGACATATAATTTTATTTGGGTTATTCTTTACATTTCAATTCTTATTTACAAGGAAGTTTAAGGCAATTTCATTTGTATATACAACACTTTCCTAGAAACTATGTAAGATTTTTTACTATCTAAAAAAGTAAAATTGGGACTGTACATAATATACTCCTGGTTTTCTTAGCTCAGGGGTCAGGCAAATTTAATTGAATCACCAATTAAAAATAAAATTTAGATTTCTATTAAGCAGTACTCAGGGAGCAGAACATAACAATGTAAAACAGTAAATCTACAGAGTTCCTGTTACTATCCCCTGGTTAACTGGAAATGTTAAACAACAATTATAAAAATCAAAATATTAAAGTATAAAGTCAAATTACAGTACCATGGTATATATCCTGAAGTGATCCACCACCACAATATTCCATACAAATCCACAGTTTCTCCCGACTTAGAGGAAAGAAAAAGAAAATTATATTAGCTAGAGAATCTCAATCACTGAAATACTCTGAAGGCTCTCATTCTTCAGCATACCAAGGTTCAGGGTGAATTGTGTAGTGTGATGGAAATTGCCCTGGCTACAAAAAAACTCTTTCTTCAAGCTATAGAAAAACATATTAATTTTGGTTTTGTTCCTATTTCAAATGGTTTAGAATATGAACAAAATTTTTTAGGTTAAAACACTTGCTAGTATTCATTTGTAATATTTCATTAAAATTTTCAGAAAGGTACAACTGTATAACGGAGGTGTCATTATGAATATAAAAGGAGCTAAATAAAATAATCCATTTAAATCTTAAAATTTAAGATATTTCTATAAATTTTTAATACAAAAACATAGTAACAACTTAAGAGACAAGCAAATTCTATAAATTTTGGAACTTTGGACAATATAATTTAAAAATTTATGTATATCACAACAATTACATGAAAATGGTAGAAGGGTAGTAACAAAGAGAATGTAAAATACAGAGAGAACAATTTTTACTTTTCATTTTTTTACCTGAGATAGCTCCCAAAGTAGGCAACAATGTTGCAATGTTTACATTCTTTAACCATAAATATTTCTTGTTGAATCAAAGAAAAATCATCTCCTGAAAAACAAAATGATAATAACTTGGTCACCATGTTACTCAAAATCTCTATATATATGGGAAGAAGGAAAAAAACTTTATAATAATATTAGATAGAGGTGACAAACTAAGCATTCAATACCTTGATGGAGGGCAAACTGGTACAGTCTTCCTGTAAAGCAAGAAACCTTAAAAATGTACAAAATCTTTAAACCCATAATTTCACTTAAAATTTTTTTTCTTAAGGAGACAGATGTTCACTACAGTGTAGTTTAGTAATAAAAGTATGGTTAAATAAATTACAGTACAATCCAGTTAAACACATGTTTTGATATGAAAAGATGTTCATGATATAGTAAATGAAAAAGAGACTTTATGTATATTATGTATGTACATATGTGTACATAGAAAAAAAAGATCGCAAAGAAGATAAAATGGTTATCCCTGGATGGTAAAATTAGAAGTAATTTTGCTTTCTTTTTTTTGATCTGTACTTTCTAATTTGTCTATTACAAATTTGTTTGAATTGTTTAGCTAGAAAAATTGTATTAAAAGAAAACACTAGTTATTTATAAGAACATTATGGTTAGTATAGGAATATTGCCTAGAATGGTACTGTCTCCATCAAACTCCATTTTGCATGGAAATAGTAGGTTTATTTCAGAAAAAGGAGTTTATGACTTGATGAAGTAACTGCATGTATATTATGTAAAGGTAATATAATATAGAAGTTAAGAGCTTGAGTTCTAGATTAGACATACTTACATTCAATCCTAGCTCAGCCTTTTACTGACTATGTAACCTTAGGCAATTTATTAACCTCTTTGAGCCACAGTTTCATATGTTAAGTAGCTTCTGGTTTAATTCCACCTATTTAGTTTCCTTATCTACCACTTTTCTTAACATTAACTACATTTTAGTAATATCAAACTGCTGGCCATTTTTGTAACACTTATGCCCCAATGTTTCTGTTTAGTCAATCTCTTCAATCTAGAATGTTGTGAGAAAGAGGTAATGAGCATAGTGCACTTAGTACAATGATTGACAAAGAATAAATGCAATAGCAGTATTACTAATGTTGGCATATATGAAGATGTAGAAAGACACAAATAAAAGTGTTCCTTGATGGGATATCATTAAAAGATATTTTTCATTAAACACGACTTTACAGGAGCCTTTTGCAAAGCAAGTTCAGCTTAAAATCAGTGGTGTCCAAATAGTCTCTGGCTTTAACTCAAAGTCATCTTAGAAAAATACACAAGGTCAAGAAAGAAAAACTCAGAAATTAGGCCTTAGGTAAAAACAAAATCTTCACTCAAGTAAGAGATATTTTCCTCTTTATATTTCCAACTTTCAATTCAGAGCCAAAACAAAGTATGAATTATTCTTGCCTTGCCATAAATACATTTTAAAGAATTACCATTACCAATATGGTGTATGCATATATGCAGTTTAGCTATTATACACCAAATTTATTTTTAATCATTAAAACATTTTTCAACAGTCATTTCATGCCATTGTTAACTGCTAATTCAGTTACAGGATTTAGTGTTAATCTTAGAGAATTAGGTAAATGAAATGACGGTACAATCTTCTAATTGAATAAAAGTCTGGGTTTAAAAAAATCCAACTTTTATTTGTAAACTGGGAAGACAAGAATAATATAAATGGTGACATATATCTTAGACATAAGTTTATAATGGCAACTTTTCAAAATTAAAATTTTATTTTTCAATGGTCTGCCAATGGAAGGTGACAAATAGAGATATCCAAAATAGATGATAGACTTCCTTTAACAATTTAGGCAGAAACAGCCAGTAACCTCTGAAGGTTAGAGTATAAAGCCTGCCCACCCAAGTGTAAAGCAAAGGCACTGCTTTGTTTTTCCATTCATGGGCAGCAAAACAGTTTCTCCTTTTATCTCACTCACTCCTCCCACCTGAGCCTTTTCCACTATAGCATTAAAACTTATTCTTTACACATGCTAATTCCAAAACAAAACTGCCTAGATTCTAGCCCATCCTTCATTTTATCAAGAAGCCATGTGTGCATGTACACACATGTACTGAGCTTGCGTGTCCAAGGAAAAATGAGTGACCCCATTCAGCTAGAGGTGGAATCATGGGGAGCAAAGAGAGATGGTAGCTCTGTGCCTGTGAGATGGTTTATACTGGAATCAGGCCTGATTTAGCACTTCTAAGGCTGGCTTGGACCCTGGGAGGTAGATATAAAGATGAAATGAAAAGTATTAGTTATAGCACTCTGGGTTCTAGACAGTATGGTATGATTGATACTGAGGGTTTGCTTTTCTTATTTTTGAAAAATAAGGGTTCACGTTTAGCATGTTCAGTGACCACTAGAGTAAACCATGTAAGCAGCCTCCACCACAGTGTTTCAAGGATGATGCTCGGAGAAAGATGTGCTAGCAACAGTAGCAAGGACTGCAAGGCCTTGTAGGCCAAGTTTTCTTCTAGACAAATTCTACTGCTGCCCTTTATGCCTAAACCACTTCCTGCACACTACTCCACTGCAACCCTAAATTGCAATCTTTTACTAGAGGGGGCAATCCACCACCAAAAACATGGTACCCTATAAAGATACAAGCCTAATACCTGGGATCACTTTGGGGGCTGGTATGTGCTGCCAGTTTTTTTAGTCCTTGGGTTACACCTGGATTCAATATTCTCTTAAAAGCTTCTTGCAATTTAATGGATATTAAAAAATATAGTACTTGGGAAATGATAGAAAGCAAGAGACACTCAGATTTAAAAAACAAAAAAAACAAAGAGAGGGGCACTAGGCATTAAAAACCTGGTTGTGGCAGGATGAAAGACAATAATAGTCATTGCATCCCTCCCTACAATAATATGGCAGTAGATGATGGAACTTAGTACTGAGGTAATTAATTAAACCAGTATCTAAAATTATGTGAATAGCTGCTGACCTAGAAGCAATTTAAAGGGCTTGAAGAATAAGCCATAGTATGGAAGAGTCATAGGTGCTTCAAACAGCAATGGACAGTTTGCAGCAAGAAATGTCAATGTTAATTTACAGAATGCCTAATGCAAAGAACATCATTAGGAATTCCTGCGCTAAGGTCAGTAAGTGATCTGTGGAGTTGTTGATAGTAATCTAAACTGATTTTTACAACTATACCAGGTAAAGAAATAGCACCTCTTAAAATACATGTGTATATATATATATATAAATAACATTTTTGTAAGCAAATACACATATATGCATATATATTTATATATCATGTTGCAAATGTTTGTATGTATTGTGAGAATTTTGATTTTACCCACAATAAAAATAAATTTAAAAAAAAAAAAGAAAGAAAAAGAAATAGGATCCTGATAACTAGAATGGTGATATCTAAGAATTTGGAGAATTCCAAGGCCCCTGAAAAGAACTTACTATTGTGTCCCCCTATCCAGCAAAAAAGGAACAATCAACTCTGTTATTCCACCGCTTACTGAGGTATCTCCTATGATTAGAATGACAACACGGCATGGGCTAAAAAATAGAAAAAATCAGAACAAGGGGAAAAAAAAGAATAAAATCCTGAAAGAACTGCTGATTTCTAGGGAATATAGTCAAAAGCTGGAGTAGATTTTATGGACATCAATCTTATGGATATTAGATGAAGAAGCACACACAACAGATCTCTGAGCTTTTATCAGTGTCACATTCCCAACCTCTGAATTATCCCATAATTCTTAGAAGGGATTCCTCTGCACTGCACCAACTAGTTTCTACCATCATTTGACAAGTATTCTAGATAGGACATTTTTAATTCACTCCATAAAATACTAAGACATTACCCTGAGATGAAGAGGAAACTTGGAATTTCAAAATCAACTTTCAAAAACAACTTCACAATCCCTCTGTCAACCATACCTTCAAAAGCGGCCATTAAGAGAATGGACAGACACTTTATAGTAGAAGAAATATAAATTTCAACAGATTTGTTAAAGGATCCTTGTTCTCAAATTACAGAAATGCATATCAAAGCTATTTTTTAAATCCCATCAGATGGACGAAAATGTCAGTTTGATAATATTCAATTTAGAGATGATATTGAGAAACATTTTCAAATCCTGCATGTGGAAAAGAAAAACAGATCCTTTTCAGAAACCAATCAAACTTTTAATATGTATATACCAAACAATACATACAAAGATGTTCACTGTAGCTTTGATTTCAATCGGAGAAAAAAGCAGAAATAATCTAAATGTACATGAGGGAATTAAATTATGGTACAACTATACAATGGATTAACCCGCAACTATTAACAAGAACAAATTCCAGCAATACATGTTGACATGGAAAGATGTTCATCACTTGTTGGGGGAGAGGAGAGGGAGAAGTTTGCCAAGCAGAAAATATCTGGTGAAAACACACAAAAAATAGTGGTTACCTCTGCAAGTAGGAATAAGAACATGTGGTCAGGAGAATTTATTTTCCACATAACACCATTCTGTATTGGTTTGATATTTTTTCCCCCTTAAACCATACACATTACTTTGACAAAACAGAGCAAAAATAAAATAAGGGCCCAGAATCCCAGAATGAAGTGTTGTTTTTTTTTTTTTTTTAAAGGTAAAGCAATCATAAGTTCATTTTAAATAAAGGCACATATCTAAAGCGGCATTGATAGTGCTCAGAAGTTACTATGAGGTCAAAATGATGCTGCCTATTAAGTGATCTACTCTGATTCCTAAATTAGAGGACTACATAGGGCTTAATTTATTCTGTGCTTTTCTCTGGTAAAGCAAAGCAAAGCAAAACAACAAAACAAAACAAAACAAAAACATGACCAACCAACAGACTCTTCTTATCAACAGACAGAGCTTTCTTATGTGATAAATGCTCCAGCATACACAGCCTTAAGCTGTGGATGTCCCTGAAAATGCATGTTAATTTTAAGCCAAGAAATGTTTAATCTCATCATTCTATATCAGCCTTGGAGTAGAAGAGGCAGAAAGTATGGGGCAAGGCCACTAATTTCAAGTGGCTGGTAGAAAATGTCACGGTAGGCATCTCCCTGTAAAGCTGGCTAATTAAACCCATCATCTCTTAGGGCTCCCTCAAACTGCCTACAGTTTTCTGACAATCTGGAACTCTCTCTTTCCCTGTGGCTTCATAGCCAGGCATTTTTTTTTTAAAAAGGAGGTACCAGGGATTGAACCTGGGACCTCATACAGGACAAGGAGGCATTCAACCACTGAGCTATGCCTGCTCCTTTAGGCAATTTTGAAAAACAAGCCATTTCAGATATACAATAATATGTGGAGAGGAAAATACAACAAACATATGGGTAACCATTTCTCAGCCAAAAAAAAAATAAACATTATCAATATGATCAAAATTAACCAGTAGGAAAATGCAAATTAAAACCATAATGAGATACCACTTCATACCCACAAGGATGGGTATTATTTAAAAAATGGAATACAAGTATTGGAAAAGGTGAGAATAGGAACAATTACCATTGTTGGTGGTAATGTAAAATGGTGTAGCCACTATGGAAAGCAATATGGCAGTTCTTCAAAAAATTAAATATAGAATTACCGTATGACTCAGTGTTTCCACTTCTAGGTATATACCCAAAGAAAGTGAAAACCAGGTACCAAATACATACTTGTACACCAATGTTTATAGCAGCATTATTCACAATAGCCCAAAGATTGAAAGAACCTAAGTATCATCAACAAGTGACTGGATAAACAAAATTTAGTACACAAAGGAATATTACTGGAAGTTATGACACATGCTGCACATGGAAGACCTTGAAAACATGATCAGCAAAATAATCAAGGCACATAAGGACAAATATTATATAGTATCACTTATATAAGAGGACTAGAAATAGCAAATTCAAAGAGGTAGAAAGCAGATTGGAGGCTACCAGAAAATACAGGGAGGAGAGAAGGGGAAAGTGTTTATAAAAAACAAACAAAAAATTAATTTAGAGGAGTTTCAGGAAGATGGCATCAGGAGAGGCAGGGCTCAACTCTTTCAAACACAATGGAGAAAGGGCCAAAAGCTGTCGAAGGGACCTGCTTTGGGGGTCAGCAGACAAGGACACTGCTGTGCAACCCCCAGGAGGGAGAAGGACGGAGACGAACCCAAAACAACAAAAATGAGTTACTAAATCTCCATGGCAGCTAGGAAAGGACCTACCCCCACCCTCAAGACATGAAGCCTGGATAAAACTCCTGGCTCACTGAAGCTGACTAAATGGGGAACAGACGTCTTGCTTCCTGTCAATTGTTATAAGGGAAGAGGGAACAGCCTCCAGAAGGCAGAGAGTGGGTTCTCTTCAGTGAATCTGGACAGCAGGGCCTGCTTTGAATCTCAGCTCTGGCCAAACTAGAAACAGAAAAGCAGGCATTAAAAGAAACACCTCTAGGAAAAGGGTCACCTATAAGCGCCATCTGCTGGCTGGCTAGGAAATTGCTAGGAGAAAACTTGCTTTTATGTTTCTCTTTAGCCCCAATTCCCAGGAGAAAATCTGTGTCCCATTACCAAGCCCCTAGCCAGATTTTGATGTCTTAAGCTGGGCAATTTTAAAGACTCAGAATAAGTTGAACCAAAAAACAAAGAAGAGCCGGGGGGGGGGAAACAGATGTGGCTCAAGCAGTTGGGCGTCTGCCTACCACATGGGAGTTCCCGGGTTCAGTTCCCGGTGCCTCCTAAAGAAGACGAGCAAGACAGCAAGCTGATGCAATGGGCCGGTGCGGTGACACAGCGAGATGATGCAACAAAGAGACACAGTGAGGAAACACAACAAGAGACACAATAAGCAGGGAGTGGAAGTGGTTCAAGTGATTGGGTGCCTCCCTCTCACGTGGGAGGTTCCAGGTTCGGTACCTGGTGCCTCCTAAAAAGAAGACAAACAGAGAGCTAAGAGCAAGTATAAACAACAAGGGGGGCGGGGGATAAAACAAACAAATCTTAAAAAAAAAGCTGTGAAAATAAAAAGCACTAGGTAAGAGAGAAAAATTGATCATCAGAATAAATTCATCAACATATTCAGATGCCTAGACATCAGCAAAAAATTACAAGTCATATTAGGGAACAGGAAGAGATGGCCCAGACAAAGGAACAAACCAAATATTCAGACAAGATACAAGATTTAAGACAATGACCAATGATAATTAAACAAATCTCCTAAATCAATTCAAGAACTGTGAGAAAATAGGACTAAAGAGACAAAGGATATGAAGACAACACTGGGTGAGCATAAAGAACAAACTGAAAGCCTGCAAAGAAAGTAACAGAGTTTATGGAAATGAAAGACACAATGGATAAGATTAAAAATACATTAGAGGCACATAACAGCAGACTTGAATTGCTCAAAGGCAGAATTAGTGATTTTGAGGACAGAACATCTGAACTGGAAAAGACAGGAGAACAAAAAGAGAAAAGAATGGAAAAAATGGAACAGGTCTCAGGAAATTCAATGCAAAACACAGAAACACAGGTGTTATCAGTGACCCAGATGGAGAAGAGAACGAAAAGGGGACAGAAAGAATGTGTGAGGAAAATAATGACCAAAAACTTCCCAATCCTTATGAAAGACATAAATATCAATATCCAAGAAGGACAACTCAGCCCAAACAGAATAAATCAGAATAGACCCACTCTGAGACACCTACAAATCAGAATGACAAATATCAGAGATAAAGAGAGGATTCTGAAAGCAGCAAGAGAAAAGCAAAGCATCACATACAAGGGAACCTAAATAAGTCTTAGTACCAACCTTTTATAAGAAACCATGGTAGCAAGAAGAAAGTGGTATGATATATTTAAGGTACTGAAAGAGAAAAAAATGCCAGCCAAGAATTCTGTACCTGGCAAAACTGTCCTTCAAAAATGAGGGTGAGTTCAAAGTTTTCACAGACAGACAAAAACTGAGAGTATGTTACCAAAACCAAAATTACAAGAGATACTAAAGAGAGTGCTGCAGCCTGAAAGAAAAAAACAAGAGTGAGAAACCTGGAGAAGAGTGTAGAAATGAAGACTATTAGGAAAGGTAAATGAAACAGAAAAAAGACAATAATAAGATATGACAGGGAAGCAGATGTGGCTCAAGCGACTGGGCTACCGTCTACCATATGGGAGGCTCCAGGTTCGATTCCCGGGGCTTCCTGGTGAAGGCAAGCTGGCCCGCGCCTGCCGAAAGCTAGCACAGCAAGATGATGCAACTAAGACAGACAAGCAGACACAGAAAAATGCACAGCGAATGGACACAGAGAGCAGACAGCAAGCACAAGCGGTAACGGGGGGGGGAATAAATAAATAAAATAAATCTTAAAAAAAAAAAAAAAAAAAGATATGACAATGGAAAACCAAAGGATAAAATGGATAAAGTAAAGCCCTTAGAGTAATGACATTGAATGTTAATGGCTTGAACTTCCAAACAAAAGGTATAGAGTGATAGAATGGATAAAAAAACATGAGCCATCTATATGCTGTCTATAAGAGACTCACCTCAGATGTAAGGACACAACCAGGTTAAAAGTAAAAGGTTGGAAAAAGATATTCTATGCCAACAGTAACCAAAAAAGAGCTGGAGTAGTGATATTAGTATCAGTCAAAGTAGATTTTAAGTGAAAAACTGTTAAAAGGGATGAAAAAGGTCACTGTACACTAATAAAAGGGGCAAAGCACCAAGAAGAAATAACTATAATAAATATTCATACAACTAGCCTGTGTGTGTCAAGATACATGAGGCACACACTGGTAAACTGAAGGGAGAAACAGATGTCTCTACAATAATAGCTGGAGACTTCAATACACCATTCAGTATTGAACAGAACATCTGGACAGAGGATAAATAAACAAACAGCTTGAATAATATGATAAATAAACTAGACCTAACATACATTCATAGAGCAAAACAGCAGGATATACAGTCTTTTCAAGTGCTCATGGATCTTTCTCCAGGATAGACCATATGTTCGGTCACAAGACAGGTCTCAATAAATTTAAAAAGCCTGAAATTACACAAAACACTTTCTCTGATCAGAACGGAATGAAGTTGGAAATCAGTAATGGATGGAAAAAGGGAAAATTCATAAATATATGGAGATTAAACAACACAATGTTAAAAACAGTCGGTCAAAGAAGAAATTGCAAGAAGATTCAGTAAATATGTTGAGATGAATGAAAATGAGAGCACAGCATATCAAAACATATGGGACACCGCAAAGGCAGTACAGAGAGGGAAATTTATAGCCCTCAATGCTTACATTAAAAAAGAAGAAAGAGCTAATATTGAAGATCTAACTGCACACCTGGAGGAACTAGAGAAAGAACAGCAAACTAATCCCAAACCAAGCCGAAGGAAAGAAATAGTAGCGCTCAGAGCAGAAATGAATGAAATTGAGAACAACCATAAAATAAAATAAAAATAATAAAAAAAAGAATCAACAAAACCAAAAGTTCGTTCTTTGAGAAAATAAAAATTGACAAACCCTTAGCTAGACTGACAAGGGAAAAAAGAGAGATGAAAATAAAACCAGAAATGAGAGGGGGAACACTAAAACTGAACTCCCAGGAATAAAAGTGATCAAAAGAGGATACTATAAACAACTGTGCGCTGAAAAAACAGACAAATGGACAAATTCCTAAAAGCACATAAAACAACCTACACTGACCCTAGAAGAAACAGAAGACCTCAACAAACCAATCACAAGTAGAGAGATTGAAACAGTCATCAAAAACATCCCCAAAACGAAAAGCCCAGGACCAGATGGCTTCATAGGTGAATTCTACCAATCATTCAAAGACGATATAATACCAGTCTTGCTCAAGCACTTCTAAAAAAATTGAACAGGAAAGAACACTACCAAACTCATTCTATGAAGCCAACATCACCCTAATACCAAAACCAGATAAAGATACCATGAAAAAAGAAAATTACAGACCAATATCTCAAATGAATATAGATGCAAAAGTCCTTTCAAACCAGATCCAAAAGCACATTAAGAGAATTATACACCACAATAGAGCGGGTTTTAACCCAGGTATACAAGGGTGGTTCAACACAAGAAAATCAATCAGTGTGATAAACTATATTAATAAATTGAAGAAGAAAATTCACATGATCACCTGGATTGATGCAAAAAAGGCATGTGACAAAATATAGCATCCTTTTCTTGATTAAAACTAAACAAAACACAACACTCCAAAAGACAGGAATAGAAGGAAGCTTTCTCAATATGGGAAAGTGCATACATGAAAAACCAACAACATTGTACTCAATGGTAAAAGACTGAAAGCTTTTCTGCTGAGATCAGGAACACTACAAGGATGCCTACTGTCACCACTATTATTCAATATTGTGCTAGAAGTTCTAGCTAGTGCAATTAGGCTAGATAAAGAAATCAAAGGCACCCAAATAGGAAAGGACGAAGTAAAAGTTTCACTATTCACTGATGATATGATCCTATATCTAGAAAACCCTGAAAAATCCACAACAAAGCTACTAGAACTCATAGACAAGTTCAGCAAAGTGGTGGGATACAAGATTAATATGCAAACATCAATACCATTTCTATACACTACTGATGAGCAATCTGAGGAAATCAGAAAAAAAAATTCCATTTATAATAGTGACTAAAGAATCAAACATTTAGGAATAAACTTAACCAAGGACATAAAGGACCTATATTCAGAAAACTACAAAACATTGCTAAAAGAAATGGAAAAAAAACTTAAATAAATGGACTAGAGTTAAGACGTCAACTCTACCCAAACTGATTTACAGATTCAAAGTTATCCCGATAAAAATCCCAACAGCCTTTTTTTTTGCAGAAATGGAGAAGCCAATTATCAAATTTATTTGGAAGGGTAAAGGGCCCAAATAGCCAAAAATGTCTTTAAAAAGAGCGAAGGAGGAGGGCTCTCACTTCCTGACTATAAAGCATATTACGGGGAAGCGGCTGTGGCTCAGTCAGTGGGGCTCCCGTTTGCCATATGGGAGACCCCGGGTTCGGTTCCCGGGGCCTCCTGGTGAGGGCGGGCCCGCCTGTGCGGCGTGGTTGGCTGACCCAGCGAGCATAGGCAGCAGGGGGGGGGATAAATGAATAAATAAAATAAAATTAAATTTAAAAAAATAAAAAAAAATAAAGCATATTACGTAGCTACAGTGGCAAAAACAGCATGGTACTGGCATAAAGACAATTTGACCAATGGAACCAAACTGAAAACTCAGAAATGGACTGTCACATCAACAGACAAGCATGTGAAGCCCTTCCAGCTTCACAAACAATCTATTCAACAAATGGTGCTGGGAGTACTAGATATCCATATCCAAAAAAAAGAAAGGGCTCCTATCTGACACCTTATACAAAAATTAACTCAAAATGGATCAAGGACCTAAATATAAAAGTGACAACCAAAAAACTCCTGGAAGAAAATGGAGGAAAACATCTTGAAGATCTTGTGGTAGGTGGTAGTTTCTTAAACCTTACACCCAAAGCACGAGCAATAAAAGAAAATATAGATGAATGGGACCTCTTCAAAATTTAACACTTTTGCACTTCAAAGGACTTTGTCAAAAGGGTGAAAAGGCAGTTGACTCAGTGGGAGAAAATATTTGGTAATCACATATCCGATAAAGGTTTAATATCCATGACATATAAAGGATACTACAACTCAACAATAAAAAGACAAACTACCGAATTTAAAAATGGGCAAAAGACTTGAATAGACATTTGTCCAAAGAAGAAATACAAATGACAAAAAAAAACCACATGAAAAAATGTTCAACATCACTAGCAATTAGGGAAATGGAAAATCAAAACTACAATGAGATATCATTTCACACCTATTGGAATGGCCACTATTAAAGTCAGAAAACTACAAGTGTTAGGATGTGGAGAGATAGGACTGTTTATTCACTGTAGGAATGCAGAATGGTACAGCCACTGTGGAGGATTGTTTGGCAGTTCCTAAGGAAGTTTAATATAGATTTGCTATGTAACCCTACAATACCATTACTAAGTATATACACAAGAGAACTGAGCAGGGACACAAACAGATATCTGCACACGGATGTTCATAGTGGCACTATTCACAATTGCCAAAACATGGAAACAACCCAGGTGTCCATCAACCAATGAATGGATAAACAAATTGTGGTGTATACATGATAGAATATTATGCAGCTGTATTTGTGATGCATATGACAACATGGATGAACCTGGAGGACATTATGTTGAGTGAAACAAGCCAGACACAGAAGGACAAATGCTGTATGATTGAGCTATTATGAACTAAATATATTGTGTAAACTTACGGAGTTAAGAATTAGAATATAGGTCACCAGAAAATAGAATGAGGGTAGAAAATGGAAAGCTGAGGTTTAATCTGTGCATAATCAGTAAAAGGCTGTTTGTAAATCTTTGGAAATAAATATAAATGATGAAAGCACAAAGTGTTTGTAACTAGCAGAGCTATTATGTGGGTATGACAGTGGTTGAAAGGGAAAGTCTAAGGACGTGTATTGCTAGAAGGAAAGCTAAAAAATTTAACATGGGACTGTATAACATAGTGAAACATCATGTGAAATACAAATATGTGTAATATTACATACATAAAGACTGTTTCTACAAAATATAAATACAAATAAATTAGAGAAACAGAAATAGAATAGCAGCTATGTACGGCAGGGGAAGCATAAAGAGAAATTGAGAGGTGATGAGGTTTTTGTTTTTTTTTTGGTTTATTTTTTATTGTTATTATTAGAATAATGAAAATGCTCTAATAATAATTGAAGTGATGAATGTGCAGCTATGTGATTATAACAAATACCACTGATTATACACTTTGCATGGATTTATGCTTTATTAATTTCTATCAATAAAATTGATTTTGTTAAAACAATTTAATTAAAAAATTTTAAAACAAAAGAAAAGAAGGAAGGGAGAGATATCCAGGCCATGGGATGGCAAGAGCAAGAGTGTAGACAAGGGAAGATTCAAGTTGTGCAAAGCAGATATTCTTCAGTGACTGCCTAATAGGGTACATAATCTATATACTTTATATAAGGGTAGAATCAGAATTTGGGGACAGAACTGAAGACTCACAGGTGAATTTGTATCAGAATTTGACCATGTTTCTTTAATTCCTATTTTTACTTCCAGAGATTCTAACAGTTTTAAATGTAAAATTATGTGTCAATCAACAAAACGAACTAAATCCTTTCTAAGTTGGTGTAAAATCATTATATGATTAAATATATATAACATAAACATATATATATTTAAATGTTGGGGAAAAAAAGAAAAGAAAGAACTAAGGTGAAGACAGCACATGCATGCGTCATGTAAGTCCTACTTTCCAGTGGAAGTCAGGAGGGAACCCATGCACTGGGATTAAGACCACACCTCCTCAATGCCTTCTATTCCCATCATCAAAAAATAATGAGATAGTCCCAGCAACCCACCCTGCCCTGCCTCCACAATCCACAACTTTGGAGGAGTTACCCCAATGAGCACCTTAAAACTGTTAGATTATTCATGACAAGAAACCATGGACTCCCAGGTCACCTTTCATATCTAATCCTAATAAGAGTTTACACATCCCCTGTTCTGCCCTGATATTCCCCTCTAAATTCCTATAACTTCCACTGTTCCTTCTGGAATACATGGCTCATCACCAGTCAGCAATTCTCTGAACATTTTCTTAATCTTATGGCTCAGACAGAAATCTGGTTCTCTCCTGAGAACAATTCCTCTACAGTTTCTCAAGTGGTGGTGTTTTTTCTTTTCTCTATACATTACAACACCAGGTATACAGGTTTGGTGTGTTAGTTTCCAGGTTGTGATTACAAATACCATGAAATGATTTGGTTTACATAATGAGAATTTATTGGCTTACAGTTTTCAGCCTAGGAGAAGTCCAAATTGAGGTGTCAGCAAGGTGATACTTTCTCCCCAAAAACTGTGGTGTTCTCAAACTGGCTGTGAGAGATCTTTGGGTCCTGGGCTTTTCTGCCACATGGCAATACACACAGTGAAGTCCTCTCCTTCCTCTTCTGGTTTCTGTTGACTTCCAGCTTTTATCACCTCATCGTGGCTTTCTCTCTGTAGCCTTCTCTGTAAGGTCTTCAGTAACAGAAGAAGACCCTTCCCAATTCAGTTGGCCAAACCTTAACTAAAACCATCTTTTTAAAAAATCCTATTTACAATGGGTTCACACCCACAGGAATGAATTAAGAACCTGTTTTTCTGGGGGTACATAATTCAACCTACCAGTGGGTAAAGGTTCTCCTTATTGCTCTTTGCTGCTTTCTATTCTCCCTCCTTCCTCTCTAAAACCTCCCAATTTGGAATCTTATGCCATCAGATTATATCACTTAATACCCATCCTTGTTGTTCTCATCTACTAACCTCCAGATCATTCCTCCTCATTTTGCAGATGACTTTAGCTCTTGTCCCTCTCTCCGATGGTTTCACTATTCACGTAGATGATCCTTCCAACAATCTGGCTCTTAGTTCCTTGAAAATTTCTCCTTCAATGACCTTGTCCTTCATCCTACTTCAGCAACACATTCAGATGGTCATACCCTATTATCTTATCATTAAGAAAATCCTATAACCTATCTAAAACCACAAGTTTATGTACCTCACTCCGACCATTATCGTTCCAGCTCACTTACTCTAGTACCTTGTTCCCATCAATCTATGGAACCCACCAAGCTCTATAAAATTTATTGATCCTGTCATCACCTATTCACTCTTCCTCACCCCCCCCCAATGTCATCTCTCCCTATTTACCAGCTTAGAATCCATGGTCAAGCAATATAAATACTCCCTTGCATAAGCCCCAGTGCCCTGCCCTTTTCTTGTACTAGCTTAGTAAAACCATCCTCTTTATGATGATTCTTCCTATTCTATGTTCATTACTTAACACATAAAACTAAGCTCTTAAAATTCTGGGTGAAGTGGAATGGAAATGCACATTCAAGGAGAAAAATGAATGACAAAAAATTTCTCACTGTTAAATATTAGTTTGTTCCCCTTTTCTAAATTAGATAATGATGTCTCATTCAGTAAAACAAATTCCCTCTATTAAATGATTTAAATTTAATAAAGAAGGGGCATTACTTTAACCTAAATTACTTTAGGTTATATGTGAGCAAAAAAGTTTGTAGTCTATTTCACCACCCTGTCTCCATTTCTTCATCATTCATTTACTCCTGATGCAAAGGAAATAATCCTTATATTATTTGATCAATCTGCTGCATTTAAGATTGATGACTTTAAGTTAAAAAAAAAAATCTCTTTTCTTTTGTTCTCTATGACATTAACCTTTTGTCTTACTGAATATCTCTCTTGCTGTGACTTCTTAATTTCCCTTTAGTCTTTCCCACTCCTTCTACTTTTTATCAGGTAATGTTTCCCAGAGGTAGATCCTCCCCTCTCCCTTTATACTCTATCCTGTTTCCTCAGACAATGTCATCTAAACCTATAGCTTAAATAACTACTTACATGCCAAAGACTCCCAAAACAGTATTTCAAAGCCAGGGGCTTGACTTCCGAGCTCTAGACCTAGCTTTAACTGTCTTCTGAACATTTCTACCTAGATAGTCCATATGCATTTCAAATTTGCATCTTGTTTCTCTCCTTCTCTCAATATCACTGCTTATCCAGTAGCCTTGACTTGAAACCTAGGAGTTACCCCTGATTTTTGCATTCTAATTCATTGCAAATATCTAACAGTCTGAGAAATTCTGCCTCCTAAATATATTTTCCTTCTGTTTCCTCTTATTCCATCCCTTTGCCCCACCCTCATCCTTTTAACTATAGCAGAATTCATCTTGTGAATGGCTTTATAGTTTAATCATTCCCCTCATGATGAATATTTAGGCTGTTTTCTATATTTAACATATTAGTTAAGGGTCTCTGGGTTGCAAGTAACTAAAAAGAATTTGTGTCAACAATAAACCCACATAAGTGAAAAATCCAAAGGTAACATAGGCTTGGAGAAAGATTTGGTCCACTTTGTAAAAGTTCCACATGCGTAGAAAACAATGTGTATTCTGCATTTTGGGGCTGTAGTGCACTACGTATGTCCAAAAAATCAAGTTTACTAACTGTATCCTTACTACGTTTTTTGCCACTTCACCAGTTACTGAAGGTATGTTTAAAATCCCCCATTATATAGAGAGGATTTTTAAAATGTCTCATTATATTTTTGTTAATTTTTGGTGTGTATTTATACCAATGGTTGTAATTAGGTGCAAATTTTTTTAAAAAATTGATATATCTTTCTTGGTAAACTGAACCAAATGAAATAAGTAACCCTCTTTACCTCTAATAAGGCTTTTACCTTAAAGACTATTTTGCAAGACTTCCGGGAAGATGGCGGACTAGTAAGACACGGGAATCTCTTCTCCAGAAAAATAGCTAGAGGACAAGCTGAAACAGCCCCGAAAAAGATCTTCTAGGGTTTAGGTCAGCAGGTGAAGGCTGCACACCACCCAGAGGAGAGAAGGACAGAAGAGGGAAATCACGACTACAGAACTGTGAGTTGCAAGTAGCAGCTTCTGCTGCTGCCGGCACCCTCCCCCACACTCTTCAGAATTCTCGGGGCCCTGGGCCTGCGACCACAGACAAAGGGGGCTTCAGGGATCTGCCACTCCCGGAAAGGGGAGAGAGAGGGACACAGCCTTAGGCTGACTCATGTTCGGACCTGAAATTTGGGCAGCAGAGCCCCACGGACCCTTCCACACAGCGGTTTGCCCTGGGAGCCTGGAAAGGACCCTTCCACAGGGCGGTTTGCCCTGGGAGCCCGGAAAGGACTGGAGAAATCCGATCCTCGCAACCTCCCTCTCTTCTAGCCTGGACTAATTGTTGAGGACACCACGGGAGAGGGGAGAGAGAGCCTGGGGCTGACCCTGCTTTGGACTCCCAGGTTTGGTCTGCCCTGTCCCGAGAGCCCTTCCAGGCTGGGTCGGGCTGCGCCATTGTTTGCCTTGGAGCCTGCAAGGGGCTAAAGATATACAAACCGCCCAATCTCATCCTCTACTAACAAGGACTGATTGTTGAGGATTCAGAAGGGACTGGAAATATTTCCTAGCTGGGAAAAGGGGGGCGCTACGAGAGAAGTCTGGAGAACTGTCTCAGAAAGTTTGAATCACAGGGCTCCTAGCCCCCAGACAGGAAGCTCTATCACATTGATCTGGTCTGTGTCACAACAAATACACTCCGACTAGGCATTGAATTGAGAGCAGCCAACAAGCGCCATCTCCTGAGAGACCAAGGAAGTACACATAAGAAAATTAATAAGTAAGAGAGTCTTTTCCTGGCCTCTAAGCCTCCCTGCCCAAGGCCCTAGGAAACGACTCTACAACCAATTACTGGGTCCAGTGCCCAGTTTTGAGCAACCAGCAGAACAATCCTAACAATCAAGGTTGAGCCAAAAATCAAAGAGTTGTCGTAACTCACAGCCGCCTGCCACTAAAACCCCATAAAAGAGAAAGAGATAGAGCATCTAAGTAAAATACAAACTAACCAGATGCCTAAGCACCAACAAAAAATTACGGGCCATACTAAGAAAATAGAAGACATGGCCCAAGAAAAGGAATTCAGCAAAGTCCCAGAATATATGCAGAATTTGAGAGAACTAATCAGTGAGATGAGCACACATTTCCAAAATCAAATTAATGAGATGAAAGAGAATATAGTTAAAGAGATCAATGACATCAAGAAGTCATTGCGCGAACGTAAAGAAGAATTTGAAATCATGAACAGAAAAGTAACGGAGTTCATGGGAATGAAAGATACAATAGGTGAAGTCAAAAATACACTTGAGGCATACAACAGCAGACTCGAAATAATAGAAGAAAGAATAAGTGATATTGAAGACAGAGCAGCTAAAATTGAAGAGAGAAAAGAACAGAGAGAGAAAAGAATGGAAAAAATTGAGCAGGGGCTCAGAGAGTTGAATGACAACACAAAACGCAAGAACATACGTGTCACTGGAGTTCCAGAAGGAGAAGAGAAAGGAAAAGGGGCAGAAAGAGTATGTGAGGAAATAATAGCTGAAAATTTCCCAAATCTCATGAAAGAAATGAACTTACATGTCCAAGAAGCACACCGTACCCCAATAAGAATAAATCCAAATAGACCTACGCCAAGACACATATTATTCAGAATGTCAAATGTAAAGGATAAAGAGAAAATGCTCAGAGCAGCAAGAGAGAAGCAAACGATCACGTACAAAGGACGTCCAGTAAGACTTTGTGCAGATTTCTCTTCAGAAACCATGGAGGCGAGAAGACAGTATTATGATACAATTAGGAAACTGAAAGAGAAAAACTGCCAGCCGAGAATTCTTTATCCAGCAAAACTGTCCTTCAAATATTTGAAGGTGAATATAAAGTATTCACAAACAAACAAACTAAGAGAGTTTGCAAAAAAGAATCCACCTTTGCAGGAAATATTAAAGGAAGCCTTAGAACCTGAAAGAAAAAGACAGGAGAGAGAGGCTTGGAGGAGAGTATAGAAGAAAGAAAAGCAGAAAGGATAACGAAAAGAGTAAAAAGAAAGACAAAAATAAGATGACATGTGAAAACCAAAGAATAAAATGGAGGAAATAAATAGTGCATTTTCAGTAATATCATTGAATGTGAATGGATTAAATCTCCCAATCAAAAGATACAGGCTGACAGAATGGATAAAAAAACACGAGCCATCCATATGCTGCTTATAAGAAACTCATCTCAGACACAAGGATACAAGCCGGCTGAAAGTAAAAGATTGGAAAACGATACTCCATGCGAATAGTAAACAGAAAAGAGCAGGGGTAGCTATACTAATATCAGACAAAGCAGACTTCAAATGCAAAAAAGTGATAAGAGATGTGGAAGGCCATTATATATTAATAAAAGGGACGATCCTCCAGGAAGATATAATAGTCATAAATATCTACGCACCTAACCAGGGTGCCCCAAAATATATGAGACAAACTCTGGCAAAACTGAAGGGAGAAATAGACATTTCTACAATAATCGTCGGGGACTTCAACACCCCTCTCACATCATTAGATAGAACAATTAGACAGAAGATCAACAAGGAAACAGAGAACTTGAACAATATGATAAACAAGTTAGACCTAACAGACATATACAGAACACTGCATCCAAACTCAGCGGATTATACATTCTTCTCAAGTGCCCATGGATCTTTCTCCAGGATAGACCACATGTTAGGTCACAATACAGCTCTCAATAAATATAAAAAGATTGAAATCATACAAAGCACCTTCTCAGATCATAATGGAATGAAACTAGAAATCAATAACAGACAGGAAAAAAGTAAATTTGCAAATGTGTGGAGACTGAACAACACACTCCTAAATTTTCAGTGGGTTAAAGAAGAAATTGCAAGTGAAATCAGTAAATATATTGAGACAAATGAAAATGAGAACACATCATATCAAAACTTAGGGATACAGCAAAGGCAGTCTTGAGAGGGAAATTTATAGCCCTAAATGCCTATATTAAGAAACAAGAAAGAGCTAAACTCAAAGATTTAACTGAACAACTTGAGAAACTAGAGAAAGAACAGCAAACCAATCCCAAAGCAAAAAGAAGGAAAGAAATAATAAAGATTAGAGCGGAAATAAATGAAAATGAGAACAAAAAAGCAATAGAGAAAATCAACAAAACCAAAAGCTGGTTCTTTGAGAAGATCAATAAAGTTGACAAACCCCTCACTAGACTAACAAAGAAAAAAAGAGAGAAGATGCAAATAAATACAATCAGAAATGAAAGGGGGGAAATTACAAATTACCTCACAGAAATAAAAAGAATCATAAGAGGATATTATGAGAAACTATATGCCAACAAACTAGACAACCTGGATGAAATGGACAAATTTCTAGAAACTCATAACCAACCTACACTGACACAACAAGAAATACAAGAACTTAACAAACCAATCACAATTAAGGAGATTGAATCCGTCATCAAAAATCTCCCAGCAAAGAAAAGTCCACGACCAGATGGCTTCACAGGTAAGTTCTACCAAGCATTTCTAAAAGAATTAACACCAATCCTGTTTAAACTCTTCCAAAAAATTGAAGAGGAGGGAAAATTACCCAACACATTTTATGAAGCCAACATCACCCTAATACCAAAGCCAGATAAAGATTCCATAAGAAAAGAAAATTACAGACCAATCTCTCTCATGAACATAGATGCAAAAATTCTCAACAAAATACTTGCAAATCAAATCCAACAGCATATCAAAAGACTTATACATCACGACCAAGTGGGATTTATTGCTGGTATGCAAGGCTGGTTCAACATAAGAAAATCAATCAATGTAATACACCACATTAACAAGTTGAAGGAAAAAAACCACATGATCATCTCAATAGATGCAGAAAAGGCATTTGACAAAATCCAACATCCTTTTTTGATAAAAATACTTCAAAAGATAGGAATAAAAGGAAAATTCCTCAATATGATAAAAGGCATATATGAAAAACCCACAGCCAACAATCATACTCAATGGGGAAAGGTTGAAAGCTTTCCCCCTAAGATCAGAAACAAGACAAGGATGCCCACTGTCACCATTGTTATTCAACACTGTACTAGAAGTTCTAGCTAGGGCAATTAGACAAGACAAAAAAATTAAAGGCATCCAAATAGGAAAAGAGGAAGTAAAACTCTCACTGTTTGCAGATGACATGATCCTGTATTTAGAAAATCCTGAAGTATCCACAACAAAGTTACTTGAACTAATAAATGAGTTCAGCAAAGTGGCAGGATATAAAGATCAACACGCAAAAATCAGTAATGTTTTTGTACACTAGTACTGAACAATCTGAGGAGGAAATCAGGAGGAAAATTCCATTTTCAATAGCAACAAAAAGGCTCAAATACCTAGGAGTTAATTTAACCAAGGAAGTACAGGACCTATATGCAGAAAACTACAAAACAATGCTAAAAGAAATTTAAAAAGACCTAAACAAATGGAAAGGCATTCCGTGTTCATGGATTGGAAGAATAAATATCGTGAAGATGTCAATCTTGCCCAAACTGATTTATAGATTCAATGCAATACCAATCAAAATCCCAACTGCTTACTTTACAGAATTAGAGAAGGCAATTACCAAATTCATCTGGGAGGGTAAGTGCACCCGAATAGCCAAAAGTATTCTAAAAAAGAAAAGCAATGTGGGAGGAATTTCACTGCCTGACCTTGAAACATATTACAAAGCTACAGTGGTCAAAACAGCATGGTACTGGCATAAAGATAGACATATCGATCAGTGGAATAGAACTGAGAATCCAGAAATATACCCTCACCTATACAGTCAACTGGTTTTTGACAAACCTACCAAGCCCACACTGATGAGAAAAAACAGTCTCTTCAACAAATGGTGTTGGGAGAACTGGATATCTATAACCAAAAGAATGAAAGAGGACCCCTATCTCTCCTCCTATACAAGAATCAACTCAAAATGGATCAAAGATCTAAATATAAAAGCCAGGACCATAAAACTACTAGAAGAAAATGTAGGGAAACATCTTCAAGACCTTGTAGTAGGTGGTGGTTTCTTGGACTTCACACCCAAAGCACGTGCACCAAAAGAAAAAGTAGATAAATGGGACCTCCTCAAAATTAAACACTTTTGCACCTCACAGGACTTTGTCAGAAGGGTGAAAAGGCAGCCGACTCAATGGGAAAAAATATTTGGAAATCACATATCTGATAAGGGTTTAATATCCAGGATATATAAAGAGATGTTACAGCTCAACAATAAAAAGACAAATGACCCAATTAAAAAATGGGCCAAAGACTTGAATAGACATTTCTCTGAAGAAGAAATACAAATGGCAAAAAAACACATGAAGAAATGCTCAACATCACTCATGATTAGGGAAATGCAAATGAAAACTACAATGAGATACCATTTCACACCTATCAGAATGGCCACTATTAAAAAGATAGAGAACTACAAGTGTTGGAGAGGATGTGGAGATATAGGAACACTTCTTCACTGTTGGTGGGAATGCAGGATGGTACAACCACTATGGAGGACTGTTTGGCAGTTCCTAAAGAAGTTGAATATAGACTTGCCACGTGACCTTGCCTTACCACTACTGGGTATATACCCAGAAAAACTGAGAGCAGTGACACCAACAGACATCTGCACACCAATGTTCATAGCCACATTATTCATCATTGCCAAAAGCTGGAAACAACCCAGGTGTCCATCAACAGATGAATGGATAAACAAACTGTGGTCTATTCACACGATGGAATATTATACAGCTGTAAGAAGAAATGAAGTCATAAAACATATGGCAACATGGATGAACCTGGAGGACATTATGTTGAGTGAAGCAAGCCAGACACAAAAGGACAAATACTGTATGAATGCATTACTATGAACCAAATATATTGTGTAATATATTGTTTGATTCACACACACAAAAAAACAAACAAAAAACAAAACAACAAAAAAAATTTACATGTATCCATTACATTTAATTGAGAAATGTATATATTTATTCATCTGTGTTTACTTTTTATAGTTTTTTATTGCTTATGTTTTCAGCTATTTAATGTACAAAATAAAGTTAAAAAAAAAAATAAAGACTATTTTGCAAATATTTCTAGAGCTAAACTAGATTTCTTTTGTGGCTATTAGAAAGAGCCTATACTTGTATTTCCTTTACTGTAATCCAGTCTAATGATTTTTTCTTTCAATTAGAGCATTTAAGACCTTTAACTTGTCTAGTGATTACTGGCATATTTGGATACACATCTACCTCTTATTTTGCGATTTCTATTGTTCCCAACTTTTATGTTTCTCTTTTGTCCTTTCTTGCCTTCTTGTGGATTCTATTTTCCATGTTGTTGTTGACCAGAATTTTAGTTCTTTTTTTTTTTAAACTTCACAAAACACCATTACCATTATTTTATAAAGTTATGTTTCCTTTTTAAAAATTTATTCATATTATCAGAATGTCAAAAGCCAAAGACAGAGAATTCTGAGAGCAGCAAGAGAAAAGCAATGTATAACATATAAGGGATACCCAATAAGATTAAGTGTCCATTTCTCATCAGAAACCATGGAGGCAAGACGACAGTATAATATATTTAAGATACTGCATGAGAAAAACTGCCAGCCATGAATCTTTATCCAGCAAGACTGCCTTTCAAAAATGAGGGCGAGTTTAGAATATTCACAGATAAATAGAAACTGAGAGAATTTGTAACCAAGGGACTGGATTTGCAGGAAATACTAAAGGGTGTACTACAGCCTGAAAAGAAAAGACAGGAGAGAGAGGCCTGGAAGACAGCTAGAAATGACTATTATATCAATAAAAGTAACTAAAAGTGTCAAAAGAGTAGTGAAAATAAAATATGACAGATAAAACCCAAATATTTAGGAATAAACTTAACCAATGCTGTAAAGCACTTACATTCAGAAAACTACAATTCCTTGCTAAAAGATTACTGAAGTTAAGTTGGTATCAAAGCAAATGAGATTGTTACAGATTTAGTTGTTAAATATAAGTCCCACGGTAACTACAAAGAAAATACTGGAGACTATGCAAGCTCATAAAGACAGAAATTAGAGCATAGGTTGCCATAGATGAGAGGCAGGTGTAATGGTGAGTTAATACAAAATGAGAGTAGAGTTACTGTTTGGAGTGAAGGAACAATTCTAGTAATGGATGGTGGGGAGGATATGTAACATTGTGAGTGTGACTAATTCCACTGAATGGTATGCTTGTTGGGATGGGAAGATCGATATTGTATATATGTTTCCAAAATTAAAAAAGGAAGAAAGATAAACTAAAGAGATATGACAATTAAATGCAATCACACGATACTGGATGTGATCTAAGAAAAGGCTTAAAAGGAAATTAGTGGGGCATAAAAATTGGAATATAGACTTGTAAGCTTTAAATCAATGTTAAATTTCTTGAACTTGATAACTGTATTTAATCAGGTGGTTACAAAGGTGGATATCTTTGTTCTTAGGAAATGGACTTGGAAGTATTAAGTGTTTAAGAGGTATCATGTATACAATCTACACTGAAGTATTCAGAAAACAGTGATGGATGGATAGATACAATCATAAGGAAAATGTGGCAAAATGTAAAAATGATGGATCTTGGTATCAATCAGGGGGTAAGGGATATATTGGTGTTCACTGTATGAGTTTGGATTGTTTTCATAACTGTCCTGGAAGTTTGAAAATATTTCAAAATAAAAACTTTAAGAAATAAAATTAAATAATTAAATAATTAAAAATTACTATATACTTTAATGACCTAACAGGGAAGGGGTGAGGGGAATGTTATTAAATTATAGCTTGATTTCCTTTACATGAAAAAAGAAATGTCTGTTTATGTTGTACTATACATAAGGCTTTCTCTAAGTCATATTGTCAAGTAATTATCTCTTCATGTCTAAATAAAACTCTAAATCAGCTCACCTGTTAAATCCATAAGGAAGTACTTTTGTATTGTACCAACTTTAGTGCAAACATTTTTTAAAAAGTGGTTAACTTCTGGGGGGAGGGGCAAGACGGTGGCTGAGTACGGAGCTCCAAGAGTCAGCTTGTCCCACAGGACAGTTAGTAATCACCCAGAGCTATCTAAAGCACCTGTTTGGGGGGCCCAGGAGACCAGAAGAGCATCCTGCAACATTCTTGAAAGAATGGAAGGAGGAGATTATCCATTTGCAGTAAAGTTGCGTGAGTAAAGCACTACATGCCACAGAGGCCAGTGCCCATCTGCCACTGGCAGCACAAGCCACCTCAGGAACAATTCTGTAGCTTGAGTTGGAAGCCCCATTTCCCAAAAATGGAGGAGGAAGAGAATCAGTTGGCCACTGACTTCAGCTACTGAAGTCAATTTACATAAAAAATTTACATGAAGAGATAATTACTTGACAATATGACTTAGAGAAAGCCTTATGTCCAGTACAACATAAACAAGACTTTTCTTTTTTATGTAAATTCGGCTGGCTATAGTATAATCCTAAGAACAGTTAAAGTTTGAACCTGTCCAAGTCGGAAAGGGGCCACTAGCTGCCATTTTAACTCCACCCCTGGGATGAGGGGAAGCAGGGCTAATTGAAAATCACAGTAGAGTACGGCTTGTTTCCACCCAGATCGGACTGCAGCCCTAGACTATGCTCCAACCCCACTTCTGGCAGGGAAGAAGGTGGGGGGACCTGCACCAGTATCTACAGGTAACTGCAGGTGCTTTGGGCTGGCACAGACTGAATAGTTGGTTACCTGGAGCTCTATCCCCACACCCCAGTAGAATAGGAGAGCAGCTGTGTTTTCTCAGCCTCTCTGGGCAACTGCAGACTCTTTTGGCCCACATGGACAGGTTCGCTGTGCCTTCAATTCCATCTCCACCACCAGCCCCACAGGACAGGCAGGGGCTGGTGCTTCTTCAGCCTCTCTGGAAAACTGCAGGCGCTTTCAGGCCACACAGATCGGATACTCGGGCACCTGTAGCTCCTTCTCTGCCCCCCAATAGGATAAGAGGGGAACTGTATATCCTCAGCTTCTCTGGGTAACTACAGGTGCTTTCAGCCCACACAAACTGAACAGTCAGATACCTATAGCTCCATCCCTGCCCCGAGGATAGGAGGGGGCTGGAGTTTCCCCAGCCTATCAGGGCAACTGTAGACACTCTCTGCCTGCATGGACTGAATTGTTGGGCACCTGTGGATCCACCTTTCACCCCCAATAGGATAGGAGGGGCCTGGTGTTAACTCAGCCTCTCTGGCAGTGGCAGGCACTTTTGGCCTATGCGGACTGAAATGTTGGGCACCTGTGGTTTCATCCTCACCCTCTAAAGGACAGAAGGGACAGTACTCCCTCAGCCTCTCAGGGCAACGGCAGGCACATTCAGCCCACAGAGATTATGCTGTTGGACACTCCAGAGGGTCCATCCCTTACCCTGGCAGGGTATGAGGGGGGGGCCAGTGCCATGTCAGTCTACCAGGGCAACTGCAGTTATTTTGGACCCCTCGGCATAGATTGTTGCCCACACCTGCAGCCCCATCCTGTCTCAGGCAGCAGAGGAATGGGTGTGAAGCTTATCAGTCTCTCCGGGCAACTACAGACAGTCTTGGCCTGCCCGACTTGGATTATTACACATGGCTGCGGCTCTGTCCCTATTCCTGGCAGAGGAGTAAGGTGGGAGAAGCTTCATCGGTTCCTGGGGCAACATGGGCAGCTTCAGCCTCCACTGCTTACAGCACCAGCTACATCCTCAGCTCCTAGTACACAATCAGCAAAGGAGAAAGGGCAAGAAAGCCCTAAAATAAAGAGAGAAACTGCACCCAGAATAAATACATCTAGTAAGACAGATACCAAGACACCAACAAAAACTTACAATCCATACCAAGAAACAGGAAGATATGGTCCAGTCAAAGGAACAAGATAAAACCTCCAGATGACATAAAGGAATTGAGATAACTAACCATAGATGTTCAAACAAATCTTCTAAATAAATTCAATGAGATGGCTAGAGAGATTAAGGATATTAAGATGACACTGGGTGAGCACAAAGAAGAATTAGAAAGTATACACAGGGAAGCGGCTGTGGCTCGGTCAGTGGGGTTCCCATTTGCCATGTGGGAGGCCCCGGGTTCAGTTCCCGGGGCCTCCTGGTGAGGGCAGGCCCGCCCGCATGGCGTGGTTGGCTGACCCAGCGAGCACGGGCAGCAGGGGGGGGGATAAATGAATAAATAAATAAAATCTTAAAAAAAAAAAGAAAGTATACACAGAAAAATAGCAGATCTTATGGGAATGAAAGGCACAATAAATGAAATTAAATATACACTGGAGGGGAGTGACTGTGGCTCAAGTGGTTGAGCACATGTTTCTCACATGGGAAGTCCTGGGTTCGGTTCCAGTACCTCCTGAAAAAAAAAAAAAAATAAAATAAAATAAATAAAAAAACAAGGAAAAAGCAAAAGCTGATGTAGCTCAGTGGTTGAACAGCAGCTTCCCACATACAAGGTCCCAGGTTCAATCCCCGGTACATCAAAAAACAACAACAACAAAAAACAAACAAACAAACACTGGAGGCATATAACAGCAGATTTGAGGAGGCAGAAGAAAGGACTGGTGAACTTGAAGAAGACATGGCCTTCGAAAGTGAACAAAAGAACAGATGAAGAAAAGAATGGAAAAAATTTAACAAGGTCTCAGGGAACTAAATGACAGCAAGAGACAGACAAGCACATGTGTCATGAGTGTCCCAGAAGGAGAAGAGCAGGGTAAAGGCGCAATAGGAATATTTGAAGAAATAACGGTATAAAATTTTCCAACCCTATTGAAGGACATAGGTATCAATGTCCAAGAAGCACAACATACTCCAATCCGAATAAATCCGAATAGAACAACTTCAAGACTCATACTAATCAGAATGTCAAATGCCGAAGACAAAATTCTGAGAGCAGCAAGAGAAAAGTGATGCATAACATATAAGGGATACCCAATAAGATTAAGTGCCCTTTTCTCATCAGAAACCATGGAGGCAAGAAAGCAGTGATATGATATATTAAAATACTGCAGGGGAAAAACTGCCAGCTATGATTCTTATATCCAGCAACAACAAAAATGAGGACAAGTTTAGAATACTCACAGATAAACAAAAACTGAGAGAGTCTGTAATCAAGGGACCAGCTTTGCAGGAAATACTAAAGGCATTGCTACAGCATGAAAAGAAAAGACAGGAGAGAGAGGCTTGGAAGAGAGTCTAGAAATGAGGATTATATCAGTAAAAGAAACTAAAAGTGTAAAAAGAGTGGTGAAAATAAAATATGACAGATAAAACACAAAGGTCAAAAAGGGTAAAAAGAAGAACTGCCTTTACAGTAATAACATTGAATGTTAATGGATAAAAACTCCCCAATCAAAAGATAGACTGGTGGAATGGATAAGAAAATATGTGTCATCTATATGCTGTCTACAAGAGACTCTCCTTAGACCCAAAGATACCAATAGATTGAATGTGAAAGGCTGGAAAAAGATATTCCCTGCATGCAGTAACCAAAAAAAAAAAAAAAAAAAAAAAAGCTAGAGTAGCTATACTTATATTGGATGAAATAGACTTTAAAAGCAAAACTGGGGGAGCAGATGTGGCTTAGTGGTTAAGTGCCTGCTTCCCATATACGAGGTTCTGGGTTCAATCCCCGGTACGGTCTTTTTTTTTAAAAAAAAAAAGAATATTAAAAGCAAAACTGCAAAACTGTTATTGAGACAAGGAAGATATTATATATTAATAAAAGGGGCAATTCATCAAGAAGCTATAACAATCATAAATGTGTATGTACCTAACCAGGATGCCCCAAGATACACGAGGCAAACACTGGCAAAACTGAAGGGAAAAATAGGTATTTCTACAATAATAGTTGGAAACTTCAATATACCACTCTCAGCAGTGGAGAGAACATCTGGGCAGAGGATCAATAAAGAATCAGAGAGCTTGAATAACATGAAAAATGGACTAAACATAATAGACATATACAGAACACTGCACCCCAAAACAGGGGGATATACATTCTTTTCAAGTGCTCAGAGCTCAAGCATTCAAAGATTTCTCCAGGATAGACCATATGTTGAGTCACAAAGCAGATCTTATACAAAGCGCTTTCTCTCGTCATAATGGAATAAAGTTGGAAATCAACAGACAGAAAAAGTGAAACTTCATAAACATATGGATAAAAAACAACACACCCAAAGCAGTGGGTCAAAGAAGAAATTGCGAGAGAAATTAATTTATATATATATATATCTTGAGATGAATGACAATGAGAAGACAACATATCAGAACCTATGGGATGCAGCAAAGGCAGTGCTGAGAAAGAAATTTATACCCCTCAATGCTTACATTAAAAAAGAAAGCTAATATCAATGATCTACCTACACAGCTGGAGGAATGAGAAAAAGAACAGCAAACTATTCCCAAAGCAAGTAGAAGAAATGAAATAAGATCAAAGCAGAAATAAATGAAATTGAGAACAACAACAACAAAAAAACAATAGAGAAAATTAATAAAACCAAAAGTTGGTTCTTTGAGAGATTAACAAAATTGACAAACCCTTAGCTAGACTGACAAAAAAAGAGAGAAGACTCAAATGAATAAAATAAAAAATGAAAATGGGGACATTACTACTGACCCCACAGAAAGAGATCATAAGAGGATACTATGAGCAAATTATACAATGTAGACAAAATGGAAAAATTCCTAGAAGCACACAACCTACACTGACCCTAGAAGAAACAAAAGACCTCAACAAACCAATCACAAGAGATTGAAACAGTCATCGAACTCCCCAAAATGAAAAGCGAGGGACCAGATGGTTTCACAGGTGAGTTCTACCAAGCATTCAAAGCTTTAATACCAATCTTTCTTAAACTCTTCCAAAAAACTGAACAAGAAGGAATGCTACCAAGCTCATTCTTTTTTTTTTTATTTTTTTTTTAAAGATTTTATTTATTTATTCATTTATCCCCCCTTGCTGCTTGTGCTCGCTGGGTCAGCTAACCACGCTGTGCGGGCGGGCTTGCCTTCACCAGGAGGCCCCGGGAACCGAACCTGGGGCCTCCCATATGGTAAATGGGAGCCCTACTGATTGAGCCACAGCTGCTTCCCATCAAGCTCATTCTATGAAGCCCAAGTCACCCTAATACCAAAGCCAGATAAAAAATATTACAAAAACAGAAAATTACAGACCCATTTCCTTAATGAATACATACGCAAAAATCCTCAACAAAATACTTGCTAATGAAATCCAACAATACATTAAAAGAATTATTCATCATGATCAAGTGGGTTTTATACCAGGCATGCAAGGGTAGTTCAACACAAAAAAGTCAATCAGCGTAATATACCATATTAATAAATCAAAGAAGAAAAATTGCATGATCTTATCGATTGAAACAGAAAAGGCATTTGGCAAAATACAGCATCCTTTCTTGATAAAAATACTACAAAAGATAGGAATTGAAGGAAATTTTTTCAACATGACAAAGGCCATATATGAAAAATCCGCAGCTAACACTGTATGCAAAGATTGAAAGTTTTCCTGCTGTGATCAGGGATAAGACAAGGATGTCCACTGTCACAACTTTTGTTCAATATAGTGCTAGAGGTTCTAACTAGAGCAATCAGGCAAGAAAGTGGAAAAGAGAAAAAAAAAAAAAAAAAAGGGCATCCAAATCAGCAAAGAAGCAAAACTTTCACTATTCGATGTATTTGCTTCTAAATGTATAAAGTCCCGAAAAATCTACAACAAAGCTGCTAGAGCTAATAAATGATTTCAATAGATCATAAGGATACAAGATCAATAAGCAAAAATCAGTGGTGTTTCTATATGCTAGTAATGTGCAATCTGAGGAAGAAGTCAGGAAAAAAAATTCCATTTACAATAGCGACTAAAAGAATCAAATATTTAGGAATAAACTTAACCAATGATGTAAAACATTTGTATTCAGAAAACCACAATGCATTGCTAAAAGAAATTTTAAAAGACCTAAATAATTGGACATTCCATGCTCATGAATTGGAAGACTAAATATCATTAAGATGTAATTCTACCCAAATTGACATAGAGATTCAATGCAATCCCCCGAAAAAATTCCACCAGCATTTCTAAACAAATGGAAAACACAACTGTCAAATTTATTTGGAAGGGTGAGGGGCCCCTAATAGCCAGAAACATCTTAAAAAGGAAAAGCGAAGTTGGAGGACCTTCACTTCCGGACTTTAAATGATATTACCTAGCTAGTGGTAAAAACAGCATGGTACTGGCATAAAGACAGACAGTTTGACCAATGGAACCCAAACAGACCAATGGAATAGAAACAGACCTTCACGTCTATGGTCAAGTGATTTTTGACAAGCCTGTCAAACTCATCCAGCTGGGGCACAACAGTCTATTCAACAAATGGTGCTGGGAGAACTGGATATCCATACCCCAAAGAAAGTTATATTCTCCCTACCCCCCCATACCTGAGATGGCTCCCTCATCTGTTTGCTCATTGTTTTTGCTCATATGATCTTATCTCACACCTTATACAAAAATTAACTCAAAATGGATCAAAGACCTAAATATAAAAGCTAGAACTATAAAGCTCCTAGAAGAAAATGTAGGAAAACATCTTTAAGACCTGGTAGTAGGTGGTGCATTCTTAAACCTTACACAGAAAGCACAAGCAAGAAAGAAAACATGGATAAATGGGACCTCCTCAAACTTAAATAATTTTGTGATTCAAGGATTTCATCAATAAGGTGAAAAGACAGCTGACTCAATGGGAGAAAATATTTGCAAATCACATATCCAATAAAGGTTTGATTTCTATTCTATATAAAGACATCAGGGGGTCGGATGTGGCTCAACTGGTTGGGCGTCCGTCTCGCATATGGAGGGACCGGGGTTCGATCCCTGGGACCTCCTGGTAAAAAAAAAAAAAAAAAAGACATCATACAACTTAACAATAAAAGAGAAAGCAATACAATCTAAAAATGGGCAAAAGACTTAAACAGACATTTCTCCAAAGAAGAAATACAAATGGCCAGAGAGCACATGAAAAAAATCTTCTATATCACCAGCTATGAAGAAAATGCAAATCAAAACAACGAGATATCATCTCACACCACATAGAATGGCCATTACTTAAAAAAAAAAAAACCAGAAAACAATAAGTGGTGGAGAGGATGTGGAAAAATAGGAACACTCCTTCACTGTTGGTATTTTAAATGGTACAGCCTCTGTGGAAGATAGTTTGGTGGTTCTTCAGGGAGCTAAATATAGAACTGCCATATGATCCAGCAATTCTTCTAATAAGAATATTTCGAGTGGAGGAGATGTGGCTCAAGCAATTGAGTGCCCACCTCGCACATGAAAGGTCCTGGATTTGGTTCCCGGTGCCTCCTAAAGAAAAAAATGCAAACAGACAACGACCAAAAAAACAACGAGCAGACAATGAGCAAAAACAATGAGCAAACAAATGAGGGAGCCATCTCAAGTGCGGGGGATGGGAAGAATATATGAAGAAGAACCAAAAACTGTCACAAACAGATATCTGCATACCGATGTTCATAGCAGCATTATTCATAATTGCCAAAAGATGGAAACAACCCAAGTGTCGGAAACAACCCAAGTGTCCAATACAACCTATGAATGGATAAACAAAACGTGGTATATACATATGATGGACTACTATGCTGCAGTAAGAAGAAATGAAATTGGGACACATATGATAATATGGATGAATCTTGAAGACATTATGCCAGACACAAAAGGACAAATATTGCATGGTCTCACTAATATGAACAAATACGAAGAATAAACGCATGGAGTTAAAACCTAGAGTATAGGTTATTAGGAGATAAGAGGAGGGCTATAAAGGAGTACTGATGCTTAATGTATGTAGAAGTTTTAGGCAACTTGACTGTAAAAGTGTGGAAATGGATAGAGTTGATGGTAACTTTACAGTGAATAAGAGCTGGTTTATAAATGGGACTGTGGCTGAAAAGGGTAGTCTAGGGATGTAAATGTCAATTGACAGGAAGCTAGAGAATAATCTAGTGACTGAATAACATAGTGAACCCAGACGTGGATAAGAATTGTGGATAATAATACAAATGCAAGAATGTCCTTCTGTGAACTAGAAAGGATGTTCATCACTATTGCAGGGTGGTGGGAATATGGAGAAGCATAGGAAAAATACAATTAATATAACCTATGGACTATAGTAAACAACAATACTGTAATATTCTTTCAGTGTTAATAACAGGGGGTATGGAAAAAATATGCCAAATGCACTCTACGGACCATATTTAATCTGATGATATTATCTCATAATCTGTAACAAATGTTCCACAACAGTGTGGTGTGGTGTGTTGGTAAAAAGTTGTTGGGAATTCTAAACGTGCGTGATTATTTTGTAAGTTCACAAGTTCTGTAATAAAATATTTTTAGGGGGCAGATGTGGTTCAAATGGTTGGGCATCCATTTCCCATATGGAGGGACCTGGGTTCGATCTCTGGGACCTCCCAGTAAAATAAAGAAAAATATAGAAGGTGTGCGGGCGCACCCTAAGACCCCGTGAGTGGGTGAGGCCCCAGGCCCAGCAAGCGGGTGAGCCCCAGGCCCTGCCGAACCATGCAGCAAGATGATGACATAACAGGAGAGAGACACACTGAAAAAACCAGGAACTGAGGTGGTGCAGGTGGCAGAATGCCTCTCTCCCACATCAGAGGTTCCCAGGATCGAATCCTGGTGAAGACAGGAGGAGAAGATGAAAGGAGAGGGCAGGAAACAGACACAGAGAATTGCCCAACAAATGGACACAAAAAGAGCAAAAACGGGGGTGGGGGTGGGGGTGGTGTTAAAATGGATAAAAAATACATACATATATTTTTTAAATGTATTGTTTTCTAAAGTTCTTAATTTAAAAAATACAAGAAACCACAAGTTAATGATAAATTTTCTAAATAAAACTCTTTCTTAAAAGATAAAAAGGTGATTAACTTCTGACTTAAGTGAATACAGTTAAGAATTCATTTCTGAAATACACCTGGTGTACCCATGAAGTATCTGAACTCAAAGTTGGGAAAATTCATTAGCATACCATCATATTTTTTACTTAAATATTCCCTTAAGTTTGTTCCAAAAATGTGAAAAACACCAGCTACTTTGGCTTTTTACTCACAATGTTAAGAACACCACGATATAAAATCTGTGGTCTACATATAGAAACATTTTTTTCAAAAGGGGGAAAAAAGACCAAACCCTACAAATAAAACTTATCAAACCATGCAAATTAATAAAATCACTGTCACAAAATCCCTCAAATTCTAAAGCACAGATAAAAATAAATGAAACTATTTGTTAAAAAGAAAAGTATATTAAGTATGAGAAAACCTTATTTTATTTCCCATGCCCCTATTTTTAATGTTTTAAATTTTAAAGCTCAATTTTCTGAACATCACAGGTTAGATAAGATATACAGTAGTGTTGTGACATCCAAGAGCCAAGGTTAAATAATAAGTTATACTATTGAAACCAAAGCAAAATAAAACCAAAAGAAACAAAAAAGGAACCAAGCTACAACGAAAATGAATAATGATAAATATCAAAACAAGAACACCAATATTTGAGCATTAATTGTCATGACACTAATTTTCTCTAATATTAAATTCCTTAGTATGTTGTTCATGAAGCACTAATAAAAGCTAGGAGTCTAAATTCACTCAATATTTATAGTTACATTAAAAAATGGGTTGGTGGATTAATTTTGAGCGTGTTTTCATTTCTAAATTGAAAATAGTCCTAGAATTAAAAACAAGCATTACTGTGTTGTAAACACTACTGATTTAAGACACATTTAATGTACCACTTATGGAATACTAAGAAAAAAAATCTGTCAATTAAACTATGAACACACCACCTATTACGAGACAAATCCCAATTCTGAGATTTTAAATGTGGGGAAAATAAGCATCTTAGAATTGATGAAATACAGTAAATGTTTGCTTTCTGAATGTGATATAAACCTGGGCTGGCTTTCTTTATGTTTTCTTTATGTTCCTCCTTTAAGTCAGCCCGATTTATCATAAGACATCTATCTACCAGAACTGAAAAACTTTGAGTGGGTTTGCAAAGGATAAAAATGATCACCCAAAATCAAAATTGCAGAGGGAAAATGGGATTTTAAAAAATACACTTACAGTATTTCTAGGAAGCATGGTGGACGTAATGAAAATACCCCAAAACTTTTTTTTTATTTTTATTTATTTATTTTTTTTATTATTATGGGTAAAAATCAAAATTCTCACAATACATACAAACATTTGTAAAATGATATATAAATATATATGCATATATGTGTATTTGCTTACAAAAATGTTATTTATATATATATATATACATATATTTTAAGAGGTGCTTAGATTACCTAAAATACTACACGGAACCCACTGGGATTCCCATGTTGCCCACCTCCCACACCTCCCACCACATCCCACACAAACATCTCCCACAGTGTGGCCCACCAACCTCAATGAACTTACACATCCTGGAGCCTTGCCACCAACCACAGACCACAGTTCACACTGTAGACCACACTCTCTCCCACTCAGTTCTGAGTGGTGTGTGCTGATTTAAAATGGCCTACATCCGTTGCCACAACAGTACTCAGGACAACCTCCAACTCCCAAAGAAGCCCCTGTATTTCAACTGCTCATCCCCTCCCTACCCAAAAACTGTCAAGTGGCCACTGGCTCCACCTCATTGTTATAATTTCTTGCATTGCAAGAATCACCATATGTGAGCAAGAGAACACCATCAAGCCCAAAACTTTTAAAAAAGAGAATAATAAAGCATATGCCGTCAGCACTGAAACTAGGAGAGTTTCAAATTCATACAACTTGTAGAAGTGTTAGTCAGGTATCTGAATAATCTGGACCAAACATAAAGACTCACTCATATTCTCTAATCTAAAAAAAGAATTAAAAGAATAGGTATGCTTTGCAGAAGGAATTCAAATAATGCAAGACAAGGCAGAAGGAAACCAAAGAGAGTCCACTATAGGATTTGGGGCCGGGTAATACGGTTCAGACAAAATTTGGTCAAAAACAAGCAAGCATGATTAAGTTGACATGGATCCCTTCAAAAAGTAAATAAAAATAGGAGGCAGAAGACATGGAAAGCTCATTTTGAATGAAAATTTTATACAATAGTGCTTCAAATCTCAGGGAAATTAAAGGAAAAAAGAATAGGGCAATAAAATGAAATTAAAAGACTGCTGGTGCTGAGGAAAAATAATAAAAGCTTTAGAAACAACAAGGACTGGAAGCAATATTGGAGACAAAAAAGCCACTGAAATGAAAATCACACTTAAAAAAAAAATCGCACATAATACAGAGAAAAGATACATAAAGATAAATCTGACTAGAGTGAGCAAAGGAGTACATATAATGGGAGAGCTAAAGTAAATAATTAGTATTCCTAAAGTAATGAAATAAAGAAAAAACTTGAGAATGGTAAAAGAAACTTCCTTGAAATAGAGAAAAAAACAAAATTGCAAATGAAGAAAAAAGGTTACTCTGTTTTAGGAAAGAAAAAAATTTGTAGAACATTATTAAGACCAAGACATATTCTGCTGAAATTACTAATTTCAAAGACTAAGAAAAAACTGCCAGCTTCTGCTACAATCAGCCAGAAGCAGCAAGTCACCTTCAAGGGAAAAAATAATATCAGGCCAGGTTTATGGTTCTCTCCAACAATATTCAAGGGAGAAAATGTCTATTGAATTTTTTTAGGACAAGAAAAGAAGACTGTACAACGCACTAATTCTATACTCAGTCAAGTAGTCATTCTTACACCAAGGCAGCAAAAAGACATTCATAATATTCATTTGTACATATTTTATTTATTTATTTATTTATTTATTTTATTTATTATTATTTTTTTAAGATTTTATTTATTTATTCATCCATCCCCCCCTTGCTACTTGTGCTCGCTGGGTCAGCTAACCACGCCGCGCGGGCGGGCCCACCCTCACCAGGAGGCCCCGGGAACCGAACCCGGGGCCTCCCATATGGCAAACGGGAGCCCTACTGATTGAGCCACAGCCGCTTCCCCATATTTTATTTATTAAGTGCCCACTATGTGCCTATACTGTTCCAAGTACTGAAATACAGCAGTGAAGACTGAAGATCCCAATTCACATGGATCTTACATTCTGGAAGAGACGGAAAATAAACAAGAAAAGCATCACTCACATATTCTAAGTAGAGAACTAAAATAACAAGGGCCTGAGTGGTTACTTTAGGTAGTCAGGAATGGTCTCTATGAGGATCTGACATTTAAGCTGAGATCTGAACGCTGAGAAGCTTCTGAGCAAAGATCATGAAATAGTACTTCAGGCAGAATGGAAGGGCTAGTTTAATCTTGAATTGTTTATTTAAATAGAAAGCTGAGACAGGGAAGGGAAAGGAGAGAGGTTCTTGATGTACTCAGAGGATATGCCATGTAGGCTTTTATAAGCAAGGTTGAATGTATGGATATTATTCTAAGCAAATTTGGAGCTTTGGGAAGGTCTTAAGCAGAAGAGTGCTATGATCTGATTTATGATTTTAAAAGACTACTTTATTGGCTTTCTGGAAACTGGATAGTGGGGAATGGGATATGTGGGGAAGGAAACAGGGAAACCTGGAAAGTGGTAATAAAGAGAAGCTGATTGAATCAGGATATGTATTAGAGGTGGAGTTGAAGGAATTTGCTGTCAGATTGACACTGGAACACAAATAAAAGAGAAATCAAGGATTTTTTTGCTTGAGTAACTGCTTGGTAAAATGGGGAAGATTGAGGGAAAAACAGGTTTGGGAAGAAAAATCAATTTGTGAATTCAAATTATATTATTCCTAATATTTACAGGAAAATCTACTGAGATCCATCCTATCAATAGCTGAAACAAAATAAGTCAGAATGTCCCATGCTGGGGGAAAGGTAATGCATTTATATGCTAAGTTTGGCTTAGAGAGAGGCCACATTTGAGCAACAAGGAAGCTTTTAGAAGGTAACACTTAGGCACCCTACAACACTAGGCTAAGGTGCAAATTCAAGAGCAAAAGGCTCATAGCATAGTCATCAATATCAAGAGCCCATCAATGGACCACCCGTCTTCACTAGACATTGTCCCTGTACTCAGGAGATTGTTGCTGTTCCATTAAAGAATGTGGCAGAGCTCCCCAGGTTGGGAATTCAATACTCTTTCGGTTATTGTGTGAATCTCTACCCATTGTGACAATGCCCCATGAACACTTGAACACATTTATATACCTTATATGTATGCCCAGGTGAACTTCCTCTCATGTATCCCCCATTACTGACACCCCGCACCAATGATCCTCCCCTGTCATACTTGTAACCCTTCTGTCATCCAAAACTTCTTCAAAAATGAAGCCAACAAAATAACCAAATACAGTTAATAAGAAAAAGAAATAATTATGATAGTTTTAAAAATAAGAAATAAAATGCAAAAAATTTAAAGTAATCACCGAGGGATTACTATCAAGCACCAACTAGCAATGCAACTAGAGAATGACCTTGACCAAAAGGGGGGAAAGATAAAGACAAATGAGTTTATATGGCTAAGACACTTCAAAGTGAGCCGGGAGGTCATTCCAGAGGTTACACTTATGCATGTCTCAGCAGGATCTCACTGACTGCCAAAGTAAATACTACCTCAAATAGCAAGGCTCCTGAGGGCTCTGGAGATATCCAGACACTGTAGTCAGGGCAAATAGCTCAGGAGTTTGATGCCTTGCCGGTGGGCCCTATTATGGAATGTATGCTCCCCAGTGTGACAGAGTTAGACTCAGTTGTGGTTTCCCTACATGTGGCTCTTCTGACCCTTCTATTTCAACCTGCAATTAGTACTAGAGTTGATAGGTGTATATCCAAAAGTCTTAAATCTTTGGGCTGTCCTGTACCAGCTGGGTCCTGAATCTCAAGGGAGTTGTAACACCTACTCTCCAGTTCATTGGAATTACCCAGGACAACTAACAAGGAGATGATGATGGACAACAACCATCCCAAGGAACTGAGAGAGTCTACAACTGCAATCAAGAGATCCCATCCATCTGCCCTATGGGATTGAAGCCCCCTCTCAATTAGAGGTGGAGTGGGCATCACCATCCCAGAATCCTCAGGATTGGAGAATGAACTATGGACTAAAGTAGACTTATTGGTATTCTACTATAGACTTATTGGGATTCTAGCAATGTAAGAACTTTTATCACTGATGTGGAGGCAGTACCCACTGGAGGTTCTGACAGCAGGAGAGGGAAAAACAGGTGTAATATGGGGGCATTTTCGGGACTTGGGAACTGTCCTGAATGACATTGCAATGAAAGATACAGGCCATTATGTATCTTGCCATAACCTAAAGAACTGGGTGGGGAAAGAGTGTAAACTACAATGTGAACTATAATCCATGTTTAGTGGCAATGCTCCAAAATGTGTTCATCAATTATAACAAATGTACCACCCTAATGAAGGATGTTGTTAATGTGGGAAAATGTGGGAGGTGTAGGGAGCAGTATTTTTTATATAACTTTTAATGCAATCTAAGTATCTTTTAAAATATATATATTTTAAAAAAATGACACGAACAGACATCTGCACACCGATGTTCACAGCAACATTATTCACCATTGCCAAAAGTTGGAAACAACCCAGGTGTCCATCAACAGATGAATGGATAAACAAACTGTGGTCTATTCACACGATGGAATATTATGCAGCTGTAAGAAGAAATGAAGTCATAAAGCATATGACAACATGGATGAACCTGGAGGACATTATGTTGAGTGAAGCAAGCCAGACACAAAAGGACAAATACTGTATGAAATGTGTTACTATGTACCAAATATATTGTTTGATTCAAAAAAAAATTTATATGTTTCCATTACATTTAATTGAGAAATGTATATATTTATTCATCTGTGTTTACTTTTTAGCTTTTAATTGTTTATATTTTCAATTATTAAATGTACAAAATAAAGTTAAAAATATAAAAAATTAAAAATTAAAAAATAAAAACAAAGTCAGCAAGGAACAGTAAAAAAAAAAAAAAAAAAAGGGCAAGGACCTGGCATGAAGACTAATGGTGAGTTCTAAATCTATTTAAATATAGAACTAAATCTAAATAATGATAATTACACTTACAAATAGATTAGAAACATAATTCTTAAAATATAAGTTACACAGACTAATATACACATTCATACTACAGCGTAATTAGAAAGTTCAGGTGTTAAAAGTCCCCCAAAAAACTAGCAAACATCTGAAGATTGTGAGAAGAGGCCTGAGTATAAATATGCAAATTTCAACATCTTTCAACCTAGAAAGTCAGTAGCTGAGGTTTTATGCCATAAGCTGATAAAGCAAAAACATAAATTTAAGATTATTCAAAGCCTTACAAGCCATCCTGATAAAATCAGACTGTGTATCTTTTAAATTAGCAACAGTAAAAATAATTCCCTAGCCATAATTTTTTTAAAAATTCAAAGGAACATTAAAAAAAAAAAAAAGAAAAGAAGATCAAATATCTGTCTAAACAATAATATAGTGATAAACACCTACTAAAAGGGGAGAACCTGAGATTGGGTTATAAAATAAAACTCAAATATAATTTTTTACAAGAGAAACACCCAGAAAGGATTCAAGCAAATCGACAGGCCTAGGTATTCTTTTAGTCTATCCTTTTGTCAGGTCACATAAAAATGAACAAAAAGAAGAGCCTGACAAAGTTATACTCAAGATAATAAGGGCATCAAAAAGGATTAAGAGAGCGAATATTTCTTTAAGGATGAAGGATACAAGACACAATGGTAATGGAAAGACTGAAGCCACTGGCCAATAAGAGTGACCAATGCATGAGGTATATTTATTTCTTTGTCCTGCCTCCCCCACTAGATTTCAAGTTCTATGAGAACAAAGTGTTTGCTTTTTTGTTTTCTTCTACATTTCTACCCTCTAGAACAAAGTCTGGCATATAAAAGGTACTTGATAAACATCTGCTGGTGAATGAAAAAATGAAGATTTAACAAAACCTATAACTTTTTATGAGTTAGTTGACATAATACAAATAAATTAAGCAAAAACTACCACAAATCCAAGAGAAAAGGACAGAATAACTATAGTAGAATGTGATCAACACTTTTGTCAGACCTTATATAGACCAAGCAAATGACAATAAATATAGATATACATAATCTAAGTAACAGTAATAAGGCTTATCTAACAGTCATATATTGAATTCTACACTTGCAAATAGATCACATGTTCTGTTTTAATTATTCATGGAATATTTTTAAAAGTTGACCACATGTTTATGTACACAGAACAAGTCTTTGTGTGTGTGTGTGTGTGTGTGTATGGTTTAGCTCACTGACAAACCATTTAGAAAAGAAAACACTCTCATAAACTATTAAATCAAAGTGAAAATCAAAACCTAAATTGCAAAATATCAAGAAAATCATAATAAGAAACTAGGGAAACAAAATGTATGGGTATACTTATACTGCAAACAAATGCTTCCTGGGAGAATACAAAAGATCCAAACTCAATTCCAGAAGAAACAGAAAACACAGAATAGTAACTACAGAAGAACTGGAAAAATTTGCTAAGGAACCATATCTCAAAAAAAGGATAGGCTCAAATTTCAGAGGTGAGCCTTTAAAATAGTTTTTATTCTGTATAAAGCTTCCCATTTTTTATTTGTTTACAAAGCCAGGATGACACTGACACCAAAAAGAGAATTGCTGGCCATTATCACTTATGAGTGTGAATGTAAAATGAATTCTTAGCAAGAAATCAGGAGTATATATTTTTTTAAATTACACTATGGCCAGGCAAAGTTTATTCTAGAAATCCAAGAATGGCTCAGTATTTAGAAACCCATTAGGGGTCGGATGTGGCTCAACTGGTTGGGCGTCCGTCTCCCATATGGAGGGACCCGGGTTCGATCCCCGGGACCTCCTGGTAAAAAAAAAAAAAAAAAACCTAGAAACCCATTAAAAAAATTCATTATGTTAATAGATAAAAATTAAAAAGCACGACATTATGACAGATGCCAAAACAACTATCTGATAAAATTCAACATTCATCCCTGATGTGGAAGTCCAAAAAATAACAATAAATAACAAAAATATGACATACCACCACCACTAACACCCAAGTATCATGCTTAATGATTAAACATTAGAAGCATTATCCCAAAATTTGAAAGGCCAGAACTGAAATTATCAATATGTTTAAGATTATAGAGTTATAAAAGTAATTTGAAAGTCTTGAAAAAGTATCAAAAGCAACATGAATTCTTAATGACTTACATAAATATCAACAATTATCAATTAGAAAAAGTACAAGGAAAAGAAATATCCCATTCACAATAGCAAGAAATATCATAACTACAAAGATTTATGTGGCAAAAATATAAAGCTTTTCTAAAGGCCTAAATAAGAAAAAAAAATTCTTACTATTTTCAAAATGCCAAATCTTTCCATATTAATCTCACAGTGGTCCTTTTTCCCTCTTTGATAAAAATGATTTTAAAGTTCTCCTGAAAAAAATTATGAGAAAAGAAAGGAAATCTATCTGAAAAATAATAAAATAAAATAAAATAAAAGCAATGAAGATTATGAAATGCACTGAAAAAGTATAGTTATCAGAAACAAGATAGTACTGTACTAGGAATAGGGGGGAAAAAAATCACTGGAACAAAATACAAAACCCATGCTTAACATGGAAATTTAGTTTATGAAAACCAAAGCATTTCAAACCGGTGAGTAAAAGACAGAATCTGTAGTACATGGCTTTGGAAAACAATCCTTCACTTCTCTGGGACAAAATAGGTCCTGATGGAACAAACATTTAAATGTTGGAAGGAGGGGAAGCGAAGGGAGGGGAGGGGAGGGAAACTAGAGGAAATTACAGTTAAATATTTTAGAATTGTCTAGTAGAAAAAGCCTAAGTATAGGGGAGACAAAAAAAGAGAAAGGAGGACTGACAAGTTTATCTAAGACAAAAAAAATACTTTCACAAGGAAAAGTATCAAAAGCAGAGAGTAAACATGGAACACAAATTTGGGGAAAAGTTTTAAAACATATGAAAGAGACACTTTCTCAAAATGCAAAAAGCATTTAAAAATCAGTAATAAAAGACAAATATCTGATAGAATTGGGGCAAAATAAAAAGAGGCCCAAACACTGAAATAACATTTACTGTTATGCTAATTTTAGGGAAGAATTTAAATATTATTCAATCTTTACATGTGAGCGTCCTCTAACATAAAATCAGTAGCTTTTAAGAAGCAAGGCAGTGAGAAATTCCAACTTTCCAAAGGGTCTTAATTTACAGTTCTAGCAACTGATCTTTATGTGTTAACTAATATCCCACAGGTATTTTTCTTTTTTTACTGAATTGCCACCCAATGTTAATTCCAAAATACAGCTTGAGAAGTCAGAATTGTAGGATTTTTAAAATACTCATTAATTCATTATATGGACTATAATCAAAAGTAAGCCTTACCCTTAAGCCAACTAAGTACAAGTCCAGTGCGCTCAGAAAAGGCAGAGAAGGGATAGACAACATTCCTTCTTCTAAGATCCAAGCCCATTATCTTGACCATAACCATCCTTAAATATAACTTTAATATTTGCTGAAGTGACTCCTTTAGGAGAGGCAAATGCTTGCATAGTTCTGTTACATTCCCTTCTGTTTGTGTTAGTGACATTTTGAAGATCATTCTATAATTATGTGGAGTTAATTTAATAAGAGGACTCTAAAAATGCATTATAACAGTTTCTGTCCAAAAAAAAATAGGATACTGTGTGATACCTGAAAGCTTATTTTTAAAGTTTACCAGCATAAGATACCTCAGTAATACCAAATCTCTAATGAATCATACACAATGATCAAGACACTGTATTTGAAATGCAAAAAAATTTTAACTGCTCAAAAAAGAAACTGTTTTATATAATTATGGATATACAATTATTCTGCTTGTCTAAGTTAATAAGCCAGCAAATGAATACACCACCAAATATTCACCTACCTGGTCAAAAACTACTGCTACTCTCGCTGATGAGAGTAACTCACAACTTTTAGGATAACAAAATTATAAAATATTTTCAGGCTTCATACCAGGGGTTCTAACTTTTTTTTTTTAAAGATTTTATTTATTTATTCATTTATCCCCCCCTTGCTGCCTGTGCGGGCCTGCCCCCACCAGGAGGCCCCAGGAACCGAACCCAGGGCCTCCCATATGGTAAACGGTAGCCCCACTGATTGAGCCACAGCCGCTTGCTTCCCTCTAACTTTTTTTTGTTCCACAGACCCCTTTGCCAGTCAGGTAAAAACCACGGACCCCTCCTAAGTCCACACTATACTGTGTTATTTAATAAATATATCACACCCGCACCAACACATCCCCCCCAAGAATTACGTTTTTTTTTATTTAAACTCAAGCTCATTGACCCCTTGTTAAGAACTCCTGCTATACAGTTGTTTAGTTTTCAAAGCAAATTATTCAGCATGTTTTAAAACAGCCTTCTGACTCTCAGAGATGTTAATAAAATAAATCAACCATTAGGCTAAGACCAAAATACTCAGACTTATTATATAAGTCAACCATATTCTACTGTATCTCTTTGTAATTCAAAGATTCTTAATCATCCAAACAAATCTGTCCTCCCCCCACTCCCGAAAAAAAAAAATTACTGAAAATTTTCCTAAGCAAATCTCATTAAAGCTAAAACTATAGTTCTAATATTTCACTATAATCTAAAAAAAGAAATTACTTTAACAATGCCAGTCAATGACTCTTCCAATTTCTGAATGTGTACATTTCAAATATTATTTAGCAACAAACCTATCACATCAAATGAAACTTGAATAACCTCCAATGGAATTTAATATAAACAAACTGAAGATATTCTATTGCCCTGACAGCACATATAAGGAAGATGTCTTTGGAAATAAGGAAAGATACATGGAAACTGCTTTTAACTCCTATATTTATGAACTGTACAAAAAAATTTTCCAAAAATCATCCTGAGGGTTTTAATAATACATACCAGGTTCCAATTTGATAATTTTTACTGCAGCCAACTCTCCTGTATGTACATTTCTGGCCTAAAAAAGGAAACAGAAATGAAATTTTTAAAAGTTTGTTAATTTTATGAAAATTTCTTGGTACTATGTTAATTAGGTGCTCATCAATCATGCTTTTAACAAAGCTAAAAAACAAAATAAAAAATCTTTACTTTCAATAATAAAAATATTATCTCATTAAAGAAAAATATGGAGTACACAATGTAGCATTATCAATTGTAACAAATTCTCCACACCAATGCAAGTTATTAATAATAGGATGGTATATAAGAATCCATATTTTATGCATGATTGTTCTGTTAACCCACAGCTTCTCTAATAAAGGAAAAAAGAAAAGAAAAATATTGAAAAGATACAAAAGTAAAAAAAAAAAAAAATTACATTTATTCCCACAAAAACAGCTACTGTTTAACATGTTGGGGTAGTTCAAGTCTTTCTTTACATTTGGGTTTTGTTTTTTAAGTAAAAAAAAAGTAATGGCTTTAACTTATATTACAAACATAATCATAGGTTATAAAAGGAAAATTGAAAAAAAAAAAAAAACATCAGTATCTTACTAGAGAAAAATTTGGTAAACATTTTCGTGTATACATTTCCATTTTTCCTGTGTGTGTGTGTAGGGGGTAGAAGACAATGCTGACAATAGTCTTCTACAATATGATTGGCAGTATGCCTAATTTTCCACGGATTAGATATATAATTTATTTAACCAATCCACTATTGTTGGACTTATAGGATTTTAATACTATTTGGCAACTACAGATAGAGGAATAAATATATCTTAGCTTTATGTCTACCCACAGCCGTGATTATTTTCTTCAGATAAATTCCTAGAAGAGGAATTATTTAACATTTATCAAAATATCATGGACAAACCTACTATAATTACTGTTATAATAAATATCACTACAAATATTTTAACACATAGATTTTTATCAATAAGGCAAATCCTAAACATATAATTGTTAGGTTAAAAGGGATATGAATTCAAATGGATATATTGTCGTGTTGCACTCAAAAAAACTGCAAATTTATATTCTCATCTATCTTGGATGTTAGATCCATGTCTACCAAGATCTACTGTAGGAGCAAATTTTTATTCTGCTTTTTAAATTATACACTTTTCCTGTGTCACACATCATTTATTATGACTAGTTTACATAATCATTCCTCGTTACTGCTATACATTAAGGATATTACACAGTCTTTTATTATTTAAGACTATTTCTTTCAAATAAAGTCTCAGATATGGAATTACTAGGTCAAAGAATATGAATATAAACATTTGACACATATTGCCTGTAGTAGTTTGAGACTATATGAACCCCAGATTATGTTCTTAAAATTAATCCATTCCTGTGAGTGTGAACCTATTGTGGGTGGGACCTTTGGAATAGGTTACTTAAGTTAAGGGCCTTTTGATTAGGTTACTTCAGTTAAGGCATGGCCAGGGGTGGGTCTTAATCCTCATACTGGAGTCCTTTATAAACAGGATGAACACAGAGAGAAACCCACAGAAGCTGAGAGAGAAAGCCCCAGAAGCCAGAAATAGAAAGCAATGAAACCTGGAAGAGAAGGGAGAGACTGTGCCATGTGCCTTGCCATATGACAGAACAGTTCAGAATCACTGGCAACCGGTCTTTGGGGGTGAAACCATTGCCTGATGATGCCTTGATTCAGACATTTTTCTCAGCCTTGAAACTGTAAGCTTATAAGATAATAAATCCCCATTGTAAAAGACAACCCATTTCTGGCATATTGCACTTCCACAGCCTATCAAACTAAAACACTTGTTAAAATAGTTTTAAAGGGTTGTGCCACTATATTCTCAGTTAATGTAAGTGTTCTTCGTTGTACCCTATAGCACACCGTATGTAGAAATCCAACTGAATAATTTATAACAGTTCACTTACTATATTAGATACAAATGTCAACTTTCATACTTGATGTCTTGAAAAGTAAGGAACATGTGATAAAATAGGAAATATTTATGATCACTCTAATTTATCTGATTAGCTAAATCACATTAAGAGAGGAAAGAAGAGGAGAAAATGGAAAAGGAAGATAAGAGAAAGTAAAAAAATGTAGGCAAGAGAGCCACAGAAGGGATACTTTAATTTCTACAGGAGAAGTTTCAAATATTTTGTGATGAGAAATTAGCATTTTCATCATCTATTATGGTGAACAGAATTAAGGAAAGTCTCGGATAAAGAGAATAGACATTTTTAAGACCCCACCCCCAAAGCTACCACTCCCGCCAATCCTGATCACTTTCAGAAAAATAGGAACAGACGTCAGCTAGAGGCCTCACACCATTCCTACTCTCCTTTTCTTGTCCTTAGACAATGAAATCTTTAGTTAGCCTCAGGTTTTTTCAGCATTTTCATTTCCCTTGGGTTACAGAAATATATGCACGTATAGATTTAGGCTGTCCACAACCCAACATTTCAAATGCCAGTGAGATTCTGGTTGAGAGAAAATATGGCCAGAGGTTAAAGAATAAGCAATGGTAACTGACCTCCAGTGGATTATAAAATGTGTGTTAGAAGACAAATTCCATAATAATGATGGCAATTATATTTTAATGCTTTATAGCTTGCAAGAACTTGCATATTCCTTTTTAATTCTATTTATTTAAACACTAAAAGAATAGGCTCAGTAAGTTAAATGACTTGCCCAAGGTTAATATGATGGTAGGGAAGTTACAACTCAGGAACTAAATTCTGATATGAAGGTTTCTGGTGTCAACAAAACCTTTCAGTATATGAGAACCCTCTTGTTTGTGTCTCAGTGTCACTTTTCTCCCTTCTTTAAATGCAACAGGTACTAGAGAAAAGTATTAATTGCATAATACTTCACAGATCTCAATGGTGAAACTGTTAAATACAGACTGTTCAATATAAAAGCAATACACTAATCTTTTTCATTAAGTTATTCCCTATGATGATACTTAATGCAGTATAATGTGAACAATGACAAATTTAAAGTACCAAAGAAATAATTTTAGAGACAGATTTGATCCAATTTTTATATTATTGATTATTTTAAGTATTCTGGAAAAAGTTCCAATATGTTTAAAACACAACTTGTAGGATTGGGATAAAGATCAAATAATAAGACTCAACTAATTTTTTTTCCAACCCACTTCTTTCCACTACTGTCCCTCTTTTTCTAGCCCCTAAATTGATAATTTAAAAATTTCACCAAAATCCTATAGAAAACAGAAAAATATCTATGGATATAGAATGCAAGTTTATATATTGGGAAGAAAGATTTAAGTATAAGGGACAAGACATGGCATAAGAATATATAGGTACTCTCACTAATAGTGGCAGTTTAAAAAAAAACACGTCTTTAACACTTTTAAAAAGTAAAACTTTACTATGAAGTTTATAAAAATATACAGACCAATTCAATGTTCTAAAGTACAGGTAAGGAATATAATGTTTAACTCATGTGACAGATAGATGCTGACATCTCTGATAATAAAATATCTTCAGGCTATTCATTATTCCAGTTTTTCAAGTAGAACAGGCATGAAGGCAAGGTATTCTGCAATTTACAGGAATCCAAAAAAAGAGTCTATACTTTCCAATTACATATTACCAAACAAGTACCAAAAATGTGAAAAGTTCTTAATGTGCTCCTCTTTGAGTGTGGAACAATTCTGGTTTCAGTCAGATTAGTAAGAAGCAAATGACTTGGTCTCTAGTTTGAGAACGGTGCCCTCATTCTGGTACATTCTCCTTCTTCCATCCTCCCCGTCTCCTTTTCCTGGCTAAATGGGACTTGTCCTTCAAGGTTCAGTTTAGATATTACGTACTCCAGGATGTACTGCCTGAAACCCCAAGGTTGGATTAGGTGTTTTGTCTTCTTAGCTCTCATTGTATGGGAGATGCCACATAAATATGTTGAATGAATAAATATGATTGAAAGAAACTTATTACTATCTTTTCTTCAAAAATAATACAAAAAACTTAAGTAAATCCTCTATAACTAGGAAGTGTTATAAAACTGACAATATGCTGTTTTAAAATGGTCTTTTCGCTTAAGCTGATTCATTTTTATTTTTTATTACAATAAATTAAAATATTTTGGAGAAAATATTTTTTATTTGTAAAAAATTACTACAAAATAATATTTTGTTATTTAAAAAATTCAAATAATATAAAGTACATAAGTAAATAATGACAGTCCCTCTCCTTCCTAATCTCCTTCCCCTGTGGTAACTGTTCATAGCTTAGAGTATATCCTTCCAGACTTTAATTAGTTGGATTCTTAAAAACACGTATACTTTTTTTTTTTTTTTTTTTTTAAGGTGTTGGGGGCCGGGACCTCGTATGTGGGAAGCTGGCACTCAACCACTCAGCCACATTGGCTTCCCTGAGTTGCTTTCTTTGTTTGTTTTGCTTGTTTGTTTTTGTTTTTTCAGGAGGCACCTAGAACTAAACCCAGGACCTCCCATGTAGGAGGCAGGCACTCAACCGCTTGAGTCACATCCGCTCCCCAACATAAATACTTTTGAACACATTTATAAAACAATTTTTATGTTTAGAATCAACACAAATATGGTGTTTCGATTTAACAGAACCAAAATCAAGACACACAGACCAAGGACCCCTTGATTTTTTTTTAGAGATTCAGAAGCACTCAGAAAGAAACAGATCATGGAGGATTTGAACAATCACAGAACCACAAAAAAATGAAGATGGTATTTTAAAAATTTCAGCTATACCATGCAGAAGCCAAAATATAATGTAGTATAGAAATAAAATATAAAGAATATAAACTATATTGGATAAATACTTAAATGTCAGTCTCCATTTTGAAGACATAGTTATGTTCTCTACAAATAAAGAACAGTTGGGAAACTTCATACTCTGTAATTTTCCAGCTGGACTTTTAAGACAGAAAGCAGTACCAGGCTCTTTTATAATGAAAGGCAAAGAGGCTTTCAGAAAAAAAGATCTTCTAAACAGAGACTTTACAGATTCAATTTACTAGAGAGATCTGGCAGAAATTTAACTATACAATTTCACACTATAATCCAAAAGAGTCGTACATAATACCAGGTTTTTGGAAACCAATAATTCTCTCCAACAAGTTAAATGTGATATGCTCAACCATTTTTGTTTTTAACTTTAACAGACAAAAATTTGAAGATTCTGCATTGTTTTTTTAAAAAAATAAAAGTACCACAGCACCTATACAAAAAGGATCTAAATATATTTGGATTCCTATTCATTTCAGTAAGCCATTGGTACACTTTACAATTCATACTTAAGAGTATATACTAAGCACCCAGAAGTCTAATAAAATACTTTAGGGTTGTACAGCTCTTACTGAACTCTTATTAATCCAGAAATGAAATTACTAAGTGGAAAAAGATAAACTCCTGACAAATGGAATCAACATCATCATAAAATCCGTAAAAGAACCTTTCCAGTTAAGTTTCTATTCTCATTGTCAATGTATTTCCCCTTTCATCCCTTAATTCATATTTCCAAGTCATTTTACTACCACAGAAGTATTTTAACTCAAACACTCCTGTCTCAGATTTTTAATTCATAGTAAAAAGCTACCCTGAGTTTTCTAGATGCACCAAGAAAGAAATATTTAAATGCTCATCTTCCTAATTAAACCATTTCTATTTCAACAATATTATGTAGGTGCTTAGGTTCCAATTGTAAACCTGCTCAGTAAATATAGATATACTTCATTGTACCTATGGATGAAGCACTTTAATTTCTTTGACATCTTATATCATATTGACTCCTGACCCTTCCCACTATCCTGGTCAATCTTTACCTTGACTATGAAAAGTTTGATGTCCCACAAAAATGTTAATGGTTATAATATTAGATTTGTGATATTACAGGTAACTTTTTTCAAATATCCATATGATTATTTCCAAACTCTAAAAATATATGTTAAAAGTGTTATATCCAAAACTGAATGTAATATTTTATCCTCTGACTATAGTAAAGTAAAGTGCTTCATTTTACTTTTTGTACACATCCTTTTGGAAATAAAGGGAGATTATACACACTACATGTTATATACCATATAAGTTGTTATGTAAATACCACGGAAACCAGTTCCATTAAGTTTATCAAATATTTGTGAACAAAATATGGTAAGGGGGACACTTATAGTATTCTCTCCACATGAAAATCTAAAATAAAGAGTAGTCATACATTAATTTAACATTTATTCATTGAGCACCTCTGCTACATCAGACAATTTAGGCATGAGGATAGCAATGGAGAGGAGACAGCAAGGAAAAACAAAGATGAACAAAATACTTGCCACTGGCCTGGATAAATTTCAATGAGACGGATTTTAGATCAATAAAGGAAAGTTTTTTACAGTAATTAAAACTGCCTAAAAAGAGAACTGACAGCTTCTAAACAGAATAGATTCCTTATTATTTAAATAAGAGGTTAAATGACCATTTATCAAGGATGAGGGGATATATGTACTGTGTCATATATCCAGCTCCTAAGGTCTTTAATTTTTTTTTTTTTTTTAAAGATTTTATTTATTCATTCATTTACCGCCCCCCCTTGCTGCTTGTGCTCGCTGTGTCCATTTGCTGTGCGTTTTTCTGTGTCTGCTTGTCTCCCATTGCTGGGTCGTCCTGCTGCGTCAGCTCACCGCGCCACGTGGGCTGGCTTGCCTTCACCAGGAGGCCCCGGAAATCGAACCCAGGGCCTCCCATATGGTAAACGGGAGCCCTACTGATTGAGCCACATCCGCATCCCAGGTCTTTAATTTTTGTAGAGCAAGTTATTTCCAAATTGATTTCTATAAGCGAGTTATACAGGTCTGGATGGAAGCTCCTGTCCCATGGAAAAAAGGTTGTGCTGCAAGATTTCCCCCACTACCAGGCAGACAAATTCAGAGCCTGAGGCATCTTCCTAGGGACTGAAAATCTGTCTGCATGGCCTGTATCTCAGGACACACTAAATAAAGCCTTTGCCCCAGTATGTTGAGATACAGACTAGTCTCTGAAAAGACTTTTCCTAAGCCTTTCCTAATACAAACTGATTTTATTAAAAGATGAGTGCCTTCCAGAGGAGTAAACTGAACTATGGTATCTGGCAGTCTTGATGACGAAGGAAGGGGAGGGAAGGGTATGGGCTAAGATTAAAAGAGTTAGGAAAGATGTGAATTCTCAATCACTGTTTGTAGGTGCAACTGCTTTTGGAGAATAATGTCAAAATTCACTGAAATCTTAAAACAACTTACGAAATTTAATTCTAGAAATTAAAGAAATAATTAAGGACATGCAAAGAATTAGTTCAAGGATATTAATCACAGTATTGTTTATAAATAGAGAAATCCTGGCAATAATATGCTTGTTCAACAATTGTTAAAATTTGTATAACTATACAAAGAAATAATACAGAAATATTAAAGTAATGTGTATGTTCAATGGCATGAAAAAGATTTTGTAATATATATATAAATTTTTTTGAAATTTTACCAGGAGGTCCCAGGGATCGAACCCAGGTCCCTCCATATGGCAGACGGATACCCAATCATTTGAGCTACATCCGCCCCCCAGTAATATATTTTTAATGAAAAAAAAAAAAAAATGACATTATCAAATAGGAATATATAATAAGATTCATGTATGTGTCAATACGAACAAAAAGAAGTCTGGAAAGATATACAAAACAATACCTCTTGGGGAGATACAGGTAATTTTTCATATCATAGTTTTCCAATGAACATGTATTACTTAAAAAGATATTTTAAAAATTAAAAGAAAGAAGGCTATTTCTGCTGAAGCAAGGAAGGGAGAAGCAAAAATAGGAAGGCAAGTCCTACCCATGGATGTATGCTACTGAAGAAATAATTCTAGGCTAAGGGACTCAAACATCTCTACCACCTACAATAATTATGAGCTAAAAACCTTAAAATGCAAAAGTTATTACTACTTCACTAAAAGTTATCTCTTTTAAAATATATTAAAGTATGCTCACATTGGATTCTTTTTTATTTTGATAAGCGGGGGTGCAAGAAGGCACAAAGTACCCAGAAAAAAAGGGGGTATATATGCATGAAAAGTAGCAGTAGTTCATGAGACAAAGTTGAAAATCATTCTCAGGCAAACCTGTTTACCTCCAATTAGAGACAAACAGAATTAACTACCTAGTGCTACAAAAGGCAGGCTATGCTATCTGTCTGAAATACTTAGCATTTTGTTTCTTTTCATTTATATAGCATTATAGAACGTAGTCTAAAGGGCCCAGTTAATCTAGGTAACAATAACTACAAATCTAAAGTTCCAACAAAATGAGGGCAAGAAAAGCACAGCAGGAAGGTTGTTCAACAACCAAGAAAAAGGAGTTTCTGCTTTTAGTTATCTGCATGGTAAGGTGGCTATCAGCAAGGTCATCCTATAGTAAAGGCACATCAAGGCTGGGCTAGCAAACATGAGAGTTATGAATAGGGTCCGGGAAACCAGGAAGTTGTGCCTCTGAAAACTGATGCTGAGACCTGAAGCTGAGGTACCCATACAAATCTGTCCATAAAATTGCTTGCTACTTAGCAGAGGGGTGAGGCTGCCAAGTCTCATCTGACTATCTGGTCACAGTTTGTAGAGAGCTTTATTATGTGCTAGGCAATGTGTTAAGTGTTGTGCATACTGTGGTGAATTAAAAAATTCAGTCCTCTGCTTCTAATGGCAGCTTAGTAAAGCAGAAAGAAGAAAGATTATGGAGTCACAAGATCTGGATTCAAGTCCTCATAGCACTACATACTAACAGTAAGATCCAGGGCAAACAGTAAATTTCTTCTTGGGTAAAATGGAGACAATAATATCATCTCTCCCCACCTATCTCATAGTATTGTGAGAAACAAGTAACACACTGATTATGAAGGGGCTATAAAAACATTAGTCACTTTAACCCAATTTCATTTTTATAAAAATATTGGAAGGTGGGAGCTGGTATGACTCACCATGGGCCCAAACACCTACAAGAATAGACCCAGCTATCAGACTGGCTTCCCACATCATCCTTTCAAAAATCTCTGCAGGAATTGATGAGATTTAACAGAGAGTTACAATAGGCCTAAATTCATCTTGCCCTTTTCAGGGAGGTATGCACTCTCCTTAACTTAAATAGTAATTCAAATAACTGGAGTGCAACAGCTTTCTAATAACACTATAAAATGTGCAAAAACTCAAAGCAATCCAATACGGCCAAGTGCAAGTGCCTGCCCCAATTTATCTGATCTTGGACTAAGCTCTTGAACTGACAATGAAGCCCTAAAAACACAAGTATCACTTGTTAATAGGCTTCATATTTCTCTTCCTGTGAATCTGGTCTGTAACCACAATTTAAAATTTAGAAGTGAAACCTTTTTAAATTTTGAAAGCAAATGTGAAAAAAAAATGTCTAAGTCAACTTGCATCCTATCCCATTTGGCTTCATCAAAAACCTGGAAACAATGGTTAAAGTGAAAAGGCTGAGCTTATGTAAATATGAACTAGAATATTAGATGAATTATCAACTCAAGATTGAGGCTGTATCCACAAATCAGCTTTGGAACTACAATTTATAAATCTGCCCCAGTGACTGTTTTATACCTATTTTCACTTAGCTGAAAGTACTTTCAAGACTACTTTTACAGTTTTCACAACATGCCTATGAAAGCAGAAAGGAGTTTTTAAATAATTTGCCCCCAGTTATTATGGTCAAGAGTTTCATATCCACCATCAGAACCATGTTTGTTTGTTTTTTACAGGCAGTCACAAACAGTAAGAAAAATAAATGTTAAATAAGAATTTAACCAGATGACTTATAAAATAGTAAACATCCATAATATAAACACTTAGTGCTAATAAAACATGTTTTATTTCCATAATAACCTTATGCTACTTAACCTAATATCTAATTAAACAAATCTTAATTAGATATCCATTAGTCTAATACAAAAATATAATTTGAAATAAGATTTTTGAAGCACATTCCTTTATCTCTTATATTCTGTTGTTAACCTATTTTTCCAAGTTATTCACTCTCTCACACACCCAAAATGAAGTCTTAATGGGAGACTACTGGGTCACAGAAAGGAGAGTATATTCACACAGTTAAACTGTCTTACTATCAAAGAAATAATAAAGTGTGTGATGTTTTGATACCAAATGTCAGAAAACAATAAGCAACCTATATATCCATTCCGTATCACCTTCAGATTTAGGGCCAATTAGGCATCTTGACCAAAAATGCTAAAAAAAAAAAAAAAAAAAAAAAAGACACTGGAATTGGTAACCCACACCCAAATGCTGTAGTTAATTAAAAGTCACAATGATCCGTGATTCTGCATCAGTCAATGAGATATAATGATGTTTGTGTCTAAGTTCTAATTCCTGCTCCCAAGTTCACAATTCAGCTGAAGAGACAAGTTCAGGTGATTCAATAAGATAGAGAGATAGTTAAGAGTTTCTCTGATTACCCAGGTATCTACTTGGCTAACTCCCTCACCTCCTTCAAGTAAGCATTTGCTCAAATCTAACCTCCTCAATGAGGCCTACACTGACCACGTTTATTTAATTCCCCAACCTGCCTCCCCCAATCCATCCTGACATTCCTGATCCCCCTTAATGTTCAATTTTTTCTTTTTTCCAAATCTTCAATTGCTTTCTAATACATTACATGATGTATTTATTACATTTATTGTTTTTCTTTCCTCCACTAGAATGCAAGTTCTACAAGGACAGGAGTCTTTGTCCCAAGGATGGGACACAGATATATCCCAAGATCCTCAAACCGTGTCTGGCACTTAAGAGGCCCTCTATAAATATTTATTGGGGAGCAGATGTGGCTCAAGTGGTTGAGTGCCTGCTTCCCACGTGGGAGGTCCCAGGTTCAGTTCCTGGTGCCTCCTAAAAAAATCCCACAAAAACAAACGAAAAAACCAACTCAGGGGAGCCGATGTGGCTCAGTGGTTGAGCACTGGCTTCCCATATGAGGTCCTGGGTTCAATCCCCAGTACCTCAACATCAACAACAAAAATTGGTTAAATGTTGACTACTCTTTTGTTCCCTGTCATTCCACTTCTCCAACTCAGCTCCCCATTCATCAATATGTCTCACCCTAATCAAGTTCACAGGGGAACAACTGGGCCTGGGAATCAATATAAGTGACCCCACTTCAGATATAAGAAAAAGGATAAACAAGAAAGAGAGGAAAGAAGGCTTTATTTTTATCCCTACCCTAGTTCCTCTCAAGTCATCCTAAATTTCTGCCTTTTATCTCATTCTAAATTCTCAATTCCTCTCAAATTCTTCTCTTGATATCTTTCTCTAAGAAATTCCTTGAATATCTTCTCTAAACTCAGCAACCCTCTTGGCCACTTGGGTGATAAGACAAACTTAAAGAATGGTAACTTAAAGCTGTAATCATTCAGTTTCAAAGGAAGGAAAAAAAAAACAGAGAGAGGAAAAGAAATATTAATATGCCTCATTTCTTTTTCCCTTCATGGCTAAGCTATTTCCAGGAGTAGCCTAAATTCCCTCTACTTCCTCACTAACCATTCACACTTCAACTCTTCTGCGCTTAATTAACCCTTTCCGCTCCTTAGTTCCATGGCCATTATGTTGCTCACTCCTTAAATACATTTATTGAACACACACTCTGTGCCAGAAACTGTGTAGCTTAGCTATTTTAGTAGGTCCCTGTTTTTCTAGCAACAATGTTGAGTGAGGGGTATCATGACAAGAATGGTACAAAGAGCTAAGAAAACAGATAGATAGGACCTAATCTAAGGGACAGAAAAAAAAAAGGCCTCTCTGAAAATGCAATGTTTAAACAAAGACCCAAAGAACAGATAGGCAGATGAAGGGGAAGAGAAAGAGTGTTCTAGGAAACAGAAATAGCATCTGCAAAAACCTGAAGGACATAGAGTAGAATGCATACGAGGAACTGAAAGAAGTTCATTCAGTATGGCTAGAATTGGAACAAACAGGGCCTTAAAAAGTAGGTTATTCTAAAGACTTTTTCTACGGACAAGGGGAATAAAGGGGAAGTGACACAAAACTTCAGATTTATACTTTTTGGAGGATCAATTATTCTCTTCATTGCCACCAGAGTAGAAAGGAAAAAAAAAAAAGGAAGTAGGAGATAATAGAGATGAACACTAGGTTTCTATGAAAAGAACCTCCCCATAACCCTCTGTTTGTTCTCAGACACTTCCAATATTTTTTTTTCTTCTGTCACCCCCCACCCCTGCAAGACCACAGCCTGTCTTCAACTCTCCTACAAACTCTCCTTGAGTGACCTCACCTATACTTCACAGCTACCACTCCATAAAGTGATGATGACTCCCAAACTTGTATTCCCAGTTCAGAGCTCTGAAGGCCAGAGGTAAATTTCCTGCCACCTAATAGACACATCTACCTATGCAACACCAAATGTCCAAAACCAAACACAAGATCCAAAATCCACAAATTTGGTATTTCCTAACTCTGTTGATGGAACCAATATAGTCACTCAAGACAGAAATCCTAAATGCTATCCATTAGCTTTCCTACCTCACCACCCCCAATCTCTGAATTTTTGATCATCTACTAAATATGACTCAAATCCATCCCTTCCATTTATTCCCTGTACCAATGTCTAAATTTAGGCTTGCATAAACTCTCAATAGATTATTCAGTAATTGGTCTATATTTCCTGCTACTTTGTCTAATCTATCCTCTACACCACCAGAGATTCCTTCCTAAAGTGTTTCTTTACTCTACAGGAAAAAGTCCATATTCATTGACATGACATACAAGGTCCATTATCTGGCCCTTTTTTGTCAGAATATAGCCTGTTTTCTCTATCTATGATATTTCTGCCAGGCTAGGTCATACTGAATCTGGAATGCAAAAGCAGACCCTTCAAAACTCATCACATGCTTGCACATACTATTCCCAAAGCCTGGAATATCTTTCTCCATCTTGTCCTCCTAGAAACTACCTGCATCCTTTTAAAATCCAGTTACTGTTCCCAACTCTGTGAATCTTCCCTGGTCCAAGTCACAGTTCCCTCTCCTTTCTTTCTTCCTTTCCCCCATCCCCAACAAAGACAGAATTGGGCATTTCTTCCTTTTTGATTCCACATGGCTTCTCTTCTACTATGACATTTACCAAATTTAGTGTTTACATGGTTGTTTTCCTGACTAAATTATACGTTCCTCATTTATGGTGTACTTTCTCTTTCTCATGTTTGCCTCCCCATACTCTAACACATAGCACATTTCTTGAATGAATGCTTACAGAAGTGTTGTGCTATATCAAGTTTTGCCTCCATACAATGTGATCCTGGGATATGCACCATTTCAGAATTATGACTCTTAGCTTGGGCAGGGAAAAAGGGGAGGGCACATATAAAGGAGAGACTCACTACAAAAGACCTAGTTCACACAGTATCCAGAAGACCCCAAGGAAATGATAAGACTACATGATAAAGATTTCTACACAAATCATACCAATATTTATAATTGCAAAAAAATTTTAATGGGAAATAAAAAAATATGAAATTTAGAATGATTAACTAATTGAAGGTACATTCAATGGACTCTTTAAAAATGGTATTTTTGAAGAATAATTAATGGCCATGGAAAATGCTGGTCATTCCAGTCAAATGGAAAAAAGTGATAAATCATGATACCAATTTTGTAAAAGCCATATTTTTTGGAACCATAAAGGTTTAAATATATATATATAGAAAAGAGCCTGAAATTATATTAAATGATTAACAATGTTTATCTCTGAGTAATTTTCTACAACTAATGTCATTAAACAAATACTTATTGAGGACTTTTATGTCTGCTATTGTACAGTGATAAGCAGGAGACACTGTTTCTGTCTTTCTGGAGCTAAACATGTCATACTTCTCTGGAATCTAGGCTGGAAACAATTTTAGTACAAATATTTGAATAACTACTACCTCATTGGCTTGTACTAATGTTGACAGTGAACTGTATAATACTTCGATTGTTTCAGATTACTGTGAAACAGTAGGTAATAGAGATACTAGACAACCTTCCTGTTAACAAATTTTAAAATTTACAGTAATTACAAATAAAATTTCCCCAACTGAAGTCTTCTTCATCCATCGTCCACTACATTCCTTAGCTCTTTTGTGCTTTTATTCCCCTCCACCATTTCTTGCTCTCACCCTCAAAAAATTATTTACCCCATTTATCCAAAAGAATATTTATATCCCTCTTCCTCAATCAACCAGGAAAGAGCCAACTTAATATTGAACTCTCCCCTTTTGGGGATTCTCAGAAAAAAGCGAAGCTTCACAGTGGATCTGTGGCTTTTTTGAAGAACAGAAAAATAATTCACAAAAGAATCTCAAAGTTTTAGTCCTTTTAAAGGGCCTGCTTCATAAGACACCCAGGTGTAAAAGAAGTGAGGATAGGGGGACGGATGTGGCTCAAATGGTTGGGCATCCGTCTCCCATATGGAGGGACCCGGGTTCGATCCCTGGGACCTCCCGGTAAAAAAAAAAAAAAAAAGAAGTGAGGATACTATCCAACTAGAATAGTGACTAATTTATCTTCATTTTTCTTCACTGTAATTATTTTATTAGTTTATATCATGGATTGAAAATACCTCTAAAACTTTCTAGGATTTCTGCTCATTAGAAACACATTGATAAATACCAAAATAACTCTAATTGCCCTGAGCTTAATTTAAAACATCAGCACTACAGGCTGAATGTTACTTTTTTTAATGTATATTAAGGTGTAAATATGAACTGCAAAATTGTACAGGACTAAGATCATTGATAATGGATACACTGCAACATAGTTTTCCAGAAATATTTTCCCAGAGAACACAAATAATTGAAATTTGCATTAAAAATGTATATGCAGGCTTAATCATAGGCACTATAGAAATACACCAAAGTAGTAAATATTAACTTAGGGCTATGCTGTCAAAAGCATATGGTCAGAGAGCTAGGTATCAGAATTACTGATAATCATTTATTCATCCATAAAATTTTTAGGAAGCACTTGCTCTGTGTTAGGCATAATTCTAGGCACTATTAGAGGTAAAGCAGTGAACAAAACAGAAAAATCCCTGCCCTCTTGGAGTATTTTGGTAGAGACCGAATTTTCACTATTATGTTATTAAGATGAACTGAGTCGAATGGACTCACACAGTGAATCATAAGACAATGATAACTAAAAAGTGGGATTGAGAAGGCAAATAGGAATTTCGATTTTTAAAAATACATTCCCCAAAATCCACGGATTAAGAGAGTTAACTACCTCTAATTCCACACAAAGGAGGAGAGGATTCTGTGATAATTATCCACTTTGAATTCAAAGGTATTCAGAAGGCAAGAGCTGGGAACATTTAAACTCCAGGATCTAGCACAGTGCTTAATACAGAGGACTTACATGTCTGCTCAAAGAGTAAAAAGCCCATCCAGTTAAAGTTCATTTATCAGTAGACTCAAACAGTGCTAGAAGCTGTCATAACACTTTCTTGAATTGTTACTATTAATAAGGATGATATTACCAAAAGCAAATAAGTAGAAAGAAGGGATTTTTTCCTTCCTATTACCACTTAAAAGAACAGGATACCCCAGGGGAGTCTACTGGTTAATTACCCATATGAAACAAGACCATTTCAGCTATATGCAACAATGTTGTTTGGTTGTTTAGAATAATGGAATATGTATCTTTATCATTCTTAAATTCAATAAACAAAACTGTTATAAACAGCAAAGAAAAATTCCCTTAATATCCATATGAGTTGCATTAAAGCTCCCTTTTTAAAACAGAGAACAAAAGCCTGAGGCAATCTCAAACAATCTCTTTCCTTTCTATCCTTCAAGAACTCTATGGATTTAAGGAACTGGGTTTGCTTCTCAGTGACTTTTTTTTTAAATCCTAAACTATGAGTAACTCACCCTCATCATGTGTCTCAAATAATACAAAAAGGCACAATAAAAAGGCAACAGCTCTCACCCACTCTTGGTATGGGATGTTATAAATCACAAAGAGAGGAGCTACTAATGTAGAAAAAAAATCAGCAAGTTTATATCATCTTTTTATCATCAACCAGTTACAAATCATCAAACCAGGAAAAGCATCTTCCTACACGGGATAATGTTTGTACACGCGTCACTTTGACCTAGTATTAAATTGCTCTCAGTTAAAATGTAAACACAAGATTTTGTATATAGCTTTTTCAATCAAGCTCATAGATTTTAAAGTTTTTTAAAGAAAAATGTAAATATCTGAGTCAACAACATTCTTTCCTATCTATTCTCTTTCGTAAAGTATTTTTCCATGCTAACACCAGAACATCCTAAACGCAACTCCATAAACAGATTCAAACTCCCTTCAATATCATGAATAAACCCACAGACAAAAAAAAAGTACGAGAGGACAGCAAAGGTGTGGTTGGTCCTGACTGTCAGTAGCGTTTAGAGCAAGCAAGGAATCGAGGGTGCTCTGAACGGATTAAATGGGACCCAGGCCGCTTCTGCTCTAAAATGCAAAAATAAAAGCATCCTTCCCTCTCCCCATACTTCGCCAGAAAGCGGCCCTGCTCCCGGGACCCGGTCGACCGCAAAAACAAGGAAGCAGGTTCCGGGCCGGGATTCTGCCTGTCTCACCTTATAGACGTCCCCGTAGGTGCCGCTGCCGACCCTCTGGACAAGCTCGAAGTCCTGCTGCGGGTTTCGCCTCAGGATGTCCGCGGCGGTTCGCAGCGGGGCCTCCATCTTCGCTCAGGGCCAGGCCCTGCCGGCTCTGCCCCCGGAGCCCCAATTCCCGCTAACGAGGACGAACGGCTCCGCTTCCCAACATGGAGCCTCTGCCCGCAGCTCCGCCTGCACGAGGGACGACCGAAAACGGGTCGGCGCCGCGGGCAATGTCCCTGAGCGGCCCACACCTCCAAGGCCCAGCCCCCTTCCCTTCCGCCCCACCGGGACCCGGGGAAGGCGCGGGCCTGAAAGGGTCCCCAACGCCCCGCAGCTCCGTTCCAGCCGCGGCCTTTCCTGCTTCCCAAGCGCCGCGAACCGCCGGGTCCGGCCTCCCGCCCCGCTGAAGCCCCAGGCCGGCTCCGTACCTGAGGGAGCGGCCCAGTTCTTTGTTGAGCGCAGAGCCTCAGACCAGACCTTCTTCGGCGCCGGCGCCGGCGCCCTCCTACCCCACTCCCGCCGTCCGCCCCGGGTCATGCGCCGCCGCCGCCCGCCAGTCGCACGGCGCGTCCTTTCGCAGGCGGCGGAGGCGCGTACCGTCACCGCCGCCGCAACCGCTGCCGCCGCACCACGTTCCCCACCCGGGTCTGCGTCACCGGGAGACACGTTCCCAGCCAGCGTGGGTCCGCGCCGAGCGGCCCGCCCGAGCTAGCTGACCGCGGGGTCAGAGTGCCTCCCTGAGGCCTTAGCGTGATACAACACCTTACCGGCCCGGCCCGGCCGCTGCGGCCCCGCCGCGTCCCCAAATCGGGGTCGCTTTTTCGGGGTCACCGCTCCGCTGCCCGCTCTCCGAGATTAGGGACCTCCCTGGGCAATCGTGCACTGACGGGCCTCAGCCAACCGCCCCCAGACTCATCAGGTAAACTTGGGGGATGACGGGTAGAAGGAGAATGGAAAACAAGAGGCGAAGGGGAAGCAACCCTCAGGTTCAACACGGAAAGGATACGTTGAGGACCCTGGGCTAGAAGTTACCTGGCGGTGGGGCACGAGGGAAGGAGGTGGGGGAATGCCAGTTTAGCTAAGCTGTGGCACACCTTATATGGTAAACGGGAGCCCTACTGATTGAGCCACAGCCGCTTCCCATGAGACATTTCTAAAAGTTTAAAATCCTATGAAGTCTCAGTGGTCTGTCCCTGTTGGGTACGCGGTGCCTCACCGTGAGTATTGCACCTTTAGTGGGATCTAGAGTTCTGCAGAAGCTACAACTAAGTCAGGGATCACAGCCTCGTTCTGGTTCTTTCACTTCCCCCGAATGTGATCTGAGACATCATATTTGGCAGTATCTCATTGTCCTCATCTGCAGCTTGAACAGTATAAAGTTTTGCATATGACTCCCAAGAAATTGTTCATAAAGCTCCTTCCCTTTAGAATGACGGTTATCAAATATGAGAGATTTTAAAATACTTAGTAACAGTGCACAGAGTATCTAACAGGAATTCAGGGAAATAATTTGGCTGATATTTCACAAGCTGTTTTGCACTTTCAGTTCCAGTCTTGTTGTTAAGGTGGAAATAAAATTGCCAGATTTATGTATACTGGCAAAATTATCTCTAGAGTCCAGTAGTGATCTTGAACAGAAAAGCCAAATAACAATTGTCACTGCTTTTGTAACTGGAAAGTCACAAAAGAGCAAATTGTAGATGTTGGCATGTGGCTTTGAGCATCCATTCCATTTGGGGGTAATGAATTCTTATTGTTGCTAATTGTATCATATAGAAATTAAATTCACACCTTACCAGGACAGGGACTATATGTATTTTCCTGTGATCCATGCACAAAGGGCACTTATTTGGGGAACATAAGTAAGCCCAGACTTAGATACTCCATGGACAAAGCCTATGTGTTTACTGCATTGAAAAAAAAAATTGTTGAAGAACAGTTCTTTCTTTGAAAGCTTCTTGGCACTCATTTTGGTGGGCACATACTTTTGGCTTCAATGATTCAAAATCTTTTCAAATGTTCTATTGGTATCCTAGTACTTGTTTACAGTTATAGATTCATTTTCTCCCTCTGATCCTATAAGCACTGATCCTTTCTGTAGATTAAAATTTTATTTATTTATTTTTAAATTTTATTTATTTTTACATGCATCATTCCACAAAGAATTTGAGGCAGCATACATAAAACACATACCATGACACAAGATAAAAATAAATATATGAGGAAATGGCAAGAAGTTAAGGAGAGGGAACATAGGATACCATAACAATGCAACTAATTGGCCAAAGCAGAGGGTTTTATAGTGTTTTTGTTTTTTTTTTTTTAATTCTTTACTTTATTTTGTACATTTAATAATTGAAAATATAAACAATTAAAAACTAAAGAGTAAACACAGATGAATAAATATATACATTTCTCAATTAAATGTAATAGATACATATAAATTTTTTTTTAATCAAACAATGTGTTATACAATATATTTGGTTCATAGTAATGCATTCATACAGTATTTGTCCTTTATTTCGCTCAACATAATGTCCTCCAGGTTCATCCATGTTGTCATATGCTTTACGACTTCATTTCTTCTTACAGCTGCATAATATTCCATCGTGTAAATAGACCACAGTTTGTTTATCCATTCATCTGTTGATGGACACCTGGGTTTTTTCCACCTTTTGGCAATGGTGAATAATGTTGCTATGAACATCGGTGTGCAGATGTCTGTTCGTGTCACTGTTCTCATTTCTTCTGGGTATATACCCAGTAATGGTATTGCAGGGTCACGTGGCAAGTCTATATTCAACTTCTTTAGGAACTGCCAAACAGTCCTCCATAGTGGTTGTACCATCCTGCATTCCCACCAACAGTGAAGAAGTGTTCCTATATCTCCACATCCTCTCCAACACTTGTAGTTCTCTGTCTTTTTAATAGTGGCCATTCTGATAGGTGTGAAATGATATTTCATTGTAGTTTTCATTTGCATTTCCCTAATCATGAGTGATGTTGAGCATTTCTTCATATGTTTTTTTTTGCCATTTGTATTTCTTCTTTGGAGAAATGTCTATTCAAGTCTTTGGCCCATTTTTTAATTGGGTCGTTTGTCTTTTTATTGTTGAGTTGTAACATCTTTTTATATATCCTGGATATTAAACCCTTATCAGAGATGTGATTTCCAAATATTTTTCCCATTGAGTTGGCTGCCTTTTCACCCTTCTGACAAAGTCTTGTGAGGTGCAAAAGTGTTTAATTTTGAGGAGATCCCATTTATCTATTTTTTCTTTTGTTGCACGTGCTTTGGGTGTGAAGTCCAAGAAACCACCACCTACTACAAGGTCTTGAAGATGTTTCCCTCCATTTTCTTCTAGTAGTTTTATGGTCCTGGCTTTTATATTTAGATCTTTGATCCATTTTGAGTTGATTCTTGTATAGGGGGTGAGATAGGGGTCCTCTTTCATTCTTTTGGTTATAGATATCCAGTTCTCCCAACACCATTTGTTGAAGAGACTGTTTTTTCCCATCAGCGTGGGCTTGGTAGGTTTTTCAAAAACCAGTTGACTGTATAGGTGAGGGTATATTTCTGGATTCTCAATTCTATTCCACTGATTGATATGTCTATCGTTATGCCAGTACCATGCTCTTTTGACCACTGTAGCTTTGTAATATGTTTCAAGGTCAGGCAGTGAAATTCCTCCCATGTTGCTCTTCTTTTTTAGAATGCTTTTGGTTTTATAGTGTTTTTGAGGTTAAAAAAGAAAAAATGAGCCAATTAATCAAGAAAGAAGTATATCTTTTCCTGATGCTGTGACTTCAGAAAAATTTACCTCACAAGCCTTCATAATGTGGAATCTCTGAATGCCCAGTTTGAAATAAGGGTAGCTATCCTCTGAAAATCCTTTAAGTATGTTATTCTTGAAATGCAGCATTTGATATGAATTAGGCAATAAAAAGTTTGAGGTGATAGGCATCAACAAGACCCTCAACGAGTACTGATATTTTAATGTTGCCAATAAAAGGCAGATCCATATGTTTTGACCATCAACTTCGAGTTGAAAATGTCAAGATTCTAGTGACATTGCAACGACAGATATAGGCCATTTTGTATAATCATATAATATGCAGAACTGTGTGGGAGAGAGTGTGGTCTACAACGTGAACTGTGGCCCATGCTTAATGGCAAAGCCCCAGGATGTGTTTATCAATTGCAATTAATGTGCCACACTAATGAAGTATGTTTATGTGGGAGGGTGTGGGAGGTGTAGGAGGTGGGGCTTATGGGAATCCCTATATTTTTTGTGTAACATTTATGTAACCTAAGTATCTTTTAAAAAAATAAAAAATAAAAAAAAATAAAAATTCTACGTGATGGTTAAAAAATGTGTCTGCTATAATCATTATTTTATTTGTCCACAATTGATGCAAAGAGAAAATTGTTTGCTTTATACTAACTCCACAGGTATCTTAAGGAATTGAAATACTGGTTGAGTTAATTATAACAAGATCAAAGAAGTCTTAGCTGGTGGGTTAAATATTCATGGTTGGTAAAGAAATTCAAATTAAATTTCCTTAAAATAGGGATGCGGCTGTGGCTCAATCAGTGGGGCTCCCGTTTACCATATGGGAGGCCCCGGGTTCGGTTCCCGGGGCCTCCTGGTGAAGGCAAGCCCGCCGGCACGGCGTGGTTAGCTGACCCAGCGAGCACAAGCAGCAAGGGGGGGATAAATGAATAAATAAATAAAATCTTTAAAAAAAAAAAAAATTTTCCTTAAAATATATATACAATGAATAAATTCACTTTTATATCCTAAACGATTAGGTACATAGTTTCAAGGTTATAAGTGAGCAAAAATAAGAAACAAGAGAGTTTCTGACAAACTATTCAATTGTATAATGCCAAAGTATGGAATAAGAATAAATATGGCAAGATAGGCCCTTCATCCCAACCTGATTATTGTATATTCTTAGTGTCTTCATGATATCTGACATGTGAATATTTCCCAGCTTTTACCCTTATCTTTATTACAAATTATAATGGTTTGTTCTGTTTTGTACTATTTTTCCCTTCTTTCAAAGTTCTTTAATAAAATGCTAATTGTAATTTGTGGCCTCTAATTTAAATTCTAACTGTAGCCAGAACCGAATTTTTTTTTTAATTGGGGCATCTTGATTCTGGTTATGCTCGTGAGCCCTGTTTGTGCTCAGTATCCTGTGCCTTGCAAGCAACGATGCCATGAGTCTGACTTCCAATTCCAGCATAAGAGCTGAATGCTGGTTACCGTTGTTGTTCTTGGTTCTCTAGCTTAGAAAAGATTTTATGTTAAAGATCATCGTAACAAAGCTATGGTAGACCTTCACTTCCAGAAAGACAACCCCAAGGTAGTACATATTTTGACATGGAGGATTTGGGAGATAAAGCTGTGTACTGCCATTGTTGGTGATCCAAAAAGTTCCCACTCTGTGATGGCTCACACAGAACACAATGAAGAGACTGGAGACAATGTGGGACCTCTGATCATCAAGAAAAAAGAAACTTAAATGGACATTTTGATGCTGCAAACTAGCTTGTCATAATGTTACCTGATTGTTTAATTAGAATGAATATCACCTCTGACTAATTCACATCCCCTAGGTTCTAGATGTGGTATAATGAAAATTGCAGCTTTCACATTCATAACATTTGCCTTACTTGTTGAAACATCGTAGTGCACATTTGTTTAAACAAAGCAAACAAACAAAAAACAAAAAAAGGAAAAACCAACCTCATGGCCTATGGGTTATTCTGGTCTTGTAAGGAGCCATTTTAATTTAAATTTAAAATAAAGACATTAGAATATAGTTGTATGTCGAAGTTAACCTATTAAATTATTCTCAAAATCATGTATATGCAGATTGTATGTGTAAGTTTCAAAGAGAAATTATCACCTCTTCATATTACTTAGTTAACCTAGAAAGTAAATTGGTTGTGATTAAACTACATTAATTTCTTAATACAATCTGGGGAGGGGGGAGTTGGGACATAAAATTTAAAAATTCTACATCAGTAAGGTTCACAATTTACTATCCAATACAAAATGGGTAATAAAACCCTCAGGTCTGAGGTACTGTGAAGATGGTGTGCAGGCAGGAGAAGGAGACATAAGGGTTTTAATTCCCCCAACTAACACCCAGCTAGGCTTTGTTGGCAATACTGAGTTTCACTACCAAAGGACACAATTCCTCACTGGTGGCCCTACTCTACAACTATAGCTCTCACAGGATTCCAGAAATCTCTCCTTTCCTTGCTCCTTCAGGGCAAGGATGATAATGATTTCTTGCTGTTAACAGTTCCAGGGTTCTTCACTATTCCTTGCTGGTTCCTTAACCCTGTCTTCTTTTTCATAGTTTTCATTAAATAATCTTTCTGTGCCATCTCTTTCTTGCCAGAATCCTGATTGATACAATTATAGGATATAGAAGTAGTCTCAGAAAACAGTCCTCAAAATTGCTTTCTGAGATGGAATTCCATATTTTCAGATGACATGATCCTATATAGAGAAAACCCTGATATATCCACAACAAAGCTACTAGAGATTAAAAAAAACTCAGCAAAGTGGCAGGGTACAAGATCAACATGGAAAATTTTATAGTGTTTCTACATACTAGTGTGACAGTTTGATATTATTTTATGAACCCCAAAAAGAAAAATGTATTTTTGAACTAATCCATTTCTATGGGTGTGGGGCCCCTTTGATTGGAATATGTCTGTGAGGTGTGATTCAAGTTGGGTCTCCACCCTCTTACTGGAGCTTTATATAAATCGAAACACAGAGACACACAGAGAAAGGGAGCTGCTATTTTTTACCCTGCTGTGTGAGAGAGGGCTCGATTAATTGCTAGCAGTCAAAGCTTAAGCAGGAAACCCTCAAGAGGCTGGGTCTATGGAGCAGCAGACTGAAGAGACAGGCCTTATGCATGATAGCCCGCAGCTGAACTCAAGAAAGTGGAGCAGTCAAGTGGGAAAGTGGGAGGCCCCGGAAAGAGACAAGCCCTATGCCTCTTGGCAATGGTAGATTCTGGAAGGGAAGGCAGGGACCAAGGCAGAGATTGGTCACCATCTTCACCATGTGGCGGGATACTAGGATCAACAGTAGCTGACTTTGGTGAGAAAGTATCTCTTATGATGCTTTGATTTGGACATTTCACAGCCTCGGAACTATAAGCTTTTATCCCAAATAAAATTCCCATTATAAAAGCCAATCCATTTCTGGCACTTTGATTCAGCAACCCTGGGGCAAACTAAGACAACTAGTTATACTAATAATAAGCTATCTGAAGAGGAAATCAAGGGGAAAATAATCTAGAAATAAATATAACCAAGGATGTAAAGGCTTGTACCATAAACCAAAAAACGTTGCTAAAATAAATCAGACCTAAGTAAGTGAAAAGATATTTTCTGTCCATGAACTAGAAGACTAATTGTTAAGATGTCAGTTCTACCCAAAGCAATGTACAGATTCAACACAATCCCAATCAAAATTCCAACAGCCTTCTTTGCAGAAATGGAAGAGCCAATCATCAAATTAAATAGAAGTGTAGGGGACACAAAATAGCCAAAACCATCTTGAAAAAGAAAAATGAAGTTGGAGGACCCACCTGTCCCAATTTTAAAACGTATTACAAAGCTACAATGATTAAAGCTGCATGGTACTGGCATAACGGCAGACATAAAGACTAATGGAATTGAATTGAGAGTTCAGAATTAAACCTTTACATTTATGGCCAGTTGATTTTGGACAAAGGTGCCAGGTCCACTTAATTGGGAAAGAATAGTCTCTTCAACAAATGATGCTGGGAGAATTGGAAATACATATGCAAAGGAGTGAAGGTGGACCCCTACCTCACACCAATACAAAAATTAACTCAAAATGGACCAAAGACCTAAATATAAGAACCCAAACTACAAAACTCCTTGAAGAAAACATAGGGAAGCATCTTCAGGACCTTGTGTTAGGTAATGGTTTCTTAGACATTACACAAGCAACAGAAGAAAAAAATAGATAAGTGGGACTTAATCAAAAAGAAAAACTTTGTGCATCAAAGGACTTCATCATGAAAGTAAAAAGACAACCTAGAGATTGGAGAACATATTTGGAAAACACATACCCAATAAAGGTATAATATCCAGAATATATAAATATTCAATTTAAAATGGCAAAAGACTTAAATAAACGTTTCTCCAAAGAAAATATAAAATTTCATGTGCCAGAAAGCACACGAAAAGATGCCCAACATCATTATTCATTAGGGAAATGCAAATCAAAACCACAGTGAGATACCATTACATGTCACTATAATGGGTACTATTAAAAACAAACAGAAAATAACAAGTGTTAGAGAAGATGTGGAGAAATAGAAACACTCACTCATTGTTGGTGGAAATTTAAAATGGTACAGTCACTGTGGGAAACAGTTTGGTGATTTCTCAGAAAGTTAAATATAAAATTACTATATGACCCGGCAATCTCACTTCTAAGTATACACCCAAAAAAATTGAAAGCAGGGACCTGAACAGATATTTACATACCAATGTTCATAGTGGAATTATTCACAATTGCCAAAAGTTGGAAGCAGTCCAAGTGTCCATCAATAGATGAATAGATAAATAAATTGTGGTATATACATGCAATAGAATATTCAGCCATAAAAAGAAATGAAGTTAGAGACATGCAACAGTATGGATGAACCTTGAGTACATCATGTTGAGTAAAATAAGCCAGACACAAAAGGACAAATATTGTATGATTTCACTGATATGAAATAATTAGGATAAGCAAATTCATAGAATCTGAAACTAGAATATGGGTTATCAGGGGCCAGTGTGAGGTAGGGAATGGGGAGTTAATGCTTAATTGGTACAGAAGCTCTGTTTGGGGTGCTGGAAGAGTTTTGGAAATGGATGGTGGTAATGGCAGTATAGCATTGTGAATGTAATTAACAGTACTGAATTATATATTTGAATGTGGTTAAGAGGGGAAATTTTTAGATTTTATGTATGTTACTAGAATAAAATTCCTTTTTAAAAACCTTAGGACTGTACAACACAAAATGAACCCTAATGTAAACTATGGCTTATAGTTAATAGTACAATGATAATATTTTAACAAATTTTAACAAAGGTAGCATACTAATGCAAAGTGTTAATAATGGAGAAAACTGTCTTGTGGGGGTGGGGTGGGTATATGGGAACTGTATTTTCTGCATGATTTTCCTGTAAAGTTCTAACTTCTCTAGTTAAAAAAATAATAATAAATGAGGATATAAATGGTGATTTGTAGCAATAGTTGGCCTGGTAGGCTCATTTTCTCTATAATAATAATATTTCATATGTTTCAATATAGTTTTTTAGTTTTCACATTATACATTTAATATTGCCTAAGACTGCATAGCTACTAAGTGGCAAATCTAGACTTAAGACTTGGGTCTCCTGTCTCAAGACTTCAGAGCTTCAGTGCTTTCTTGATAATTCAAACCTCCAGTATTTTACTGGTTTATTGAAGAGTCTCAATGCATTGGAGTCATAAACATGAATATCTAAATATATGTCTTGTAGTTGTTCTTGCCCTTTTTAATGACTAAACTGTTAACAACTAAACTGTCAACAAGAAAATAGTTATTGCATTCCTACTCCCTGCAATCACTGTTCTAGGCACTGTAGGTTTAAACATGAGCTCATCTGTGCCATAAAGGAACTTAAACTCATATAGGAGAAATAAGCCAAGTACCCCCGATGCTAGCTAAGGTCACCCTGTACCTTAAAATTTAAACAACATTGGCTAATTCTCTCTTTCCTGAATTCAGCAGGTAGGTCAATCTTTTCACTAAAGTGTTCTCTGTATACCAGAGACAGAAGTTTTTATTGCTACTAAAGGTTCTAAGTTACTTGCTTTCCCTAAACCTGTAATTTATTCTAATCTCATATCTCCGGAATGTTCTCTTGTCTTTGTCCTTCACTAACCATCATAACTAATTCAGCCTTTTCCCCTTGATTTCTCTCAAAACCACTAACACAAGGCACTTATGTATAAAACACTTTTCTGATGGTTTGAGGTATAAACTCAGAAGTTCAAATAACTTTCAATTCTCACCATGACATGTATCTTACATTGATGCTCTATGAAATTCAAGCCTGATAAGTTCTCAGAAAACTACATCTAAGCCTATCATAAATAAGCTGAAAACCAAAGATAAACACACACACACACACAAACAGGCAGAGGTAAAAAAGACATTTTGTCTTCAGAAGAATACAGTAGTTCCATAGCCACATAAATTTCAGGTCCAAATACATTCACTGGTAATTTCTGTCAACAATTTTTGAAAGAAATAATACTAACATTACACAAATTCTTCCAGTGAATAGAAAGAACACTTGTATGTGGCCAGTACAACCTTGATACCAAAACCTGATAAGAACATTACAAAGAAATAAAATTATAGGTCGATTGCATGAACAAATATGTATTTTTTTAAATCCCAGATAAAGCACTAACAAATCAATTTCAGTGATATGTGAAAAAAAATAATACATCATGAATAAGAGTGATTTATTCCATGAAGGCAAGGTTGGCAGAACATTTAAAATAAACATTTAATTATTTTGATAAAAGTTATTATTTTAAAAAGTTAATAAACTACTCATAGAAGGGAGTGTTCTTAATCTGATGTGCAGTATATATTTAAAAAAAACCTATAATGAATTTCACATTAAATGGTAAGTCATTGAAAACTTTCCTCTTCAGATGAGAATTGAGACAACAATGCCCACTATTATCATTTTATCACCATTGTTCTTAAGGTCCTAGCCAGCACAATAAAGTTTTTAAAAGGCTATAAAGAGGGGTCAGATGTAGCTCAAGTGGTTGGGCATTCATCTCCCATATGGAGGGACCTGGGTTCGATCCCCGGGACCTCCCGGTTAAAAAAAAAAAAAAAAACCACTTAAAAAAAAAAGGCTATAAAGATAACATCATTGTAAATGTAGAAAAGCAAATGAGTCAATAAAGAAACTATTAGAATTAATAAGTGCATTTAGGAAAGTCACTCAATTCAAGATTAACATTAAAAAGTACTTGTATTTTTTATACACTAGGAACAAAAATTAGGGAAAAAAAGGAAAAAAGAAATAAACACCATTTATGTGAGCATGAGAATATCTCAACTACTGAAAATAAATCTAATGAAAGATGTTTAAGACTCCTACACAGAAATTTCAAAGCATTTCTGAGAGAAATTTTAAAAGGCATATATAAGGAGGGATATACTATATTCGTGGACTGGAAATTCTCATATTTTTAAGTGGTCAGTTATTCCCAAATGGAAATATAGATTTGATGCAACCTTAGTCAAGATCACAGCAGGGATTTTAGGGGGGAAAAGTTGACAAACTGAATCTCAAGTTTATATTGAAAATGCAAAATTCCAAAATTAACTAAGATAATCTTGTCTTTTTACTTTCTTATCCTAACAGGTATTAAGAATTAATATACAAGTCTTTTCATATGCTGTTGGATTTGATATGTAAGTATTTTGTTGAGAATTTTTGCATCTATGAGCTGTAATTTTATTTTCTTGTAGTGTCTTTATCTAGCTTTGGTATTAGGGTGATGTTGACTTCATAAATTGTTTTGGGTAATTTTCCCTCTTCAATATTTTGGAAGAGTTTAAACAGGATTGGTATTAATTCTTTTTGAAATACTTGGTAGAATTCACCTGTGAAGCCATCTGGTCCTGGACTGTTCTTTGCTGGGAGATTTTTGATCAATCTCTTTAAATGTGATTGATTTGTTAAGTTTTGTATTTCTTGTAGCATCAGTGTAGGTTGTTTGTGCATTTCTAGGAATTTATCTGTTTCATCTAGGCTGTCGAGTTTGTTGGCACACAGTTTCTCATAATATCCTCTTATGATCCTTTTTATTTCTGTAGGGTTAGTCCTAACTTCCATCCTTTCACTTCTGATTGTATTTATTTTCATCTTCCTTCTTCTTTTCTTTGTTAGTCTAGCTAGGGGTCTAGTCTCAAATAACCAGCTTTTGGTTTTGTTGATTTTCTCTATTGTTTTTTTCGTTGTTGTTCTCAATTTCATTTATTTCTGCTCTAACTTTATTATTTCTTTCTTTCTGCTTGCTTTGGGAATGGTTTGCTGTTCTTTTTCTAGTTTCTCCAGTTGTCCAGTTAGATCTTTGATTTTAGCTCTTTCTTCTTTTTTAATATAGATATTTAAGACTATAAATCTCCCTCTCTAGACTGCCTTTGCTGTATCCCATAAGTTTTGATACGTTGTGTTCTCATTTTCATTTGTCTCAATATATTTACTGATTTCACTTGCAATTTCTTCTTTGACCCACTGGTTATTTAGAAGTACGTTGTTTATATTACAAAGCTACAGTTGTCAAAACAGCATGGTACTGGCATAAAGATAGACATATCGATCAGTGGAATAGAATTGAGAATCCAGAAATAAACCCTCACCTATTCAGTCAACTGGTTTTTGACAAATTTACCAAGCCCACGCTGATGGGAAAAAACAGTTTGTTCAACAAATGGTGTTGGGAGAACTGGATATCTATAACCAAAAGAATGAAAGAGGACCCCTATCTCACCCCCTATACAAGAATCAACTCAAAATGGATCAAAGATCTAAATATAAAAACCAGGACCATAAAACTACTAGAAGAAAATGGAGGGAAACATCTTCAAGACCTTGTAGTAGGTGGTGGTTTCTTGGACTTCACACCCAAAGCA
>JAKSZT010053843.1:6248611-6268698 GCA_026826555.1 Tolypeutes matacus | reverse complement strand
TTTATTTATTCATTTATCCCCCCCTTGCTGCTTGTGCTCGCTGGGTCCGTGCGGGCGGGCTTGCCTTCACCAGGAGGCCCCAGGAACCGAACCTGGAGCCTCCCATATGGCAAATGGGAGCCCTACCGATTGAGCCACGGCCGCTTCCCTCTGATAAGGGTTTAATATCCAGGATATATAAAGAGATGTTACAGCTCAACAATAAAAAGACAAATGACCCAATTAAAAAATGGGCCAAAGACTTGAATAGACATTTCTCCGAAGAAGAAATACAAATGGCAAAAAAACACATGAAGAAATGCTCAACATCACTCATGATTAGGGAAATGCAAATCAAAACTACAATGAGATATCATTTCACATCTATCAGAATGGCCACTATTAAAAAGACAGAGAACTACAAGTGCTGGAGGGGATGTGGAGAGATAGGAACACTTCTTCACTGTTGGTGGGAATGCAGGATGGTACAACCACTATGGAGGACTGTTTGGCAGTCCCTAAAGAAGTTGAATATAGACTTGCCACGTGACCCTGCAATACCACTACTGGGTATATACCCAGAAGAACTGAGAGCAGTGACACCAACAGACATCTGCACACCAATGTTCATAACCACATTATTCATCATTGCCAAAAGTTGGAAACAACCCAGGTGTCCATCAACAGATGAATGGATAAACAAACTGTGATCTATTCACACGATGGAATATTATGCAGCTGTAAGAAGAAATGAAGTCATAAAGCATATGGCAACATGGATGAATCTGGAGGACATTATGTTGAGTGAAGCAACCAGACACAAAAAGACAAATACTGTATGAATGCATTACTATGAACCAAATATATTGTGTAATATATTGTTTGATTCACACACACAAAAAAACAAACAAAAAACAAAACAAAAAAAATTTACATGTAGCCATTACATTTAATTGAGAAATGTATATATTTATTCATCTGTGTTTACTTTTTAGTTTTTTATTGCTTATGTTTTCAATTATTAAATGTACAAAATAAAGTTAAAAAAAAAAAAAGAAGTACGTTGTTTAGCCTCCACACATTTGTGAATTTGCCTCCTTCCTATCTATTATTGATTTCTAGTTTCATTCCATTAAAATCTGAAAAGGTGCTTTGTGTAATTTCTATCTTTTTATATTTATTGAGCTCTGCATTGTACTATAACATGTGGTCTATCCTGGAGAAAAATCCATGGGCACTTGAGAAGAATGTATAACCCGTCGAATTTGGTTGCAATGTTAGGTCTAACTCATTTATCATATTGTTCAAGTTCTCTGTTTCCTTGTTGATCTTCTGACTAGTTGTTCTATCTAATTTATACATCACGACCAAGTGGGATTTTTTCCTGGTATGCAAGACTGATTCAACATAAGAAAATCAATCAGCAACATACAACACATTAACAAATTGAAGGAAAAAAAACATATGATCATACTGATCGATGGAGAAAAGGCATTTGACAAAATCCAACATCCTTTCTTGATAAAAAATTCTTTGAAAGATATGAATAGAAGGAAAATTCCTGAATATGATAAAAGGCATATATGAAAAACCCACAGCTTACATCGTACTCAATGGGGAAAGGTTGAAAGTTTTCCTTTTAAGATGGGGAACAAGATAAGGATGTCCACAAACGACCTGATTTTAAAAGTGGGCAAAAGACTTGTATAGACATTTGTCCAAAGAAGAAATACAAATGGCAAAAAAACACATGAAAAAATGTTCATCCACTAGTCATTAGGGAAATGTAAATCAAAACTGCAATGAGATAACATTTCACACCTATCAGAATGTCCACTATCAAAAAGAAACCTACAAGTGTTGGAGAGGATGTGGAGAGATATGAACACTTATTCACTGTCTGTAGGAATGTAGAATGGTACAGCCATTGTGGAGGACTGTTTGGCAGTTCCTAAGGAAGTTGAATATAGATTTGCCACATGACCCTGCAATACCACTACTGCATATATACCCAGAAGAACTGACAGCAGTGAAACGAACAGACGCCTGCACACCAATGTTCATAGCGGCATTATTCATGATCGCCAAAAGTTGGAAACAAACCAGGTGCCCATCAACCGATGAATGGATAAACAAACTGGTGTAGTCGCATGATGGAATATTATGCAGCTATAAGAAGAAATGAAGTCATAAAGCATATGACAACATGGATGAACCTGGAGGATATTATGGAAGGAAATGCTAAATTTCAGTTAGAAATTATTAAAATAAAGATATAATCTTTTCATACCCAAGTTCAAGGAATCCCTGCTCTAAGTGAAAAAAGTATTGATGGGATAGTTATTTAGAAGAGAAGAGTTGTCCAATCCTCTTCACACTGTTAATTGCAGGTCTTTTTATGCTATCGCCAGGGAAGAGGGTGTGCCTGTGGCTTCTTCCTCCTTTCACTATCAAATAGATGGTCTAGCTTGATCATCACAATTTGTAATTAATTCTGAATTAGGACATTTATCCAATAGAATTTTTTCCATTATATATTGCTTGGTCTACTGTCATTTCTTCACTTTATTACCCAAAACAATTTCTCACTGTGGAAAAATATTTCTCTGCTCAACTGCCCTGGCAGCTTTGAGAGCTTTGGGAGTTCTTTCCAATGATGCCTTGACTAATTTAGTTAGTACACAGTTTGACTTGATAAAGCCACATTAGAGCATTTATCAGGTATCCTCAGATGGAACTGGCCAGGGAAAGTAGGATAGGAAAAGATATTTTACCTTTTAACTAGCATATTATACTCTTTCATTAGGATAGAAGCACATTTTTCTTTTTATACAGGGTCTTCCATGGGTGTTCTTTCCTATTGAGCTAATGTTGGCAATCCAACAATAAAGAGAGGATGAGAAGTATATGTATGCAGTTCTTTCCAGTGAAATAAGAGAAAAGTCTTTTGGAGCTTCAGGGAAAATTTTCCTCAATCTTAAAAGGTCAGCCAAGGGTAGGTTGTATCTTCTGCCTTTGATATTGTTGTCTGAGAGTCTGACGCTCAGAGCTGCTATAGCCGTCTTAAAACCATAAAAGGCGATCCTGACGACAGAAGCCAACATGCGGGGTGGCAGTGTAGAAATGGAAAGAATCTGAGTCCTTGATAAAGTAACTTAGTTGCTAAATTAACCAACTTAGATTTATTTTTATGATATATTTGATTAGTGATATAGCAGTTCACATAGGGGTTTCTATCACTTTTAGCTGAAAGAATCTCGCTAAATCAAGATGGAACACTTTGTTTATGAATAATATGAATAATATGACTTGTAAGTATGGCAAGCCTTATGTATTTAAAGATAAGTGATTCATAAATTACTTTTCATGCAAACATGAAAATATGTTCTATTTCTTGTGTACAATAGAAGTAGACATGAAGCATACCCATCATATTTCTTCTACACTTGAAAGCTCAGTAATGTTGTACGTTTACATTTTCCGTTTTTCCATAATGGAGATAATGGAAATGAAGAGAAGAGGTATATTTTCCCAGTAGATTTTCACTGGGAGAAAAGTGAATGATTGAGAGATCTTGATGAGGTCAAGTAAAATGTGTACTAACAGGGAAGAAGAGAGTTTTCAAGTTATTCTAATACCTAACACTAAGCAGTATGTGCCATAAAGGCAGTGCCTGAGTCTGTTATGTTAGAATTCCTTTCCCAGCCCTACATAACCACTAATCTAATTTCATCTTTATAAATTGATTTATATTTACATTTTATATATATGGAATATATAATATGTAGTATTTTGTGTCTAGTTTTTTCACTTAGCATAATGTTTTTTTGTCTGATATTAACATCTTGTAGTATTAACATACATTTGTTCAGCTTCAATGAAAAAACAGTCTTATATATGCAATTTTGCCCATATTTCACATGAGGTTTTACTATGCTATGCAGTTTCATGTTACGTTTTTTAGCTTTCCTTTTAGTAATATACATGACCTTAGAGTTTCCCTTTAAACCACTTTCATACCCATATAATAGTACTGTTAGTTACAAACATTATGTTGGTCTTTGACCTTTTCTATTCATTTCCAAAGATTAACACACATAGTTTTTACCAATTCTGCACAAGTAAACCTTCAGCTTTCCATTCTCTAATTTTCTGGTGACCCATTTTCAAGTTAGTAACTCCATGAGCGAAAGAGTGGCTTGCTGCACTCAACATAAAGTCCTCCAGTTTCATCCGTGTTGTCATATGCTTTACAAACTACATTTCTTCTTACAGCTGCGTAATATTCCATCGTGTGAATACACCACAGTTTGTTTATCCATTCATCGGTTGATGGGCACCTGGTTTGTTTCCAACTTTTGGCAATCATGAATAATACCGCAATGAACATTGGTGTGCAGGCATCTGTTCGTTTCACTGCTCTCAGTTCTTCTGGGTATATATGCAGTAGTGGTATTGTGGGGTCACGTGGCAAATCTATAGTCAACTTCCTTAGGAACTGCCAGTCTTACACAGTGGCTGTACCATTCTACATTCCCACCAACAGTGAATAAACGTTCATATCGCTCCATGTCCTCTCCAATACTTGTAGTTCTCTGTCTTTTTGATAGTCGCCATTCTGATAGGTATGAAATGATATCTCATAGTTTTGATTTACATTTCCCTAATTGCTAGTGATGTTGAACATTTTTTCATGTGGTTTTTTTTTTTTTTTGCCATTTGTATTTCTTCTATGGACAAATGTCTATTCAAGTCTTTTGCCCGTTTTTTAGTAGTTTTGATTTACATTTCCCTAATCGCTAGTGATGTTGAACATTTTTTCTTTTTCTTTCTTTTTTTTTTTTTTGTCATTTGTATTTCTTCTATGGACAAATGTCTATTCAAGTCTTTTGCCCATTTTTAAATTAGTTCATTTGTTTTTTTATCGTTGTAGTATAACTTTATATGTAATGGATATTAAACCCTTATTGGACATGTGATTTCCAAATATTTTCTCCCATTAGTCAGCTGCCTTTTCACCCTTTTGACAAAGTCCTGTGAGGTGCAAAAGTGTTTAATTTTGAGGAGATCCCATTTATCTATTTTTTCTTTTGTTGCGCGTGCTTTGGGTGTAAGGTCCAAGAAACCACTACCTATCACAAGGTCTTTAAGATGTTTCCCTACATTTTCTTCTAGTAGTTTTATGGTCCTGGCTTTTATATTTAGGTCTTTGATCCATTTTGAATTGATTCTTGTATAGGGAATGACATAGGGTCCTCTTTCATTCTTTTGGTTATGGACATCCAATTCTTCCAGCACCATTTGTTGAAGAGATTGTTTTGTCCCGTCAACATGGACTTGGTAGGTTTGTCAAAAACTAGTTGTCCGTAGAGGTGAGGGCTTATTTCTGGACTCTCAATTCTATTCCACTGATCAGTGTATCTATCTTTATGCCAGTGCCATGCTGTTGGTTTTTTTTTTTTTTTAAGATTTATTTATTTATCCACCCCCCCCCCCCCCGTTGTTTTTTTGCGCTCACTGTCTGCTCTCTGTGTCCGTTCGCTGTATGTTCTTCTGTGTCTGCTTGTCTTCTCCCCAGGCAGCACCGGGAACTGATCCCAGGATCTTCCAAAGTGGAAAGAGGCTGCTCAATCTCTTGTGCCACCTCAGCAGCTTGGTCTGCTGTGTCTCTCGTTGTCTCTCTTCATGTCTCTTTTTGTTGAGTCATCTTGCTGCGCCAGCTCTCTGTGCAAGCCAGCACTCTTTGCGGGCCAGCACTCCTGTGCAGGTCAGCACTCTGCGTGGGCCAGCTCTCCACTCAGGCCAGCTCACCGCACAGGCCAACTTGCTTTTTCACCAAGAGGCCCTGGGAAGTGAACCCTGGACCTGCCATGTGGTAGACAGGAGCCCAATTGCTTGAGCCACATCTACTTCCCAGTGCCATGCTGTTTTGACCACTGTAGATTTGTAATATGTTTCAAGGTCAGGCAGTGAAATTCCTCCCACGTTGCTCCTCTTTTTTAGAATGCTTTTGGCTATTCAGATGCACTAGCTAGAACTTCTAGTACAATGTTGAATAACAATGGTGACAGTGGGCATCCTTGTCTTGGTCCCAACTTTAGAAGGTTAGTTTTCAACCTTTCCCCATTGAGTACGATGTTGGCTGTGGGTTTTTCATATATGCCTTTTATCATATTCAGGAATTTTCCTCCTATTCCTGTCTTTTGAAGTGTTTTTATGAAGAAAGGATGCTGGATTTTGTTGAATGCCTTTTCTGCTTCGATGGAGATGATCGTGTGATTTTTTTCCTTCAATTTGTTATTGTGGTGTATTACATTCATTGATTTTCCTATGTTGAACCAGCTTTGCATACCAGGAATAAATCCCATTTGGTCATGATGTATAAGTCTTTTGATATGCTTTTAGATTCTATTTGCAAGTATGTTGTTGAGAATTTTTGCATCTATGTTCATTAGAAAGATTGGTCTGTAATTTTATTTTCTGGTAGTGTCTTTATCTGGCTTTAGTATTAGGGTGATGTTGCTTCATAAAATGTTTTGGGTAATTTTCCCTCTTCAATTTTTTGGAAGAGTATAAACAGGATTGGTATTAATTCTTTTCAAAATGCTTGGTAGAATTCACCTGTGAAGCTCTCTGGCCTGGATTTTCTTTGTTGAGAGATTTTTGATGACTGATTTAATCTCTTTAAATGTGATTGGTTTGTTAAGTTCTTGTATTTTTTTTGTAGCATAAGTGTAGGTTGTTTGTGCATTTCTAGGAATTTATCCGTTTCATCTAGGTTGTCTAGTTTGTTGACATACGTTTCTCATATTATCCTCTTATGAATCTTTTTCTTTCTGTAGGGTCAGCTGTAACTTCCATCCTTTCATTTCTGATTGTATTTATTTGTATCTTCTCTTTTTTTTTTCCTTGTTAGTCTAGCCGGGGGTTTGTCAATTTTATTGATCTTCTCAAAAAACAAGCTTTTGGTTTTGTTGATTTTCTCTATTGTTTTTTTGTTGTTGTTGTTTTCTCAAATTCATTTATTTCTTCTCTAATCTTTATTATTTCTTTCCTTCTGCTTGCTTTGGGAATGGTTTGCTGTTCTTTTTCTAGTTTCTCCAATTGTTCAGTTAGATCTTTGATTTTAGCTCTTTCTTCTTTTTTAATATAGATGTTTAGGGCTATAAATCTCCCTCTCTAGACTGCCTTTGCTGTAACCCATAAGTTTTGATACATTGTGTTCTCATTTTCATTTGTCTCAATATATTTACTGATTTCACTTGCAATTTCTTCTTTAACCCACCGAATATTTAGGAGTGTGTTGTTCAGTCTCCACACATTTGCAAATTTACTTTTTTCCGGTCTGTTATTGATTTCTAGTTTCATTCCATTATGATCTGAGAAGGTGCTTTGTATAATTTCAATCTTTTTATATTTATTAAGAGCTGTATTGTGACCTAACATGTGGTCTCTCCTGGAGAAAAATCCATGGGCACTTGAGAAGAATGTATAATCTGCTGAGTTTGGATGCAGTGTTCTGTATATGTCTGTTAGGTCTAACTTGTTTATCATATTGTTCAAGTTCTCTGTTTCCTTGTTGATCTTCTGTCTAGTTGTTCTATCTAATGATGTGAGAGGGGTGTTGAAGTCCCCAACGATTATTGTAGAAATGTCTGTTTCTCCCTTCAGTTTTGCCAGAGTTTGTCTCATATATTTTGGGGCACCCTGGTTAGGTGCATAGATATTTATGACTGTTATATCTTCCTGGAGGATTGTCCCTTTTATTAATATATAATGGCCTTCCATATCTCTTATCACTTTTTTGCATTTGAAGTCTGTTTTGTCTGATATTAGTATAGCTACCCCTACTCTTTTCTGTTTACTATTCGCATGAAGTATCTTTTTCCAACCTTTTACTTTCAGCCGGTTTGTATCCTTGGGTCTGAGGTGAGTTTCTTGTAAGCAGCATATGGATGGCTTATGTTTTTTTATCCATTCTGTCAGCCTATATCTTTTGGTTGGGGAATTTAATCCATTCACATTCAATGATATTACTGAAAATGCACTATTTATTTCCTCCATTTTATTCTTTGGTTTTCATATGTCATCTTATTTTTGTCTCTCTTTTTACTCTTTTGGTTATCCTTTCTGCTTTTCTTTCTTCTATACTCTCCTCCAAGCCTCTCTCTCCTGTCTTTTTCTTTCAGGTTCTAAGGCTTCCTTTAATATTTCCTGCAAAGGTGGATTCTTTTTTGCAAACTCTCTTAGTTTTTGTTTGTTTGTGAATACTTTATATTCACCTTCATATTTGAAGGACAGTTTTGCTGGATAAAGAATTCTTGGCTGGCAGTTTTTCTCTTTCAGTTTCCTAATTGTATCGTACCACTGTCTTCTCGCCTCCATGGTTTCTGAAGAGAAATCTGCACTAAGTCTTACGGACGTCCTTTGTACGTGATCATTTGCTTCTCTCTTGCTGCTCTGAGAATTTTCTCTTTATCTTTTACATTTGACATTCTGAATAATACGTGTCTTGGCATAGGTCTATTTGGGTTTATTCTCATTGGGCTATGGTGTGCTTCTTGGACATGGAAGTTCATTTCTTTCGTGAGAGTTGGGAAATTTTCAGCTATTATTTCCTCAAATACTCTTTCTGTCCCTTTTCCTTTCTCTTCCCCTTCTGGAACTCTCATGACACATATGTTCTTGTGTTTTGTGTTGTCATTCAACTCTCTGAGCCCCTGCTCAATTTTTTCCATTCTTTTCTCTCTCTGTTCTTTTCTCTCTTCAATTTTAGCTGCTCTGTCTTCGGTATCACTTATTCTTTCTTCTATCATTTCGAGTCTGCTGCTGTATGCCTCAAATGTATTTTTGACCTCACCTATTGTGTCTTTCATTCCCATGAACTCCATTATTTTTCTGTTCATGATTTCAAATTCTTCTTTGCGTTTGTTCAATGACTTCTTGATGTCATTTATCTCTTTAACTATATTCTCTTTCATCTCATTAATTTGATTTTGGAAATTTGTGCTCCTCTCACTGATTAGTTCTCTCAAATTCTGCATATCTTCTGGGACTTTGCTGTATTTCTTTTCTTGAGCCATGTCTTCTATTTTCTTAGTATGGCTTATAATTTTTTGCTGGTGCTTAGGCATCTGGTTAGTTTGTATTTTACTTAGATGCTCTATCCCTTTCTCTTTTATGGGGTTTTAGTGGCAGGAGTCTGTGAGTTACGACAACTCTTTGATTTTTGGCTCAACCTTGATTGTTAGGATTGTTCTGCTGGTTGCTCAAAACTGGGCACTGGACCCAGTAATTGGTTGTAGAGTCGTTTCCTAGGGCCTTGGGCAGGGAGGCTATAGAGGCCAGGAAAAGACTCTCTTACTTATTAATTTTCTTATGTGCACTTCCTTGGTCTGCCAGGAGATGGCTTTTTTTGGCAGCTCTCAATTCAGTGCCTGGTCGGAGAGTATTTGTTGTGACACAGGCCAGATCAATGTGATAGAGCTTCCTGTCTGGGGCTAAGAGCCCTGTGATTCAAACTTTCTGAGATAGTTCTCCAGACTTCTCGTAGTGCCCCCCTTTTCCCAGCTAGGAAATATTTCCACTCCCTTCTGAAACCTCAACAATCAGTCCCTGTTAGTAGCGGAGGAGATTGGGAGGTTTGTATATCTTTAGCCCCTTGCAGCCTCCAAGGCAAAAATGGCGCAGCCCCACCCGGCCTGGAAGTGCTCTCAGGACAGGGCAGACCAAACCTGGGACTCAAAAGCAAGGTCAGCCCCACGCCCCACCCGGCCTGGAAGTGCTCTCGGGACAGGGCAGACCAAACTTGGGAGTCAAAAGCAAGGTCAGCCCCAGGCTCTCTCTCCCCTCCCCTGTGGAGTCCTCAACAATTAGTCCAGGCTAGAAGAGAGGGAGGTTGCGAGAGTCGGATTTCTCCAGTCCTTCCTAGTCTCCCAGGGCAAACCACGGTGTGGAAGGGACCGTGGGGCTCTGCAGCTCAAATTTACCGGTCAGAACCTGAGTCAGCCTAAGGCTGTGTCCCTCTCTCTCCCCTTTCCGGGAGTGGTAGATCCCTGGAGCCCCCTTTGTCTGTGGTCGCAGGCCCAGAGGCCTGAGAATTCTGAAGAGTGTGGGGGAGGGTGCCAGCAGCAGCAGAAGCTGCTACTTCCAACTGATGATTCTGTTGTCGTGATTTCCCTCTTCTGTCCCTCTCTCCTCTGGGTAGTGTGCAGCCTTCACCTGCTGTCCTAAACCCTAGAAGATCTTTTTTCGGGGCCGTTTCAGCTTGTCCTCTAGCTATTTTTCTGGAGAAGAGATTCCCATGTCTTACTAGTCTGCCATCTTTCCCCTTAATTTTTATCCATAGCACTTATCACCATCTATATATTATATATGTTTTAATTATTTTTTTCTGACTGTATCTCCTTACTACAATGTAAATTCTATCATGGTAGGATTTTTTTTTTTTTTTTTTAAAGATTTTATTTATTTATTCATTTATCGCCCTCTTGCTGCTTGTGCTCGTTGGGTCAGCTAACCACGCCATGCGGGCGGGCTTGCCTTCACCAGGAGGCCCCGGGAACCGAACCCGGGGCCTCCCATATGGTAAACGGGAGCCCTACTGATTGAGCCACAGCCGCTTCCCAGATGGTAGGAATTTTTGTATGTTTTGTCCACTCCTGTATCCCCAGCAGCCAGAATAGTGCTTTGTAGATAGTTAATACTCATTCATTCAAATACTTGTTGAAAGAGGGAAGAAGGGAAGAAGAAAGGAAGGAAAGAAAAAAGATTGTTTTTTTCCAATGGCTCTCCAGAAAGACTGAATTAAATTAAAATTTCATCAGCAGTGTGATAATGTAACTGTTCATCTAACATCCCTGGCATAAGTGAACTTTATTAATTTTCTCTTTAGTTAATTTAATATAGATATAAGTTTACTTTAATGCCTTTTGAATTATGAAAAACAGCTTATATAAAATGTGTGTGAAAACATTACTCTACATTTTCTCATGGTTTTTAAAAATATTTTAATCACTTATATAGATATTCCTAAATAATACATTATTTAATTTTGAATGTTTAAAGCTTTATATACATGAAATCATACTGAGTTTTATTTTACAAGTTGCTTCTTTGGTTCAATATCTGTTTTTTAAAATTCTTATTATTTTAAATGATATCAAACTTACAAAAAAATTGCAAAATTATTTCAAGAAACTTTCATATACCCTTCACCCAGATTCACTAATCATTAATGTTTTGCCATATTTATTTCATCAATCCTACTTTCTTTAATATATGTGTGTATGTGTGTGTGTGTGTGTATATATATATATATATACACACATCATTCCCTTTTACCTTAAGAACCAACATTGTTTTAGGTAACTATAGTATAATTATCAAAATTGATGAATTTAATATATATACAATAGTATTATTTAATCCACATTCTATATTCAAATTTCACCAATTAGTATCTAAAGCAGAATCACAGACTGCATTTAATTGTCACATCTTAGTCTTCTTTAATATGAACCAATTCTTCAGGCTTCATCTTTCATGTCATTGATTTAAAGAGTTCAAGTCAATTATTTGGTAGAGTGTCAGGTTTAGATTCATATTACACTTTTTTTCAGAAATATACCAATGGGATATTGTATCCTTCTCAGTTTATCACTTCAGGAGGCAGATGATGTTGGGTTGTCCCTATATTGCTAATATTAACTTTGTTTACTTAGTTAAGGTGGTGAATACTAGGTTTCTGCACTGCAAATTTACTATGTAATTAATAAATAATTTGTGGGTAGATATTTTGAAAATGTAACTCTCATGTTCCTCATAAAATTTGCACTACTAGTTTTAGCACCATGCTTAATTAATTATTACTATCATGGCTGCAGTATGGCAAATTTTTGACTCCATTATTCCTTCTAAATTTATTTATAGATATCTTTCTGTAAGGATGAGCTTTCCCTTCCCTCTCAGCTAGCTAGCTAGATATATATCAATCATCAGTATGGACTTGTATATTCTTACTTTATTTATTTGTTTATAATCCATTACTATCATTATTTATGTTGATGCTGAAATTGTCTTAGATTTGGCCAGTGGAAAGCCTCTTTAAGTTGGTTGCTGTGTCCTTTTTACATTTTACCATCTTTTTTGACACAGGAACCTGTTTCAAGTTTATCTTGCATTTTCCCTGCTGTAGCCCTGGAATCAACCATTTCTCCTAGGAACCACAGTTCCTTCAAATGGTAATGAAATTAGAAACCAAGATCTGCATGCTAGATATGCTTTTTTGCTACTAAATGTGGTTGCTTCTAGATCCTTTAAGTGGACAGAACTAGGCAAAAATACACATACACACATATATACACATAAACATCCTATTTCTAAATATATATATTTTAATGGTGAGTTATATTGTGCTTCCAATTCAGTCCAATACCCAGGATTCTTCTTAACCTACCTTTATTCCATATTTTTATCTCCCTACTCCAACACGGAGAACATTGTCAATATATTTACTCATTTCAATGATACACAGAGGTTATTTTAGAATTGCTACACCCGTACCACTGTCAAAGTAAACCTACTTCAGTAAGGTTGAAAAATCAATTGTATTGCTATAAATGTGCAGTGAGCAATACTAAAATGAAATTAAGAAAACAGTCCAATTTACAATAGCATCAAGAAAAACAACTTAGGAATAAAATAAACAAAAAGATGTGCAGGACTTGTACATTGAAAACTACAAAATGTAGTTGAAACAAAGTAAAGAAAATGTGAATAAATGGAAAGGCATCCCATGTTCATGAATCAGAATATTTAATACTATTTAGATGGGAATAGTCCCCAGATTGATCCACAGAGTCAATGCAATTCCTTTGAAAATCCTAGCTGACTTCTTTGAAGAAATTGACAAGCTCATCCTAAAGTTCATGAGGAAACTCAAGTGACCGAGAATAGCCAAAACAATTTTGAAAAAGCACAATGGAAGTTTCTCACTTCTAATTTCAAGACTCACTACAAAGCAAAAGTAGTAGACAGCATGGTACTGGCATAAGATAGATATATAGATCAGTGGAATAGAATTGAGAGTCTAGTAATAAATGCACATATCTATGGTCAATTGATTTCCTCCATATATTTATTAATTTTCCCTTTTTCCATTCATTATTGATTTCCAGCTTCATTCTGTTATGACCAGAGAAAGTGTTTTGTATAATTTCAATCTTTTAAAATTTATTGAGACCTGTCTTGTGGCCCAACATATGGTCTATCCTGGAGAAGGATCCATGAGCACTTGAAAAGAATGTGTATCCTGCTATTTTGGGGTGCAATGCTCTATAAATGTCTGTTAGTACTAGTTCATTTATTATATTATTCAAGTTCTCTGTACCTTTATTTATACTCTGTCCAAATGTCCTACCCAGTACTGAGAGTGGTGTATTGAAGTCTCCAAATATTATTGTAGAGACATCTACTTCTCTTTTCAGTTTTGCCAGTGTGTGTCTCATGTATCTTGGGGCACCCAGGTTAGGTGCATAAATATTTATTATAGTTATTTCTTCCTGATGAATTGCCCTTTTTATTAATATATAATGACCTTCTTCATCCCTTATAAGAGTTGCATTTAAAATCTATTTTGTCCGATATTAGTATCACTACTTGAGCTCTTTTTTTGGTTACTATTTGCTCAGAATATCTTTTTTCCAACCTTTCACTTTTAACCTGGTTGTGTCCTTACAGCTGAGGTGAATCTCTTGTAGACAGCATATAGATGGCCCATATTTTAAAAATCTATCAGTCTGTGTCTTTTTTTTTTTTTTTTTTTGAGGTATCTGGGCTGAGGATTGAACCTGGGATCTCATATGTGGGAAGCCTGTGCCCAACCACTGAGCCACATCAGCTTCCATGAGTTGGTTTTCATTTGTTTTGGTAGTTTGTTTTTTCAGAAGGCACTGGGAACCAAACCTGGGACCTCCCACTTGGGAGGTGGGTGGTCAACTACTTGAGCTACATCCACTTCCTATCAGTCTATGTCTTTTGATTGATCAAAAGACATAGACTGTTAACATTAACATTCAATGTTATTACTTCATTCATTTTTGTCCTTTGGCTTTCTGTTGTTATATCTTACTATTATCTGTCTTTTTACCCTTTAATTTACTCTTCCTAATAACCTTCATTTCTACACTCTTTCTACACTCTTCCCCAAGTATCCTTGTTTTTCCTTTCAGGCTGTAGCACTCCCTTTAATATATCTTGTAATTCTGGTCTTTTGGTAATATACTCTCTCAGTTTTTGTTTGTCTGTGAAGACTTTGAACTCACCCTAATTCTGAAGGACAGTTTTGCCAGATACAGAATTCTTGGCTAGCAGTTTTTCTTTTTCAGTAACTCAATTACATCCTATCACTTTCTTCTTGCCTCCATGGTTTCTGTTGAGAGGTCAACACTTAATTTTATTGAGGTTCCCTTGTATGTAATGATTTGCTTTTCTCTTGCTGCTTTCGGAATCCTCTCTTTATCTTTGTTATTTGTCTTTCTGAATAGCAAGTATTTCAGAGTAGGTCTATTGAGATTTATTCTGTTTAGGCTGAGTTGTCCTTTTTGGATATTGATATTTATGTCTTTCATAAGGGTTGGGATGTTTTTGGTCCTTATTTTGTCAAATATTCTTTCTGTCCGTTTTCCATTCTCTTCTCCTCCTGGGTCACTGATATCACCTATGTTTGTGTCATTCAATTTGCTGAGGCCCTCTCCCATTTTTCCCATTCTTTTCTCTTTCTCTTCTCCTGTCTTTTCCAGTTCAGATGTTCTGTCTTCAAAATCACAATTCTGTCTTTGAGCAATTCAAACCTGCTGTTATGTGCCTCTAATGTATTTTTAATTTTATCCATTGTGTCTTTCATTCCTATGAGCTCTGTTACTTTTCTTTGCAGGCTTTCAAATTATTCTTTATGCTTACCCAGTGACTTCTTAATATCCTTTATATCTTTAGTCATATTTTCTTTAAATTCTTTGAAATCTAATTCTTTGAATTAGGAGAGTTATATGATTATCATTGATTTAGTTGTCTTAAATCTTGTATTTCTTCAGGATATTTGGCCTTTGACTGGGCCATCTCTTCCTGTTTCCTAGTATGGCTTGTAATTTTTTGCTGCTGTTTAGGCATCTGAATATGTTGGTGAATTTACTCTCATGGTCAATTTCCCTCTCTTGCCTAATGTTTTTTTCTACAGCATAAAAAAAATTTTTTTTTCAACTTAATCTAAGTCTTTAAAATTGCCCAGCTTAAGTTATCAAAATTGGTATAGGGACTCACTAATGGGGCCCAGATTTTCTCCCAGGGGGCTTAAGAGAGATCTAAAAGCAATTTTTCTCTGTGCGGTTTTCTGACTGGCCAGCAAATGGTGCTCGTCAGTGAACCTTTCTAAGGAGGTATTTCCTTCAACCTTCGCTTTCCAGTGTTTCTGTTCTGGCCAGAGCTGAGACTCAAAGAGGGCTCTGCTGGCCAAATTCACTGAAGAGAAGCCCTCCGACTCACCCTCCCTCTTCCCTTGTAAAAGCTGACAGGGAGGAAGATGTCTGTTCACCTCTCACTCTCAGCTGCAGTGAACTGGGGGTTTTATGCTGGCTTAATGTCTTAATGTCTTGAGGGTGGGGGATGGAGCCCTTCCCGGCCACCATGGGAGTGTGGTAACTCACGTTTGTTGTTTGTCTCTCTGTCCTTCACCCTCCTTGGGAGCACTGTCCTGGTCTGCTGAATCCCAAAGCAGGGCCCTCAGACAGCTTTTGTTTTTGTGAGAGAGTTGAGCCCTGCCTGCCTACTCCAATGTCATCTTCCTAGAACTCCCATCAATAATTTCAACTGATTTTCAACAAGGATGCCAAGGCCTCCAACAGGGGTAAGAATAGTCTTTTCAACAAGTCGTGCTGGGATAACTGGATATCCACATTTTATTTTATTTATTTATTTATTTATTTATTTATTTATTTATTTTTAAAGATTTTATTTATTTATTCATTTATCCCCCCCTTGCTGCTTGTGCTCGCTGGGTCAGCTAACCACACCATGCGAGCGGGCTTGCCTTCACCAGGAGGCCCCGGGAACCGAACCCGGGGCCTCCCATATGGTAAACGGGAGCCCTACTGATTGAGCCACAGCCGCTTCCCTGGATATCCACATTTTTAAAAATGAACTTGAATAGCTCAGAGCAACTCACAGAAGTTATGATTTACTAAGTGCCAGAGTTTGTTTTAGTTGTCAGGGAGCAGAGATGAATAAAGCACAGTCATACCCTACATCACACTAAATACAAAAATTAATTCAAAATGGAATAAAGCCGTAACTATAAGAGCTAAATATCTAAGATTCTTAGAAGAAAACATAGGAGTAAATCTTCATGACCTTGGGTTTAGTAATGGATTCTTAGATATGACACCAAAAGCACAAGCAACAAAAGAAAAAAATGGATAAATTAGACTTCATTAAATGAAAAACTTTTGTACATTAAAGGGCATTACCAAGAAATGAAAAAACAACCTACATAAAGGAAGAAAATATTTGCAACTCATTTGTTCTAGTTTGGAACTGTATGTATTCCAGAAAAACAGGTTCCTAAAGTTAATCTATTCCTGTGGGTATGGACTCATTTTGAGTAGGAACTTCTCATGACGTTACTTCAGTTAAAGTATGACCCACCTTAATCAGGATGGATCTTAATTCTATTACTGGAGTCCTTTATAAGTGGAATGAATTAAAACATGAGAGAGAGAAAGCCACAGAAGGCAGAAGCTGAAATCAGTGAAACCCAAAAGAGAACCGAGAGACCAGCAAACACCACTCTGTCCCTTGCCATTTGACAGAGGATCACTAGCAGCCTGACTTCAGGAAGAAAGCACCGCCTTGACAATGCCTTGATTTGGACATTTTCCTGGTTTCAAAACCATGAGCATTATTTAACATGATCCATTTTATGGCATTTGCTTTGAGCAACCTAGGAAACTAAAACATCATTTATCTGATAGGAGCTGGTATCCAGAATATCTAAAGAACTCTTACAACAAATAACCCAGTTAAAATGAATAAAGGATCTGAATAATATTTCTCCAGAGAAAATGTACAAATGGCCAATAAGCACATAAAAGATGCTCAATGTCATCAGTTATTAAGGAAATGCAAATTAAAACTACAATGAGATACCAATTCACACTGACTAGGATGGCTATAAAAATAACAAGTATTGATGAGGAAGTAGTTGGAATCCTCATACTTTGATGTTGGGAATGTAAAATGGTGCAGCCACTTGGGAAAACAGTCTGGTGGTCCCTGAAAATGTTAAACTTAGAGTTACCATTTAACCCAGCAATTCCAACCCTAGAAATATACTCAGGAGAAATGAAAGACTATATTTATGCAAAAACGTGTACATGAATATTCATAGCAGCATTATTCATTATAGTCAAAGGTGGAATAACCCAAAAGGTAGAAAAATCAACTGATGAATGGGTAAACAAATTGTGCTACATCCATAAATGGAATGTTACTTGGTCATGAAAAAGAATGAAGTACTGATTCATGCTACAACATGGATGAATCTTGAAAACGTTATGCTAAGTGAAAGGAACTAGACACAAAAGGCCATATATTCTATGATTCCATTTATATGAAATGTCTAGAATGGGCAAATCTATGGAGAAAGAAAGTGGTTGCCTAAGGCTGATGGTGGGAAATGAGGAGGATGGGGGAAATTAGGGTGATAGAAAAGGGTACTGGGTTTCTCTTTGGGGTGATGACATGTTATAAAATTGATTGTGGTAATGGTTACATAACTGTGAATATAATAAAAACCATAAAATTGTATACTTTAAATTGATGAATTGCATAGTATGTGAATTAAATCTCAATAAAGCTGTTACCAAGAGAAAAATAATCTAAGGAGAGTTCAAGATTTTTCGCAGTTCTTTTTGTCTTTAGATTGAGGGTGTAAAATCAAAGTACTGTGCTGTATTTTTTCTCCTGCAGTTTGAAGTATAGTTAATCGCTGTTAGTTGTGGCTTATGTTCAGTTTTAGGGCTTTTTTCCTATCCTTACCCTTGTTAATTTAATTTTTTTTATTAGAGCAATTCTAGATTTACCGAAAAATCATGCAGAAAGTAGAGTTCCTATATAATCCTATCTCACAGGCAATGTTTTCCTTATTAACGTTTTACATTAGTGTGGTACTTTTGTTACAATTGATGAAACAATATCATTATAATTACACTATTAACATTGGCCCACTGTTTACAATACGGTCACTCTTTCTCTTGCATAGTTCTATGGTTTTTTTGTGTGGTAACTTACATACAACCAAAATTTCCTTTTATCTCTCTTTTCAAATATACAATTCAGTAGAGTTAATTATTTTCAAAAATTATGCCTCCATCATCATCATCCTTGCCAAAACTTTTCCATCACTCCAAACAGAAACTCCATACCAATTAAACATTAAGTCCCCATTCGGCTTCTTCACCTGGCCTCTGGTGACCTATAGTCTAGTATTATAATTTGCATATTCCACTTTTTTCATATAAGTAAGATTATATAGTATTTGCCCTTTTGTGTCTGGCTTATTTCACTCAACATGTCTTCAGGGTTCATCTATTAGTATTATTGGAACTTCATCCTTTTTTACAGACAAATAATACAGCATCGTATGTATATACCACATTTTGTTTATCCATTTCTCTATAGAGAGACACTTGGGTTGCTTCCACCTTTTGGCAATTGTGAATAATGCCACTGTGATCATCGTGCAAATATCTGTTTTTGTCCCTGCTTTCAATTATTTTGGATATCTACCTAGAAGTAGATTGCCAGGACATATGGTAATTCTATACTTAACTTTCTGACTATGTTAATTTAATTTTAAAAAGATATTTTAAACATGAAATTAATCCCCAAAGTCAAAGGAATACAGAATGCAAGATTCATTTTTGTTGATGCATGGAATTGTTGTTCATCCTTTATAGCATTTCATTTTATAACTATCACCAATATTTAACCATTCTACAGTTGATAGACATTTGAGGTCTTTCAGATAAATGACATTCTAAACATTCTTGACATGTGTGTTGTTACATATGTACAAGAATTTCTCTAGAGTAAATCTCTCTCTATGTATGCATGTGTATATCCATTTGGTTCCATTTATCTGGCAAACCCTGACCAATACAAAACTGATGTTGTATCCTCAGTGCATTAAATCATATACACAATGTCAGTATGTTCTATTTATTCATGGTGTTGTTAACTTTGATCACTTGGCTAAGGTAGTATCTGCCAGGTTTCTCCACTCTAACGTTACTATTTTTCCCTTTGTAATTAATATCTATCTTGTAGGGAGATACTTTAGACTATGCAAATGCTTACATCCTTTTTCTCAACATAATTTTGTCCACTAATTTTAATATGCATCTGCCTACATTGGTTATTACTATAGTGTTTGCCTTGCAGTAATTTTCTATTTCCATCATTCCTTCTATATTTATTAATTGAAACACTACTATTAGGAAGCTTGGTCTCTTCTCCCCAATTTACTTAATCAATTATTTATTTATAACAATATGGATATTTATTTTATGTCATTGATTACAACCAAGTACTGTCATTATTTCTTCGCCAAAATTGTCACAGTTTTGAATATTTAGAACTCATTCAGATTGGCTTGTGGGTCCTTTTTACATGCCTTCATCATATTTTGAACACTTCTTTACTTTCTGACACCACAAGATGTGTCAGGCTCATCTTGTATTCTCATTGTCTCAGCCCTGTAATCAATAACTTCTACTTTTATTGGAGAATGGTATTTAGATTTGGGCACTAGATATACTCATTGCTACTAGGGTGTCATTGCTTCTAAGCCCTCTCAGAAGAAAAAACTAGGAAATACATGTATGTATACTGTATTAGTTAGCCAGAGGGGTGTTAATGTGAAATACCAAAAATGGGTTGGTTTTTATAAAGGGTATTTATTTGGGGTAGAAGTTCACAGATACCAGGCTATAAAGCGTTGAGTTTCTTCTCTCACCACAGTCCATTGCCACGTGTTAGAGCAAGACAGCTGCCGG
>JAKSZT010053843.1:6221382-6248601 GCA_026826555.1 Tolypeutes matacus | reverse complement strand
TATATTTTTGGAATTCATAATTATATCAAATTCCCCAACGGTTACATATACTAACACATGTACACATATAATATTTGTTTCTACATTTATCCATCTATTTATATGTATGTTTATATGTATATGTATGTGTGTGTGTGTGTGTGTGTGTGTGTGTAAAACCATGCATTCATACTGATACCTCAGATTCCCATTTAGCAGCACAGGGTTCATTCTAATATTCCCCCTTTCCTTATTATAACTTTATTCTCCAACAACAAGAAACCTGGCTCTCATTATGCACCAGACATTTGTTCAATCCTAGTATACAACATAAAGTAATTTCAGAATTGCTAAACTATGTCCTGTGAACAAAAAAATTATGAACTTAAGTACATTCCTCTTGTACAGTTCTTTTTATCTTTAGCCTTAGAGTATACAATCAACATACTGTATTCTAAAGTTCCTTAGGCTAGTTCTTTTCTTCCCAACATCCTTCAGTGTAGCTGTGTTATTCAATGTGTTAGGTTCCATTTTTTTTTTTTACCGTTTGTACTTCCATTTTTAGTACACTCATTTCTTGGTTGAATATTTATTTATTTATTTTGGAGAATATGAAATATTACCATGGTTCTAAGAGACAGCTATACAAAAAAAGTTACACTTAGAGGAGTGTCAATTATCCTTACTATCCTATTTCCATTTTCCCATTGTTTCCACCCTATTCCCACGTATTTCCTATAGGTAACCGATCTCATTGGTTTCTGGTTTATCCTTCCTGTATTTCTTTTTGCAGAAATGAGTAGAAACATGTATTTGTTTTAAACATCCCCTTATTTCTTAGAGATAGGACACACTGTACTTTTTTTCATTTAACAGGGAATTCTGAAAATTAATCCATAGTTCAGAAAGATCTTCCATATTGTTTTTACAGCTGCATGGTGTTCTATTGTATAACTCTACAATAGTGTATTCAACTGCTCTCCTATGTATGGGCATTTAGTTTGTTTCCAGTATTTTGCAGTTACAAACAATGCTGCAATAAATAACCTTATGCATACGTATTTTCATACCATTGGAGGTATTTTTCAGAATAGATTAAGCTAATTGTTATTTTTAAAAATTTTGTTTTCTAGCAATGTCCACTGAGAGGAACAGTGACACTCCAGCTAGCAATGACCACAACTGGCACCCAGACCTTGGTTTCTAAATTCCTTTTCTCAGTAAAAGGAGCCAGAATTTCATGAAGAAATGGCTAATTCTAGTTCTAAGGCAGGGAAAGTACAAGAGAAACCTGAAACATTTTCTTTTCTTTTTTTTTTTTTTTTAAGATTTATTTTCTTTATTGCCCACCCCCCACCCCACCCCCACCCCCTGGTGTTTTGTGCTTGCTGTCTGCTCTCTGTGTGTTCTTCTGTGTCTGTTTGTCTTCTCTTTAGATGGCACCGGGAACCAATCCTGGGACCTTCCAGAGTGGGAGAGAGGCATTCAATCTTTTGCATCACCTCACCTTCCTGGTCTGCTGCATCTCTTATTGTCTCTCTTCTCTGTCTCTTTTTGTTGTGTCATCTTGCTGCACCAGCTCTCCGCATGGGCCTGCACTCCATGCAGGCCAGCACACTGTGCAGGCCAGATTCCCTTTCACCAGGAGGCCCCGAGAATTGAACCCTGGACCTCCTATATGGTAGACGGGAACCCAATTGCTTGAGCCACATCTGTTTTCCTGAAACATTTTCTTATACCAGAAAACAAGAAAGCATTCAAAGACAAATAGGGGCAAGATAAGGACACAAGAGCTGACTTGAAGTGGCTCCCATCAGCCAAATTTAGGACAATATAACCATCAGAAAGAATAAGGATCTTAATAGCTAATAACACAATTTTTTTTTTAGATTCCACAAATCCATAGTGATAAACAAACAAACAAAAGGCAGGGAGGGAATGCCAGCTAATAAATGTAAAATAAGTGATATAATTATAAAAATCACCATTTAAAAATCACTAAGGTAAGACTGATTCAAGCAAGTATATCAATGAGTGCTAAAACCACTGGTGAAGGGTTCTTGGACAGGATATTCACAGAGTCTCAGAGTATCACCCTGCAGATTACTTATAAAGGGAAAGAGATTTTTAACAATTAATTTCTTTTCCAACTATGAATAGTGAATTGTGTTTTTAAACTTTTTTTCTGGAATCTACTGTACTGTTTTTTAAATGAGATCATCTAGAAATTTGAATTGAGAATTATAGTAAAGAAATACAAGAAAAACAGCAGAGTATACTTCTTTTTATTCTATCAACTTCACAAGGGTGAAATAATTTCTCTTTTCCTATATTGCTTCATTATTGATTGAGAATGCAGCTATTGAACACAGCCCCATTTAAAACCATAATGTAAATTTCAGTAACGCTTCACTGTTCACAATTTTGAGGTCACTAGAACCATTAACTGAAATGTGTTTGCATAAGACTTGGCAGTGGTGAGTGAGAGAGTTGGTTTGGGTTTTGGATATGTTGATTTTGAAGTGCCAGTAAGAAAACAAAGTGGAAACAACTTCAAGCAGTTATAAATTCAGCTCAAGCATGATTATTCTCCCTCCTTAAGAGAGCCTAAGATTAGAAGTATAGATTTGGGAATCATCAGCAGAGAGGTCATGTGTGAATCAATCGGAAAAATAACGTTGAGAAAGTGTAGATTGAGGAGTTGTTTAGGATGAGGACTAAGCAGAGACCATGGATCTGGTAATTAAGAGGCTAGCAGTGATTGCCTGGGGGAACTGATCAGTAAAGTATGTGGGCCACAACCAAATGGTGAAAACTCTGAATGAGAAGGTGAGAAATGGGGTGATAGTATGTTTTTATTTATTTATTTATTTATTTATTTATTTATTTGTTTGTTTGTTTGTTTATTTATTTATTTATTTTACTGGGAGGTCCCAGGGATAGAACCCAGGTCCCTCCATATGGCAGACAGACGACCAACCATTTGAGCCACATCCGCCCCCCTGGGGTAATGGTATCTTGAGGGTCAAGTAGCATGGAGGGACAGTGTTTCTAGGATACTGAAAACAACTAAGTTTGAAGGCACAGAGGAAAAATTCAGTGGAAAGGAAGATATTGAACACATGTTTTAAAATTATTTATTGCCTTTTACTTTCATTCAAAATTGTCTGCAACCTTTATGCCTGCCAAGGCCCACCCAAACTATGTATGATTTTACTTCAAATATTTGCTATTGGCTGCAAATCTAGTGGAAAATTTTGCCCATTAGACATTGAATTAGTTATAGATTAAGATGAATTCCAGCTTTCATTTATCTTGATCTTCTTGATTTAAATTTTGCTATCCTAGTCCTAAAAGACAGCCCTGTTCACTTTACAAATACAAAATTACATGACTCTTTACTAGCATGACCTTGCTTTTAAAATGGAAAAAAAAAAAAAAAAAGTGGTGCCTGGTAAATAAATGTAGATTATTTTAAGCTCTTTGGCTGTATAAATGTTGCAGCATGTATAATTCTAGGAAACCGGTATTTGAATATCCAGAATACAGTATATTGTTTTATATGTTTCTGTGACTAGATAATGCTGTTAAATTCTTTGAAAGAGTAAGAGGGGGTGCTGTTTATTTGTATATACATATTTTCCACTGAAAATGTTGCAGTACATCGTCTGTCACTGTCTTCACTCTCTGGGGGTGGGCTGAAGTAGGGAGGGTGTGACGCTGGTATTTGTGTGAACTCGGGCTTGTGATGCTGAGCTTGGTTCATCCGCTTTCTCCTCCCTTTTCCTCCCCACTCCTTCCCACCAGCGCCACAGCAACATCCTCAGAGTCTGAGGGAACTGCGCCCAGCGCGGGCACAGAGCCTTCCACCGCCAGCAACCTGCGACCGGGGAGAAGACAGCGAGAGCAGTGACAGCGCCTCAGCACCACCAGTCCCCGGACCACCATGGCCAAGAACCGCAGGGACAGAAACAGTTGGTGTGAGTAGCAAATTGTAACTTCTGTAGCCTGCACGGGGACTGGCCCTCTGCTTTCTGCTTCTGGAGACAGGGAGGGCTAAGGCTGCTCGGCACCAGCGTCCAGGGCTGGAAGACAGGCTGTTGCCGAGCTGCTTTCTGTTGAGCCGGAGGAACCATGGCCGAGCGGTACCCGCATTACCAGAATCTCTCTGCCTAGGCGATGACTGCAGTTTAGCTCAGGCCGGAGCTTCCAGGTTCTTCTCCCTCCACCCGAAGCCGGTCTCCCAGCATTTGGACAGCACCCACCTATCGCCTTCGGGGGACTCGGGTTCCCCTTTGGCAATAGCTTGGAAGAAAGATGATGAGGGTGGGCAGGGAGCTGTTATTACCCAGCCGAGAAGGGCACGGAGTCAGGGATCTCGAGCCGGCAGACCGTTCCCCCACCCCCACCCTCACCCTCACCCTCACCCTCACCTCCTTTTTCCCAGGAGCTGAGAGCGCGCCCGCCTTGCAGGGCGCGGGCTCCCGGTGGGCGGGCTGAGCTCTGGAACAATGAGGCGGAGCATGTTTGGAGAAGAGCAGAGCAATCGGCCAAGGCGGCACCGGCTTGGAAGTTCCCTGAGTGCTGTAGTATTTATTTTAATTTGGGGATTGGGTGGGGAATTTGAGAAGGGGAGCAAAGTCATGGTTTCCAGACTTCTGCCCCACCCGACCTGGTACCCCATTCAGACCAGTCCTAAGGGGCGGCTTTGTTCTCTGATTTTACCTTTTGGATATACTGGGCTCATGATTCAGCACCAGGCCAAGGAGAGGGGGAAGGAGAGTCTAGGCCCTGTGGGTTCACGCCGCGAGTGGGTGGGCGGCGCTCACGCAGCAAAGAAGGGCGAGCCAGCGCAGTGATGCGGGAGAAATCGCGGCCCCGCCCGCTCTGCTGCTCCAGAACTGGTTCGTGAGGATTAGTGTGGGCAGGGTGGATGTCTTTCTCCGCCTTCGGTTCCCGGTTTCTTCCAGTAACAGTGCTAAACTCAATAGCATCTTAGGACCTAAAACCCTCCTGGGCATTTTATTATCTGGATCAAAGCGGGCCTCAAGCTGTTGTGGCTCCGTAGGTAGAGAAATGTTTTGTTCATTAGCATTGAATTATTGTTTGGAAAGTTTGCACCTGCTAAAATAGGTGTTTGGAGCTGCTTGATTCTTTTCTGTCTGTTAATGAGATCTCTTCTATAACTATGCATCTGATCAAGAGGCATAAGTTTACATTTTAACTGGTTATTTTGGGTTGCTTTTATCAAAAGAACGTATTGAGAGATCATCGAAGGTTTGTGGTAGATGTGGAGAGTTGGAGCAGGAAGGTATGTCAGTTGTCTGAGCTTAAGAGAAAGAGTTCCCTTTTCTGAAATCACTGAATCCAAATTTTGGTAGATGTGACTACTGCAATAAAGCCGTTTTCTTTGCTTCTTCTGAAATTTGGGTAAGCATTTTCAGAGTATCTCCTTTCTAGTTCTTTGGCCTCCAGAATATGAATTTTTTGAACTCAATTATGGTGTCTATATTCAAATAAGATTTGGTCTTGATCTCTGTGGATTGTTGTCTCCACTCGTAAGAGAAAGGGATGTGGAAATTAATTCTGAAAGTCCTCAGAATAATAAAACTTTTTCTTCTTTGTGAAGCTTTGGATCATTATTCCTCACGATTTCCTTTGCTTACAGATTTCTTATGGAGTGAAGTTTTTTTCCCTTAGGATATTGGTTCTCAAATAGGAATTGCATCAAAATCATATTGGGAGGTTATTAGAAATGCATATTCCCGCTTCTTCCATTAGGGCTTCTGAATCAATAGATCTGAAATGGGACCGAGGAATCTGCCCTTTATTTAGTATTTTTGGAAACACTATCTTAGATTACTTAAATTTGATGTAAATATATACCAGATAGTTTATCCAAAAGTCATCAGGAGTCTTTCAACTCAAGTGATGGATTAGGAAAAGAAATGCTAGAATCCTATGTGTTCACTGGAAATTGCCACAGAAATAGTGGAATTTTGAAGTCCTATTTTGATGTTCTGTGGAAATGCTTTGATACTCAGATTTTTCTTTGCTGAAAAGTATATATGATATAAATACTTAGAAAATGTACATGGAGTAAGAGTTATGGCAGAGATGATAACCATGTCTGTCTTGAGTCCATTTTATCACTAGCACCTAGTACAATGCCTAACACTTATCAAGTGTTTGATAATAACTAGCAGAATTGAGCTAACATCATATGAGATAGGTACTGTTATTCTCATTTTACATATTAAATTGTGGAGCTAATAAATGATAGAGCCAGGATTCAAACTCTGACAGTTTGACTTCAGATTCCTTTATCTTCACTTCTATGCTACACAGCCTCTTTGTTGAATGGATAATATTACAGTTTTCAAGGCACATTCACCTATATTATTATGTTTGATCTTCACCATTTTAAATTGTAGGACATATTATTCCCTATTTTGAAAAACTTGAGACTCAGGTTTTTGATTTGGCGAAAGTTGCATATTTAGTAAATTAGAAAACTGTGATTCCAACCTGGGTTTTTTTCTAATTTATTTTCTATAACATAATGCTTTGGAATCTTTTTTTATAAGAAAATGATTGGGTTGTGAGAGTGATGGGGAAAATAGGTCCTCTTAGAAACCAGAGGCCTCTGATGAGAAAAAGCTCAGATCATATAGTAGAAAATGATGGTGAACTGATCTTATCATCTAGGTAAGTAAGTATTTTTCAGGAAAGCTATAAAGAAAAAGGCAAAGGCAAAGTTAGACTAGCCAGAATTAGAAAATATAGCGATCCTAAGAAAAGGAAAAGAAAGATATTTGCAAGATCTATACAGCAGCCTAAAATTCAGATAAGGACATTTTAAGGCCATTTAACAGGTATTGGTTTTATCTGAGTGGCCAGAGACTAGATCCTGAAGGGACCATAGAAGCTAGAAAGCAGAAAATCGTTGGTGACCACCAAGGTTGGGAAGTGTTTGAGGTTCATACCCAAAGATACACCTGCAAAGCAGTTGCACTGCTAGTGGAACTGAGAATCTCACCAGTCCTGAGTACTGTGCCTAAATCTACACTAACTAGAAGTTTGAATAAATTTAAGCTTTTAATAATCAATTCTTCAAAGGTAGGCATTGCTATCCATATTTTAATATATGAGGAATCTGAGACTCAGAGAGCATAAGCCTCAGAGGTATCATAATTTATAAGTTATAGATCTAAGACTTAAATTCAGGCTGTTTGCCTCCACAGTTCATGTGATGAGGACCAAGAACTGGGACAGTATGCCAAAAGGTGTAGCAACAAGCCTGTCTAGGATTAAGCTGGCATGAGAAATCAATGCTCTGTAAACTTGATCGCCTTGGACTAGAAAAGTAGGCAAAGAATGTGCTAGTGTGGAAAATAAAGGGAACAGATGAGTATCAGAGACAGTAGCCCAGAAAGCAAGGTCTTTCATTGCTAGGTTAGGACTTATATACTCTGAGAGACAAAGAAAAAGTGCTTTCCCCACATACAGATACACACTTTTCTGTTCTTGTTCATTGAAGTTGCTTAAAAAGTTGGGATACCACATGGGAATTTGAGTTTCCTATAATGTAACAAAAACTGACAGTTTAGCATTGCTTTAGAGAAATAGTTTTTGCACTAAGCTGGCAGTTTTGCCTGCCTTTAAAAATTTTTAAATCTATTTAGCTTCACAGTAAGTGTAGGAAGTGTCCATTTGTTGAAAGGGTATTTTTGTTATTTTTATTTTTATTTTTCGAGGTGCTAGGGCCAGAGATTGAATCCAGGACCTTACATGTGGGAAGCCGGCGCTCAACCACTGAGCCACATCAGCTCTCCTGAGCTGGCCATTTTGTTTCGTTTCTTTGCTTATTGTTTGTTTGTTTTTTAGGAGGCACTGGGGACTGAACCTGGGACCTCCCATGTGGGAAGCAGGCACTCAATTGCTTGAGCTACATCCACTCCCATGCTGTTTTTGTTTTTCTGAGGAAAGAGTAAAAACAGTCTTGAGTGTAGTAGAGTTATCTCTTGATATTCTTTCTTTTTTAATGGGCAGTGTTCTATTTTTCTTAAAGTGATATTAGTTGTCCCTTTCTACTTAACTGCATTTTCTAAATGTCCCTCTTCCTCTAAATAAAATTTCTACGGTGTCATATATGTGGTTCCTCTGCAGACTTCCCTCCCCTGTTGTTTTCTCATTTTAATTTGCCTTCCATCTATCTTTTTCAAAATACAATTTCCCTATGGATATATATTTTTAATATTTAGCATCTGCTTAAACTGTCATGATGACTTCTGGATTGTACCTTTGCTCCATTTCAATCTCTGCAACCTTTGTTTTCTTTAGAACCAGTGGCTAGACTGTGATCATCAAGAAAATGATCATCTGTGATCATCAAGAAAATGATCCACTGTGAGATACTTCTAGTCACAAAGAATTGGGGTGTCTTTAAATTTGGAGGTCTTTCCTCTTCTACATAAAAATATTTATGAAATGTATACAAAAAAGCACATAAAACATATATGTTCCCCTGGGATCCGTCAGAGAACATGGCTGTGAGACCCTGCCGGGGAAACCTCCTGAGGGAAAGCTGCTACTAAGAACAAAGCAAGAAAGACCCCACCGAGACCCTGGCCACAAGGTTCCATTTGGAACTCTTTCTGGGGTCAAAGGGAAGCCCCGGATGTAACTCTCCACAGACCTCCCCATTGATCCCTAATAACTCCAAACAAAAGGCCTAATCATTGGCCCCGAGAGCTAACAGGTGAGACAAGGAATAGGAACAGCAAACAGCTGGGGCCCCTCGCCAACATTAAGAAAGGGGAGGAAGAAAGTTCTTAAGACCTAAACTGAGACCCCACATGCATGTCTTACCCTGTATAGCACAGCCTTCACCCATGCTCTTTTCTCCTTTCTTAGTTTCTTAATAAACTCTTTACTCCCTTGCCTAAACAAAAAACAAAACTAACGAACAAAAACATACATGTTCAATTTAAAAAAAGAATAATGATAAACTCCTATATCTCTACCACGGCTGAAGAAATATAACTTTACCAGTATTTTGGCACTCCTTGTGTGTCCTTCCTTAATGGCAACTCTTCCTTACTCCCTTCCAAAAATAAACACTTTCCTTAACTCAGTGTTTCTCATTTCCCTGATCATTTTTTATAGTTTTACTATATATATTCTTAAATAATCTGTTATATAGATTTCTATTTTTAAAAAAACCTAAAGAGGAATTTAGAATATGCATTTTTTCACAAAGTATTTGTTCACTCAACATCCTTACCCATACTTAGTATTATAATAGTGCAAAATGATACCTCATGTTTTAAATCTGTATTTTCCTGATTACCAGTGAGGTGTGAACATATTTTCGTATATTTATTTGTAATTTCCTATTTCTTTCTCTTTGTCTGTTTGTCCTTTGGCCATCTTTTCTTAATGAATTCTTTGCATATTTTGCATAAGTCTTTTGTTGATTATTTGTGAAACAGATGTTAATTGCCAATTTGTGACATGACTTTGCTCTCTTTATGGTATAGTTTAATCAACCAAAGTTTCATATATAAATGTAGTCCTTTGATCAATATTTTCCTTCATAGATTGTACTCTTTGTATTTTTTTTTTTTTTTTTTTATCGGGAGGTACCGGGGATCGAACCCCGGTCTCTCCATATGGTAGACGGACGCCGAACCTCTTGAGCCACATCCGTTTCCCTGTACTCTTTGTATCTTAAGAAATCTTACCCTATCTCAAAGTTATAAAATATTCTCCTATACTATTGGGATTTAAAGTTTTGCACTTCATTTTAAGTTCTGAATCCATTTAGATTTTATTTTTATGGATAGGGTGATGTAGAAATCCTTTTTAATTTTTTTTCCATGTGGATAACCAGGTGTCCCAGACCCATTATTTATTTTTTTAAAGATTTCTCTCTCTACTCCTCCCCCCCACCCATTGTTGTGCACTCATTGCCTGTTCTGTGTGTTCTTCTGGGTCTGCTTGTCTTCTCTTTAGGCGGCACCAGGAACCGATCCTGGGACCTCCCAGAGTGGGAGAAAAGCGCTCAATCTCTTGCTCCACCTCAGCTCCCTGGTCTGCTGTGTCTCTTATTGTTTCTTTTTGTGTCTCTTTTTGTTGCTACATCTTGATGCGCCAGCTCTCTGCATGGACCAGCACTACTGTGTGGGCCAGCTCTTCTGCATGGGCCAGCACTCCGCATGGGCCGGCTCTCCACTCAGGTCAGCTCACTGTGCAGGCCAGCTTGCCTTTCACCAGGAGGCCTTGGGAAACCCAGGACCTCCTTTATGGTATATAGGAGCCCATTCGCTTGAGCCACGTCTGTTTCCCCGAGACCCATTATTGAATACTCCACCCTTTCCCCATTGATCTCTAAATATCATGTATTATTTCTGAATATGTGTAGGTCTTTTTCTGGGCCCCTTATTCTATTGCAGTGCTATTTTTCTATCCCTATGACAATATCACTCAGTTTTAATGACTATAGTTTCATAATGTCCTTATACATGATAGGCAAATTTTTCTCATTGTGTTCTTCTTCAGAGATAACTTGAACTAGTCTTTATTTTTGCAGTTTTGCTCTTCTATAAAATTTTAGAATTATATTGTCAAGATCTTTGAAAAAGCCTGTTGGTAAATTTTAAATTGAAATTGTTTCCAATCTATAGATTAATTTGAGAGAATCAGGAAATTTACTGTATTGAATATTCCTATTCATGTACATGGTATAGTCCTTCATTTATTTAGACCTCATTTTTTTTATGCCTTTCCATAGAGTTTGAAAAATTCTCCTTGAAGGGCTTGCACATTTTTTGTTAGATTTATGTCTAGGTTCCTTACATTTCTGTTGCCATGATTTTCCCTATAATTTTTTTAGTATTGTTATTAATAGAATATAAAAATGCAATAGACTTTTACAGATTTATCTTATATCTAGCAACATTGCTAAACTCTCCTATTAATTCTTTTTTTTTTTTTTTTTTTTGAGGTACTGGGGCTGGAGATTGGACCTGGGACCTCATGTGGGTAGCCAGCATTCAGCCACTGAGTCATATCGGCTCCCTATGAATTCTAATAAATGGCCTTTTGTTTTTTTTAGGATTTTCTATGTAAGGAAACATATCACCTATAGTAATAACAGCTTTGGCTTTGTTCATTCCTTTTATCTTCTATTTCTTTTTCTTGTCTTCATCAGATTAAGAATGTTCTCCTTTATTCCTGTGTAATAGTTTTTTTTTTAATCATCACTTGTTATTGAATTCTAATAAACGTTTTCTATACTTATTGAAAATAATTATACAATTTTTCTTCTTTAATCTGTTAATATGTTTAATTACATTAATAGATCTTCTATGTTGAAGTGAACTTGCATTCTTGGAATAAACCCAAGCTAGTCATGCTGAATTATCTTTATACATTGTTGCATTTGTTTGCTAATCTTCTGTTTATTATTTCTGCAAGCCTGCTTACAACTAAATTTCCTTGCAACTAATACTTTTCTTGTCTAACTTTGGTATCAAGGTCATATAGCTTTATAAAATGAGTGGGAGATAGTTCTTTTTATTTTCTGGAAAAGTTTAGGTAAATTAGAATGATCTAGTTTGGGAATATAGTCTATTAAACCATCTGGATCCACTGATTTCTTTATAGGATGAACTCTTGATTCAATGTCTACATTTGGTTATGGAACAATTAAGTGTTTCTATTTCTTCTTGGGTTAGTTTTGCTAATTTAAGCTTTTCTTGTTATCTGTCCATTTTATCAAATAGACATAAAGTTGTTTTTAATTTTCTGTTATTTTCTCTGCTTAATTTTATTCATGCCTTCTTTGTTTTATCTTTTATTGTTTATACTCATAAACAATAAAATAAAAAAATCAATAAAAGGGAGAAGGCGGAGCTGCGAGTGTCTAGGTCCCAGTGTCCCGGCCTGAGCTGTCTACCCGACCCCTCCCTCTCCCGGCCTCTCATAGCACAGATCATTCATCAGAGGTTTTATATCTGAGGCCTAAAAGTTTGTTATCCAAGGTGATGAATGCTGACATGGATGCTATTGATGCCGAAAATCAGGTGGAACTGGAGGAAAAAACACGACTTATTAATCAAGTGTTGGAACTCCAACACACACGAAGATCTCTCAGCAAGAGTAGATGCAGTTAAGGAAGAAAATCTGAAGCTAAAATCAGAAAACCAAGTTCTTGGACAATATATAGAAAACCTCATGTCAGCTTCTAGTGTTTTTCAAACAACTGACACAAAAAGCAAAAGAAAGTAAGGTGTTGGGATCCATTCTGTTATATGGACGTGCTGCTGATTTTTTTTTTTCTTTAAAATTTGGATAGATTCCAAAAGTTACAGTACCTTTGTTTGTGGCTTCATTGAATATTTATGAAGATAATGGCAGATCTAGGCAAAATTAAGAGCACTAAAAGCATAACTGGAGACTTCCATGGGTTTGTTTATTATCTTAGTCTATGAAAACGTGCAAATGTATTGTAGAGACTTTATAATTAGAATTGTATATATTTATGAAAACTTGAAAATTAGTGTTTTATCAAATTTGCTATGATTTATAAGTTTAGCACTATCTTTTATTATAGGCTTAGTTAAAGATGATACAAGGAGATAATTACCATGTTGTAAAAAAGTGACCAAAATCACGTACTGAATGCACAGCTTTATGTACCCTGCCTACCATCTTGTGCCTCTTTTCCATTTGCCTCTTCCTTCCCATTTCCCTTCCCCTAAGGAAAAAAACACTTGGTCCACATTTGTAAAAGTAGTTTTAATAGTCAATCATTTATGAAAATAACCTGAACTTGTTGAAACTTAATCAAAATATGAAAGTTTCTCAGCTATGGCCCATCATTTGTTATATTTAGTAACAAGATAGGCCTGTTAGTTTCTCTTTGATAAACTGAAAGCAGAGGTGATAAAAAAAGATGACTGTTCTTTAAAACTGTGAGTTTCCAAATTGGGAAGATTTGTTCAAAACTTCCTTCTGCACAAAATGACCCACTTGGTATCTGAAAAGATGAGCTCTGGTTGTGTGTATGTGTATGTGTGTGTGTGTTTAAAATAGAAAATCTCGAGAAACATAGAATGGAAAAAATAATAAACAATAACCAACTCCAGTGTTTTCATTCCAGATTTGTGTCATCTCTGGCATTTTTATATGTGAAAGTGGATTGAGTCTGACTAACCTTATGTAAGCCACATCTGGATGAGAACAATTAAAAAGAGTTTGGTTTCTTAAGGTTTATTTATGATACCCAGAAGATCAAGTTTGCAAAAACCCTTAAGAGTATATTAGTATCAGAATCATGAAGAAAATGGGAGAGTTTTACATATGTATTAATTGATAATCTTTCTCAGTATTTTATCTCACTAGTTTTTGAATATTCTGTAAATCCAGCTACATGGTTTGCAGAGTTTTTGGCATCCTTTTACTAAACAGTTTTTAAAAATTCAGTTGTAGATTCCATTTGGTAAAGGAATTTATTAGAAGTAATGTTAAAATGTTAATTATAACAGGAAGAGATCCACTGATAAACAGTTTGTGTGGTTTTAGATTTGGGCCACTTTTAATCATGGAATAATAATCTTATGTTTGTATTGGTACAAGTAAGAGTCAATAAATGACTTAGCTGTATGAATATTTAATAGTCATACTACAAACATTTTGCATCCCTTTTGTGACTTAATTTACTAATGTTTGAAAATTGTGTTGCAATTCTGCTTTGCTGTTTAATAAAAAGCCGTTTCGAGAAAAAAAACAAAAAAACAAAAAAACAATAAAAGATTTTAAAAATTGATGAACAAATATTGAAGCATTGCTTCTAGCCATAGTCTATGGTTTACATTATGGTTTACACTTTGCACCATACAATTTTATAGGTTTTGTCAAAACCTATATCATACAGAACAATTCCAGTATCTCAAAAATGCCCCCATGTTCCACCTATTCTTCCCTCTGCCTTCCCTCAGAACCTCTGGTGACCACTATCTTTATATCAAGGTTACAAGTTCTTCCCTTACTAGAATAGTAATAAGTGTGCTTTGATCCATAGTTGCATTCCCCTGTTATATTTTTTAATTCCTCAAACTTGGGGGTTTGGGGATGATGACTCCTGCTGTGCTTCAGATTGAGATGGAGCTTAGATCCCATGCAGCACATGGATGGAACTGTCTTGCTTACTGTTGTAGATACTATCTGTTTTTGGGATGGGTGTTGTCCATCATCATCATTTTGTTGCCTGTCCTTGGCAAGTCCGATGAACTGGAGAGTAGGTATTGGCTGCAGTTCTACTAAGATTCAGGGCTCAACCGGTGTATGACAGACCAGAGATTTAAGTCTCTAGAACATTTATTTAATGGGTATAGTGCTAATTATAGTTCAAATAAAGGGGGCAGAAGAACCATGTGTAGGGAAATTATAAATGAGTCTAACTCTGATACATTGGTGAGATAGGTTAACATATATTCTATAGTAAAGCCCACCAATGGGGCTTTGATTTCCTGGGGTTTTCTGCCCTGACTATAGTGTCCATATGTCTCTAAAGCCCTCAGGAGCACCCCTGCTTGAGGCTTTGTTTACTGTGGCAGTCAGTGAGATGCTCCTAAGATGTGAATAAGCGTAACCTCTGGAATGACCTCTCGACTCACTTTGAAATCTCTTAGCTGTAAAAACTCATTTGTATTTAATATTTCCCCCTTTTGGTCAAGGCCTTTTTCCAAATGCACTGCTAGTTTGTGCTTGGTAATAATCCCTCAGTGCCAGGGAGGCCCATACCTGGGAGTCATGTTCAAATCCTGGGGGAAAGGCAGTGAGCTTTTATGCTGAGTTTGGCTTAGAGAGAGGCCACATTTGAGTAACAGGGAGATTTTCAGGAGGTAACTGGCAATAGATATTACTAGGCTAAGTTTTAATTTTACAAGACTAAGGTTCATAAATTCAAGCATTAATATCAAGACTGTTGTATTGTCTGTCCTCTTTCACTAGACACTGCCTTTACTCTAGAGATTCTTGCCACTCTATTAAAGAATGTAGCAGGACTCCCCAGGATGGGAATTTAATATTTTGTTGGTTATTGTGTAGGTCTGAGTTTATTCTTTATTCTCTTTCTAATTTAAAAAGTTGGATATTGAACTCATTAATTTTCAGATTTTCTTCATTTTCTAATATATGCATTTGTCTATAGATTTTTTTCTAGAAATCAATTTGCTGTATTCTATATATGTTAATATGTAGTAGATTCATTATCATTCAGTTTTTTATTTTTTTATTTTTTTAAAGACTTTATTTATTTATTCATCTATCGCCCCCTTGCTGCTTGTGCTCGCTGGGTCAGCTAACCACGCCGTGCGGGCGGGCTTGCCTTGACCAGGAGGCCCCAGGAACCGAACCCAGGGCCTCCCATATGGTAAACGGGAGCCCTACTGATTGAGCCACAGCCGCTTCCCTATCATTCAGTTTTAAGTATCCTAAATGACCACATCATTTCTTCCTTTACCCATGAATATATAAAATGTATGTGTTTTTATAAGTTATATTTTTATAATTGACTTCATACTTGATTATGTTCTGGTCACAGTATATGTTGTGTAACAACATCACTTTCTTTGGTGATGGAAATGTTGTATATCTGCACTGTCCAGTAAGGTAGATGGCTATTGAGCACTTGAAATTTGGCTAGTGTGCCTGAAGAACCAAATTCTTAATTTTTTTCACTTTAATTAATTTAAAATTTAATTACTATACATGACTTGTGGCTACCATATTGGGCAACTCATGCTTATAGAATATCCAGGCTTTGAACTTTGTTGAAACTTGCTTTATGTCCTAGTACAGTTTTTAAATTTATAAATATTCCATGTAGGCTTGAAAAAGCATTTTATGTTCTCTAATTTTTGATGCCGTGTGCTATATTTTTCCATTAGTTCAAACTTATTAGATGTATTGTTTATATCTTCCCTACCCTGATTTTTGGACTGCTTGATGTACCACATACTCATGTATGATAGATATTTTTAAAATCTGAGAGAGAAATGTTTAAAAAATATCTATCATATGGTGGTGGATTTTTCAACTTCTTTTTGATGTTCTGTCAAACTTTGCTTTTATACACTTTTGAGCTAGGTCGTATGTGCATACAAATGTGGAATTGTTATATCTCCCTGATGAACTGAACCTTTTATTTTTATGTAGTGAACCTCTTTATCTTGAGTAATGATTTTTGCTCCAAAGTCTACTTTGTCTTATTAATTAAAATGTGTCATATTTTTTTTTGCTGGTTTATTTCATGTACCCACTAAACAGACATTTGGGGTGGCTGGAGAAGGAGTCTGACTGACATCCACAGGATGAGTCATATTGTCCACTTGATTATTGAGACCCTCCTCTTCAGTCTTTCAAAAGTCTGTCCATATACTTCTTCCAAGTACCTGACAATCTGGCCAGAGTTTTGCTACTATACATTAATTGGTGTAGTTCTATCCCTTTGTCAGTGTCCTGCAAACCTCATGCCTGCTATTCTTTCACATATCTATCCATTCTGTTAAAAGACAATAAAGGCTTTTCCTTCATTCTATCTTGCAATATCACAAGTGCCTTTTATTGGCAAAATCTAAACCAGAACCCAGCAAAGAAGGAATTGTACGAATTGTTGTACATTGGTTTACACACTTCTGGTCCTTGCAATATAGAGAAGAGCTTGGAATGGTGGAGATAGGCCTGAGCATGAACAGAGTAACCACTCATTTTCAGAATAGCTGATTCAAAGATGGTTTAAGGACTAGACAATTCCTTAGAAAACAAGTACTTCTAAAACTTTCTTCATTGTCTTAGTTTGGCAGGCTGATATGACAGATTCCACACAATAGCATGGCTTAAACAACAGTAATTTATTTGCTCACAGTTTTGAGACTAGAAGAGGTACAAAATCAAGATATCAGCAAGGCTTGCTTTCTCCCCAAAGACTGTAGCATCCGATGCTGGCTGGTAGCAATCCTTGGAATTCCTTGGCTTTGATCTCTGCTTCTCATCATATGGCAATGTCCTTTTCTTTCTCATTTCTGTGACTTCCTGCTAATCTTTAGAAAACCTCCAGTAAACTGGATTAAGGCCCACCTTCATTCATTCAACTAAAAATAACATCTCCAAGAGATCCTATTTATAATGGGTTCATACCCACAGGGACTCAATTCAGATTAACAATGTGTTTGTTAGGGTACATAATTCAACCTACCACACTCAGTGACTATAAATACACTTACATTTATTTGTTTTCCTTGGTGGGAATTATACTTCCTGTATAATTCTTGTACTGATGCAAAGTACCAGAACTCTGTTGGCTTTTATAAAGAGTATTTATTTGGGGTAGAAGTTACAAGGCCCTAAAGAGTCCAACTCAAGGTACCATAGGAAGTAATTTCTCACCCAAAGTCTGTTGTCATGTGTTGACGCAAGATGGCGGGTGATACCTGTGAGGGTTCAGCCTTCCTCTTTCCTCTTAAGACCCCACGGTCCCAGTTTCTTCCAGTCTTAGCTGTAGGCTGGCATAGGGTTCGTCTCTCTTCTCAGGGCTCCTTTCTTTCCAGGCCCAGCTGCTCTGGTCTCTTCTCAAAGTCAGCTGTAAACTATCAGTCTCATCTGTCTTTCCAGGGCTCCAGCATTAAAACTAAGTTCTCTCCACTGCACTGTTGTTGTTTTTTTTTCTGTGTTCTCCTGTGTGTGAGAGTCTGTTTTATCAGCCCACTGAAGGGGCAAGGACTCAACGCTGAGTCACACTCTAATGACATGGTTGAATCAAAGTCCTGATCTTAACATAATTTAATCAGACATCTCAGTTGAATCTAATACAATCAGTTACCCCAGAGGAACAGACTAGTTTACAAGCATAATCAAATATCTCTTTTTGGAATTCATAAATAATATCAAACTGCCACACTTCCCCTCTGTTTTTTTTTCACTTAAAATATGTGAACATGTTTTCTTATGATTAGGTATTTTTCTGTAACATGACTTCAAATGTCTGCATATTTTGCATAGTAAACCCATACCATAATTTATTTACATTATCTTGCTGTTAGGCATTTAGATAGTTTCCATTTTGTCACTATATAAATAATGCTGTAATGAACCTCTATATAGATAAATACATGTGCACAGTCTGAAAATTTTCTTAAGATAAATTCTTGCAAATGGAATTGTTTCATAAAAGAATATGTGTATTTTTCAATGTATTACAAGGTTTCCAATACTGAGTATATTTATATTTTGTAACCTTTGCCTGTTATTATAGTCAAAAAGGTTATCTCCTTTTAATTTGTATTTCTTTAATTGCTAATAAGACTGCACATTTCCCCATATGTCTATTATTTATTTATTTTATTTATTATTATTATTTTTAAAGATTTATTTTTTTTATTTATGTATTCCCCCCTTGCTGCTTGTGCTCACTGTGTCTATCTGCTCTTGTGTTTTTCTGTGTCTGCGTGTTTCCCTTTTGCTGGGTCATCTTGCTGTGCCAGCCTACCACACTGTGCAGGCTGGCTTGCCTTCACCAGGAGGCCCTGGGAACCGAACCCAGGGCATCCTATATGGTAAACAGGAGCCCAACCAATTGAGCCACAGCCGCTTCCCTCCCATATGTCTATTAACCATTTGTATTTCTTCTTTTGTATCAGTTACTTATTTTTCTATTGATGTCTTGTTTTTTTAGGGTTGCCAGTGCCCTAATTATAATGGTATTGTTTTTCTAGAGGCACCCATTCATTGGTATGTGGAATCCAATTTTGTATCCAATGAAAATAAAAAGACTGTTAAATGACTAACACATTTCTTCCAAAGCCCTGAAGTTGCAGGACCTGCATAATTCCTTTTAACGCTCTTTCTCAAGAATATCATTAGCAGCAGAATTATCTGAGGGCCTGCATGGTATGGTTTTGAGATCTAGTATATATAATCATCTCCATGTAACTCATATGTCTAGTCTTGTTTTGACTGTCTTATGATTCATTTTTATGAATTAATATTTTGTTTTTTCCCCCTTTAACTCCATTTTGTCCCTTTCTGTAGAAATTCCCTTTCGCTATTAATTTTCAGAGTTATTCTTGGTTGCTCATTCAGACAGATGTTTTCTCTGTCATTCTTTTCAAGTTCTACTTAATAGTTTAAGAAAAAGTAATATTTCCTTTTCATTTTAGTTGCCAAAGGTACTAAAGTACTCTCTTTTCTCTAATATGTTTCCTAGGTTTCCTAGGTACTCTCTTTTCTCTAATATGGCTCAAATATACTCAGAGTTTGTTTGCTTGCTTGGCTTAATTTTTACTGAAAAAATGGAGTATAGATTGTATACAAAACTTGTAAGGAATAAAATTAGAAAAGCATTCCCACAGCATTTCCAGTATATTAAAATGATTATGCTCCCCATTCTAAATTTTTTGCATATTCCCTTTCTATATATCTAAATTCAGTAGCTGAGCAGCCAGTTTCCAGTAATTTAGAATACCCCATTGAATGAAAAAAGTCCCCCAAAGCACCTATAGTGATACAAGATATATAATCAGGGGAAATTATGTATTTAGTTGGTTCTCTCCTTGTGAACCATCCATTTATTTTGTCCACAGTAAAATACTAATAACCATCTGGTTTGTTTCTGGCCTAATTCCCTCCCTTCTCCCTTTTAAGATTTATGTAGTACTCAGCAAATTGAAACTAAGTTTAGTTTAGCAAAAAATATTTAAGATGATAGACATCTGTGCCCAGGAAACTTGTGCATTACAAAGGATTTTTCGATTATCTTTCATCTAGATTAGTAAGGATAGTACTTATTCTTGCTTAGATTATATGTAGTTACAAATAATGAATCAAATGAATGTGTGACTTTTTTTCTTAATACTTTGCATTCCAATAGCTTTTCAAAAGAGCTATTTTTCATTAAATTCATGTAAACAAATATTTATTGAACACCCATTGTGTATGAGTTTCTATTATAAGGTTTTCAAGAAATTCGAAGATGAGTAATGTAGGCTCTGCTCTTCAGATATTTTTAGTCTATATTTTCAATTTTGGTTTCGAATTTCACTTCTTCTGGGGTCTCCATCTGGGACTGGGCCAGGATATGGACTACTTCTGTGACCTGTTCTGAGGTGGGCATGGTTGAGCCAGCATCGCCACCTCTGTGTGTGGAATGAATGCTGCCTTTTCTGGGTTCCAGAGCAATTGAAATTTTTCTAAGTAGTTTTGTTCGCAGCTTTATTGAGAAATAATTTACGTATCTTACAATTCACTCATTTAAAGGATACAATTCAGTGGCTTTGATATGTTCAAAAAGTAGTACAGCCATTATCACAATCAATTTTAGAATATTTTCATGATTCCTAAAAGAAACCCTGTACCCCTTAGCCATCACCCCTCAATCCACTCACTCCTTTCCCCCACCCCCCACCCCGAGCCTAGACTATCACTAATAATAAAAATAATAATAATCTGTTTCTGTAGATGTGCCTATTCTGGACATTTCATATAAATGGAATCATATAATATGTGGTCCTGTGTGACTGGCTTCTTTCATTGAATATAGTGTTTCCAAGGTTCTTCCATGTTGTAGCATGTATCAGTACTGCATTCATTTTTATTGCTAAAATAATACAGTATTCCATTATATGGATATACCACATTTTATTGATACATTCATCAATTGATGAACATTTGGGTTGTAGCTTTTCTAACTAGTTTTATGTGAATGTTGATTACTGTAAAGATGAGTATAGGTTGCCTTTAAATATAGGTTTCAGATAGAAAGTCTTTCTTTAGGTGAGATACAACTATTGGCTACATATTTATAAAGATCCCACCAAATAGTTGGTCATTAATTCTATTATTTAATTACATTACAAAAATTATTTCTGTATTTTAAATATTACCTTATAAAAATGAATATTTTATATAGTATTTTGCCTATATTGTAATGGGACTTTCCTCCCATAAGCTATCTCATTACTTTACATCACAGCTCAGATATTTGTTTTAGTTTATAGTATACTTAAGTCATACTTAATACAGAATCTCTGGGTGATGGCTCCCTCTTCTTCATTAATTTCATATATAACTCTTCAAGGGCCTTGAACACAAACTAAAAGTTCAGAGTTATCTACCTCATCCACACCTGATATACAAAGGTGGAGTAGGAAAGGCTAATCATGTACAAACACCCATAGAAAAGTATTTTCCCTTCCTCTCACCCCAATATCCAATCTGCCCAAATCTTTCTGATCTATACTCTGTCCTACTCTCCCTTATCTGGTCCTTCATAACTCTTCTTTTCTCATCTCCTACTCTCTCCAGTTCCCCTATGTTCTTTCCATACTGTACTCCCATCTATTCCTCATATATGCCAAACACGCTTCCACACACATTTTAAACAATGATACCATGCTGTGCACACTGTTTTGTACCTTGAGTTTTTTCCTATTTATGGTTGGTAAATTGTTCCAAATGTGTTTCCTTGTGCTTCTTTACAGCTAGTTTATATTTCATAGGTGGATAACCATAATTTATTAATCAATCCCTCATGATGGACATTTAAATTGCTTCTTATAATTTGCATGTGTATGAGTATAACTGTGAGATGAATTCCTTGAAGTAGCATTTCTGGGTTAAGGAGTATGTATGTTTGTGTTTGATAATTATTTGCCAAATTGCTGTCCAAAGATGCTGAATTCATTGTAATTCCCACCTTCAGTGCCTTAGAGTACATATTGATATCCCAACCAACAAAAAAGAATTACCACACTTTTCAATCTTTGCAAATTTGATATATGAAAAGGTACCAGTATAATTTTTTCATTTTTTATTTATAAAAATATCAATTAATTTATTTTGATACTGTGTTTTTTGTCAATTGCTTGTTTGCATTCCTTGTCCACTTTTCCTATTTCAGGTCTATGATTTTTTTGGAATCAATTTTCGTATATAGTGAGAGATAGGAGTGTAGATTCACTTTTTTTTTTTTTTTTTTTTTTGGAAGAAAATAATTTTTATTGGAAAGGAATTTTAACCCCAAGACATAAAAAAAATACAGATGTTCAAACAGACAGTCTATACTATTTTCACTGGGGAAAGCTGATGAGCTTTCATATAACGGGGAATTTTTTCTATTCTTTCCTTTTTTGTCTTCTGGCTAAACTTGTTCAAATCAGAGCACACAATGGCTCACTAAATTTAAGCAAACATTCCATAAACCAAATGGAGATGAAACCCAGATTCACTTTTAAATTAAAAAAAAATTTTTTTTGTAGAGTCATTTTTTTTACTGATATGAACATCCAGTTGAGATCATCATTTATTAAAAATATTATCTTTTCTTATTTATTATACTTTGTAGTTCTGTTTCTGGAATCTTTCTAGTCTTTTCTATTTGTCTCTTTGTCTAGCCTTGTGGTTATTTCACCTTGTCTTAATTACCATAGATTTTTAATATCCACTGTTGTGTTTACTATAACTTCTCCAACTTTATTCTTCTTCGAGATTGTCTTTATTATTCCTGGCCCTTTGCCTTTCCATAGGTGCTTGTTAATTTGTAAAAGAAAAGAAATGCGTTTGTTAATTTGTACAAGAAAGATTGCTGAGAAATTGATTGGGATTACAACAAATTTATGGATCAATTTGGGGAGCACTGACACATTTACAATATAGAGTCTTCCAGTCTGTGAATATGTATATCCCTCTTTCAGTAATGTTTTATATTTTTCTGTAGAAGTCTTAAATATATTTCATTAGATTTCAGTAGTTTGTGGGAGCCGATTCCTACCAGTTCTTGAGAGCTGATGGGGTGTATTTCTTCCCAGTTCCACATTCAGTGACATCACATTGATAGACTGAAATCGGCCATGGTGTAGTATTTACATCACCGAAATCAGCAAATATTACAGATCAGGGCTTTTTCCCAACAACCCACTGGCAAGAACTGGTTGTTAAACATTTACCAGCATATCACTTAGGTTTATTACTAAGTGTATGAGGTTTCTTTAAATACTATTAAATGGTATTTTTTTCATCTTTAAAAATTAAGGTAATTATACAAACACACAGTAAAATTCACCCTTTTGTGTACAATTCTGTGACTTTTGACAAATTTATAAAGTTGTGTCATGACTATCACAATCAAGATATATAACAGTTCCATACCCCAAATAATTTCCTCATATTCCTTTGTAATCAACCTTTACTCCTACCCCCAGCACCTGGTAACCACTTTCTGTCTCTATAGAACTATCTATTCTGAACATTTAATATAAATGGCTCCTTTCACTTAGAATACTTTAGCTAAGAGTCATCTCTATATCTGCATGAATCAGTAATTCATGCCTTTTTTATTGCTGGGTAATATTCCATTATATGGATATACCACTGTTGATTTAATCATTTTCCAGTTGAGAGACATTGGATTATTTCCAATTTGGGGCAAATATGAATAAAACTGCTATCAACATCTTGGTGTAGGCTTTTGTGCAAACATAGGTTTTCATTTCACTGGGGGTAAATTCCTAGGAGTGCTATTTCTGGATCTTATGGTAAGTGTATATTCACTTTTATGAGAAAGTGCCAAACTATTTTCAAAGTGACTGTGATATTTTTTCATTACCACTAGAAATTTATTAGAGTTCTAGTTGTTTCACATGCTTATCAGCACTTGGTTTTGTCAGGGTTTCTTTTAGGCCTTCTAATAGATATATAGTGGTATGCCATGGTGGGTTTTTTGTTGTTGTTGTTATTTGTTTGTTTGTTTTGAGGTACTGGGGCTGGGGATTGAACCCGGTACCTTGTAAGTGGGAAGCTGGCACTTAACCACTGAGCCATATTAGCTCCCCTGAATTGGTTTTTTCATTTGTTTGCCTTTTTTTTTTTTAGGAGGCACCAGGAACCAAACCCAGGACCTCCCATGTGGGAAGCAGGTACGCAACCGCTTGAGCCACATCTGCTCCCCTCATGGTGGTTTAATTGCATTCCTCTAATGACTAATAATGTTGAACATCTTTTCCTGTAGTTATTTTCCATCCATATATTTTCTTTGATGGAGTATCTGTTCAAACCTTTTGCTTGTTTTTTAATTGGGTTGTTTAATTAATATTGAGTTTTGAGGCTTCTTTTACAAATTCTTGATAATAAGTCCTTTATCAGATAGGTGATTTGTAAATATTTTCTCCCACCGGTAGCTTGTCTTTTCATTCTCTTAACAATGTCTTTTGAAGAATATATGTTCTGATTTTGATGATGTCCAATTTATTGTTGTTGTTGTTTTCTTTTATGGATTATACTTTTGGCATCTTATCTAAGAAATTGTTGCCTAATTCAAGTCACAAAGATTTTCTTTTATGTTTTCTTCCAAGCATTTTATAGTTTTAGAGTTGCCTTTAGATCCATTTTGAGTTAATATTTATATACGTTGTAACATTGGATCAAGGTTTACTTTTTGTGTATAGCTATCCAACTGACCCAGCATCATTTGTTGAAAAGACTATTATTTCTCCATTGAATTGCCTTTATACCTTAGTCAGATCAACTGACCACCCAAGAGAAATGAAAACATATATCTGTGCAAAAACTTGTACACAAATGTTCTTAACAGAATTATTGATAATAGCTAAAAAGTGGAAACAACCCAAATGTCCATCAATTGGTGAATGGATAAACAAAATTGCTATATACATACAATGGAATATTGTTTAGCCATAAAAAGGAATTAAGTACTTATACATGCTACAACATGGATAAACCTTGAAAAGAGGATGCTGAATGAAAAAAGTGAGTCACAAAAGATCACATATTATATGATTCCATTTGTATAAAATGTCCATAATACGGAAATCTCTAATAGATTAGTGTTTGCCTAGGCCTGGGGCTTGGTAGGGAAATGGGGGCAACTACTAAACGGTATGGGCTATTTTGGGGGAGTGATGAAATGTTCTAAAATAAAATTAGGTTGTGGTGATGGTACACAACTCTGTGAGTATACTAAACACCACTGAATGGGTTTTCACTTTAAATAAGTGATTATATGGCATGTGAGTTATACGTCAGTAAAACTGTTACCAGAAAATCAACTGATGAAAAAAAATCAATTGACTGTGTAAGTCTGAGTGGTTTTTTTTAAATTTCATTTTGTAATTGTTTACTGCAAGCATGTAAAAATAAAACAGGTTTTAAAAATCAACTCTATATCCAGAAACCTTGCTAAATCCCCTTGTTATCTCTATATCCTTTTGGATAGTGGTATTTGATTTTTTGTTTTCTGGTTTTTATACTTTTTATTTCTTTTTGTTGCCTTATTACACTGGCTAGAACTTATAGGGCAATACTGATTAGAAGGAGTGATAGTGGATATCAATGTCTGATTTCCTGATTTCAGGAGAACTTTTCAATATTTCACCATTTAGTATAATATTAGCCATAGGGTTTTTGTCAATACCCCTTATCAAGTAAAGGAATTTCTCTTCTTTCTTAGTTTGCTAAGAGGATTTTTTTTTAAAAATCAGGAATGGGTGCAGCATTTTCATATGTTTTTAGGCATTGATTGAAATAATCACACAGTTTTTCTATTCTATTTAATGTGGTGGATTACATTAATAGACTTTTGAATATTAAGCTAAAAGTAAATTCCTGTATCACACCTATTTTGAATGGCCACTATTGAAAAAACAGAAAGCTACAAGTATTGGAGAGGATATGGAGAATAGGAATGCTTATCAACACTGTTGGTGGGAATGTAGAATAGTACAGCCACTGTGGAAGTCTATTTGGCGGTTCCTAAGGAAGTTGAATATTGATCTGCATAGTGATCCAGCAATATCATTACTAGGTATGTACCCAGAAGAACTGAGAGCAGGGACACGAACAGACATCTGCACATCGATGTTCATAGTGATATTATTCACAATTGCCGAAAGCTGGAAACAACCCAGATGTCCATCAATCAATGAATGGATAAACAAATTGTGGTTTATACATATAATGAAATATTATTCAGCTGTAAGAAGAAATTAAGTTGTGAAACATATGACAATATGGATGAACCTTGAGGAAATTATGTTGAGTGAAAGCAAGCCAGACACAAAAAGACAAATATTGTATGATTTCACTATTATGAACTAAAGATAATGAGCAAACTCATGAAGTTAATAGATGGATTTGACATCACCAGAAGATAGAATGAGGGTAGAAAATGGGGAGCTGATGCTTAATATGTGCAGAATTTTTAATAAGGTTGATTGTAAATGTTTGGAAATGGATAGAGGTGATGGTAGCATATTATACTGAGTGTAATTAACAGTAATGATGTATGAGTGTGGTTGTGGTTGAAAGGTGAAGTTTAGGGTTGTGTGTGTTACTAGAATGAAAGCTAAAGGATGAAATATGGGACTGTATGGCATATGAACCCTGTTGTGGATGAGTGTGGTCAATAGTACAAATAGAAGAATGTTCTTCTATGAATTAGAACAAATGTACATTAATATTACAAGATGTCAATAATATGGTGGTATATGGCAAAAACACACCTAAAGCAAATGATGGACTGTAGTGAATAGTAATATATTAATATTTTTCCATCAATTGTAAAATTAAAAAAATTATTCTTAGTGAAAGAAACCAGACACAAAATACTAGATTATGTGGAAATATAAATACATTTACAGAGATGGAATTTGATTAGCAGTTCTCTATGGCTGGGGAAGGATAGAGAGATTGAGAGGTGACTGCTAATGGGTAGGGTTTTTAAATTTTTGTAATAATAAAAATGCTCTAAAATTGATTTCGGTGATGAGTGCACAACTCTGTAATTATACCAAAAGCCACTGAATGTACACTTTAGATGGATTGAATGGTATGTGAATATATCTCAATAAAATTGCTTTTTTAAAAAAAGAAAGACTAAAGGGACAATAATAACTAAATGCAATACATAATCCTGGACTGGATCTTATAATGGAGAAGTTTCCCAAATGACATTATTAAGAATGGCATAGAAGAGTGAAAGTTTTATTACAATGTTAAAATTCTCTTGGTGTTTAGCAAATGTGCATGGAAGTATTAAGTGTGCAAGGAAAATGATGTATTCAACCTACTCTCAAATGTTATAACATTGATGGATAGAAAGATAGATAGATAGATGATAGATAGATAGATAGATAGATAGATAGATAGATAGATAGATAGATA